>CM046664.1:45553091-46753091 GCA_025594165.1 Tamias sibiricus
ACAAATGTTTCTATTTCTAAGGTGTACCTACATGTACAAAATCTCCAAGAAAAAGCTCTTCAATGTACAACTCCAAAGTATAAATATGAACATCCTCATACAATTAAGCTTCAAGTCAGGATTTTTTATAATGGGCTCGTAAAAAAAATTAAAGAAATCATCTTATTCTTAAGTTCTAAACACCTGGTGCTGGTTGGAGGAAGTGATTTCACTGATCCTTAGGAAACAAGTGTGTCTTGTGGCTGTAGTGGTGGTGGTCATATTTAACCTACATGCATGACGAAATTGCAGAGAACCACAGCACAGAGTTGTCAATCTCTGAATTTCTTATGTAATGTAAAAGGGATTGGGATAACTCTTTCATACATATAGGAAAGTGGCTAAATAAGCCAAAGAACAGATAAATGCTTTAATTTAATTATAATAATAGCTAAAATGCTTTTATTTAATAAAAGATTTTTCACTTTTATGTTAGTTCAAAGGTAGTACATGTCCAGTAGAATTCGTACTTTAGGTTTTGGATTTTCATTTTTTCCTGGGCTAGCAACATGCAGTACAACACCCTCTTGGCAGTGAGTGGCAGCTCCCCATCAGCCACAGGATCACCAGGGCAAGCAGCAGACTCCAGAGCACTGTGCTGCTAGGCAGGAGGTATGGTACATGCATTTTGAATGTAAGATGCTTTCAATTGATGGTGGGATTAAGTAGAGGAGCATCTATGTTGCCAACTGGACAGAGCACTGGACACAGTTTAACATTTCTCATATGAACTGGTATGGGAATGTCCTTTCCAATGTATGGAAGAATCTCAATATAAATAGGTTAAGAAGAGAGGTGACACTGTGTGAAGCAGTTTCACCCTGTTAACTTTTTGGAAAAAAACAAGTTTTAACCATTGACACATAATCAAAACTTGCACACTTCCAAATACATTAGGAATATACATTAAATCACAGCAAAACTTACTACCAGATATCACTCTAGTTGGAGCCAGACTCTTTACCTATTTGGACTAGTCCTATTTTCACTTTTTTTGTTGTTGTTATACAATTGTTTATATTTCTAAGGCATACCTACATTAACAAAATCTGCAAGAAAAAGCTCTTCAATGTACAACTTCAAAAGATAAATATGAACATCCTCAAACAATTAAGCTTCATTCAAAATTTTTAATATTCAGCTTATAAAAAATTAAAGTAGTACTCTTATTGTTCAGTTCTAAACAACTGGTTTGGTGGCCAGGAATTGATCTCACTGATGCTTTGCATTCAGTTGTGTCTTCAGCTGTGGTGGTGGTGGTCACATTAACTAAATGCATGATGAAATCACAGAGGCAGAGTTGTAAGGGACTGGTGACCTCACAGAGAAAATCTTGCTAAAAGAGCTTGAAAATCAAATAAAAAAATAAAAAGCTGAAACAGAGAAAATTCTAAAATGAAAGAAAAAGCTGACATATATAGCTACTAGGTATTTTGTCTTCCCTTTATTATTTTTGTAAATTAAGATAAAAGATAAATCAAAAGTTCCAGCTTAACTCAGGTGAAATCAGAGAAGAGAAAAAAGTAGATTATATAGTAAGTACTTCTCTAACACCTGCAATTTCTAAAACCATTAAGAACATTTTATCAAACTTCATTTAATTTTATTAAAATGTATATTAAAGTATATAATCAATATTAAATAATATGATTCATATTAAATTTTATTTAAATCAATAAAATTCAAATATAAATTATATTATAATTTAATATAAATTAATTTTATTAAATAAACAAATAAAATTAACCAATAAAATAAATTAAATTAATAAAATAAAATAATATTTAATTATAATAATTTATTTTGAATAATTTAATTTATATTAAATTTTATTTGAATTAACTGTAGTAAAAATGTTCTTAGTGGTTTTAGAAACTACAGGTGTCAGAGAAGCATTTGCTATATAATCTGCTTTTTCTCTTCTATGTTTTCACCTAACTTAAGCTAGAGAATCTTAGAATTTACCTACGAAACTCCATGTTTAGGCCCTCCCACTGTCATTTTCTTTTTGTACTTTACAATATTTTCTTTTATAAACGAAAAATTTACCACTTTTTGCTACATCATATTTTGTTTCATATACTCCTAATTCTGAGAGATATATCTTTTTCTATGAGCTGGATTTTTCTTCTTTTTGCCTGTTATTTAAACTATCATTTTCATCTTAATACAATTAAATTTAACAAATATAAGCATAAAAAAGAGGTTGGAGCAACAGTTCATTAATGCTGCTCTGTACAGTTGCTCACAAAGCACATGAGAATGGATTATTGCTGATGATTACCTGATAACATCAGAACAAAATTTTATAAACAAAAGGAGCTACATCAAACAAACAAAAAATTTTAAGTGCTACAGCAAACACACACACACACCCACACACACACACTCACACACACACACACAAAGGGGGAAGACAAAATACCTAGTAGCTATATATAGATCAGCTTTTTTTGCTTATTCTTTTGCCCTACAAATTGATGATTTGTTTCTCAAAAGGCCACTTTTTCAAAAAGTACAAAATGTTTATGGCTTCTTTAAATGCTAAATCATGTCTGCCTTGGGAATTACCTTTTGCTTCAAAAGGTCCTTTAGTTAATCCCGGAGCTATTGTCCGGGGACACTGGCAAGAGTGTAAAGGTGGGCATGAAACCTGCGATGGGGTTCAAAATAACCTGCCCAGGTCCACCAGGTCCAAGTCCAGCCAGGTTCATGAGTGACACAGCCTCAGAATCGGGAGCCAGAAATGGATTCACGTCAGCTGTTCTACCAGCTATGAATTCTGCATCGTTCACGCTTTGTGGTATATTTGCCCCTTGCTTTCTCCTTCCTGTTGAGTCTAGAAGTTTCCTGGAAGCAGCAGAAAGTTGTAGTGGTGGAACAGACTGATGATTTTCTGTTTCCATAAGTTGAACAAAATGTTCTGAGAAAGAACCATTCAGCACAGATTGCTGATTTGTTGTCAAAGGTGTGTTGGGGACACTTTTGGACCCTCCACCAAGCCAGCCTGTCACCCACTTTGTAACACCACCAGAATCCTCCTTCAGCAACTGCTCTATGTCCTCCTTTGGCACGTCCAGGAGGGTTCCCATTAAGTGGAACACTTCATGTCGCTTGTTCTTTGCTGTATGGAAGTAGCGCATGAAGAGTTGTCTCATGAATACTTTCTCCACTTTTCCTTTCATGCTGTTTTCCAAGTCCAACAATTTCTTTTGTGTATCATTCATTCTTTCGAGTTGGAGCTGATTTTGTTTTTTAAGTCCTTCAATCTGTTTTTCCTTTAGGTCTAACTGCTCTTTTAATGATTGAGAATCCATTTCCTTTTTGTTGGATGTTTCTAGTATCTTGTCATTTTCCCCTTTGAGTTGAGAAATGTCCATTTCTAAAATTAACATTCTCTCCTTTAGGTGTATTGCAGCTCGCTTTAGCAGTTGGTTTTCATTCACTTGGTTAGTCAAATTTTCACTGGAAGAAAGTAACTGATCACTTTTGGCTTTGATTAAGAGGTCTTTTTCTTTCAGTAAATTTTGTAACACATCTTGTTTTTTCTTTAGCTGTTTAATTTCTGAGTCCATTTGTTCCTGCTCTTTCTTTGCTCTCTCTGTGGCCTTAGCAATTGACTCAGACAACCTGTGGTTATTTTCCTTGAGTGTCCTAATCGTGGCATCTTTGTCTTCCAGTGATTTTCTCAGCTGTTTGACCTCTGCTGACTGGGAGGTAAGTGATGAGAGCTGGGGTGTAGCAATGTCAAGTTTTCCTAAAAGAAGATCCTTGGTCTTGCAAAGCTGCCCTATGCAATGCTGAGCCTGGGCTAACAGCTGGCCCAAATTTTTGAGTTTGGGTTCATTCACCTCATAACATTGGCTGGGGCCAGTGGAGTCTACTTCTAACTTAGAACTGTTATCACTGTCAACCAAAACTTGGGCTTGAAGTAGAAGCAGATCTTCCTGTAGTTGGGCTGATTCATTATGTATATTTTGGACTGAAGTCATGGCCTGGAGTTTCCATTCCTCCATTTTTGTAACTTGCTGTTTTAATGTGTTGCGTTCCTGTAGAAGCTCCTCAAACTGATTACTAGTAACACCTCCAAGCTCATTACCAGTGCCAAAAGTTTGTAAAACTTCCAACAAAGTCTGACATTTCTGACTTAGTGCATCAATTTCAATGTCTTTTTCTCTAATGATCCGAGATAAGTTCTGCAGTGTTTCTCTAAAGATATCTTGATCACTACTTTCAAGTTTGGTGGACAATTTTTTATTATCTTCTTGAAGCTGGATGAGGGCTGCTTCTTTGGCAGCAACTATAGCCATCATTTTGAGACGTTCTTTTTTTAAGTGGTTGTTTTCCTTGGTCTTCTCACTCAAAACAGCTAATGCCTGTTCGTTTTCCATGGTGATGATCTGCAGTTGGTGCTGAAGGTCACCAACATCCTGGGTGTATAAAACTGCAGAAATTCTAGCCTGCAGAGCTTGTATCTCCACATCTTTCTGTTGGATCATTGCAGTGAGTTTACCAACTTCATCTTTGGACAGCGGATCCATCTGTGTGGTTAAAGATACATTTGTTTCACTTAGAAGTTTCATCTCACGTTCTCCTTCTTTGATTCCTTTCACTAATTTTTCACTTTCAGATGTAGACAGGTCATGTTTTTCTCTTCCATTTTCTATATTAAGGCTCTTAAGTTTTGTTTCTTGAAAAATATCCAAATTCTCTGTTTGAGTGTTGTGTCTTTTTCCATGTGATTGGGTTTTTATTTCTTCAATGGTGTTCTTCAAATTCTTAATTTCCTCTTCTTTCTGTAAAAATAATTGGGTATGGGCAGCATTTATTTGCTCGCATTGGTATTTAAATTCATCCATTTTCTTTTGCTGCTGCTGTAACGACTCAAGTAGTTTCATTTTACTCTGCTTTTGATCTTCAATCATCTTCTGATAATGCTTCACTTCATCTTTCAGATGATTCTTGATGACATTCAGTTGAGATACCTCAGATTCTGTTTCTGTGATGGCCTCCAGGGTTTTAGGCTCAGCCACAGGTACAGGTGGATTGTGCTCTTCCCTAAGTCTTTCTAACTCTTCTTTCAGATGCTTGTTTTCTTCTTTCATTGATGCAAGACTTCTTCCCTGTTCTTCAATGCTTTGCCTAAACGTTTCATTTTCCCTTAAGGCCTCAGAACACTTATGTAATTCCTTTTGTAGTTCTGATTTTAGTTGTTCATTTTCAGATCGTAACATGCATTCGATAGCCTCCATTTCCTTCATCAGACTGGGTAAACCTGCTTCTACATCCTTTATATACTCCTTGTGCAGAAGGTCGTCCTTGGTGGAATTGGAGACATGGCCGTGAGGGAAGCCAAGCTGCCCCTCACCTGACCCAAGGAGTGGCCCAAGCCTGAGCCTAGGCCTCCAAACCAGGATGACATGGCTACGATGTCAGTGTGCCAACAGATCCACTCCTAAAATCGCTCTGAAAATAGCACCGAAAACCGCTCCAAAAACCGCTGAGAAAACCACCCCAATCTCCATCCAGCTCCCTGCGGAATGGCCTCAGGCATTCCGGGGGGTCGATTATGACCCAAGCACTCAGAATTCTGCAGTGCAAGGCTCCTGCCAACTGTTGCCTTCTGCCTGGAAACACAGAGACCTGGCCTGGGCTTTGACCAGGGACTCCCCACCAGTGGCACAGTCACCCCCGCGGGGCCTCTGCTCCTTCCCTCCACTTTCCACTGTCCAGCTGTCTGGCTTGGGTGACTTCTCCCTCAGCTTCAGTGACAGCCCCAGCTCAGCAGGCTGCTCCTGCCACCTGGACCTGGCTGTCATTACCACTCTACATCATTCTTAATGATAATAAACTTGAAGCTTTCCCACTAAAACCAGGACCAATCAAGTGTACCCTCTCCTGGTACTCTTTTTTAACATCTTACTGAGTTCCTAGCTAATGTAATAAGTCAAGAAAATGAAATTAAAGCTCTAGAGGATCGGGAAGAAAAACGTCCTGGTATGCTGTCTTTCAATTAGGTACCACCTGATAAGTTTTACTTTGTTCTATGCTAGTGATTAATATCTTTACAGCAAAAGTCAGGTCACATCCAACTTCTTCAGTGTCAATACAGTTTTAACACCTTCCTAACATGTTGAGCTCACTTGACTTGATATGTTAAGAAGGTGTCAAAACTGACATATATATATATATAAATTACCTTGGACCTCCAGAAGCTTCAGACTAACAAACCTTTACCCTTTATAGTTACCTAGTCTATGGTATTCAGTTATAGAAGAGAAAACAAAGGAAGATAACCACTTATTCTATTACTTCAAGTATTTTATAGTTTCAGAGCTTAAATGATTTTAAATAATACTGTTGTGTAATATCAATAGACATTACAATAACTCATTGGCCAAATCACTTGATATACAGAGAAGATTTGTGACTGTTAAATGCTGGCACCAGCATGAGAGGGTATGGAGGGTGCCATCCTCCCTTACGCAGAGCTCTGTAGGTGGATCAAAGGGTGAAGGATCTGAGGATGTGTGAGGACATGGGTGTCCCTGAGGGAACCCAAAGCAATTTCCTCAGTTGCAGAGTGAGAGGAGCAATCATACAGGGGCACAGACTATTCTGTTCCAATATTCTCTGAGAGAAGGGCTCAGTGGTACATGCCTATAATCCCAATGACTCAGGAGGCTGAGGCAGAAGGATCACAAGTTCAAAGCCAGCCTCAGCAACTTAGTGAGGCACTTAGCAACTCAGTGACACCCCCTCTCTAAATGAAATATAAAAAGGGGCTGGGGATGTGACTCAGTGGTTAAGCAACCCTGAGTTCAACCTCTGGTACCAACAAAAAATAAAAGAAAAAGATCCAATATCCACTGAGAATGACTATGCTCAAAACCTGAATGCATGCACATTGCAATCACTGCCACACAAATAATTTAAAAATCAACAATTATGAGCTGGGTGCGGTGGTGCACGCCTGTAATCCCAGCACTTGGGAGGCTGAGGCAGGAGGATCGCAAGTTCAAAGCCAGCCTCAGCTATGGTGAGGCACTTAGCAACTCAGTGAGACCCTGTCTCCAATAAAATACAAAAAAGGACTGGGGATGTGTCCCAGTGTTGAGTGCCTCTGAGTTCAATCCCTGGTACAAAAAAAAAAAAAAAAAAAAAAAAAAAAAAAAAAAAAGAATTATATAATAGCAAAGGTTGAGGCCAACAAAAGGAAACTCAACTGTGCTGCCACCACTGGAGACCCTACATCTTGAGTTGGCACAAAGTCAGGAAGAACATCAAATTACACAAGGGTCACCTAAGCAAAGCATTCCACTATAAAGGCTCCACACAAGGTGCACATACCCACCTCCTGGCCAGGACACCACCCAGAGGTACACCTTTCCCATCTTTTACATGGGGGGCAGGGGAGGAGGAGGAACTCACCTACCCCCCATATAGCCTACTTCTTTTAACTCTATACCCTGTGAAAACTGAGGCGAGACCCTGTGCTCCTGAGGACCATCCTCCAAGGTCACAGAGAACTGGACACTCACACACACCCCAGCCCCAGACTGCCATATACCAGCCACATGTCCCCCACCCAGAAGAAGAAGACCAGGCCTGGCCACAGGCAAGAGGAGTGTGGTACTCAGCAGCTACCAGATCCCAGCCCACACCCTGGGACACAGGCACCTCTATCTCTGTTGAGACAGGAGGACCTGGAAAGACCGCATGCCTAGAGTCGCACAGTGACGCAGCAGGCTCATCTGTGACACCCCTACCCCAGAGGGTCTACTGCCTGCCCTACCTCGTCTGTCCCATGTTAGATGAGCACCAGGGAGGGAAAGAGGCCATTCCTAGGGGGATCTAGTCTAGTGCTGTGCCAAAGAGGAGAAAGAATGGCGCTAATCTGACCTGTCACATTTAAGCCAGTGTCTGAGATCTGATCTGCCGGAATCCCTAAGAATCACCCTCAGGTTATGCTGGGAACTAAGAGCAGGTTGCTCCTACAGCAGGTCTCCCCGTACCACCTTGGGCTAGAACCCCCTCTGATGCTCAGGAGGCTCAGACTTCAACTAAGATGAGAAGAGCCAAACCCCCCACCAGTCCTGCAAGTTTGTGCGGCCCACTTACTTTCTCTTGATGTTTAGCAAAGAGCGTTGCCCGCTCCCATCCTTGGAAGCCTTCCCGAGATGCTGTTCTTTGTAAACCTACCAGCACTGACGGCAACCAGAGCCAAGCCCTTCCTCAGCAGAGTTCCCATGAGGCAGAGGCACAAGGTGTCCCCTGTGTGAGGGTAAAAAAACCCAGGCAGCAAAGTCTCCCGCCAGCGGCAGCCAGCCCACACCTCCCTCACCTGTGTCCTGGTTGGCTTGTGCTTATCACAGCCTTCAATTTCCACAGGTGCTAGAAGAAAAGAAGGGAGGAGGAATGGGCAGAGCCAGAATCCCTGGCTAAGGTAAAACTTGAGAGCAGCAACCTGGCCAAGACCGCCCAGTTCCAGGCTTCACTGCCCTTCACAGGAGCCTCCCCAGCAGGGCCTCGGCACCCATCCCAGTCACGTGACCAAGTGGCCCCATGGGTGCGGGTAGTCACCAGCCTCCCTGCTCATCACTCTCTCCTGATAAAATGACAGCTGTGGATCAAGGAGGTGGGGGCCATTCTAGCCCTGGAACCCACAGTCCATAAGGTGCAAACAGGAGGGTCACCATCAGAGAATTAGGTGACCAGCCCAAAGGGACTCCCTGCAATAATTAATTTAACATAAATTTTGAAATTATTAATTTCTTTCACTAAGGATATTATCATTTGTTATTTGAAAGCGACGTTGCAATAGAGATTTGCATCTAGAAACCCAGGAGGCCGTCTACATCTACAGGGAGGATAACGAGCCCCATTATCATGAGATTCTGTGTCAGCACACGTCATGATAGTAAGAGGGACACAATCTGTGCACACTTTGCACATTACACACAGGGTGGGGGACACGGACTGAACAGCATGAAAGCAAAGACACCCTTCGTTGGGAGAAACCAGACTGACCTCACAGCCAAGGACAAGGGCACCACATCAGAGAGTCAGGCCCAAGTTCAGGCTCGGTCTCTGAATCCCTGCGGCACTGGGACATCATCATCATTATCCTTCCAGGGCTGAGCTCACATCCCTACCTCACCTTGGGTTAGGAATCCACGCAGGGCTTGCTGGAAAGCCTGCTGTTCACAGTGATCCTACAGCACCCCGTCCTGCAGTGTGACGTCCCATGGAGCACCACACCACTGTGTCGTCCTTCAGTGCATCATCCTGAAGTCCCCCATCCCACAGCACGCCATTGCCAAGACCAGCAGGTGGGCTCTCAGGGAGCCTGAGTGCTGTGTCTCTCTGAGAACCTGCTTCCCACCAAACTGCAACTTCTTTCTCAGGAGGGCAGACCCCATGAGAAGGAATGCCTGGGGTTCAGATGTCTCTGCAGCTTTGGGTGCAGACCTTGGCTACTTGGAGAACCAAGCACATCCATGCAAGGAGGAAGAAGATGGTGAGGGCCCAGGGATTCTGCGGGGAGCACTACTAGGAGTGAGAAAGCCACCACAAATCCTCAGGAGACTATTGCCAAAGAATGTTTTCAGAACAGTGTTCAACAGAGCTGCTCTCCTGGCCAGACCATCAACACCCTACTGGCCACCAGCTGGCCACGAGCAAGCACACACTCTCGCAGAAATAGCCAGCAGCCTCCACTGCACACACAGACATGGGGGTTGTAAAGACCAGGTCACCACTCACTCTGCAACAAATAAGTAAGCCCTAATCTCCAACATGTCAAATTAGGCCCAGATTCCTCAACAAAACTCTTGTAGTGCAAGAATTAATATCAAGAATCAATAAATGGGATGGATTCAAACTAAAAAGCTTCTTCTCAGCAAAAGAAAGAATCAGTGAAGTGAATAGAGAGCCTACTACTTGGGAACAAAATTTTAACACATGCATGTCAGATAGAGCACTAATCTCTAGAACATATAAAGGACTCAAAAATCTTAACACCAAAAAAAAAAAAAAAAAAAAAAAAACCCAATCAATAAATGGGCCAAGGAACTGAACAGACACTTCTCAGAAGAAGATATACAATCAGTCAACAAATACATGAAAAAATGTTCAACATCTCTGGCAATTATAGAAATGCAAATCAAAGCTACTCTGAGATTTCATCTCACACCAGTCAGAATGGCAGCTATTAAGAACACAAACAACAATAAATGTTGGAGAGGATGTGGGGAAAAATGCACACTCATACATTACTGGCGGGACTGCAAAATGTTGTAGCCAATGTGGAAAGCAATTTGGAGATTCCTTAGAAAACTGGGAATGGAACCACCTTATGACCCAGCTCTCATTCCTCAGTCTATACCCAAAGGACTTAAAAACAGCATACTACAGGGACACAGCTACATCAATGTTTATAGCAGCACAATTCACAATAGCTAAACTGTGGAACAAACCTAGATGCCCTTCAGTAGGTGAGTGGATAAAGAAAATGTGGTATATATACACAATGAGGTATTACTCAGCAATAAAAGAGAATAAACTCATGGCATTCGCAGGTAAATGGATGAAGTTGGCAAATATAATGCTAAGTGAAATTAACCAATCCCAAAAATCTAAAGTCTGAATATTTTCTCTGATATAAGGAGGCTGATTCACAATGGGGTTGGGACTGGGAGCATAGGAAGATTAAAGGAACACTAGAATTGCCAGTGGGAAGGGAGGGGGAGGGAGGGGTCGAAAGGGTAAAAAAAAAAAAAAAGATGGTAGAATGAGATGGATATCATTACCTATAAGAGCCTTAATGAGGTGGTAGCTAAGATGGCGGCTGGTTGAGAGCCATAAAGAGGCGTTTAATTGTTTACACCTGACATTAATGCATTTAACTAAGAATCTTTCTGTGCCCGTGAACACTGTGTGACGCACCTGTAAGTTGAGCTGTTGACACGTGTATACTTGTTAAGATGAAGAGTATTTAACCAGGTGAGGTTGGCTAGAGGGTTGGTTGGAGTTGGAGTTGGAGAGGTTGTTGGAGTTGGAGAGAGAAGTCAGAAGAAGCAAGAATAAAGAACCTACTCGTTCCCAGTCTGCCTCTGAATTCTTTCCCGCGGTATCGTTGCTACAGGCGGCAACAGCTGCAGGCGGCAACAATTACCCTAAGTGCATGTATGAAGACACGAATGGTGTGAATATACTTTGTATACAACCAGAGATATGTAAAAATGTGCTCTATAAGTGCAATATGAATTGTAATGCATTCTATTGTCATATACAACAACTTAGAATTAAAAAAAAAAAAAAAGAACTCATTTCACAGCAAATGAGGTGCAGCAGTGGGTCCATGGTTGTAGAACTCACTGGTCTTCCCACGTTCTCCATGAAGGAATGGTGGGATGGCCTTTTGAAGCCACAGTTACAGCCCCAGCTAGGTAACAATACCTGGCAGGGCTTGGCAAGGTTCTCCAGGAGGCTGTGTATGCTCTGAACCTGTATCCAATAAGTGATGCTGTTTCCCTGTGGACAAGATCTGAGGTCCACGTATCAAGGGGTGGAAGTGAGAGTTGCAGCACCGACTTTCATTCCTACTAACCCAATAGCATGAAATTTGCTTTCTCTTCCCCCAATGTTATGCTCTTCCCTCCTACAGGTCTTGATTCCATCAGGAGACACAACTGTGATTCCACTGAACAGAAAGTGCCACTGGCCACTTTGAGATCCTCATGTCTGAGGACTCAGTGACAGCTACAGTGATGGCTGGCATGACTGATCCTGACGACCAGGGGCAGTGGACCACTGCACTACAGTGGCAGTAAGGAGGAGCATATCTGGAACACAGGCAATCCTTCAAGGTGTGTTTTAGCATTATCATTCCTTGTGGTTAAGGTCAATAGGAAACTACAACAACCTAATCCATGCAGGACTACGAATGGCCCAGACCCTTCAGGAAGGCAGAGTAGGTCCTCCCACCAGGCAGGGACCCAGGACCCACTGAGGTGTTTGCTCAAGGCAGAGGGATCAGAGAATAGGTAGTAGAAGGTGAGGGAGGAGGCCATTAAGTGAGCAAAACTGAAGTGCTTCCTTCTTGCCTTTAAGATGGAAGAAACCCCGAACTTATTTTTAAGTTGAAGGGAAGGGGAGAAGGAAGAAGAAGCAAAGAGCCCTGGGAAGAAGGGGGCTGGCTGAAAGGTAGGAGGGGACAAAAATCCTGGCCCAGGCAGAGGAGGCCTGACTATGCTGTGAAGTAGGAGGCCAGGGGCATAGGGCAGACAGAAAACACCATCTATCGCAAAAACTAAGCCCTATGAGGCAGGTAAGGGTAAAAGAGGAAGGGATTTCAGAAACAAAGACGATGATATATTTCAATTAATAGCCACAGAGATAAGAATATTTTCACTTGGAATATTTATTCCAAATTTTTATTTGTTTTTGTTTTTTTTGTGTGTGTATTTAACAGTGTATCCAATGCACAATTTTTACATGGAACAACATCACCACGTCTACTTTTGATTACATACTCAACATTTTAACTTTTCAGCTTTCCCTGAAAATTTACATCAGACATGAATCCACAGGATGTGCTGAGTAAATCATTCTTAAATACAGGTTGACTGTCCTTTAAACCACTTGGAAAAATCACTACCTCCTATTTGCTTCTGCATTTTCTAGGTAGTAGCACTCTATGCTCTTTTTTGATAAACAGAAGCATGAGCTTTTGAAGAACTGAAATATAGTATTTACACATAAGGTGATGAGAAGTGTTTCATGATATATAAATTAGTATAGCACAAGATACTGTGTAGAAAAAAATAAACTTACAGTGAATAAATATAAACCAGTTTTATATATCAAGGAATATGTGGAGTATAAAAAGTAGTTCCTATATATATACATATACACATATATAAAAATGTGTGTATGTTATAGAGTATAAATATACTATATACTTAAATACTTCATGTGAAAGAACATATGCAGCATCTATTTTTAGTTTTTCACATTAAAATACTGGTGACAGTTGGGGTCCCCTCTGATCTCCAGAGATCCTGGGATCCTCCTCCCACTCCAAGGGTAGACACACCAGCACAGCCCTGCCTCTCCATCCAGCGATGTCTCACACTGCAAAGAAAAGACCAAAGTAAAAAGCAGCAGACAAGGAGCTGACAGGGAAGGTGTGGCTCTGGCCAGCCCCTCCCTGAGTGCAGCCAGAGCACTGCAGAGCCACAGGCCCGCCAAGACAGCAAATCCAACACCCTCCTCATTCTCAACATATATGGAGACAATAGCTGAGTAACATATGTGTTAAGAACTTGGTAAATGTGTTAAAGAGAGTGCTGTGACATCTGTCTGCTTCATGGCTCCAATGCCAGAGGAGCCTAGTCCCAAGGCAACATTTCCCATGTTGGAACCACTGTGTGTTATAAGGCAGTGCCTAGACCTCAAGTTTCCCCCACAAAAAAAAACCCACAATGTATGCTTCTCTGAGTCCTAAAAGCTTCCTCAAAATTAAGTCTGGGTTTGTCAAGTCACAAATATGTTATTGTGTTTTATTTTCGAGGTCATTTCCCCTTTTGGGGGAGAAAAAGTAACAGATGTCCAAAGAGATAATTGTTCTTCTAAACTGAGTTTGTTCCGTTTCATTAACATTATAGGCCGGGAACTTATATCCCAAGTGTTAGGAAACCTGTGAACGCTCTCTGTCTCCTTTGCTTGCCTAGTGATGGAGCAAGGGTCATCCCCAGGCTGCTGGCCCAGTGTAGGGTTTCCTCCACTGGCTTTGGAATATTGAGCAGCTCATGAGGCTACCTTGGAACTAGCTTCTCCTGATACCCACAGAGGTGGATCCTGCTTAATAAAACCAGTTATGGTATACATGTAGGACTGAGCATTCTTTACCATGGATGTGGGGCAACAGTGGCTATCCCTATAAGAACACCCAGTAGTAAGGCCACCTACCTGTTTGCTGTGATAAAATCCATTCTTGTTGCAGTTTGGCAGATAAAATTTGTAGATTTCTTCTCCTGCCTTCTGTTGTGCCTTAGCTAATCTCTCCAGCACTTTGTAGAGTTCTCGTTGGCAGGGCTGCTAAAAGAATAATTTGATATTAGGATGAATACCAGAGAAAGCGAATTATCATCTTAGATGATGACAAATTGGGGTTTTATATGGGCCAAAATAGCCCCAAAATCTGGCCATGAGGTCCCAGGACACAGTTTCAAATTACCAGCAGTCTCTGGGACTTCTTTTCCCACCTGTGTGCAAGGGGTTTGGTCTGTGACTTGAGCTGTTAAAATAAAGGATGGGGACATCACTCTCCCCCTCACTGAACACTGTCTAAACACCTATACAGAGACATCCCCTGGCAAAAGCATGGCCAATGCCACATAACCCTTCTAAACTCCTCCTGCCACCTGTTGGCACCCACCATTTCATAGAAATGAGAGTGAGAAAACAGAGAATTGAGCAACAGAGACTTTTAGGTTTTGAAAAATTTTGCAATCTACAAGGTTATTTCACATAATCCAAATCAAGTGAGGAACAAGGCATCCTGCGATGAGTTAACTTTCCTCCATTTGTCAACATTTCCAGGTGAAATTCTGAAGCATCCAAAATATAGTTCAGTATTTCACTCTTCTGGGGGTGCATGTCTGTGATAGTGATTTTCTTTCTGTTTTTTCCTCGCCCACCTCCAGAATGAAATTAAATCACTCCAACTTTGGTTCTCTGTCGCCCTCAAGTGGTGGAATTAAAATGTGATGGGAAGTTACTGTTCAAAAGGTTTAGGGTTTCAGTTTGGGAGATGAAGGGTGATGATGGTTGCTGAATGTACTTAATGAGACAGAAGCCCATACTTGCAATGGCTAGAATGATAAATTTTATGTATATTGTACTATAATTTTTTAAAGGGGACAAAAAGATATGATGGGAAGCAGGATAGTTGGGCCCCTGTGCTTAGCTTCAGCAAAGTACAACTCAATACTCTTTAGCGATTTTCTACTCTGATGCCCTTGTTTAGGGATGAGTTCAGAGACATGAAATAACCTATCTAAAGGTACTCAGCAGCAAGTGAATCTAACCATAGGGCCTCACCTTCCATTTTTTGATGTCAGCCATCATGCTCTTGTAGGTGCTGATGGCATTCCAAAGAATGGGCTGGTCCTCGCCGGAGGAGGCCATTAGGTGGAAACTCTCTAATAGCTGCTCTTCAGTCATCTCTGCACTCTCAGGAGGCACTCTCTCAGGGACAGTGGGGGCCTCCGCCTCTGAAAAAGAAATGCAGCAAACTCATGAGCTCTCTGAAAACACCTGCCCTTGGTTCCCCAGAGTCACTTCCTCCCCTCAAAACCACCAGGCCAGGATGCAAATATGGTCAGGTTAACCCTGATTTTTGGAGATAGTTTCTGGGACAAGTTCATCTATTGGACAAACCAACAGCAATTCCAGTTTGGTTCTGGAATAATAGTAAGTTCTGGAGTGTGCTGAGGGTGCCCTGTGATTTTAGTTCTAAAGTGGATGAGAAGGAGCAACATGTACATTTGCTTGAGGCCAGGAACAACCCCAAAGAAGCCATGGATTAAGGCTCAATTCCTGACCCCAGTCGTGAAGAGTCTTAGAACCTCAGCTTTTCCGTCCATAAAATGTGATATCCCATGAACAGATGGTAGAGTTCAGTTAGAGGTGGGGTCTAGAATGCAGCTCCCCCGACCCAACCCAGTAGTCTCTTGTCTTCCAAGGGGGCTTGCCCTATTCACTAAGTGAATACTAAGCGACTTCTCTGTAACCAACACTCCCTCTACCCCCCTCCAAAGAAAGGAAGGTCACTAGACACCTTGGAGATAGAGTCGGAGGATACATGGAAAGAATCTGGACGAACTAGCTGGAAGGACCCCACCCCCAACCCAGGGAAAATCCATTTCCTTTGAAGAAGGTTGAGATAGCTCCATTTCTTTTACTCTCAAGGGTAGAGAAAACTGTTTTCCTACTCAGAATAGTCTGGTGCTCCCATGCAGATTCCTATTAAGTTATGGAACCTGGAGACTTCTCCAAGACCCACACAGGAAGTGCAACCAGCCCAGATGGGGAGATATGGGGCTGGAGTAGAGGAAGAGGCATTTCCTAAGCTTCCTACTACAAACAAATCACTGCTTAAATTCAGGAAGCAACCTGATTGTCAAGTTCTTAGGGGCAACATACACATCAAACACTGTTTGTCTATGGCAATGAATGGAAATGAAGTTTTTAGCTTAAATTTCACATTATGTTCTGTAAACATCTGGGAAGCACATACTGTATCCACAGGACATATATTACAAAGGACATTCCAACCACCTCCTGGAAGGGCCAGCAGGAGGGAGTCCCATCCTAAACCTTCCCAAATGAATGTTCCAGCCTCTGGGGCTGTCACAGGCAGGCGAGAGGAGGGCTAAGCCCCCGCAGTCTCATGGCCTCCACTGTCTTGATCTCAAGAGATCAACGGGCCAGGGTGCCTCTGTGGGCTCTCTTCCCTATGCTCCACTAAGCTGTGTGCCCTTGGCCTCTCCCTTTTTCTCCAGGGGTACCTCCCGCCAGGACCCAACAATATTAGGCCTCCACTAGGTGACTGAAGCTCTTTTCCCCACTACAGACTGCAGCTTCAAGCACTCCACCGGGGCCTTTTGTGCCCCACTCGCTGTGGGCTTTGGACAAGTCCCTGTCAGGCTTCAGGCCTCTCAAATTCCCCAGGGCCGGGGCTACAGTACCTTCTTCTTCAACGCTGGATAGTCCACTTGCGGCAGGGGTTGCAGGCTCAGGCACGCAGGCGCCCTGACCCCGGGTCAGAGCATGCAGAGGCCGAGGCTCTCCGGGCAGTGCACGGCAGCTGAGTCCCTTGGCGCAGCGCGCAGTGGCCACACCGCAAGCAGAGCCTAGAGGCAGGGCGCACATGGGGCAGCAGCCACAGCCGGCAGGCCGGGAGAGTTCCGGGCACGAGGATGGTACTGGTGGGCAGAGCGCGAGCCTCTCTGCGGAGCAGGGCGCACAGTGCCAGGGCTGGGTTGAGCCGGCAACCATGCCGACCTGGACAGCCAGCAGGAGCAGGAACGGCCAGAGGCCGGCAGCTGGGACCTCAGGCATCGCAAAATGAAGGTAGCAGGCAGTGAAGGATGCTCTCCAGGCAGGTGGCAGTAGCACGGTGGTCAATACTCTCCGGGCAACTTGCAGTGGCTTGGTAGGTGTCCGATTCTGGGTCTCAGTGAGCGGTGTACGATGCTCGCTGAGTGCAGACGGCGCCTTATAAAGGGCGCGGTCCACTCCACTTGGACTAGAAAGTTAATGATTGCCAGCGCGGCGTGCTAGGAGGCCAGTGTTCAAAATAAGTTTGTTTTGCTCCTGCTTTCTGCGCAAACCGTGGGTGGAAGGAGGGTAAACGGTTCCGGTTTCAGATAATGTTTGTCCTGTTGTTATGAGGGTTAAGGCCTGGAGCTAAGTCCATATCTAACACCAAGCATGCAGTCAGATGGGGGACGGTGCTTGTTTTAAAGATATAGCCTGGCTGGCCAACGCTCTCCTACTGGACTCAGGGAAAGCCTGAGGGTTCATATGGGGAAACTAAGGCCTGGGGTTGAAAGGTTGGACAGAGTAAACTCAGGTCTCTGTAAGCCTCAGGGAACATGGGTAGGGAGTGGATTCCCTGTGGCTAAGCCCAGAAGTGCCCCCCTTGTTCTGCAGGAAGTCTCCTCCTAGCAGTCAGGGAAACCCACAGTTTACCAGAGGTTTCTGCCAAACCCACCAATCTCACTTCAGCCCCAAGAGAAGGACCTAGTTAACTATCTCCAAAGAAGAGATAGGCTCAAAGCCTTAAGGAACAGTCTGGGTGCTGGCAATGGTGCCGGGACCTCAAAACTCCTTCTGATATTATGGCTTAAGCCAAATATTTGTTAATACCAAATATTTTTTTAGGTGAAATTACTATTTCTTGGTTATTCTCTTAGGTCACAAGGGGGAAAAGAAGTCAGATGCCTTTAAAGAAAATCAGAATTGAGCTCATCTCCAGGAGCTGCAGGCTCTCCCTGGCACCCGGTCCATGGCTTCCCAGGGGAAAACTATAATCGGGAAAGTGTGGAGCACTGCCTCTGGGCCTCCAGGAGCAGCATTTCCTCCAGCCCCACATTTCCTCACCTGCCTGCCCCCATATTTGCTGGTCTAGTCACAGGCCCAGAGCAGCCCCCAGCCCTGGCCCTTACCCCCTGTTTGCCCTGCACTTCAGATTCTTTAGAAGTGGTATTTCAGGCCTGGGGAGTCCCTGGAGAGTGGTTGGGTGGTAAGCATCTGTCCAGTCCCTTGCTTTACATTAGAAGACACTGAGCCCAGAGGATAAAGGACATTGCAGGTCAAAGTCACAAAGGCTGTCATGGCACATCTTGCACTACTGAGACACTATGGTGCACTCCTTTTCACCGTATCTGAGTCTTAAGAAAAATGCCTTTCTCTGTAACTTGGCTAAATAAGGAACTGACTTTCTTACATTCAAGGAAACCAGCACTGATGTTCTCTCCAGAGCAAGTGTAAGGGGAAGTGACAATAGTGACTAACGTGCTTCCTGAATTTGAGGTTCATTGAAAACCCTAACCAATAAGGAATACGATACCAAGGACCAGGGAGGCCAGTGGGGCACTGTGATAGCTCACAGTAGACCCACCTGCCTACAGAGAAGTCTCCTGAGTTGGAATTTGAAGAATAAGGAGACTTTAGCAGGTGTGGGGCTGAGGGAAGATATCCAAGGTGGGTGTGGAGGAGTTAGCAGCAGAGAAGCTTGCAAAGTGTTCAGGAAGACTAACCAAGGTGGTCCCTGCATCCAACCCCGAGGAAAGGTCCTTCTTTGATTCACCAGAGAAGGTTAGAGGGAGCTGCCTCTGCCCCTACTCCTGGTGCTACAAAGATGGATACACCCAAGGCCACCAATGAGGGGATCCAAATGGGAAAGAGGAAATGATTCTGAAAGTCTTGCCAGCCCTGGGCTATATAGCCCACAGAGTGGGAGACAGATGTGAGATTATGTTGTGCTCCACTGTAAAGATGCACCAGCCAATCAATCTCAACTCTGAAGCTGTCCTGCCCACAACCTAAATGTCCATTACCAGGGGCTGGATAACTAAATCTTTGGACATCCTTTCACTGGGAAATATGCAATTATTAATGAGGAAAAAAAGCAGCTCTATATTTTCTGATACAGAAAAAACTGTAAGATAAGTACTTTTTCAAATTAAATAAAATCTCCATGCTCAGAGACATGAATAGTATGAATATACTTTGTATTCAAAGAGTGTTATGTAAAAAAGGTGCTCTATATATGCCATAAGAATTGTAATGCATGCTATTATTACATATACAACAACTTTGAATTAAAAAAAAAAAAGAATGAGAAGGTACAGAATACACCATTGTTGATTGTACAATAAAAGTAACTGTGACTCTAAACTTATGGAATGTCTTAAGAAAACTACATGAAAACAGATATAATGCCCACTTGGCAGTAGGGTAGTGTGTGAATTTAAGTGGCTAAGGGACAGTCTGGACTTTTCTGTATCCTTTCTGGATTTGTATTATATATTTAGTTTTTCTTTTACTTTACCTACCTAAGAATAACCAAATTGAAATTAACTCATTACCTCCTATCCTAACCACTTCCCTGGTTCCCTGGACCCAAGAAAGTGCCTCAGTTTTGCCATGTTCATTTTTGTTCTACCTGGAAAGTCTCAAATAGCAACAGCTCCAGCATCTCTTCAGCAACAATCAAAATAAAATTCATCAGAGTAATTGTACTTGGAAGTTCATGATCACATTTGTCATTTTTATTGAAATTTCAAATTTACTTTGACAATTTTTGCTTTAAAATTAATATTTTAAATTTTAATTGTTTTAAATCAACACTTTTGATGTAGGTCCCTAAAATAATTTCATTTGTAGAAGAATTTGTGCTCTGGATTTTCTGTTTTCTTTGACTTCCTCAATTTGTGATCACCATCCACACTTCAAACATTTTCTTAATGAAATACCTGAATGAAAAAAATTTTGACAAATCCCTGGGGCCCACCTACTGTGTGCCTGTTACTTTGCCTGGGCCTGGACAGTTCACCCCATCATGCACTTACCTAGTGCCCCTCCTGCCCTCCTCCCTGAGGTCACCCTCATCTTGCACGTAGGGGATCTTCCCTGAAGATCAATTTCCCAAATGTTTCCATTGCTTGCCTCATAGCAACAAACAAACCAAACAGCTACTAAACCTAGAGACAGAGTTCCGCTTTTACTCCCAACCTTCTGTCAACACAAATGAAATCAGGCCCCTTCCTCCAGGCCCATGTGGACTCTCTGTTCATCCAGAGTCAGTGCTCTGTGGGGTGAGCGGCATGCAATGCCCCCCCCCCCCCCCCCCCCGGAGGTCAGAGTAACAACAATAGTGACTCAGCCACCTGTCACTTGCTCCTCTAATCCTAATCCCACCCTGAGACTCCAAAACTCTGGCTCATTTTCCAACTTTAATTAACCTGCTCCCCCCACCCCCGTTCATTAAAAACAACACGATTTTCCTTTCCTTCCACACCTCAAGACTCTCATCTTGCTGTCCTCATGCCTGAATTTCCATTGCCCCACTGTCCTCACCTCTGAAGCCCATGATCTCTTTTTTTTTAATTATTTATTTACTTATTCATAATGCACAAGTATAACATCTTTTTACATACAACTGCTTGTATACAAAGTATATAAGTACCATTCAGATCTTTAATCATGCATTTAGGATAGTAACATCCATCTCATTCAACCACCATTTTTCCCCTCCCCCCCTGCTCCCTCCCTTGCCCTCCCTTTCCTTTGACCATTCTAGTGTTCCTCTAATCCTATGTACCCCCATCCAATCACACTGTGAACTAACCTCCTTATATCAGAGAAAACATTCGGTATTTGGATTTTTGAGATTGACTAATTTCACTTAGCATTATATTCTCCAACTTCATCCATTTACCTGCAAATGCCATTATTTTATTCTCTCTTATTGCGGAGTAAAATTCCATTTTGTATATATACCACATTTTCTTTATCCACTCATCTACTGAGGGACATCTAGGTTGGTTCCACAACCTAGCTATTATGAATTGTGTTGCTATAAACATTGAAGTGGCTGTGTCACTGTAATATGCTGTTTTTAAGTCTTCTGGGAACAGACCCAGGAGTGGGATGGCTGGGTCATAGGGTGGTTCCATTCCCATTTTCCCAAGAACACAAACAACAATAAATGTTGGAGAGGATGTGGGGAAAAAGGCACACTCATACATTGCTGGTGGGACTGCAAAATGGTGCCCATGATCTCTTATATCCATCCCAGAAGTTTTCTTCCAAGACTCTGTCCTGATAACCCCCACCCTCCTGTGACCAAATACAGCAGAAGGTATCTTTCTTCCTTCCATTTTCTCCATCGTGCATTTTCTGAGCTTCTGTTTACATTCATTGCCCCAACCAATGGTAGCCAAATGGTGTGGAGGGGAACTCTTCTTTCAGTGGGTAGGGGTGGGTATGGAGTTAGGTTTGCAGAGGTGGATAATGAGATGCCCCAGACTGAGCAGCAACCTGACATTTCACAGTCCTGGGGAGGGGGGTGTCCCTCGAGGGTTATAGACTCATCCTGTGATGATTGTGGTAGTGAAACAGGCCAGAGACCCCCCACCCAGAAGACCCTTGCCATAAATAAGCTTCTCCTCTTGTCAGATCAGCAGGATGTCTGCAGAGGTTGTTGCGGTTGGGAGTTTTCACTTTCTTACAAATGCCATGTTTACACACAAAAGGTGTGACAGAGTAGAGTGAGTCTGTAAGCTTGTTATAAAAAAAAAGATATTATCTCTGTTTTCTTAGTAAAAACTTGTGAAACCTGTGTCTGGTCTAGGGGATGGAACAGAAAGCACTTGTCATATGACAAGGTCCCCCCAGCCCCATTGGGTGTAAAGTTCAAAGAATTTCTTTACTCCATTGTTCAGAGGAAGAATTCTTAGGTGAGAGTCACCTCAGGACCCTGCAGTCAATAAACCTGTTTCCTGAATTCCTCAGGTGTCCATCCAGCCTCTTCTGTCCTACTTCAGTGGCAAAGGAGAGCATCCAGCATGTTTGGGCACATCTGGAGAAAGTGCCACCATGGCTGGTCCTGAAACACACCTGGGACTCCTCCAAGCAACAGAAGATGAAGGTGTCATGTGAGAACACAGGGATGGAAGCAGGTGAGGGCAGAGAACTGGAGAGAGTGTGGTGTTCTGCCAGTAGCCAGAGGTTCCTCCTGTCTGAAAGCTGGGAACCTAGAGGGGCAGAACATTAGAAAAGGGCCCCAACACATCACCAGAGAGAGAGAGCAGCCCTGGAGATCCTGTCTTCCAGCCTCCTTTTGGAACATCAGCCAGACACCCAGACAGAGGTGGCGGATTGTGGAGACAGAGCCCCATCCTCAAACATCTGGAGGGGAAAATAAACAGATGCTATAACAAATGCACTGCAGCTTGTGATAAATTCATGAAGGAGAGAAAAGGGCCACTAGGAGGAGGGTATAGAGGGATGCTTCCAATAGATGCTTTGATGGTGGACAGAATTTTTAGAAGAGTCAAAAAATGCAGCACGACTGTGGTGGGACAAATAAAGGAAGCCAGAGAGATTTAGAAGGGATTCACATGTCACCTCAAGGACTCCCTAGTTACCTGTATAACCCTTGTGCTACAGTGTGGTCTTTGGGAAGTTGTCAGTGACTCTAAGGGTGCTTTGAAAATCCAGAGCTTGAGGGCCATTCTTAGGCTCAGTTCCATCTTCATGGCTATGGCCCTGTCTCCCTTTAACCCCTCTATTGTCTGAGACCTGCCTAAATGGGCTCTCCTCCTCACAGCCTTCCCTGGGTCCCAAGGAGATGTAGGCAGCCTCCATAGCTTCCCACAGCATGATGATGCATTGTGTTATAGTCATGCCGAAGATCGAAAACAAGCTCACATCTGTGTGTGTGTGTGTGTGTGTGTGTGTGTGTGTGTGTGTGTCTCCATGTCCCATCTGGCTGAGTGGGTAGGAATGCGTGCACAGTGGCCCCTCTGCCCAGAACCTGCACAAGACACAATGGGTGCCCCATAAACAAGTGTGGAATCCAAGAGCCAAGAGTACCTGGACCCAGGGTTGGGAGTAGCCCGGAATGGGCAGGGGAGCAAATCAGTATTTTTAAGCATTTAGTGTATACACCTAGTGTCAAGTGGTGACAAAAATGTTGCCAGAAGGTCTCATCAGCACCAGCTGGTGCTGCAGCCCCTACTTGACCAGAATCAAAGTCTCACGATTCCTGCAAACCAAACAGGCAAAAATGTCTTCATATACTGGGGCAATTTCAGGCTCATTTGGGGAGGCAGTGTTGAAAGGTGGTTTGGAGGCTACCACAAACCTTAGGAAGATTTTGGTGCCAGTTATGGAATATGTATTATGTCAACTTGAACAAAAAACGAACATTATGACAACTACTGAAAGACGGCCACCACCTTCTACCCTGCTGTAAATTCTCGGTGGTAGAGAAGAGAAAGCAGATCAGAAAATGCAAGAAACACATGGTGGTGGCATTCCCACTGTGGACTCCAGGGGGCGCCAAGTGAATGGACAGATCGCAGCATCTTTACCAATAATTAAATAGCGCTTAACACTCCGGTCTTTTCATTGTAGGAATGCCAAGAATCAGTGTTGACTGTTGTATCAAAAGAACTCAACTGGGCTGGAGTTGTAGCTCAGAGGTTGGGCGCTTGCCTCACATGCTTAAGGCACTGGGTTCAATTCTCAGCACCACATAAATAGATAAATAAATAAAAACAAAGATATCGCGTCCACCTACAACTAAAAATGTTTTTAAAAAAAATTAAAAAAAATAAAAACTCAACTCTGGGAGGCTTATTAGAGCTGGAGGTCACACCAGAGCAAGACTGAATTTCTTCACTTTGGATTTCTGTGTCCTTGGGCTTCAGATGTCTCACCTGTAAGGTGGGCACAGTGGAGTTCCTGACATAAGTAAGCACTGAATGGATGTGAGCCTTTGTCAATCTGGGTCACACAGTGGGCTCCTGCTGCCAGGAGCAGAGGATGTGGGCCCTTGGATGATGTAAGCCATGCAAAGCTTTCCATCACCCACTCTTCCCAATTCTGCCTTTTGGGTAGTGTGCTGCTTACCCACTGGCAGCCAGAAAATTGGGCAATCTGTGCCCTGAAAAATAATAGAGTCAAGGGCAAAGTCAAACTTTCAAAGGGAAAAAAAAAAAAAAACATTGCAATCCAGGGAAACCTTAGAAGGGAAATTGTTTTTGACCTGGGGAAAAAGCACACAAAAAAATGTTCTGCCTGTGTTATGATCAACAAAGGGGATGATGTAAATCTATGCAAAGGCCAGGCCTGCTGCCCTTATCTCCCGGGCAGATGAAGGTGCCGCTCTGCAAACTGTAAGAAAGGTTGGGAAAAAAATAGCTCACACCTATGCTCCCCAGTAACCAAAGTGGAAAATTCACCTAACTCTTGTCATGTCAACAAGCCCAGATTCTAAACATGAGAGGAGTCAAATGAGCTCAGGGGTCTCTGTCAGAAGACGGGGGGTGGGAGATGGGTGTTCAGTCTCAGTGTTAGTGGTAAGACCAGGTCCCCAGTACATTCAGGGGTGCACTGGGGGTCCGTTAAAGAGAGCAGATACTGGGACTTGGACTGTGGTTCAATGGTAGAGCACTTGCCTAGCATGTGTGAGGCACTGGGTTCTATCCTCAGGACCACATAAAAAGAAATAAATAACTAAGGGTATCATGTCCATCTAATACTAAAAATAAAATAAATAAATAAATAATAAATAAATATAAAGAGGACAGATACTAAGTGCCTGGCACTGGGAAGGTGCACTAAGAGTCACTCCCTGTCCTTGCCCTACAGTGAGGCTGCTGGGGCTTGGCCCCGCCTCATTACTCTGCTCTATATAAAGTGTACATGTTTAGACCAGCATCAAGCCACCCGGGGAACTGAGTAGAAATGCTGATCTTCAGGCCCCACCCAGGCCATGGAATCAGGGGTGCTCCCAGCACTCTGTGTTTTAAGGAGCCTCAAGCAGTTCTGATATACTCTCCCTCTTGTCTCACACTTGCTCAAACCCTCCCCTCCCTCCACCCCCCCACCCTCACCTCCACTGCAAGAGGTGTGGTGTCAAGTTCTGGTTCATGGGTAATGAATACATTTGATGGAAGAAATGCAGATGCAGAGTAATCCTTGTTTAAGCTGGGTGGTGGGAGGGAGGGGCTGGAGGAAATGTGGAGGAGTTACCAGCTCCCTGCTACTCACCCCAAGTGGATTTCCATATGGAGTCTTTGTTGCCCCTTATATAAACAGAGAAAGTTGATAGAAGAAGCTAACGTGGGACACACATGGGCCTCCAGAAACCACACCACCCCTGCTACACCTCTGAGCGCCATATTGCTCGATCGAGCACAGACCCATGGTGGAAAGGGCCATGGCTTTGGTGAGGTGGAACCTATTGCACCAACTGGCCCTGTGAATCTACACTGTGAACTCCACCTTCAGCCCCTTCTACTGCTTGGACTTGAGGCCACTCTCAGCCAGAGAACTTATCACACCTGTAAGGCCATCAGTCCAATGCAAACACTGAGGCTGTCCTCACCCAGCCCACAACAGACTGCCTCAAGGGCCTGAAGCATCCCTCTCCCCAGAATGGGGCTGTGGGTTTCTTCTCCACAAGCGCCCAGCCCCCTGCTTAATTCCTGTACACACCAACTTTGAACAAAGGTCTTGAATTATAGCATGGTTAGAGGCACTAAGGACTAGTGACTGGCTCTAGTTATTTGGGCAGGCAGAATGACCCTGACCCAAAAAGAGTGGGGTCCCAACCTCTGAGTCACAGTGTGCACATTACCTCGGGCACCATCACCTCCATAGGTGTGTGCATCGTGTGGGATGCTGTCACTCACATCATTGTGTATGCATCAAGGGTCTGAATCATGGAAATTGTCTCTCTGACAGGTTTATGGAGGTGCTCATCTCATGCTTTCTTTTGCTCTTCCTGTTGCAAGATGCTCTCCTTTCTTCCCCCTCACCTGTCACCTCCTCGCCACATGGCCTATTGTAGCTCCACATCAAACACTCTCTACCCTTCCTCTACATCATGCTTTCTGCCAGCCACTGCCTGTTCCCCGTGCACTGTGATGAGTAATCACCATTCCTGTTATTTCATTTCATGTGCATCACAGATCCATTTCACTGGTCAAACACAGGTTCAGAAGGATTAGGCAATTTTCCTCAAATGACAGAGCCAACGTACCCTAGACCCAGAGCCCAGCTTCCTGTGGACATCTCTCAAGCGGATGCTCTCAGATCCAGGCTTGCCCGCAGGGAGCTGTGGCTGCCTGGTGTCTGTGGATACAGAGGGTGGATATCCACGTCAGAGTGACTGAAGGAGTATGCTGCTTGGGAAAGATCTCTTCTTGGTAAAGCTGCTTATTGCCAAAGGCCAACCACAGACATTAACTGAGAGCCAAAAAATCAAAAAGGAGCAACTTCCAATTGTAATCCTAAAGCCCAAGGATGTCAAATACCCTTCTTCCCAATTTCCTTTCTCTTGTGTTTATTGGGAGCCCAGTATGCTGCACTTGGATAGTTGGGAAGTGGTTTGTTTCCAACTTTTCTTCATGACAAGTAATGCTACAATTTTTTTCCTTGTTCCAGCTTGAAAAGTCTCAAATGAGATTTTTTTTCTTTTTTATACCAGGGATTGAACTCAGGGGCATGCGACCACTAAGCCACATCCCCAGCCCTATTTTGTTTTTTATTTAGAGACAGGGTCTCACTGAGTTGTTTAGCGCCTCACTTTTGCTGAGACTGGCTTTGAACTCACGATCCTCCTGCCTCAGCCTCCTGAGTCGCTGGGATTACAGGTCACCTTGCCTGGCTTCAAATGTGATTTTTAAGGGTCTAGATTCACAGAATAAATTGATTTCTATACTCATTTATACTGCCAGCAACAATGCACAAAAACACAATTTCAAACCAACATCACTGATTTTGTATGTGGACGCTTTCACATTTGTACTCAATAATTTTCAAGAAATACTGCTTTACTATATTTTGCACTTATTTGATTATTAATAGAGTTTACAGATCCCTCCCCACACATACACTGTATATGGTTCTTTGCAAAGAGTATTTAACATTAGTCACTTGTTTATGTCTAGGAATTAAAGGCAGTCTGGGGCATATCAAAAACATGTAATTCCTTGTGGTGGAGTTTGGAGAAACATGAGTGTTCAATGGAAGTGGGGACAAAAATGGAAATGCTGGTAGAGCACAGTAATAAAAAAAGTACCAATAGAAAATACATTGCCAACTGAGTATCCCTTATTGAAATGCTTTGGACTAGAATTATTTCAAATTTTGTATTTTGTCCAGTTTCAGAATATTTGCATAAACATAATGAGATATCTTGGGAGTGGGATCCAAGTCTAAATACAAAACTTATTTATGTTTCATATATACCTTGTACATATGACCTGAAGATAGTTTGAATATTTTTAGTGGGCATGTGTTTTGCATGTGACTTATCACATGAGATTAGGTATGGAATTTTCCTCTGTGTCAAAAAAAAAAAAAAAAAAAAAAAGCTAAGGCAGCTCAATTCACAATAGCTAAGCTATGGAACCAACCTAGGTGCCCTTCAATACATGAATGGATAAAGAATATGTGGTACATATACACAATGAAATATTACTCAGCCAAAAAGAAGAATGAAATTATGACATTTGCTGATAAATGGATGGATCTGGAACTATCATGCTAAGTGAAATAAGCCAATCCCAAAAAATCAAAAGCCAAATGTTTTCTCTGATATGCAGAAGCTAATGTACAATATGGGAATATGAAAATAGAAGTTCATTAGACTAGACAAAGGAGGATGGAGGGAAGAGAGGGGGGATAGGAATAGGAAAGACAATGGAATGAATTGTACATAACTTTCCTATGTTCGTATATGAATTCACAATCAGTGTAACTCCTCATCATGTACAACCACAAGAATATGAAGTTACACTCCATGTATGTATAACATGTCAAGATATACTCTACTGTCATGTATATCTAAAAAGGACACAAAATGATATAATTTACAATTAAAAATTATATGTATTTATAATAAAAAAATAGCTAAGGATTTTTCAGCATTTCAGATTCCAGACTTTTGAATTAGGGATGCTTAGCCTGTAATAGAAGGTGCTACTAGGTGTTGAGTTTACTCCATGCCTTTGCCCGAGGATTTCCCACACATTAACAGAGACCTAGGCAGGAACTCTCATTGTCCAAGACCTTTACCATTTAAATGACAAGGCCAGGCTCTGACTCTGGCCCTGCCAAGGCCTCAAGCAGTATTTGTAACCACATGTGTTTTCAATGTAGCCACCTAGCAGGATGCATGCCAGCTACTTGGACTTGGATTAATCATGAATTATCTGCAGTCTGCAAGTCCTACAGGTGAGGGATTTGGGACCCTATGCTGTAGAGCGTGTCTGGGATCCACCCTGGCAGCTCCCCACCCTTCTCCAACTCCAACTTCTGCTCTCTGCCCTCTCCAGCCACCCCAAGCTCTGCTCTGCTCTGCTCAGACTTGCCAGCCTATTCCCCTATTTTGAAGTTTGGACCCTTACTTCCACACAAAATCTTTCATGCAAAAATCTTCTCCCTGAGAATATTCCCAGGTGGAGGGACTAGGACAGATTCACCTCTGCAGGCCAGTATTCTGGGACCATATGGTGCTTGTGACAAATACTTGTTATGTGTTATCTGATTCATCCTGGCCTTGGACTGTGAAGGCCTATGATGGACAGGGGCTGTGTCTGTAACTCATCTATTGACAGAAACAATTCTGGAACTTGTCTAAGAACATACTGCTCTGTTCTCAGTCATATCAGGTGGCACAGTACAGAGGTTGGAGCAGCCCTGGCCCGACTTACTCAGGGATTTGGGACAAGCCCTTCACCACCGCCACCCTCAGTTTCCCCATCTGGAAAATAAAGGAACTATGTTAAGTTAGTTTTACTTTTTTAAATTACTATATATTCATCACATCTTCTTTTTAGGAACATGTGAAACAGAAATAAATGATACTAATTTTATTTTAAGATGGGTCTCACTATATATTGCAATCCTCCTGCCTCAGTCTCCCAAGGGGCTGGGACTACAGGTGTGTGCCATACACCTGTCTAGTGATGTTCAAATTTACCCATCATGCCTGGCATGGTCGTTCAGGTCTATAATCAGCTACTTGGGAAACGGAGTCAGGAGTATCAAAAGCTCAAGGACAGCCTGTGCAACTTAGTGAGAGCCTGTCTCAAAATAAAAATTTTAAAAGGATTGGGGTGTGTAGCTCATTAGCAGAACACTTGCCTAGATTGCACAAAGGCCCAGGTTCAACCCTAGTACTGAAAAAAAAATTACCCATCATCCTGCCTTCTGGATGAGACTGATATTACCATTTTCATGCATCTCTTTTGGATATATCGTGACTATAGTGTACTTATTTATTCATATATGCATTATATGTATACATGTATACACTTGCACATGTGTGTTTAGACACACACATTACTGCAAGGTATTCCTTTCCTTAGATTTGCCCTAATTTATTCCAGCAGTGTCCTTTTCCTGGCTATGCACACTGAATATATTTGGGCACTGAAAGACAATTCTCCATGGATATCAGTAGCAGGAAATAAGTAACAACCCCATCTGATTATCTCCTGACACATTTGTTCAAGGTCATGAACACTTGCATGCATTCTACCCATTAATGCCAATTTGCACCACAGAAGTGCTGCTCCCTGAGGCTCACCAGCAGCATAGAAGAGTTCTCCTTTCTGGCCACCCTCAACACCTTCACCTGCAACCAGTCACCCAGCTGTGCTGTTCTGTGAAACCAGTACAGGTCAGATGGGTCCCCATCCCCCTTCAGTGCTCACTAAATCCTCAGGAAGACTTTAGTATTAAGGAATCTCAGCCTCTTTGCCACCTATTATGTCCTCAGAGTGAACAGTCAAGAGGGTGGGTGGGTGTCCAACAGCGTTTAGCTCTGCACCTGCCCACGGGCCTAGGCACTGAGCCCACAAGATCTCTCTGCGGCTGCCTTCTCCTTGCTTAGGTTCCTGCGTGTGCAGATGTTTCAGAGCTGGGAAAGCCCTATGTACCACCTCATTTTACACAGAAAGGAGAGAGCCCACCGAAATCACACTGCACTTAGTGGCAAAGTTCAGAAAAATAATATTAAACAAATAATAAAGAGTAGCAAGGGTAAAGAGCACATTTGCTTTAAAATCAGGCAAGCCCAGTTTCTCTCTCTCTCTCTCTCTCTCTCTCTCTCTCTTTTAATTTTGTACAAATCCCAGGTTCTTCTCTTGATTCTGCTGAATACCACTAGGTGACCCCAAGCTACATACCTAAATTTCTAAGATCCATCTTCCCTTCATTAAAATAGGCATACTAACAACTTGGTTCTTAGGCTCTTTGGAAGGTTGAACTTATGTCTAAAACTGCTGGGCACAGTGGTGCATGCCTGTAAACCAGCAGGTCGTGAGAGGACTGGAAGTTCAAAGCTAGCCTTAGCGAAAGGCACTAAGCAACTCAGTGAGACCCTATCTCTAACAAGATAGGGCTGGGGATGAGGCTCAGTGACCAAGTGCCCCTGAGTTCAATCCCTGGTTCCCCCCACTCCAAAATAATTATGTATAAAACCAAACTAACAGGTAGTTTCTTCCAATTGTTGCTAGCTTCCTTGAAAACAAAAATAAAAGTCATGTTTGGTTCTTTTGTAGATAATAAAGATTTTTAAATTGCCTAAATATACCATATTGAGCTGTTTCATTCCATCAGGTGTTCCTAGGTCCTTGATTTCTCTATTTTTATTCAGTCCCCCCAGATGCTCAAGGTGTGTTAGGAAATGACTATTAGTATAGGAGATCAAAACTAGTATAGATTAGCATAACCCAAGTTACCATTACTCTGTGGTCTTTATTGCCATTCATTAAAGTCAAGGCTCCAAAGGGGAAACTATACCAGTGCATCACCTGGTAGTTGTTAGAAAAGCTAATGGGACCAGCTCAATCAGGAACTTGGCTGGTGCAGCTCTCTGAGCAGTTAACAAGTCTTTCAGGGGTTCCTGAGCAACTTAAATTTGAGAATCACTAAAGAAAAGGTAAGTCCGCAGCCACAGAACACTCTGAAGTCCTCTCAGCTTGCCTGGACACAGAAATGTCTTTGGTCTTGGTTGAATTGTCTAAGGAGATAATCTCCATTTCTTTATTGGGGAGAGGGGAGGCTTCTTGTTGGGAGTGCCCCTCCCCCTCTACTTATAGAACACCACTGGCACACATTCAGGTGTGCTCAAGAGTAATCAAGGAGGAGAACCCGAGCCTGCCCAGTGCTGCCACGTGGTCATTAGGTGGATCCTGCACAGGTGGGCTTCTGCACCTGCCCAAGGTTTGAGTGGTGATTCAGCACCACAGGGCAGGTATATCTAGACAGTGGGGCTCCCAGGGCTCTGCAAGGAAGCAGATCCTAGTGAGGAGACGAGATGGAGCCCAAGATGCAGGTAAACAGGGAGGGGTGCTCTAGGCTATGGAGCATATTGAGCTCTGAGGAAGCTCCCAGTTGCCAGGTAACTGCAGTACTAAGATTCTGGGCATTTACCCTTTCCCTCTCCTGGGCAATAACAGCCTCCTTAGCCCAAGGTGTGTGTGCAGGAGGGTGCTAATGAAAGATCAGAAGGCCAAGGACACCACAGGCCCCAGGCCACCCTGTCAAAGAGGGCTTCAGGGCACAAGGGAAACCCCATGAGCTGTCAGTCTGCTCTAGATGCACAGTGAAATGCTGGCCTAGTAGAATGAGATAATCCTACATGAAGTCAAAACCTATTGGTGCAAACCATGCCTTGCATAGGCCCTGAAATAGGACCATTAGCTACTCCCCCCATCCCAACCAAGTCCTGCCCCACCCTTAGTGTCCATGTGCCTTGGCTTTTTCATCAGAAAAGTCATTTTTTCCTTTTTCATATGTAAGTGGCAATATACTTTTAATAGTTCCAAAACCATTAAGACATAAAAAGATACACAGTGACTCCTTCTATCCTCTACCAGACCCTTCTTCAACATAACTAAATGTTAATTTTAGCTGCTTTTAGAACTTATTTAAAGTCTTATTTTCCCTCAGTTTGTCCAAGACTATTTAAAACATAGAAATCTTTCCTTATCATTGTATAAAAAGCATTTGCATATGTTTTATAGATACACAATATTCCCTTAAATGGTTAATAATTTAACAGATCCACAATGATGAAGATTTGGGTTGTTTTCAATTTTCTGCAAAATGATGCCACAAACCACCCTGTACATACAAGATTTTACACATGTATCTTTCTGTTGCTGGTCAAAAGGAACATATACTTTGAATGCTACCAAATTACCTCCCATAGAGGATGCGGCAATTTCCTCACTGCCTTGTCTAACGTTTTCATGCTTCTGGATTTTTGTCAGACTCACAGATGGAAGCAAGCGATATGTTGCTTTCATTTTAATCTGCATTTTTATCACTCAGGATGAGGTTGAGTATGTGTATGCCAGAAAGGTCAGTTTCTATGAGCTGCTCAGGAACTTTGTGCATTGGTCCATCAGGCTGCTGTGTTTTTCCTAAATTATAGGCAGATTTGCCCTTTGTTTATCTTTTATAGGAATTATGTTTATCTCTTATCTTTTCAGTACTGTATCATTATTTTTTTGCCTGAGTTTTAAAATATATAGTCCATTTTTTAAAAAATCTATGTTGTGAGTCATAGGAAAGCCTTACTTAGGACAAGTTGACAGAATAACCTACCCTTTTCCTTCAATCTGTCCATTTCTTCCAGATACTTTAAAATGTTGGGGTTTTTTGCATTTAATCCACTTGAAATTTATCTTAGTGAATGATGTGATGATATAAGAACCCAATTTTATTTCATACTTTTAAAGGTGTTGTTTTCTGTTTTTCCCATAATTTGTGATTTTAAGAGTGTAACCTTCAATCCCTTTTAATTTGTTTTAATTCAAGGCATGAGCTAGGGACTTGGCTTTATTTTTGTTTTGTTTTTTTGTGTGTGTATGTATGTGTGTGTGTGTGTGTGTTTTTTCCCCCAAATGACCGAACAGCCAGAACATGTGATAAAAAACAAGAACTCTCCTCCCTGTTCATCTGAGATGCTTCTTTTTGCATATGCTACCTTCAAATGTGAGTCTGGAGCATCTGTTCTTTATACATGTTTGTAAAACAATGCTAAATTTTTTGATGTGTAAGCTTTCAACACATTGCAATATTATTAGAAAACATCAAAATATCAACACTTAGAGTCTCAGTTCATTGTTATAAATAGCTAGTTAATGGTACCTCCTGTTAGTAAGAAAATATACGATTACCTTGCAATTTCTTTTTGATAAAAGTCCCAGTTCTTTCCCTTACCCCAATTTCTTTACTCTGAGATCTTATTCTCTGAAATAGTAGGATTTAGAGCCTCTTTTATAAGTGCTGATGATTTTACAGGTAAGGAGATAAACTTTAACGTGGTATCGATCATTTCTTTTTCCTCCAATTCAATCATTTCTTTTTTCCTGCCTTGATCTAGCATGAGCTAAAAAAATAAAGTAGCTTCAATTACTACTTCATTCCTGTTGTTCCTATTTTTCTTAGTATTTTTCTTTATGGATGTTGATTTTTTTTTTCTATTATCTGGTACAAAAATTTCACAACTATGCATTTCAGTTGTTTTTATTACACTGTGCTTTTGGTTTTGTTTTTTAATAGTTTTTTCCATGAATTCAACTTTTCCAATATAAGTATTTAAATCTGTATTTTTTTATTCATACTTCCCCAATATTATCTTTTCCCATTATACACTCTTCCCCCTACCTTTGGCACCAGGAATTGAATCCAGAGTTACTTAACCACCAAGTCACATCCCCAGCCTTTTTTGTTTGTTTGTTTTAAATTTAGAGATGGGGTCTCCTTGAGTTGCTTAGGGCCTTGCTAAGTTGCTGAAGCTGGCTTTGAACTCACAATCCTCCTGCCTCAGCCTCCTAAGCCACTGGGATTACAGGTGTGTGCCACCACACTCCAGCCCATTCTCTTAGATACATCTTATTTTATGCAGTGCATGGTTGGGTTTTTCTTTCTAATCCAGTCTGAGGATCCTTTAATAGATGAGTTTACTCCATTTGCCCTTATTGACATGATAGATGTCTTTGGCCTTTAGATTTTTAGTTTACCAATCAAGACATATAGACTATTTAGTACATGAAAAGATGTTTACCTTCATTACTCATAATAGAAATGCTTATTAGGACCACCATGCAAATGAGATTTTGCTCATGAAAATGAAATACACTACTCACCTATTAGAAAACTAAATTTTTTAAAAAAGAGCATAACACTTGCTGGTGAGATTGTGGAGTAGCTAGAACTCCATATGTTGCTGGTAGGTTTGAAGAATGGTACAACCACATTGAAAACCAGTGCATCAGGTTCTGATGCTGATTCATGCTTAGGCATAAGTGCATCCTTCAGGTTGCTTGGAGTTGATGTCAATCCAGTCCTAAGATTTTCCTGAAAGGAAACAGTGTACAAAACTTATCCCAAGCTGGGCGTCGTGGCACATGCCTGTACTCCCTTGGGAGGCTGAGGCAGGAGGACTGCAAGTTCAAAGCCAGCCTCAGCAATGATGCCCTGTCTCTAAATAAAACACAAAATAGGCTGGCAATGTGGCTCAGTGGATGAGTGCCCCTGAGATCAATCCCCAGCACCAAAAAAAAAAAAAAAAAAAAGCAACCTTAAGGCTACACAACAGAAGCTCTGTCCATGGTCACAATCAACTCGTCCTCTTCAAGGGAGTGGGCACTCCTTTACCACCTTCTGACTAAGCATCAGGGATCTTGGTGTGTGAAGCTGGGTCTCTGCACCTAAGGGACAAGCATAAGCCTTGATCTCACCAACTCCAGTTCACACCTCACTGCTGCCACTTCCTTGTTTCAGGCCATTCAGCCTTCAATTTTTAACTTCTCACTTATGGGAGGATGGTCATCCTTAGCTCATAAGAATGCTGTTAGAAATCGGCAGAGCTGGGCGTGGTGGTGCACACCTGTAATCCCAGCACTTGGGAGGCTGAGGCAGGAGGATCACAAGTTCAAAGCCAGCCTCACCAATGGCGAGGCACTTAGCAACTCAGTGAGACCCTGTCTCTAATAAATAAAAAAAAAAAGGGCTGGGGATGTGGCCCAGTGGTCGAGTGCCCCTGAGTTCAATCCCCAGTACCAAAAAAAAAGAAATCAGCAGAATCAGATTTTAAGTGTGTTCACACACCCTGCTGAATAAATGTTTCCAGGAAATCCCCTCACTAAATTTCCAGAACCTCTTCTACCCTGGCCTCATTCTGAGGTCTTTGTGGGAATTAAACACAGAACTGTTATTGTACAATCTCATTATACTACATTTAACTTTTCTACTGTATGTTTTGTTCCAAAGTCGGTGACATGGAAAGTCATCAGTAATTTGGAAGAGTATGCAATTATGTATAACTTGGTTCCATTTATGAAAACAGGAATATGTTTTTTAAAAAAATATATGTGAGATATACAGTAGTCCTCCCTTATTCAAGGTTTTGCTTACCTATAGTCAAATGTGGTCCAAAAATATTAAATGGAAAATTCCAGAAGTAGACAATTCATAAGTTTTAAATTGTTTGCCACTCTGAGTGTTGGGATGACATCTCACTCTGTCCGGCCTGGGCATAAATCATCCCTTTGTCCAATGTATCCAAATGGTGTATGCTACCCATTTGTTTGTCACTTAGTAGCTGTCTTGATTATCAGACCAACTGTCATGATTTTGCAGTGCTTGGGTTCAAGTTACTCTTTTATATCCTAATGGCCCCAATGTGGAAGAGCAGTGATGCTGGCAATTTAGATATGTCTAAGAGAAGCCATGACGTGCTTCCTTTAAGTGAAAATGGTAACGTTTAGTATACAGGCAAAAGTTTAGTTATATATGTATAGTTTAAAAAGGTATTTCGGGCTGGGGTTGTGGCTCAGCGGCAGAGCACTCGCCTCCCACATGTGTGGCCCACGTTCGATCCTCAGCATCACGTAAACATAAATGCATTGCATTGTGTACAACTAAAGTAAATAAATAAATATTTTTTTTTTAAAAAATGGTATTTCGGGGGTCAGTTCTATCTGTGATTTCTGGTACACACTAGGGTTTTTGAAATATATCCCCATGGATAAGGGAAGACTATATAAATATTTGTGTTAAGCCACTAGGTTTAAATGTAATATGTTATGCAGGAAATGATAAGCTCACACATGTTCCCATTGCTTCAGATTAATATTCTTAATCAGTCTCATGTTTAAAGTTAACATACTCATCTATTTTTATTTTATTTATTTATTTATTTTTGGTACCGGGGATTGAACTCGGGGGCACTCAACTACTGGGCCACATCCCCAGCCCTTTTTTTGTATTTTATTAGAGATAGGGTCTCACTGAGTTGCTAAATGCCTCGCTGTTGGTGAGACTGGCTTTGATCTCGCGATCCTCCTGCCTCAGGCTCCCAAGTGCTGGGATTACAGGTGTACGCCACCACGTCCGGCTCTCATCTATTTTTATTTTGTTCTAATAGAAGTTGAGTTCCCTGTTACTTTAACATTGTTAACAAGGCTTCTAGTTGTGCTTCCACCAAAATTAATTACTAAGTAATCCACTCTGTGCACAAATATGGACAAGAATTCAGTAAAGTAGAAATGTTTCACTTGCTGTAACGGCTATCATTCCAAACAGAAGACAGGAATGAGCAGAAGGATTGGAAATGGAGTCCTCAGACTTTGGCCTTGACTGGAGGGTGTCTGTTTTCAGGGAAGCTCATGTGTGTTCTTGAGTTTCTCTGGTGTAAGTTCTGAGTTCTTATTGATTGCTGATTCTGTCCAGGCCATGGGCATGTAGTGGCTAATCACACAGTATCGACAGGCATCAGGGAATGTCAAAATCACTCCTAAAAAAACCCATTTTATTCTCTCATAGAAACTTTTCAGTTCCCCTGTCACCCTGTGTGACAATAGCTTCCTTAACAGTTTGAAGATGTTGTAGTCTGCAGTGGACATTGTAACTGGAAACTGTTATTCTCATTACTAAAAAATACATGCAGGAAATTTTTCCATCAGAGTGAGATAAAACAAAAATCAGAAATCTGGTATGTATGTGCAAGTTTCCTCAATGAGTAGTAAGTGAGGCATATGTGCTATGATGCTGTTAGCATGAGCGAATGTGTCTAAGATACATAGGAGTGACGAGAAGCAGGATAGATTGCTAAACTGCCATCAGGTCATTTGACATGAACAGTTTCCAAGGGGCCCTGTGGAGACATGAACATGTTTTCCATTGGGATCAATTCCAGGCCCCTAAAGATGCTCAAGTCACTTATATAAAATGGTGTAGTGTTTGAGAGAATCTATATAGGTTCCACACATACACTTTAAATCATTTCTAGATTACTTATAATACTAACACAATGCAAAGCCTGTGAAAATTATTGTTATACTACATGATGTGGAAAATAATGACAAGAAAAAATTGCACCTGTTCAATGCCACAACCAGTGTGGCCAAACTAGCAGGTTCCGGTGAGGGGCGATGGGCGATTAAAAAAATGAACACTCAGCTGGGCATGGTGGCACACGTCTGTAATCCCAGCACTTGGGAGGCTGAGGCAGGAGGATCATGAGTTCAAAGCCAGCCTCAGCAATAGCGAGGCACTTAGCAACTCAGTGAGACCTTGTCTCTAACAAAATACAAAAAGGGGCTGGGGATGTGACCCAGTGGTCGAGTGCCCCTGAGTTCAATCCCCAGTACCAAAAAAAAAAAAAAAAAAAAAAAAAAAAATGAAAAAAATGAACACTCCACATACCCAGATTTTGATGCTAATAGCTAGGATTGGGTGAAACACTGCTCTGTGATGGAGAAGCAGGTCTAAAGAATTACACCAGCAATCTTTACTATATATGTCTCATTAATTAATAATGCAAGCATTATTTGTATTCATAAAAGTTAGAGTTAGCAATATTGTGCAGCTTATTCCTCAGTTACATTCTACAGTTGCAGTGTTCAATGTTAGGATGTTTGTGCAGCTCTCAAGAAAGTCCATTGTTTAAAGTTACTGTTATATGGGCAGGTTCAGGAGCAGCAAAGCTGGTGAAATATTGTGGTTGTCTAGCAAAAGAATTCCTTTATTCCCAGGAGCTGTGTGCCTGAGATCAAGGTCGAGGCTGATAAGACTCCAGCACAGAGCCTCTTCATGGAGCGCATTACCATAGCAACTAGGCATCCTGCACCTTTGCATAGAAATTTTCCCAGGCACCAAGCATGCCATAGCCATGAAGTCATCAGGGACCCCAATTTCAGACACTGCTCTCCCATTCACTGTCGCAGTTCTCCACAGTTCATTACAACTTTGTTCTGGAATATTTTCAACCTCTGATTTGTTGAATCTGCCAGTGTGGAATCTGCTGATATAGAAGCTAACTGTAACTCTGTTATCTGGGGGGTGGGGGGGGAGCAGGAGTGTGAGAACAGGAGTATGAATGGCTCAACCTAGACTTTATCTTGGAGGAAAACTTGACCAACATAATGGCTGCAGTCAGTCATGGGGCTTGGGTTGGGATATTAACCTGTGGTCCAAAGACCTTCTACCTCAAGCACCAGCCAGAGCCTCCTGCCTAACTCTCTTTACCTGTTCATGCTGCAATGTTCATGAATAATTTCATCTTTCTACGTTAATTTGCATGTTAAAATTATTTCAAATGGCAATGTTTTAGTGGGTTTTTGTCCCCTGGGGAGGGGGTTTTCCTGAACATCCTCTCTGTTCCTGTCACTGCTGCCATGTTTGGAAGTAGTCAGTGGAAAGCATGTGCAGAAGCATGTGTCCCATCTTATGCCAGGCGTCACCCCTCTGTGCCGCACATTCTCCCCTGTGGGGTGACTTTAGGGTCTATTTCATAGGGTGGTCCTGCCCAGATGACAATGTGCCTGGGCTGGGGCGTAGTGCCCTTCTTAAGGCTTGCTGTGACTGATTAGGATTTGGATCTGTGTTTTTACTTGATAGGTTCCTGTGCTGAGTTCCTCTGAGGACGAGAGCCCCTTTCCAGTGACAAAGAGGCGGAAGAAGTCCACCAAGCATAGCACTCCTGAGGAGAGAGGCCTGGGCTGGAGTCCAAGGCCCAAAAGAGGAACTTCCCACCTCCTAGGGTCCCCAGTGACTGCTCACTCCTCCAAGGACCTTGTATCCCACCTGAAAGGGGTCAGCCCTATAGCCACCTTCAGAAAGAAGAAGCTTTCGACCATCCGGGCTTCCGAGGGCACCAGTGAGCAGTTAGGGTCCTATTTGGACTACTCGGCTCCTGGGAAAGACCCACCCACATCAGCCTCATTGGCCAAACAGCAGCAGAAAAGAGAGGCCAGGGGAGCTAAGAGGTGGCCAGGAACTTCGGGATTGCCTGGGATTCCAGATACAGCCAAGAAGAGAAGACAAGACCGGAAAGGACGGGAGGCTGTGGTAAGGTCTTGTCCTGTGCCTTTCTCACCCCCACCCCACACAACTCCAAGTCCCTGTTGACAGGAAAGCGTGTGCTGCCAAGCTGTGGTGCACTGGCGCCCACCTTCCATGACTTCATGCCCCTTCAACCACAGACACGAAGGGCCAACAACCCACTCTTCACAGGAGGTCACTGAGGCTGTCAGCCTTTCTAACACCTGGTGCTGTCCTGTCCTGAGGTGGCCCTCTGCTCAGAGGGGATCCAGTAAGGCTGTGGCTTCCCGGCCATGGCTTTGCCCTTCCAGCCCTTGCTATGGCTCTGGTTGCTCCCTATCCTTGGTCTCTAACCCACATGGGAATCAATACCAACTCTCTACAGTTTTGAGGGTGCAAACAAGGTTGGTGGCAGGAACAACCCTGTTGGGCATTGACATCTTCCAGCAAAAACTGCCACCCTGTACCGAGTCTCAGCTCCTTCCTGCTCTTTGTGCTATTCTTAGCAGGAGGCTGTCACCATTCCTGAGGCAGTCCTAGCTTCCCAGGGCTTGACTGAGGTGGCCCTGACTCCTTCCCTAGCACTGCCTTAGGACAGAGATGTTCCAAACTCACACAGCAAGATGGGACAGCTCCTGTGGTGGGACAGCTAACAGGGCATAAGCTGTGCAAGACCCATATTTCTCTTTGACATAGTTCTCTTTCTCTGCTGATCAGGTGAGACAGGAGGAAACCCTCCCCACCACCCACCTGGCACAGTGGGGTTCAGGCTTCCCCTAAAGATGCACCAGGAACTGGCTCAATCTGGAGCACAGAGACGGGGAACCGGGTAGGGCTGGATTGCTCAGGTATCTGATCTGAGCAAATATCTGTTTTCAGGCCTGGTGGGCATTTCTTTTCCTAAGTGCATTTTGCAGTGTGCAAGCGTGTCCCTAATGAAAATGACTATTCCTGTGTAACGCCTGTCTTCCAAACAGATGGAGCGGGTGAGGCAATGGGAAAACCACCTACTTCAGGAAATTGAGGAGGCAGTCCATCATGAACTCTTCATCCAAGAATGAGCACTTGACACTGGGGCAGTGAAGGTAGGTGCTCAGAGACCTGCCTCCTTGGCCTGACATAGTCATCTACATGGAGTTGTCCTCCAGCTGGCCTGGGTCCCCAAAGCCCCTCACAGGGAGGTGGGAGCAAATGTTACCCAGACTACAAAGGTGGGGGTCAGAGATGCCAGTGGAGTGGGGCCAGGGGTCAGAGTTGGCAGTTTAGAGGATGAGGTTCTGTATATTGTATAATTTAATAAAGAGCTGGCCTAGCCAGGTGCAGCGGTGCATGCCTGAAATCACAGCACTTGGGAGGCTGAGGCAGGAGGATTGCAAGTTCAAAGCCAGCCATCAGCAGTGGCGAGGCACTTAGCAACTCAGTGAGACCCTGTCTCTAAATAAAATACAAAAAAGGGCTGGGGATGTGGCCCAGTGGTTGAGTGCCCCTGAGTTCAATCCCTGGTACCCCCCCAAAAAAACAAACAAACAAACAAAAAAAAAACAGCTGGCCTGATTGAGCTCCGCATCCTCCACTGCCGCTCTGACCTCAGGGACATCTCTCTGCTTGTCTGACCCATGGTTTTCTTATCTGAAATATGACAAAAACCCATCCCAGGGCAATGTAAGGAACATAAGACAAAGGAGTGTGAGGGTGGCCATGTGATCCGTCTCCCTTTGCCCTTGGATAGGGGTGGGTATCAGGATCCTCAGACTGCTCTGGGCTGATTTCTTCAGACCCTCAGAGATATGGGATCAGAAGGGAGGTGGTTGTAGTAAAGAAAGCTCCCCAGGGCACCAAAGCAACCTAGAAGGGGCAGACACTGAACATAAGGGTTTGCACTTGAGGAAAATAAATGAGCTATATGAATTTTCTGGCGGTGCTTCATTGGGACTGTTCCCAAATTGGCTTCCCCCAACCTTTCCCAGTGGGTGGAGATGAACTCTTTGCACTGAGGAATGGAATTATGAAAGGCTAGGCACTAGGCTGAGTGCAAGCGCAGGTGCAGCTGATGTCACGAGCTTGACCTTGGTTTTCAGCCAGGCCCATGGTAAAGGGGACAGAAGATGTGGAAGCTCATTTTCTGGGTGGGGTCATCATGGGCACAGACATGGAAGGGGGCTTCTAATGGATTCTCCTAGGATAAAAGAAACTGGAAAGTGGATAGGGTCTAGGTTTGGGCCTCAGTCCCCTCAGGAAAGGATTGAGCCAATTCCCAGTGCATCTTCAGGGACACCATAATTACAGCCAGAAGCAGGTCCCCAACCATGTGGTTACAGTGCTTTCATCTGCGCACCGACGGTGAGGGATATGTTTTCCTTTCCCATCTGTGGAAGAGGGTGTAGGTTCTGACAGAAGTGCCCATAGTCACTTCCTGGAGAACACTCACTTCTCTGCCCAACAGGCCCAGGTGAGACCCTGGGATCTCTGATGATTCAGGTAAAGACCAGGAAGCTTGGGAGTTCAGGCTACCACCTGCTGCCAGTGCTGCATGGCTGACCAGGGCTGAGGCCCCAGAGCTGGTCTCCATCATGCCAGCCCCCAGGTGAAGCTTGAACATGAGGGATCTGGTAGGAACCCAGTAGCTCCTGGAGGAGAAAGCCCTGAAACTGATTCTCACCTGGGGGGCATTCTGGAAATCTGCAGAGGGTGTTTGTATTGGTTTCCTGGGTGGAGCTAGGGGAATTTAACCTCTTGCTGTTGCCTGGGATGGCCTCCTACCCCATCTCATACTGTGCCCTCCACCTAGCATCAAGGCCCATAGGAGTGCTGGACATGTCACTCTAATACCACACTGGAAGGAAGAGAAGACAAGCAGGCATCCAAGGAACTTCAGTTTAACAGGAGACCAGCATCAAATTTCCAAGTACCTTTTAGGAACACATTTTCCCGTGGACATGTTATGGCCACTTACATGCTTTTATTTTTATTCTTGTAAATGCTTGCATCCCACATTTTATCTAAAAATGTTTTTTTTTTTTTTTCCTGGCTAAAAACAAGCATGCTTACATTTCTAGCTCATCTATCTATCCTGCCTCCTGTTTACCCTCTTGGTGTGTTGGCAGGTAGGCTGGGGCTTCTTGGGCATGTGGATAAAAGGTTATTGCTATAAAGGAATCAAAAAGAACAATCTCTAGATGAGCCCTCAGGCTGGATTTGAAAATGGGATGTAATAGGTCCTAAGGGCATGTGAGTTCCAGTATTTTTGGTTTGAGAGTCAGGTGAAAAGTTTCATTCTGCCATAGTGTGGGTCAAAAGTGATTTATGTCAAGAATTGGTTCTCTCTGGAAGTACTGCCATTTCTTTGGAGGATTCCAACAGATATGGGGTGGTAAGATTCCCCACAAGAGCCATAAGATGTAAACTAGAAGGTACAATTAGGAAAATAACTTCAAATTCCATCTGATATTTATAGAGATAAGAGAAAAAATCATTTACTGTGTTGTATATTTAAACATTGGCAAGTTTTCTAAACTAGTTCCTTCTGAGTGTGTTACCCAAATTGTTTACTTTTTTCCCCTAATTATCAGGCTATACAATTATCTGATTTATAAGCATGAGAAAACTATTAATTTTTGAAGTATAAAGCAGAAAAACTGGCTAGAACTGTATAGCATATGGATTCCTTCTGATCTTTACTAAAAATAAACTATTTTCAGAACTATTCTCGAGTCTCTAATGCAAATTGATTTGAATATGTAGTTGAACAAATTGTATTTCTCTGTTGTTTTTCAAAGGGTGAAACTTGAACTTGCAATGAGTCCTGGGAGAAGCTTTGGGGAAACGTGTTCTTAAAAGTTTTGGTGGCAACCCATATTGGGTCCCCTCTTGCCCCTGAGAGAGTTTTGTTTCTCTTCTTCACACTTGAATAAATCCTACTCCTTTCATTCTTGGGTGGGTGGGGGGGGGGGAGATTTGAAATTGCAGGCACTCAGGAGAAAGGTTTTTGTGACAGATTATTTCTTGGAAGTTTATACTGCATCTTCTAGGGATTATTATATATACTTGCAGAGCTGGAGTCTATGCATTTATGCAGAGGCACTCTATTTAAAGAGCAGTTCTCCAGGATATTTCACAAATAATGTAGTATGTAATCCCGGTCATGGGCAAATGCCTATGGGAAGCTGGCTAAGGAAGGAACCAGTGCTGCCACCCAAGTACCCAGACACACAAACGGCCTGACATTTCTGTGTCCTTAGAAGAGGTGGTTGTGAGAAACTGGAACAAGAGACTGGGGATTCCCAGGCTGAGGCACATAGGAAATGAATGTCGCCGGCGCAGGTTAGACAAACAGCAAGATTCCTAAATTAATGATCCAGTGATAAGCCGAAAAAACAATAGTCCTTGGACAACACCAACGATGCTCACTTACAGATAAGCATGAATGTTACCTGGACTATTTATTTGGTGTAAAAATGGTTTCCTTAAGTCTTGTGGCATTTGCAAAGCCATGTATTTTGCCGAAAATGCCAGTATCGAACCTACAAGGAAAGGAAATGTATTATTTTCCCTGGCAGTTTCCCTTCAACCTAAAATGTGTTTGAATGCTGAGAAGCTGCTCCCGCTAATCTTTATTGAGATCCTACTTCTTTCCCCTGGATTGAACATCATATTTACACCCAAAGCCTGAGCACTGCCCCCCCCCCTTCTTCAAGTGTGGTTCAGAGAACTGATGGGTAAGCACTGCCCACATTTCATCCTGTGACATATCTATGTTGCATGTTTAAATTGCCCCTCAGGTTTAGTTTGTATATTTGTTTTCTCCTGGACATCAGTTTCTGTTAGTATATTGGTCTCTACTGTGTTTTAACTGCCTATGGTTTCAGAAGAAATGATCATGAACTTAGTGACTCGCAACAACCTCCCTTTATCATCTCACCATTCTGGAAGCTCAGCTGGGGCTTTGCCTGGGATCTCTTGGGGTGAGATCAAGGCAGCTTACCTGGGCAACAAACTACCTCCAACCTCATTCAGATTGGCAGGATCTGGTTCCTTGTGGTTGTGGGGCTGAGGCTGTGTTCCCTTGATGGCTGTCAGTGGGGTGCTGCTCTGTTTTTGGATCCTAAAGGATCCCCTCACATTCCTAGTAATATGGCTGCCTCAGTGTTCACACCAGCAATGCCTGGGCAAAACCTTGTCATCCTTTGAATCCCTTGGGTTTTTCCTTCTGTCACCAGTAAGAGAAATTTCTCTGTTTTCAGGCCTCCTGAGAGGTCCATTGAGCCCGATAACATGACCCACACAATTGGGAGTGACATCCTCTCACAGGTTCCAATTAGGGGGGTATGGGATCTTGGGTGGGGCATCTTCAGAATTCTATTTACCACAGTCTGTTCCTAACTTTCCATTATAAATATCAGTGATGGTAACTTTTGTACCCCCAAAAAAGTATTCATGCCTACTAGTTTTGATGGAATCCTAGGGGTTATTTTAATTTATTAAAGGATATTAGGTCACGTGTCAGGCTAAGATGGCTGCGCCAGGAGGAACAGAATAAAGGTTGTTATCTAAAGCCCCGCCGTGGTAGAACTGGAGAGGCACCAGCTGTTGGGAGGAGAGCAGCAGGGTCAAGATGGAAAACCATAAACCACATGATACTATCAAGGAAAACTTAATTTTGGATTTCATAGCCAGAAAAATTGAACAACTACCAGAAGCAAAAAGGAATCTACTTGAACATGGATCCACATATATTGGACTTAATGCTGCTCTCTGTGGCCTAATAGCAGTCTTTTTTGGCGAGCCTTGCATGTAACATGGGGCCGAATTGCTGCTAGCTTACCAGTGGAAGTGCTCCCATTTTTGACAGGGAATGCATCTTTCAAAGGTTTTACAAGTTTACCTTTGAGTACAGGTGATTTGAATTGTGAAACCTGTACTGTGACACGGGGTGGACTTGTTGGTTTTGTTTTAGGAGGTCTGTACCCTGTTTGCTTGGCTATACCTGTAAATGGTGGCCTAGCAGCCAGGTATCAGTCAACCCGGCTACCAGAGAAAGGAAACACCTTAACCCACTGGATTAAAATTTCTAAGCCTATCTTCAGAAAAATGTTATTTCCCATTTTACTTCAGACTATGTTTGCAGCATACCTTGGGTCTAGACAATATAAAGTACTTATAAAGGCCCTCCAGTTACCTGAACCTGGCCTAGAAATTCACTGATTTTGAGCAAATTTGTATACAAAATAAAATTGTAAAGATAAAAAAATAAAAGGATATTAACACTTTTTGGTTCCTGTGGAATTCTGCCGCATGAGGGACAATTCCTGTAAGCAAGAATATAAGTAGGATCTCACTATAGCTTTGTTAGTGCTATAATCTCTTTTTAAAACCCGACTTTCAATAGTCATTTTCATTGGCATGTCATTTTCATTAACTTCTGTTGATGTCCGTGTGTTTTCTGACTATGTCAATGGCTGACTGGGTGGTTGCACACTCCATCAGAAGAATCAAAGAAAGGCACAACTGGGCCAGGAATGAACTGGTTTTTGTTTTTGTTTTTTATTATTGTTGGCTTTTTTTAAAAAAATTATTCATTTATTTTTTTTGGTACCAGGGATTGAACTCAGGGGCATTGGACCACTGAGCCTCATCCCTGGCCCTATTTTGTATTTTATTTAGAGACAGTTTCTCACTGAGTTGCTCACTGAGTTGCTTAGCACCTTGCCATTGCTGATGCTGCCTTTGAATTTGCAATCCTCCTGCCTCAGTCTCCCGAGCCACTGAGTAGCTCTTTATTTTTAATGCTCAGGCACAGGGAGACGGCTTGTAGGGACAGAAATCTCAGGCTGACTCAAGCAGAGGATTAAAGCTGTACAGGTTTATGGCATCCACAGAGCTGGCAGAGACCTGTTCCCTTGCTGTCATCACTCATAGGTAGGGGTGGGGTTTTAGTTCCTTATGATGCCTCTTTATGCTAGTGTCTTATTACCCCCTGAAGGCTCTGCCTCAGGGCGTGTTTTACTACATATGGAAAGGTAACTGCTGTTAGTTTACTAACTGTTCTACCCCAGCTTTTGGCCCTCACCACCTGGAATCGGCTCTTTATCGTCTGGGAAAGTCCCTAATGTTATTTTTAGAACAAGTCAGACTATTGGCCTGGTGGGTTGATTTCGTCTTGCCCTGGCTTGTTGGTATCTCTGCTGACCACACAGTCTCAAAAGGTTGCATTGACCTCTCAACCTCTCCTCTCCTGCGTGTGATCTTAATTCCATTTAACCTTAAAGGCTGGTCCATGTTTTAGTTCCTAGTTTTCTGGTATGTCAGTTAACTCCTTAAAACTAAGAGCCAGCTTGGCTGTCTTGGTTGTTCTCTGACAATTTTATTTTTTCTCTTTTTTGAGACAGGGTCTCAAAAGTTGCTGAGGCTGGCTTTGAACTCAAGATCCTCTTGCCTCAGCCTCCCAAGCTGCTGGGATTACAGGCATGTGCCACCTTGCCAAGCTTCTCTGATAAATCTTTATCTGCCCTTTGATGTTTAAAAATCTATTGGGATATTCTTTCCATATTATTTTCTAAATCCCTTCACTAGGAATTGATTTTTTATTTTTTATTTTTAACTGAAGAGGCAGTCTTGAAAACTATACATCATAAGTGTGATGGTTAATTTCATCTGTCAGCTTGGCTGGGCCATGGTTCCTCCCAGTTATTTGGTCAAACCTCAGTGTGGATGTTGCTTTGAAGGTCGTTTTTTATATGTGACTGACATTTGTAATGGGTAGACTTTTGAGTAAAACAGATGCCTGTTCACAAAATGGGTGGGTTTTGTCCACTCAGCTGAAGGTCTTAGATGACTGAAATCAGGAATGCTACCTCCAGCTGGCCTTGGCCTTCCAACTGCAGCTGCACCCTCAGCTCCTCCCTCATCTCTGCCCTGCAGAATTCAGTCTTGCCAGCCCTGCAATAATGTGAACTGGTTCCTTAAAATACATACTCTGTTTCAATATCCCCCACCAACACACACAAGAGTACACTCTCATACCCACACCCTTCTTGTTGGCGTTTCTCTGGAAAACTTTAACACAAAGCAATGGAAATACAACTCCACAGACGGATTTCTCCTTGACAACAATGGAAGCAACTCCTCACCATTCCAGTTAAACTTGGAGGAGACCATCCTTTCGAACTTTTGAAAGAAAATAACCTATCCACTGGTAAGTGTGCTCTCAGTGTTTATCTTTTAAGGGAGATGAAATAATCAACAGGTGGAATTAAAAGTGAATTTACACTGATTGATTCCTGAGCTTAAAGGAATTCCTGAAAAAGACAGGAGCAGCTGTATTATCCTACAGGATACTCTGAAATTCAAGAAGGGTTTGGGAAAAAAACAAAGTGGGGAGTCTATATTAAATTTGAAGTATTAGTAGCATAAAACAAGTATCTTAATTGTAAGATGCAAAAAGAAAAAATAAATAAATACCAGATAAGAACAGTGTGGAATGAGGAGTATGCTGCTGGGAAAAACTAATGTTTAGTCTGAGTAGGGTAATTATGGTTTGGATATGAGGTGTCACCCCCAAAGCTCCTGTATTAATACAAGAAATAAAGTGATTAGATTCTGAGAACTATGACCTAATCAGTAGATTAACCCATTTGATGGATTAATATTTTGAATGGATTACTGAATAAAAATTGTAAGTAGGTGGGGTGTCGTTGGAGGAAGTATATCACTGGGACAGTGACTTACAGAAGATTTATTTTTGTCCCTGGCTCCTTGTACTCTCTGCTTCCTGGCTTCATGAGCTTCAGGATGCTCTCCTCTCAGTCCCAGAGCAACGGGGTTAGCCAACCATGGTCTGAGACCTCTGAAATCGCAGCCCAAAATAAACTTCTCCTCTATAGCGTCTTGTTAAGTATTTCAGTCAGTGTTGAAAACCTGGTTAACACAGGGTCTTGGAATACTCAATATTTTGCATACAAAATTTCCCCTTGAAAGTATGTGAAAGAGCCAAGAGTGTCTTAAAACATCCACACAACCATTTATTTTTCAATTGAAATGATCACAGTTTAGTCAAGCAATTTTCCTTTATTTTTGTTATATAAGACTCCAGAAAGTATAGTGCAAACACTCAGTAGAAAAGTTGCAATTAAGAAATGTACATTCACATTTAACATTTCAGTCCATTCACTTTTTTTTAAATAAAAATAGGACAAATTATTCAATTACTTGTCTTAATTTAACAATCTTGAAAAAGACTGGAAGGTGCTCTACAGTGTTCAGTTGACATAAAAATAGACCCGTATTGATTATACAAATCTATCATGAGAAGTTACCCAGTGAGATTGAGTTATTGTGATTCTGAATATAATCATTGTGTTCTCATGTCTACAGAAGCATCCTCAGTGAGTTTATTGTGTGGGAGAAAAGGATCCCTTGCCAGTGCCACTCTTTATCTCACCGAGGGATGCAACCCTCTCTAGCCAAACACAGGGCATAGGAGCTTGCATGACTTTTCTCAGCAAGTAAGAAAATCCAGAGGTGGGCTTTGGACTTACCTTAAATCAGAATGGAATTACTGCTGAGATGGTCATAATAATGACATTTCCATCTGTGTAAGTTGGAGTGCAATCAATATAAATGAGAGGATAGTAGAAAGGGAGTTTGGGCTGAAAGGAGACGGTGCATACTAAGTGCTTGAGCTACACAAAGCTCAGGTTCCATGGGACTCACCCTGGCTTACTCGGGTGCTCTGCACCTAGCAGGCAGATGACTCAGGGGCAAGCCTGAGCACATGCTGCATGATTTCAAATTCAAACTAAGTCCACACAATTAGGAATTTCACAGCATGCAATTCCAGAGTGCAAATGGCTTGCATATATGCAGTTTTAACAGGGATGAAGGCAACACAGAGGGCCCCTCCACACCGGGCATGTGTGCTCCTGGTGATCGGTTGGGTCCACAATCCCTGTGTATGCTAGAGGTGCCGTGGGCGTCCTTGGGATCCCCACAACGTGGGAATAGTCCCCTGAGACTTGTGCTTCATGTGCCCGGGGCCCGGGGTTGAGTGGTGGCTGCTGGTGGGAGGCAAGAAACAAGTTCTGGCTGCTGTCGGGCCAACTTCTCACTGCACCTGCTGCAGGAGGTAGACACCCACAGCATGCTCTGAGCCAGTTGTTCCTGCATAGATGTCCTGCACAATTTATTAAGTGCAAGATGTTTCATTTATCTAGGCTCTGCAGTTGGTCTAGGATGTCATCTCTGTTTAAACATTAATTCTCAATAAATGGCTGAAAGCGGTTTTGGAAACCAACACTCTGTACTACTTGGTACCAGTAGGAACCAACACCCATGAGATGGCCAGGGCCCCTGGACTTGAGTGGTTGCCAAACCTCTCACCATCCATCGTAATCCCTTCCTTGCCTTGTGAATGCTCCTGGGGAAATCCATTCTTCATACATCCTCTAATCCCTGGGAAGGCACCTTGACCTCTTACACTGCACCAATAGCGTATGAACAACACTGAATGGTTCCGCAGCAGAGGAAGATGAGCAGAGACTGCAAAGGCGACCTAAGCCTTCCCAGTGCTCGTGAAACTCTTCACCAGCAACAGGAGCTTGGCAGGCTGGGTGTAAGTGGAGAAATGGTGTGTAGTTTACGGGTGCTTGGGAGGAGGAGCCGTACTTCCCTATTTGATGTCAGAGGGGCCTTCCAGAAAAACTAGCTGTCCCCACTGTTTAAGGAGATTCTGTATCATTTCTGACACAATGACAGGTTGTGTTCCAAAATAGCTTTAGAAGTTAAAGGACAATATGACAAAGTAGGAAGGGTTTATTCCCCCCACCCCAAACCTAGCAGTTTATTTCCTTGCTGGGGATCAGTAATGTTAAAGAAGGAATATGGTTTAGCCAAGAGGAATTACAGGCTCTAACTGAGCAACAAGAAGCCAAGGACTGCAGAGCCAATGTGACTTGGACATGTGCTCCTAGGACGTGGGTCAGAGTAAGCCTTGCCCAAGGAAGAGCATCCTAAGCGGGGTCTCCTCCACCATGCTAGACACAATTGTGTGGACAAGATAGTGTTCTCCATCAATTGCAGATTTTAGCAATTGCAGATTTTAGCAAGTCCCAAATGTAACAGAAAACACAAGGGCTTGAGATGGGGACAGAACAGGAGTTGAGGTCTGGTCCTGCCTCTCAAGGCTGTGTGGCACTCTCAACTCTGTAACCTGTGGGCTTTGGATTCTCCATGGACAGCAAGACTTCCATCCCTTCCACAGGCAGAAGGTGCCCACTGACTGAAAAGTCAGATTTGGGAACTACTAATGAATGTGATAATTTATGGTCATAACAAAAGGCCCCCTGGAGACCCGTTTCAACTAGACAGGAGAGTGACGGTTGCCCTTCCCTGTGGCTGAGTGCAGAACATAGTGAATGTAGCGACCTGTTGCAAGAAACTCAGTAATTTCACAAAGGTTAAAGAAATTAGATCTAAAGTGACTAACACCTGTCAAGATGGAGAACGTGGGGTCAGGCCATATGGTGACTACTGTGGTTGGTTTTATGATGCTTTGTTTTTCCAGCTAGTAGTGAGCCACAACCCAACAAGGCCACCTGTCTGTTGCCAGAGAGATTGGAGCTGACATATCCTGTTAGGGGGGGTGCTTGTTGGTAGTAATCAAGATTCAGCCCCCAATTGGCTCTCCATTTAGAATTCCTGCTATATACCCACCCTGAAGTCTCTCCACAGATCTACAGACCACCATGTATGAAAAAAAATAATAACCAACCAAAAGAAATAGGAGCAATTTAGTGCCTGGACATCAAGTGCTGATATTGTAGACTTTTTTTTTTTTTTTTTTTTTTTTTTTTGAGATTGGGTATATGTTGCCCAGGCTGGTCTTAAACTTGCAATTCTCCTGCCTGAACTTCCCGAGTAACTGAGATTACAGGCCTGTCACCTCATAGAAGCTCAGGGACCATGTAGGTATCGCTTAGGGTCTGGGATGCCCCTGCTCTCCTCCCTCTGATGAGTATTTCCTGACAAAATCAAGTGGAGACTCTAAGTGATGGCCACCTGGCTGTATTTCATTTTAATTTTGTTCCTTATATGAATCCATCTTAATCCCAAGAATGAATAATTGATTTTTATTTTCTTTAATGCTACATAACATACATGCACACACGTGCACAGGGCACATACTGGCTAAGCATGGCCTCTAGTGGAATCATTGTATCTTCTAAGATAGTGGACAGGCCCAATATGCAACAGAATAGATACATATTTTTTCAAAGAAACTTAAAACTACACACATCTGAGTCATTACATGATGGGTATGTTGCTGAGGGACATCAAATCCCAGAATGTAGCATCTGAAATTGGATCTGCAGTGTTTATGGAACAGACTGTGGAGGTGACAAATCTCCTCACATCCTTTTCCAAGACCTTCACTGGCCTATCACTGGCCTTCACTAAGGGTGTGAACATACAGGAGGACAAGGCAGGAAATCCTCAGATACTTTCCAAAGTGTCCCCTTAGGGTCCTCCACATGAGGCAGCCCCTGTAGGGCTCTAACACCCTGCCTGCCCCCATGCAGGGTTGTGCTCACTGAGTACCTGACCCTGTGTGAGGGAACAGCCACAGGGCTAAGGGGATCCCTTCCACACACCTCCACCTCACTGTCAGGATATCCGGCAACACAGAGCCTATGGCTTCTAGCTCTCTTCTGCCAACAGCGGGGCCCAATCACACAAGTCCACACGTGGAAATTCACAATTTGGAGACCATTCCTTCTGCTGAGCCACACACACTAAGCCTTCCAGAACATCCTTAATTCTGTCCCCACTTTGCCCTCCAGGACAGGGAGCAGATGCTCAGGCCTCTGACCCTCCTGCCCCCACCCAAGGAAGGCTCTGGCTTCAACTTCTCAGCCTCTGCTGGAAACAGACTCTGGTTGACTTAATGGGCACGGTGAGAGGGTGAGACAGCATAAGACTGAAGCAACTCCATGGCTCAGGCCTTCCCATCAAACTTGGGGGAAGCAGGAAGAATCGCTCGAGGTACCAACTCTCATACCCAAACAACTGTGGCACAGGAATCATTCTGTGCTCTTTGGACTAACCTTTCCACAGCCAGGCAAGCCAGGAACAACTCCCCAATCCTGTCTGCTGAGCTCTGGGCCCCACCACATCATCCAACAGGCCCATGAATCTAACTTAAGTCCAGTCCCGGGAAGCTCTTCTAATCCCCAGCTAGAGAGCCATGAATGCAAACACATACCTCAAGATATCATATGAAGAAACAGTCCCACTTCCACCATCCATTCCATTCTCAAACCTGGAGTTCTGAATGAAAACAAGGAACTAATGGATCAGTCCAACTTTCAAAGCATACTGTAGCCAGGGAGGCAGAATGTCCCAGGGTCCAGAGAGAAAAAGTTAACGCCATGCAACATCCAGGCTGCCAGAGTGTGGCCCATTATTTTACTGAACCAAATATTTCGAAATCTAGTTACCTCTAAGAAGGGTTGTGTGTGTTTGTGTGTGTGTGTGTGTGTGTGTGTGTGTGTGTGTGTGTGTGTGTGTGTACACGCACACATAGGCTTTTTTTTTTTTAATTGAAGTTATTACAAAACCATGTTTCTTAGGGGTTACTTTATATACAGTCATCAAATCTGCAGGTTTTCAGAACTTCAAGTACTAATAGCACTCCTGGGACCTCTTGTACTGCAAGATGTACAATATGTGTAAGCATGTTCCTTTTTTTCCTGTAACATGCACAGTTACAGGGGCACACTTGCTTTATAAACCATACATGCCTATTGGACAGGCCCTGCATGGGTTGTGAACAAGATACCTGGGATTTGGGGAGTTCCAGAAACCACCCTGCTGGAGCAGTGACAGGTGAAGCCCTTCACACATCCTTCATTTCACCAATCCAAACCACTTCCTTCTTAAGTGGCCCATTGAAGCAAGTAGTCTACACAATCTTTCCAGATTACTATAAGGATTATGGCACAGTCTTTCTGTGGGATAACAAATAAAACGCAGAGTCGCCAAATCCTGCCAAGCACTGAATTCTCCATATCAATCAAAGTGCCCCAGCCTTTCCTGCTGCACAGTTGGATTCACCCAGGGACGACAGGCATCCTGCCCTGAGGGCTCTTCTCTTACCAGTAGGCCACAGTGCAAAATGAGGAGGACACCCTTCCACACACCATTATTTTTTTTAAAATGGTGTACCATAGGTAAGCCTTGAAATGTTATTCTTTAATGATCTGCTAGGGCAAACCATGGAGCTTACCACCCTCAGTCATGTGAGACCAGCACTGACATTCAAGAATCAGAACAGAGTTTGGATAGGGGCTAGTGCCCTCACCTCCTCCTTCCTCCCCTGACCAAGAGTGTGGGGAATTAGTTCAAATGCTGGCTTGAGCTCCTGCCTAGGGCACTGAGCTCAACCCTAGGAACTGAGATGCCAAAGCTGGGTCCTCAGAGGGGTGGGGGCTTTGGGAGTGGCAGTCCCCCACAGCAAACTTGTATGCATGGCTTATCTGAATTATCAATCTGCTCAGGCCAGACTCGTCTCTACAGTATAGAGTTACAATTATTGCTTCTATGACAGAAGGGGTCCGGAAGCCCTGGAGGCTTAGAGTTTGAGAAACACGGGCTGGCAACTGGGTTGCTGGGTGTAAAGAGTGGACCGGCCTGGGTTGGCGCAGCCTGTGGAAGCATTTGGAAGCATTCTGGGGCTGTGTTCTACTCTACAGTGTCAGGCACGGGAGGCATGCGAGGGTCCAAAAGGGGACACACAGGGTCATTTCCCAAGGGCCACGGCATCACCGTGCAGGGGTCGATGTGGGTGCCGGGCTTTTCCTCATTTTTGGTACAAGTGAACAGGCAGCACCTGTAATTGGTGCACTATTTACAGAGCATCTTAAAATAAATAATTTAGAGAAGAATCCTACCCGAATGGCTCTAACATTTGTACATGAATATTGTACAAGATTAAAAATAAATAAGGCAATATAATACAGTTTTATCACAAATAAAAAGGAAGTTGATTTTCACCAAACCCCAAGGAACATTATGGCTAAATGTGTTCCTGACCTCACAGGAAGTAGACAGGGTTTGGAATTGCTGATGATGGAGGAGATGTCTGCCCCTGAAGTAGAGACTCCACCAAGGCTGCCACGTGGTCCACTTCAGAACAGTCTTGTGCCCAGAGAAGGTAGCATCGTCCCCTGTAGAGGCTTCCTTTTAACTCAACCATACCTCAAGGGCTTTGTACACATACCCATCAGATTTCATGGCTTTGCGCACACATTTGTGACCATGAAGCACTATGGACCTCAGCTAGGAGACGGTATGGCTGGTTGACTCCACTCAGAGTCACACAGACCTAGTCCAGGTGTCCTTGGGTTAGGATCCTGCTGATGGTTCAGGGTGAATCTTATCTCTTGCTCATTCAGGCTTTTGCCAAGTTCATCTCCTGTGGTTGTGGGAGCAACATCCCTGCTTCTTTGTTGGCTGGGGTTGTCCTCACATTCAATCACCAGTGTCGTCTTGTGGCACCTCATGTTTAAGCCAGCAATGAGGGCTCAGTCATGGTCATACCCTGGCCCTCCTGCCCCCTCATCCAGGTCTGCAGGGCCCTGTGCTGCAGCCAGCCCACCCAGATGGTCTAGGACCCTTTCCAATTCTCAGGCTCCTAACCTTAATTCCATCTGCAAAGTCTCTTTTACTATGTAACAGAACACACCCTTAGGGCCCAGCACCAGTTATGGTGTGGGCATCTTTGAAGGCCACTCCTCTGTCCCTAACCTAGGTGGCCCCAGTAGGCAGTAGCCCTGGAGGGCCAGAGCTATGTAGGGGAGACAGGAACTAGGACCAAGCTAGGGGGGCCTGTGGGTCCAGGGACAGCACCACAGCCATAACAGGAGGAATGAGGCAGCCCCACAGCCTACAGAGCCCAAGGCCAGCCTCACTATTGTGAAACGCTCGCTTTGTGTGCTCCTGTCTGAACTGACTGCCTCAAATCTGGTTAGGAGAGATGAGAAAATCCTAGTGGCAAAGGAGATGGTAAGGATGACCCACTTGTCCCAAAGGCAGGAAAGCGTGGGAACAGACACAGACAGGGCCAATGATGAGTGGTGGCAGGGCACCCTACAGGTTCTCAGCCCTGCAGCTGGCTCAGGTGGATGCTGCCTGTCCTCAGGAGCCCTCGAAGCAGCCCTCAAAGCATGTTCCTATAAACACGATCTCTGATGACAAGGAGAGGCCCCTGGGAGTATCTCCTCCTGCTCTCAGCCTCACAGGAGCAGCCTCCACCTGCACATAGTGACACCCAAACACCAGGCCTACACGAATCAGAAATGACCACATAAGGACAAATTGCCTATTCCCCATCCCCAACGCCTGTGGTGAGGTCCTGGAGATCAGCTTGGCCCTGGCCTGTGAGTTCCTCATCTCACCCAGGGGAAGATGCCAGGAAGACAGCAATGCAGGGCAGGCCTGGTCAGAGTCCCCTGCAGGAGGAACTGGAGGCCATCTGCTTGCCCCCTGCACCATCACAGAGTCACGAATGGACAGTCCTCACGAGCTCCAACTGGTCACCCATAGTTCAGTGCCTCAGGTACATGGGGACCCTGCATGCAATCCCACCTCCCACTGTCCCTGCCTAACGCTATTCACTCTGTCTACCTCTGTCCTAAGTCCTGCCTCAACTGAGTCCTGTAGAGACAGGTAGTCAGCTTGCCCCAAGCATCATCACCCCAGCTGGCCCCCAAAGCTCCAGCTATGGCCAAGGCCCCTGCTGCCACTACACAGCCACACAACTGAGCCAGGGCTGAGCTAAAGGACGCTGGCCATACGCAGGTCTGCACCTTAGGGAAGGAAACCTGTGCTTTTCTCTGCTCCTATTCTGAAAAGTTGAGATCTCCAGGAAGTGGGGAGAGTCCTTGGGGAGCAGTGCAGAGAGGGACCCCCACAGGCACGGGCAGGACAAGATTCAGGCCACATAAACCTTTCTGCCATTTTTTGGAGCTATAGATCTCTGGATATTCACCAACCAAGGCACTGGCCTAGAACCTCTCCCCCTTCCCCACCACCCTATTTCAAGCTGCCTCCTTCCCTGTGACAAGGTCAGAGGTCTGCAGGGGCCAAATCTTCCAGTTATTTCTGGCCAGTCTGTTCCCATTTACCTACTGGCTCTCCTGGACCCCTGTCCCCCGCATCCTTCATCTTCATATCCATCACAACCATTAAGCACTGCTGGGAGGTCCCAGATGTCAACAGGACCACCTTCAGCTGCTTTCCTTGCACACGGGAGCAGGGGCACCTGGATGCAGGAACACAAACTCTGCTAACCCTACTACCACCCACCCGCTCCAGGAGGGCTGATTCTGTCAGTGAAACTATGTCTTCCATCAAGGAAACTGGCTTGTGGTGTGATGGTCACTCGTTTTCAACTCAAACGGAGCCATGATTTTTGTAATGTACAGGATCCAAGACACCAGGGGTTAGGCAAGACATGATGCTCACCCCTCCTCTCCTTTGAATACACAGCAATGGTGCAGTAAGAGGAACACCTGAGCTGGCAGGTGGGGCAGGGGGAGAATGCACAGGCAGAACAAGCAGCTGGTGCTGGCCAATGATGGAGTGGGGCTGTGGGGCCCCCTGATGGTTCCAAGAAGGCCTACCTCTGGCTTCTGGCAAAATCCTGCTCATGAGAAAAGCCAGCAGCCTTCACTCTCCATGCAATGAGAGGCAGCTTTTTGATTCTTCCCAGACTGTCCTGTTCAAGACCTGACCAGCTCTGTGCTGTGTCCATAGTGTGAAGAGCTCAGCCCTCATGGCGCTGCCCCACAGGGCTGACTTCCCAGTGCAGTTCTTGGAGTTGCTGCCCAGGGCTGGGGCTATCCACATGCCAGGAACCATCACAGCCAGGTTGCCGTGATGCCAACTCAGGGCTCACTGGTGAGGAATTCCTCTGTCACTCTGCCAGCCAGACCTCCATGACTCTTTGTGTTCCTCGCAGATATTCTGAAGGTCCCAGCATCGATGGTGACACTGCCAGACCTGGGTAGCTACACTGGGAAGAGGCAGGGCTTCCCTATGCCCCAAAGGGGTGGCTTAGGCACATCTCCTATTAACTCACAGGTCACACCTGGAAAATGCTCTTTCTCCTTCCCGGCCACTGTCTTCCTGTTCTGCTCATCTGGATGGTCCTGACTGGAGCCAAGGTGGCCGGTGTCACCCCGGAGCATCCTTGCCCTGCATGCACCTCCAGAGGCCAACGAGGGATCTGCTAAGCTTCCTTCCCTGCTGCTGCAGGTGGCGGGTACTGGCCTGTGGGAACCGGGGGGAGCCCCGCCCTGATTGGTGGGCCTGCTGCGGGGCACAGTGGGGGCCGTCTGGCCTGGCCTCCGGCTCTCCCATAAGAACACATCTTGCGCTCCAAGTGAAGAGACCTGGTGTGGGAGCCATTTCCATCAGTCCTGCCTTCTAGGAAGTACGTCAGCATCTCCCCCTTGCCTTTGACACTGACTTTGCCTCGGCACACGAAGTGGTAGGCACACCTTCTCAGCAGCCGGTGCACCTCCTCAGTCACCTGTCATGGGGAGAAGCCAGGTTACTCTCAGTCACAAGCAATAAGGGGGGATCCTCTGGGGAATGGGATCCCCAGTGCGCCATTCCATCCTGTATCTCTCACTGCCCACCCTGACTGCCTGAACCTGGTCGAAGCCTTGGGACAAGGCTTCTCCAGCTTTCCTGGGAGTAGGAGTCCCTGCTCCTCCGCAGCCACCTGGTCATCCCTCTATAAGGGTGATGTGACCCTGCAGACTGCCCAGGGGATATGGAGTGACCTGAGGAGTAGCTCAGGGAATCATACTTCCTGTTCCCCAGAAAAGTGGGAGAAACAACATTCACCAGCTGGGGTCACTGGGGTGGGGAGAGTCGTCTGGGGCACCTGCACAGGCAGAGGACCCAGCACCCGGTGCAGAGGAGCCAACAGGACTGCTTGATGCACGAGCCAGAGGCTGCATGGGACTCAGCTTCGGCGTCAGAAAGGGAGAGGGACAGGCGGGCTCCTTGGGCCCAGGGCTCCCAGCACCTCAGCAGAGTGCAGTCTGCGACTTCCAATCCCAGTGGTGCCTTTGATTGCCAGGATTCGGGTACACCTGCCTCCAGGGTTCCTGGAGTAGGGGTCACCAGCATATGGAGGGCAGTGTCAAATTGCCAGGAAAAAACAGGGTCATCTCTTAGCTCCCCTTTTTCTCAAGTCTCTAATAAGAATTTTAGCCCCAAGAATTCCTGCCTCACAAAGTCGGAGAGAGGATAAAAGATGAGAAGTACTTTCTCCTCAATATAGTCCGGTGACCCGCACAGGACAGGATCTCTCCTTTGTCTTGGAGCTACCTCTCTCCCTCCATGGCCACCACCATCTTTTTAGTTAAAACAATGAAATCTGCCACAAGCCACCTTCTCATGTCCTGGCAGAGCTGGGGAGGGGGACCTGGCATTAGGTACCAAGATGCCTAGGCAGGGGAGAGAGGACAGAGGCCCTGTGTGTCAGGAAGGCCTGTGGGGAGGGGAGGCCATGGGGAGATGGAGCCATGGGAGGCTCAGATATGATTCTAGAAACACAGAATCTGCAACACTGACATGAGGCAGTGGCCTGCCTGAAGACAGGGCAGGGCTGCCTTGAACTTCTCCCTTGGGGAGTGACAGCTTTAGGAAGGCTACAGAAGAATGCGAGCCAGAGGTCGTGGTAACAAAATACTGAGCATATCCCAGAGAGGGACAGCAGTGAAGGCTGCGCAACCATGGGAGAGGACTTAATGCCACTCAGCTGTGCACGTACGTACACGTGGTTATGACAGGACATTTCATAATAATAAATACATCTTAGAAAAAAGAAAAGAAAGTAACAATGAAGAAGTACAGAGATGTTCTGTGGATGTCCCAGTCAGGAGAGGAAGTTCCACAAAGATTCTGGCTTACCTATTTTTTTTTTCTTTTTCTGAGGGGAGTGGTATATAGGGGATTGAACCCAGGGGCACTTGACCACTGAACTACATCCCTAGTCCTTTTTAAGTTGCTGAGGCTGTCCTCAAACTTGTGATCCTCCTGCTTCAGCCTCCCAAGTCATTGGGTTTACAGGCATGTGCCACTATGCCTGGTTTGTCTATTTCTTAAACTGCTGAACCCAACGACCATCCAAACAAAGCACCTGGCCTTGAGATGGTGCCCGATAAATGCCTGACAGAGGAACATCTGAGCCCTGCCTGGCGGCCTCCTCAACTGAATGAGGATACGCTGGCTGCAGCCCTGGATGCTGGAACTTGGTGTCTTATTTGTGGAGCCAAAGCTCACACCTCACAGTCATCTGCAGGATGACTCAGTGAGGCTTTGTGGTAAGGTGAAGGACCAACACCCAGTGGGACACAACATAGTGACAGCTGTCACTGAATTGAGTCAGACAACCCTCCCCATGGCCCACTGTCCATGGCCATGGCCCAGCCACAGCAGGAGGGATCTCTCCCTCACTGTCAAGGGCCCTCTGTTCACTTCCCCATTCTCACAGTGAACAGAACAATCATGCACCAGGGGGATGGAGGGCGTCAGGCCTGCAGTTCCCAGGTGGGGTGGAAGGAGGGCTGCCCCACAGGGCCTAATCCAAGTAGGCATCAAGGCCATGTTTCATATTATTCTAAGGGGAACCCTAAAGGTACCCCCCCAACACACTGGCTTTTAATCCTTTTAGTGGTTCTTAGAAGGTGTCAAAGCCCCTCCTGAGTGGTCCAGAAGTTCCTTAGATATGGTGGCATGCACCCTGACCTTCAAACACAGTAAAACGCTTCCCTCCTGTGGCAGCCAGGCAGAGCCCAGGTCCTGAGACCAGACAGGAAACTGAACAATTAGGCTGTCAGGATTAGTGCACGCCCCTGACCCCATGACTCACTGTGATCCCCAACTCTGCACCTGCTCATTCAAAAGCTGCCCTCAAGGCAGCACAAACAAATCAAATAGCAAAATCAAATTGCCAGGCCGAGCTGTACCCTCCATACATTGAGCTACGCAGTACCACTTACTGGCCGCATATGCCAGTTCCCCCTCCACCCTCTATGCCTCAGTTTGGGCACTGTATCTTGGTAATTTGTGGGCGAACTTACCTGGATTCTGCCCTGGACTCCAGTGCTGTCCATCCGACTGGCAACATTGACTGTGTTTCCCCAGATGTCGTACTGGGGCCTGCGAGCACCAATCACTCCAGCCACCACAGGGCCAACATTGATACCTAGAAAACACCCACAGTGTGGCCTGTGGTCAGCTGGAAAAGCGGGACTCACTGGCTGGGGCCACCCAGTGTGCTTGATGATGTCCTCAGTGGAGAAAAGGCTGCCCCCTTCTAGGTCTTGCTCTGTCCTAAAGCAGAACTCCTCCAGACTCACAGGGGGCAGCATCAAGTCCTTCCCACCCAGGGCTCTCAGGTGGCTAGTGGGCAGTCCCCTCACGACACCCTCCAGTGCTACTGCAACAGCACTGACTGTCAATTCCTAATCCCAAGGAAAAGCCCAGGTCCTGCAATACTGGCCCTTGTGTGGAGATGTACTCTGGAGCTACCAAAAAGTCTGACTGCACTTTCTATGCCCACAGTGTGCCCTCAGGTATGTCCTCTTCCATGAAAGAAAAAGTAGCTCCTGAGCTTTTCTCAGGGTGCAATGCTGCAACTATTTCAGGGCATGGGTCACAGAACTAAGCATGATAATTCGGATGCTCTGATGGGAGGCTGTGGAGGCCCCTCTCTTTCTGTAGCTTGGGGTCCCACTGGCCTCTGAGCAGCTGCACTCCTGGAGAGTGTCACAAGGCCCAGGTGCACCTGAGTCTGAATCCCCCTTGTGAGACCTCTGGCAAGGAGCTTACCTTCTCTGGGCCTAGGTTTCCTTCCCTGTAAATGGGGCACAAAACTTCTTGTGCCACCCCGGCCAGGCCTCAGGCAGGACAGCCAGGGGACTCATCACAGCCCACTGGCACTGTCCCAGAGACCAAGTTTGTCTAAAATGAGCAGATGTCACATCTTATCTTCTCTTCTTTCTGTGCTTGTGGACCAATTTTTCTGAGCTTGGCCACTTTCTCTAAAATCCTGGTCACGGGGACTGTCTTGGGAGGAGCATGGGAAATCCAGAAAGGAACTCCCAAAGGGCCACTTAAATGGCTGGTAGAACTCAGCCCCCCTCTGTAAACTCAGAACACCTTGGCCTAGGTGAAGGAGACTGGGTCAGGGCCAGCCTGCTGGGCAGTATGGCTGCAAGGGGCTGACCACCGCATGTTTTCCTTTGTGGGAGATGAAGGAACAGAATCTCTCCAACCCAAATCTGTTTCTGGTTACATCGGTACATCTACTGACTGGATCCCAAGGCTCAAGAGGAGGCCTAGATGCTAGGGAGGAGGGCTGGTGATCACCCTTCCCCTACCCTCAGGCTGGACACCATGCTAAAAGGGAACTTCATGACTAGGAAGTACATCACCTCCTGCCTCCCTCACACTCAAAAACACCCCAAGTTTGTTTTAAAGGCTGCTAGATATTTGAATTGTAGGACAACTATAAACCTCTAGTTTAACTGCATCCTGGACTGGAAGGAAGGAAGGAAGGAAGGAAGGAAGGAAGGACGGAAGGAAGGAAGGAGGGAAAAAGGCATTTGGAAGAGAAAGGAAGTAACCATAAATATCTAGTTTTATAGGATTCTGGACTAGCAGGACGTTTTCTGATAAACTACCTTCATCTCAGGAAAAGGTGCATTTGGAATTAACACCCCCACACACATCAACAAACCACAGTTTTGTAAAAGCTAGAAAGGAACTTGGACATCTAGCTTTCTTTCCTTACTTCACAGGCCAGGGAAGGAGCTGCCTGGGTCCCACAGCTGGGCTCTAGCCTAGGTCTTTTTCTAAGGGGACTCACATGCCTCAGCCCCTGCTGCTAGTTCAGTGAGCTGAAAGGAGACTATTCCCCCAGCTGAGTGTGTACACAGAGGTGCCTCTGAACAACCTGCAACAACTTAGATTTCTAGCATGTCTCATGAGCTGGACTCTTTTGTCCTAAGTCCTTTTCCGAAGCACCCATATTCCACAAGCTGCTTTCAGAGGCAAGGCTGTCCCCATGTCCCCCAAGTGTTCCTGGATGCCACCCTCCCTCCTACAAAACCAGGAACCTTCAGCCCTCTCCCAGGCAGGATAGGAATGATGTTCTCTACCAGAGATGGGATAGGTCTAGAGCCACCTACCAACTCGGAGGACAAAGTCGTTGTATGACTGGTAGTTGATTTCATCCAAGACGTCAAACATGTCAATAGCAAAGTCAGCCAGTGTGCTAAGGTGGGAGGAGATGGACTTCTTAGCCTAGGCATGAACAAATGGGAGCATTATGTTTGGAGGGTGCCATGGCAGGAGGACACAGACCAACTGCATCAGTCCTGGGTCTGTGATTTGATTGCCACATTAAAGCACAGCAGCCCTGGAGACTGTAGCTGCTCCTGATACCTCTCTGGGGGCACATTTATCAGTCCTTCTTATGGGTTGGAGAGAGAGGCAGGGTACTGTCCACACTGGCTCCCAAGGGACAAAGACAAGAGTCTCCCCAAAACCATGCAAACCTGGTCATGCCCCTCTGCTGACTGGTAAACCCTGAGAATGGGAAACCTCCTGCTCAAACTCCTACTCAGATAATGCTGTCACCACCCATTGCAAATAAGCCAATAAGGACAGAGGAGCTATGCCAAGAAGCAGTGCCAACTTCCTTCCTGTTGGGACTGTGTGTGTGTGTGTGTGTGTGTGTGTGTGTGTGTGTGTGTAAGTCTTTTCATGAAAGAGTGACAGTTGTAAGATTTCTAATTTTTATTTTCTAAACAAAATTTTATTAGCCCTCAACATGAAAGAACTAATGCCTTGAAAAAAAATCAGCAGACTATTTTTCAGGACAGGTTTAGGTTTATAAATAAACTGAGTGGACTATATAGAGTTCTCATGTTTCCACCCTCCTCCACATGGAGTTTCCACTATTTCTAAAATCACGCATTCCTCTGTACACTTGTTACAACTGAAGAGCCAATACTGACATATGATTATCACCCAAAGGTCACAGTTAACATTAGGGCTTATTCTTAATTTTGTATATTTTATGGGTTTTGACAAATGCATAATGTATGGTGACATGCGTCTACCACCAGTGTCACACAGAATAGTTTCAATGCCCTAAAAATCTCTGTGCCTAGTCATTTATCCTTTCCCCCAAACCCCAGCAACCACTTATCTTTTAATAGTCTCCATAGTTTCGGCTTTTCTAGAACTTCATGTGGTTGGAATCATACAGTAGGTAGGCTTTTCAGACTGGCTTCCTTTATGTAGTAATTTGTATTTAAGGTTTCACCATGTCTCTTTATGACTTGAGAGCCCATTTCTTTTCATCACTTAATAATATTCAATTTTGTGAATATATCAGAATTTGTTTACCCATTCATTAATTGAAGGGCTCCCAGGTTTCAGTGATAATAAAGCTGCAATTAATACTTATGCACACACTTCTATTTCTGTATGGACACAGTTTGCACCTCATTTTGGTAAATATCAATGACTACAATTGTCTAGACAGTATGGATAACACTACACCCAGCTTTGTAATAAGATTCTGCCAAACTGTCTTCACAGTGGCTGAACCATTTTACTTCCCACCAACAATGAATGAGAGTTCCTGATGTTCCACATCCTCACCAGCATTTGGTCTTATGAGTGCCATCGATTTCTGCTGTTTGAACAGGTATGTAGTACCATTTCACTGTTTCAATTGCAACTTCCTAATTATACAGGATGCTAAGCATCTCTTCGTATATCTACCATGGATCTTCTTTGGTAAACTGCCTATTCAGATTGTTTGCTCACTTTTTAACTAGGTTGTTTTCCTCCTATTGTTGGATTTTAAGAGGTCTTTGTATATTTTAGATATAAACCCTTTATCAGGTAGTTTGCAAACATTTTCTCCAAGCCTGTGGCTTGACTTTTCATTTTCTTAATATATTTCATGGAGTAGGAGTTTTTTATTTTAATGAACCCCAAATTACAATTTTTTTCTTTCATGGGTCATGTTTTTGATATTGCCGCTAAAAAGTCATCACCAAACCAGAAATCATTTTATAGTTTTGTATTTTACATTTAGGCTTATTACCTATTTTGAGTTAATTTTTGTGAAGGGTACAAGGTCTGCATTTATATTTTTTCTTTCTTTTTTTTTTAATGGATATCCAGTTGTTCTAGCATCATTTGTTAAGAGGACTATCATTTCTCCATTGTATTTTCCCTTCTTCATTTGTCATAGATCAGTTGACTATATTTGTGTGACTCTATTTCTGGGCTCTTTATTCTAACTCATTGATCTTTTTGGTCTTTCCCCAATACTATACTCTCTTGATTACTGTATCTTTATATTCAGTCTTGAAGCTGGACATTAATAGTCCTCCAGCTTTGTTCTTCCTCTTTAATATTGTGTTGGCTATGCTGGACCTTTTGTCTTTAATTATAAACTTGGGGTCAGTTTGTGAATATCATAAAATATCCTGGTGGGAATTTGACTAGGATTGTATTAAATCTATAGATCAAGTCAGGAAGAACTGAAATATTGATAATATTAATTCTTCCTGTGCAAAAACATGGAATATCTTTCCATTTATTTAGACCTTTCTTGAATTCTTTTATCAGAGCTTTGTAGCTTTCTTCATATAGATCTTATATGTATCTTATTAGATTTATACTAGCAGTTTTTGGTGCTAATGTAAATGGTATTGTGTTTGTAATTTCCAATTCCAATTGTTCACTGCTGATATATAGGAGAGTGATTAAATTTTATGTTAAACTTATATCCTGCAACCTTGCTATAATCACTATTTCTAGGATTTTTTTTTTACTGTTGATTCTTTCCGATTTGCTACATAGATAATCATGCTATCTGCAAACAAAGACAATTTTCTTTCTTCCCAATCTGTATGCCCTTCATTTTCTTTTCTTGTCTTATTGCTTAGATAGGACTTCCAGTACAATGTTGAAAAGGAGTAGGGAGAGAGGAAATTCTTACTGTGCTCCTAATCTTAGTGCAAAGTTCATAATTTGATATTAAGCTATAGGTTTTTTGTTTGTTGGTTGGTTGGTTGGTAAAGGATGTTTCTTTTTTTTTTTTTTTGTGGTACCAGGGATTGAACTCAGGGGCACTCGACCACTGGGTCACATCCCCAGACCTTTTTTGTATTTTATTTAGAGACAGGGTCTCACTGAGTTGCTAAGTGCCTCACCATTGCTGAGGCTGGCTTTGAACTCGTGATCCTCCTGCCTCAGCCTCCCAAAGTGCTGGGATTACAGGCGTGCGCCACTGCGCCTGGCTAAGGATGTTTCTTTATATTCACAGTTTACCTAGTTTTTTGGGAATGAATGTTGGATATAATTAAATGATTCTTCTGCCTAGATTAATATGATCAAATCATTTTTCTTCTTTATCCTGTTGATGTGATGAAGTTCATGAAGTCACTTTGTAATGCTGAAACTGCCTTGCATATCTGGAATGAATCTAACTTGGTCTTGATTCATAATTCTTTTTCATGCATGACTGAATTCAATTTTGTAATGTATGTTGAAGACTTATGCATACTCATGACAAATACTGGTATATAGCTTTTTCTTTCTTGTGTATTTTTGTCTGATTTTCTGATCAGGGTGATGCTGGCCTCATAGAATAAGTTAGCAGTGTTCTGTTTTATCTTCTGGAAGAGACTGAAGATAACTGTTTTCATTTTTTTTCCTTGAATGGTAGAATTTGCCAATTAATGCAGGGGGAGGGGGCTGTAGAGAACTTGCCTAGCATGTGCTTAGCCCTGGGTTCAACTCCCAGCACCATAAACTTATATACATGCATAAAATTCTTCATGCAAAAGAACTGTTACAATGAATATATCTAAGCCTGCTGCTTTCTCTTTTGGAAGATGTTAATTATTGAATCCATTTCTTTAGTAGCCATAGATCTATTCAGAATATTTATCATATTCACAATTCTGCTCTGAGGAAGGGGAATACTCAGTGGTACAGTGCTAGAAGGGAAGAAAGGGGAGCAGGTAGGGATAAGAGGATAGGTCAAGGCTAGAGGAAGCCCCTGTGATCAGCTTTCTGTGTGTATTTTCCCTAAGAGATCTTGTCTGGAGTGAGCCAGCAACGTGACAAGATAGGCTGGGATCCACTTTCCTAATCCAATGAAGGGGAAAACCAACCCCAGTGTGGGGACCTTCCCAGTATCCAGAGTCCTCTGGAACAGGTCTGGACCCAGGCCCACACACAACACGTAGCCCTGGACAATACTCACTCTGGTTCCTGCTGTGGGCGTCAGCCCCACTGCAGCCATGTAGGTGCTTCCAATGGTCTTGATCTTCTCCAGATCCTTATAGAATTCTTTGTCCATGAGCTTTGTCAACAAAACGAGACAGTGAAACATGACAGAACATTTGAGAGATATCATTGCAGTCATCAGCAGTGGGGAGCAACTCTGGAGCTGACTAACACATTCTGCAGAGCAACCCAATCTCTTTCTTTTGGATGGCAGATAGGTTCTGGGACTGCATTTGAAAAAGGCAGCAAGGAGGAATGGTCAAGACGTGTCCCTGTCCCTGCAAGTGAGTTCACAGTCACTGGGGAGAATGGGATCTCTGGTGATGGCAGCAGCAGGCAGACACAGTATATGACTGGAGAAGGTAACTGGAGGTACCCAACTACCTGCCCATCTACAGAGGAAGCTGCACAGCTTGGGTCACTGTAGATGTCAAGCCCTCAACAACTCAGTGGCCCTTGTCTCCCACCCTAGTATAAGCACCTCCTTTTATGATTGTCACAGCTGACCTAGACCCTAAAGGAGACATGTGTGCTTACTCCCTGCACATTTACAGAAAGCGTGATATATTGGACTTGTGCAGAATTCTGTTTAGGTGCAGGAACAACCAATCAGCAGGATGTAAGCAGACAGGGCAGCATGGCCTCACCTCATCAAAGTCAGCAATAATCTCGTTGAGGAGTCGCAGACACTCCACTCCCATGTTGTTGCCATCCAGCTCAATGTAGAAGTCATTGAAGTTGGGAATGGAGGCAAACATGACGCCCACCTGGGAGTAGGACTGGTAGTAGAGGTCCTGCAAGAGCAGAGGGGTGAACCTGCCAGGCAGGGGTAGACAGAGCAGCACTTGGGCTAGGGACAGTCCAGGCTGCATGGGCCCAGCCTGTTTTATAGACAAGGGGATAGGTTCCAGGGGGTTCAGGTCATGTGACTCATACCTGAGGGACAACCCCTATATCCCACTTTCTCCTGGAGGCCAAGAAGGTGAGGAGGCCATAGGAAAAGACAGAATTTTAGGAAAGCCTTGCACTGCATGGCTGCAAAACTTAGCCAGATGAACAATTAGCACCTGGAGAGACTTCAGGCCAAAGCAGATCAAAGCTGAAGCTTGGGGTTTCATTTCTGCCTTTAGGACCTTAAAAGACCAATCCACATTTCTTTATTTTTTAATTTGGCCTTTTAAGGCACCTGGCTTCTACTATATTAATGTTCCAACTCATTGCTACAGCAGTTACGGCTGTTACAAGTTCTGAACAACCCAATACACTGAGCAAAGGGAAGGGAAAAGGAATCTCCAGAGGTTTCAAGCATGTGTAACAAAGCAAATCACTCTATGGCCAGGCATGCTCTATTTTTTAAGGTATATGTCAGCCAAAAATTAGTTACAAGGTAATCTGAAATTTTAGGTCTTGAGAAACCACATCTGTGATTTACTGAAGCCCATTTTCCTTTCCTTGGATGTAATAAATACTGTGTTCTTTCCCATGATCAAAGGGGAGAAGAAAACTGAATCAAACACACCTGTCAACTGGGGTCCCAGAAGCTTCCTGGTGATCCAACACCAGGCCTGCCCTTAGGCACAGGCAAGGCGGCCCAGTGAGAAGCTAAGCCTGCTAAATCACAGCACCTTTCAGCCAGGGAGGCCTCCAGTTAAAACAGAAGAATAAAGAGAGGATAGGTCCAAACCAGATCTCCATCTGCATACCAGGTTCCCCTGACACCACAGAAGATCCCAGCAAACTTCAGTAGGGGCCACTGACCAGGATGTGGTACCCATGAAGCAAGGTGCTCACCATATTCCGGGGATTGGACATGAGGAAGTGCTGTGCAACGTGGGCTGGAAGGAGGTTAAAGAGGATCCTCTTGTTGTCCAGCTTTACCCTCTCCATGTCATCTCGCTCCTCTTCTGCCTGAGGGGCGTGGGGATCATGAGTATTAGCCATTCACCTGCCCTTACCTGCGCACTGTAGCTTCTCTCTGATCATCCACACTGGACTCTGTGTGAACAGATGGTCCACACTAGAGCTTTCCCTTCCCTCCCACCAGTCACAGGGACCAAAACCAGATTATAGAACCGGGGGATTCACAGATGTAGGCATAAATCACCTTCCCTACCACTGTAACTTCCAAAGGACAGACAATGGCTCCCCTCACTTTCAGGGTCTGCCCCACTGGCCACTTCCTGGGAACCAGATACTTTGCACCAGCTGTAGGCATCCACCCAGGTCTGCTATACCCAGTATCAGGCAGTGGGCACTTCCCTAGGGCACCCAAAGTTCCCTCTAGAACTTCTCTGGCTTCCTCCATGAGAGCTCATATCCCTCTGGTACAAGAATGCTATGGGATGTCAGGTCTCATTTGGAGGCAAAAAGGCTCATCTTGGACTTCCCAACTCAGACCCCCAAATCAAGGAGGGCCTGGAATGACATATTCAAAACTCTAGAAAAAAACAACTGCCAGCCAAGATTGCTGTATCCAGAAAGGCTATATTTCAAAATCAATGTAGAATTAAAAACTTCCCATGACATGGATAAACTAAAAGGATTCGTGACCACTAAGCCAGTTCTACAAAGAATACTCAAAGACATACTGCAAATGGAGGAAACCAAAAGAAAACCCCAAGCTCCCAAAGAGATTAAGATTACTAGAAGAGCAGCCAATTAATTGAAAATTAAGACAGTTAAATACAGCAAACAAGCCAAAATGGCAGGAAAATAAAAACATATATACATAATAATACTGAATGTAAATGGTCTCAACTCCCCAATTAAAACACATAGATTAGCAGAATGGATCAAAAAACAAAATCCAACTGTAGGCAATTTGCAAGAGACTGATCTCATGGGCAAAGAAAATAATCCATGCAAATGGAATCTAAAAACAAGCAGGTGTAGTTATCCTTATAACTGACACAGCAGATTCTGAGCAAAAGTTAATCAGATAAGACAAAGAAGGCCACTATGGACTGGTAATAAGAGCTATCTGACAAGAACATATAACAGTAGTAAATATATGGATATATATATATATATATATATATACACACATATATATATATTTACATCCCAATTAATGTACCTAATTACTTAAAAAAAACAAAACAATAAAAAACTCTTGACGTTAATCCCAGATAGAACTCAATACAAAACTACTGAGGGGCTTCAACACACTCTTATCACCTAATAGGCCGTTCAAACATAAAATCAAGGAAGATATTTTGATATAAATATTAATATAAATCAAATGGATCTAATAGACATCTACAGAATATTTCACTTCCAAACAGCCAAATTTACTTTCTTCTTAGTAGCTCATGGAACATTTTCCAAAATAGACCATGTTGTATGTTAATAAATACAAAATAACTGATACAATCCTGTGCAACCTATCAGATAATAATGGAATAAAACCAGAAATTAACAGCAAGGAAAACATTAGAAACCATAAAAACACATGGAGATTGAACAATACTCTTTTAAATGAAGAATGGATCAAAGAAGAAATGAGAATAGAAATAAAAAATTCTTAGAAATGAATGTGAACAGAGGTACAACACATAAAAGTCTCTGAGACAGTATGAAAGCAGTTCTAAGAGGGAAATTTATAGCATTGACTGCCTGCATTAAAAAATAGAGAGATCCCAAATAAATAAGCTTATGCAACCCCTCAAGGCCTTAGAAAAAGAACAAACTAATTTCAAAATCAGTAGAAGACAGGAAATAATTAAAATCAGATCCAAAATTAATGAAATAGATAATTAAAAATACACAGGATCAATGCAGCAAAGAGTTGGTTATTCTAAAAGATAAATAAGATTGGTAACTCTTAGCCAAACTAACCAAAAGAAAGCAAGAGAAAACCCCAATAACCAAAATGAATGAAAAAGGACATATCACCACAGACCCTCTGAAATCCAGAAAATTATCAGGACTTATTTTGAAAATTAATACTCCAATAAACTGGAAAATATAGAAGACAATGACAAATTTCTAGACATAAATGGGCTGCCCAAATTGAATCAGGAAGATATAGAAACCCTAAACAGACAAATATCAAGTAATGAATTTGGAACAGTAATTGAAAGTCTTCCAGAAAAGAAAAGTCTGAGACCAGATGGATTCTCAGCTGTGTTACACCAGATCTTTACAGAAAAACTAACACCAGTCTTTCTCAAATTATTCCATGAAATTGAAAGGGAAGGAACACTCCCAAATACATTCAATGAAGCCAGTATAACCCTGATACCAAAACCAGACAAAGACTCATCAAGGGAAGAAAAAAAAAAAAAAAAAAAAAAAAACAACACATGACAATATCCCTAAAAAACATAGATGCAAAAATCCTTAATAAAATATTACCAAACCGAGAAGGAGCGACCCAGCCAGTTCGCCTGGCCTCCAGGGCCCAGAGTAGCAGCTCCCTGCTGCTGCACGCAGGACCGGACCTGAGGAAAAGCCCCCTCCACTTCTGGGAGAAGTGCGACCCGCCCAGGGGCGACCAAAACAAGAGGTAGGCACCCGCCCTGAAGGAGAGACCCAGCCGCCAGTTCGTCTGGCCTCCAGGGCCCAAAGTAGCAGCTCCCAGTGCTGCACGCAGGACTGGACCTGAGGAAAAGCCCCCTCCACTCCCGGGGGGAAGTGCGACCTGCCCAGCTGTGACCAGAACAAGAGGTAGGCACCCGCTGAGCCACTCTTCCACTGTGCCATTCTGCAACTGGCCAAAGGTGGAGCCTTGACTCCACTAACAGGATCGCTGACTGGACGTGAACCAGGTCAATAGGCTTAAACTGGAAGGGAAAAAAGAAGGGCTTCCCAGGGTCCATTTTGTTTGAGACTTGTTCCTGGGTTCAACTTTTATTGTTTGTTTGTTTGTTTTTTTTGTTTTATTGTTTTTTGTTTGTTTTTGCTTTGTTTTTGTTTTGATTGACAGTGTGTTTGTTTGCTTCTGCTCCTCTTTTCTTTCTTTCTTTTCTTACTTCTCACTTTTGTATTTTTTCTTCTTCCTTCATCTTCCCTATTTACACCCTGCCATTGCATACTCAACAGAGGCAAAAACAAGTTATACACAGAAATTGGGATTTCTAGAACGGGTACAATTGAAATATATAGCAAAGTGGTGTTATATAGAGTTTATTGTCTATTTTCTTGACTCACTCTCTCTTTCCTCTCTCTTACAATAATTTCTACTCCTTTGTCAATTTTTTTCTCTTTTCCATCTTTCTTTATTTCTTCTCTCAACCGCTGCATAAGTTAGGTTTATATATAAAATCGGTCTTTCCACCTAATCATTCACTCCATTCTCATTCCTCTCTCGTCTGCTGATACTAAACCACTTCCATAAAACTCTCTTCTCATACTTTCTAAGAAAGAACAACTCAATACACTCACTTCCTTCTTCCTAAACATATCACCTCTGTGTCCAACACTTGAAACTATAAAACACCATCAGAAGTGTACAGAGTAAATTAGAAAACAATATCTGGGTTAACCAAATCTGTACATTGTGATCAAACTGGGATTTTCTAAATAGAAAGTGTTTGAATTTAAAGTGTAAAGGAAATATAAGGGGATCTGATAGCATTGTACTACAGGAGCAACATAAGGCTTTAAGGTAAAATCAAAATAGTCAAGGTCCCACAGTGCAGGAAGATAAGACACACAAGCAATATGAAGAAACAAGGGAAGAAAGTGACACAAACAAATCAATATACCTCCTCAGTAGATTCCATGGCAAGCACAGTTGGTGAAATGCCAGAGATGGAATTTAGAAATTACATATTCCAAGTGTTTGCGGAAATTAAGAATGAACTCAAAAAGGAGATGAGGGAGCAAATACAGGAGGTGAAAGATCATTTTGACAAAGAACTCTATAAACAAATATAGGAAGTAAAAGATTACTTCAATAGGGAGATAGAGGCTCTAAAGAGAAACCAAACAGAAATTCCAGAAATGAAAGAAGTAATAAACCAAAATAAAAGCCCAATCGAAAGTATCACCAACAGAGTAAGATCACCTGGAAGAAAGTACCTCAGACAATGAAGACAAAATATATATCCTAGAGAAAAATCTAGATTACACAGCGAAAATGGTAAGAAACCAAGAATAGAACATTCAAGAATTATGGGACAACATAAAAAGACCAAACTTAAAAGTGATTGCGGTAGAGGGGGGGGCAGTTTCAAGCCAAAGGAATGAGTAATTTATTAAATGAAATAATTACAGAAAATTTTCCAAACTTGAGGAATGAATGGGAAAACCAAGTTCAAGAGGCTTACCGAACACCAAACATACAAAATCGCAACAGATCCACACCAAGACACATTATAATGAAAATGCCTAATATACTGAGCAAGGAGAGAATATTAAAAGCCACAAGAGAAAGGAAGCAGATTACATATAGGGGGAAACCAATCAGAATATGTTCAGACTTTTCAACCCAGACCTTAAACACAAGAAGATCCTGGAATAGCATATTTCAAGCTCTGAAAGAAAAGGGATGTCAACCAAGAATCTTATATCCAGCAAAACTGAGCTTTAGATTCGAAGATGAAATAAAAACCTTCCATGACAAGCAAAAGATAAAAGATTTTGCAACTCGAAAGCCAGCACTTCTGAACATCTGGGCAAAATTTTTCATGAAGAAGAAGAGAAAAATAACAACGAAAATCAACAAAGGGAGATATTAAACTAAAGGAAATACCAACGAGAAGAGAAACCAAATCAAGCTAAAGACCATAATGCAAATAAAAATGGATGGGAACAAAAATCACATCTCAATAATAACCCTGAATGTTAATGGCCTAAACTTGCCATTCAAAAGACACAGATTATCTGAATGGATTAAAAGAAATGACCCAACAATTTGCTGTCTCCAAGAAACATACCTCGTAGAAAAAGACATCAATAGACTGAAGGTGAAAGGCTGGGAAAAGTCTTATCATTCACATGGCATGCGGAAGCAAGCAGGGGTTTCCATTCTCATTTCAAATAAGGTAGACTTCAAGCCAAAGCTAATCAAGAGGGACAAAGATGGATATTTCTTACTACTTAAGGAAACCACTCATCAACAGGATATAACAATCACAAATCTATATGCCCCAAATAATGGAGCACCTACATTCATCAAACAAACTCTTCTCAAGTTCAAGAGTAAAATAGACCACAACACAGTTATTCCTAGGGGACTTCAACACACCTATCTCACCAATGGATAGATCATCCAAACAAAAGCTAAACAAAGAAACTTTAGGCCCACTTAAAACAATTAATAACTTAGACCTAACAGACATATATAGAATATTTCATCCCTCAGTAAACGAATACACTTTTTTCTCAGCAGCATATGGCTCCTTCTCCAAAATAGAGCCATATATTATGTCACAAGGCAACTCTCAGCAAATATAAAAAAAATAGAGATACTACCCTGCATTCTATCAGACCATAAAGGGTTGAAATTGGAAATCAACAACAAAACATGGAATAAGAAAAACTACTCCAACAACTGGAAGCTAAACAACATGCTACTGAATGAACAAGGGGTTGAAGAAGACATCAAAGAGGAGATTTAAAAATTCTTAGAGGTAAATGAAAACACAGATACATCGTATAGAAATATCTGGGACACTACGAAGGCAGTAGTAAGAGGAAAATTCATTGCACTGAGTTCATTTCTTAAAAGGAAAAAAAAAACCAACAAATAAATGACTTAACATCACACCTCAAAGCACTAGAAAAAGAAGAACAGATCAATACCAAGAGCAGTAGAAGAAAGGAAATAATTAAAATCAGAGCAGAAATTAATGAAATTGAGACTAAGGAAACAATTCAAAGAATTGACAAAACTAAAAGTTGGTTCTTTGAAAAAATAAACAAAATTGACAGACCCTTATCGATGCTAACGAAAAGAAGAGAAAAAACTCAAATTACTAACATTCTTGATGAAAAAGGGAATATCACAACAAACACCTCAGATATACAGAAGATAATTAGAAATTACTTTGAAAACTTGTACTCTGATAAAATAGAAAATACTGAATGTGTTGACAGATTTCTAGAGTCGTATGATTTGCCTCAACTAGATCTGGAGGTTATAAACAATTTAAACAGATCGATTACAAGCGAAGAAATAGAAGATGTCATTGAAAAGCTACCAGCAAGGAAAAGTCCAGCCGAGTTCTATAAGACTTTTAAAGAAGAACTAATACCAATGCTCTTCAAACTATTTCAAGAAATAGAAAAAGAGGGAGCTCTTCCAGACTCTTTCTATGAGGAGAATATTACATTAATTCCAAAGCCAGGCAAAGACACATCCAAAAAAGAAAACTTCAGGCCAATATCTTTAATGAACATAGATGCAAAAATCCTCAACAAAATTCTGGCAAATCGGATACAAAAACATATCAAAAAGATAATGCACCACGATCAAGTGGGGTTTATCCCAGGGATGCAAGGCTGGTTCAACATTCGTAAATCAATAAACATAATACATCACATCAATAGACTTAAAGATAAAAATCATATGATTATCTCAATAGACGCAGAAAAAGCATTTGACAAAATACAACACGCCTTTATGTTCAAAACACTGGAAAAACTAGGAATATCAGGAACATATATCAACATTATAAAAGCTATTTATTCAAGGCCCAGAGCTAACATTATCTTAAATGGAGAAAAATTGAAAGCATTCCCTCTAAAAACTGGAACAAGACAGGGATGCCCCCTTTCTCCACTGCTATTTAACATAGTACTGGAAACTCTGGCCAGAGCAATTCGACAGACAAAAGAAATTAAAGGGATCCAGATAGGAAAAGAAGAGCTCAAATTAGCACTATTTGCTGATGACATAATAATATACCTAAAAGACCCAAAAAAGTCTACAAGAAAACATATACAACTAGTAAATGAATTTTGCAAAGTAGCAGGATACAAAATCAATACCCATAAGTCAAAGGCATTTTTGTACATCAGTGACAAATCCTCTGAAAGGGAAATGATGAAAACTACCCCATTTATAATAGCATCAAAAAAAAAAAAAAAAAAAAAAAAAAAAAAAAAAAAAAAAAAAAACCTGGGAATCAACTTAACGAAAGAGGTGAAAGATCTCTATAAGGAAAAGTATAGAACACTAAAGAAAGAAATCATAGAAGAACTCAGAAGATGGAATGACCTACCTTGCTCTTGGATAGGTAGAATCAATATTGTCAAAATGTCCATACTACCAAAAGCATTATACAGATTTAATGCAATTCCAATCAAAATTCCAATGTCATTTTTCAAAGAAATAGAAAAAGCAGTCATGAAATTCATCTGGAAAAATAAGAGACCCAGAATAGACAAAGCAATCCTGAGCAAGAAAAGTGAAGCAGGGGGCATCACCATACCATACTTTAAATTATACTACAGAGCAATAGTAACAAAAAATAGCATGGTATTGACACCAAAACAGACTGTTAGACCAATGGTACAGAATTGAGGATACAGAGACTAATACATATAATTTCAGCTATCTTATATTAGATAAAGGCGCCAAAAATGTACAGTGGAGAAAGGATAGCCTCTTCAACAAATGGTTCTGGGAAAACTGGAAATCCATATGCAACAATATGAAATTAAACCCTTATCTCTCACCATGCACAAAACTCAATTCAAAGTGGATCAAGGACCTAGGAATTAGACCAGAGACAATACACCTGATAGAAGAAAAAGTAAGCTCCAATTTCCAACATGTCGGATTAGGCCCCAAGTTCCTAAATAAGAATCCTGTAGCGCAAGAATTATTACCAAGAATTAACGAATGGGATAGATTTAAACTAAAAAGCTTCTTCTCAGCAAAAGAAACAATCAGTGAGGTGAATAGAGAGCCAATTAATTGGGAACAAATATTTAATACGTGCACATCTGATAGAGCACTAACTTCTAGAATTCATAAAGAACTCAAAAAAAACTTAGCACCAAAAAAACAAATAACCCAATCAATAAATAGGCTAAGGAATTGAAAAGACACTTCTCAGAAGATACACAATTAATCAACAAATACATGAAAAAACGCTCAACATCGCTGGCAATTAGAGAAATGCAAATCAAAACTACTCTAAGATTCATTTCACTCCAGTCAGAATGGCAGCTATCAAGAACACAAACAACAATAAATGTTGGAGAGGATGTGGGGAAAAAGGCACACTCATACATTGCTGGTGGGACTGCAAAATGGTACAACCGCTATGGAAAGCAGTATGGAGATTTCTTGGAAAACTGGGAATGGAACCACCCTATGACCTAGCTATCCCACTCCTGGGTCTATTCCCAAAGGACTTACAAACAGCATATTATAGTGACACAGCCACTTCAATGTTTATAGCAGCACAATTCACAATAGGTAGGTTGTGGAACCAACCTAGATGTCCCTCAGTAGATGAGTGGATAAAGAAAATGTGGTATATATACAAAATGGAATTTTACTCCGCAATAAAAGAGAATAAAATAATGGCATTTGCAGGTAAATGGATGAAGTTGGAGAATATAATGCTAAGTGAAGTTAGCTAATCCCAAAAATCCAAATACCGAATATTTTCTCTGATATAAGGAGGCTAGTTCACAGTGTTGTTGTATGGGGGTACATAGGAGGATTAGAGGAACACTAGAATGGTCAAAGGAAAGGGAGGGGAAGGGAGGGAGCAAGGGGAAGGGAGGGAGCAAGGGGGAGGGAGGGGGGGGAAAGGGAAAAAAAATGGTGGTTGAATTAGATGGATATTATTATCCTAAATGCATGATTGAAGATCCGAATGGTACTTATATACTTTGTATACAAACAGTTGTATGTAAAAAGATGCTATATATGTGCATTATGAATTGTAATACATACTACTATTATAAATAAAAAAAGAAAGAAAATATTAGCAAACCATTTTCAAAAGCACATCAAAAAGATAATGCACCATGATCAAATGGGTTTCATTACAGGGATATAAGGTTGATTAAACACACATGAATCCATAAATGTAATTCACCACATAAACAGAATTAAGGACAAGAATCACATGATCAGAAAAGGCCCTTGATATGCAGCACCCCTTCATGTTAAAAATTCTAGAGAAGCTGGGGATCAAAGGTACTTACCTCAACATCATCAAGGCCATTTATAATAAGCTCAATGTCAACATCATACAAAATGGAAAAAAAAAAAAAAGCATTTACTCTAAAATCAGGAACAAGACACTCTCACCACCACTCCTATTCAATATAGTCCTCAAAACATTAGCCAAAGTGATCAGGCAATAAAAAGGGAATCAAAGGGATACAAATAAGAAAAGAAAAAGTCAAATTTTATCTGTTTGCTGATCATGATCCTATAAGAATCAAGTAACTCCACCTCATTTAGAACTGATAAATGTAGTCTGCAAAATAGCAGAATACAAGATCAACATTCATAAATCAATAGCTTTCCTGTATTACAACCATGGTTCCACTGAGAAAGGAAAACCATCCTATTTATAATGACCTGGAGAAACTAAAAGAGTTCAGAATTAATCTAGAAAAAGAAGAAGAAGAAGAAGAAGAAGAAGAAGAAGAAGAAGAAGAAGAAGAAGAAGAAGAAGAAGAAGAAAAAGATCTAGAAAAAACAGCCCTTACATTCATTTGGAAGAATTAGAGATCCAGAATAGCCAAAGCAATCCTGAGAAAGATGAGTGATGCAGAAAACATCACAGTACCTGATCTTGAATTATACTATACAGCTATTGTAACAAAAACAGCATGGTATTGTCATTAAAATATACATAAAAACAAAGCCAGCCTCAGCAATGGTAAGGCACTTAGAAACTCAGTGAGACCCTGTCTCTGAATGAGATGGATATCACTATCCTAAATGCATGATTAAAGATCTGAATGGTACTTATATACTTTGTATACAAGCAGTTGTATGTAAAAAGATGATATACTTGTGCATTATGAATAAGTAAATAAATAATCTAAAAAAAATACAAAAAAGGGCTGGGGATGTGGCCCAGTGGTTGAGTAACCCTGAATTCAATTCCTGGTACCACAAACAAACAAACAAAAAAAAAATGGACTAGAAATACCCCCACATATTTATAGTCCTCTGATACTTGATGAAAGTGCCAAAAATATATGTTGGATAAAAGATAGTCTTTTAAACAAATGGTGCTACAAAAACTGTATATCCATATGTAGAAGAATGAAATTAGATTTGTATTTCTCACTCTGCACAAAGTGAAATCAAAGTGGATCAAAGACATAGGAATTAAACCAGAAACTTTTCAACTGCTAGAAAAAAACACAGGGTCAACACTCCATAATATAGGTGCAGGCACCAATTTCCTTAAAAGGACCCCTAACGCTCAAGAAATAAAGACAAGAATCAATAAGTGGGATTCCATCAAATAAAAAGCTTCTGCATAGCAAAGAAAATGATTAAGAGCATGAAGAGAGAGCCTACAGAATAGCAGAAAATGTTTTCCAGACACTCCTCTGGTCCAGAATATATAAAGAACTCAAAAAGCTTAATATCACAAAACAAATGACCCAATCAATAAATGAGCAAAAGAACTAAACAGACATTTCTCAAAAAAAGAAACACAAATAGCCAACAAACATATGAAAAATTATTCAACAACCCTAGCAATCTGGGGAATGTAAATCAAAACTACACTAAGATTTCATCTCACTCTAGTTGGAGTAGCAATGATCAAGAATACAAATAATAATAAACACTGGTGAGGATGTAAGATACACTCATATATATGGGACTGCAAATTAGTGCAGCCACTCTGGAACGCAGTATGGAGATTCCTCACAAAACTAGGAGTGGAACCACTATATAAACCTGCCATCCCACTCTTTGTTATTTATCCAAAATAATTAAAATCAGCATTCTACAGTGATATAGTTACATTAATATTTATAGCAGCACAATTCATAATAACCAAGTTATGGAACCAGCCCAGGTGACCATCAGTAGATGAATGGATTAAGAAAATATAAGGTATATACACCATGGAGTTTTACTCTGTCATAAAGAAGAATGAAGGGCTGAGGTTGTGGCTCAGTGGTAGAGCACTCGCATAGCACGTGCATGGCCCAGGTTCGATCCTCAGCACCATGTAAAAATAAAACGCATTGTGTACAACTAAAGCAAATAAATAAATATTTTTTTTTAAAAAAGAAGAATGAAATTATGGCATTTATCCATAAGTGGATGAAAATGGGAAAATCACATTAAATGAAATAAGCACGATTCAGAAAATCAATGGTCAAATGTTTGTTCTCATATATGGAAGCTAGAGCAAAATAAGGGGGGAAAGGGTAGGGGATTGGATATCATAAAGGTATAGGGAAGACTAGTGCAGTAGAAGAAGATTGAGAAGGAGGGGAGAGGGACAACAAAGGGGAGGAAATACAGAATAAATTTAACAAAATCACACTATATGCATGTATAAATATAACACAGGAAATTCCACCTTTGTGTATATGTAGAAATAACCAATCAAAAATATATAAACAAACAAGCGGAAGGAAGATCAGTAGCACAGAGGAAGGAGAAAAGTAGGATGAAGAAGGGAAGGGAAAGGTGGTGGCAGGGAACAGGGACTGAAATTCCATGCATGTGTGATTTTGATCAAAATGAACCCAATTACTGTGTAACTGTAATGCTCAGAGAGAGAGAGAGAGAGAGAGAGAGAGAGAGAGAGAGAGAGAGATTGCTGTGGGAAACTGGTGGGGTGGACCTAAGAGCTCTATCCAGTAAGCACCATCTCCTAGAACAGGAAACCAGAGGTTCCAATGTGGACAGCAGGAGCAGCCCAGTCCTAGCCTGCTCATCACCAGCTGTAGGGCTCTGCAGAGGCTGAAGAAAACAGCATGGGCCACCAGGTGGCTTAAGAGGTGCTGCTGGCAGGGCCCATGGCCTGTGGCACAGGTAGCCCTCAAAGATAGAAGCCACTGGGGTCACTGTACATCCGTCACAGAAAATCTGATGCACAAAAGCAGCTCAGCCTTGGAAATCTGCATGTGCCAGTATTTATGGGCACCAAACTTATGGGTTTAGTAGAAATTGCACAATCATATCCTTGCTGAAGCCCCAAGACCTGCTGCCAAAGGCCACAGCTCAGAGACCAGCACCATGGTCCATGTCCCATGTGGTGACAGGCAGCTGCATCTCTCTGTGCTACTGTATCCTTGTTATAAAATGTATATGAAATATCTGGTTTTAGAGGCCCATTTCTAGGGCTGTATTCGTCAAGGCTCCAGAGAGGGCATGTGGCCTCCTCAGCCTTAAAAGTGTAGTCTCTCTTCTTGGCAGGATTGCTGTGATTGAAGCTGAATTGGCTGTTTACATGTTCCTAGACTTCATGTAGTGATTCTACCTGTTAAATCAGGAAGTGGAGATTTCCAAGGAGTGATGTGAGGGGACCTCAAGCTGCAGGGGCTGGGCATGAAGCCACCCTGACCACAGGGTCACCTGGCTATGCTCGGAAGGACCCCACCATTAGGTGTTTTCTGAGGAAAAATGGCCAATGAATCAGCAGCACCTATGAAGTCAGCACCATCAATGTGTTTGTCCTGCTTTTCAGCAAGGGCAGAACACAGTGGGCAAAGACAAAAGAGACAACCCTGGCTGTAACCTCTAGGTCAGACAGAGCTGTGCACGGGCTGGCCAGACAGCCCGGAGCCTGATCAGTAAACAGTAGGATGTGGCCATGGGCAATTCTGAAAGGGTCTCAGGGTTCATGGACTGTGTTGGAAAGAAAAGTAACAGAAGGCAATGTGGGCATGCACCTGCCACAAGCCTTTACTGTTTGGGTGCAGCACAGGCATCGAGCCTCATGAAATACATGTCTTGCTTTGGGTCTCACTCAAAGGTCAACGGCCTCTGCTTTCCAACCTCTGATTGTCTTCATCTCACAGTCCTATCAATATAACATTTAGAACATGCTTCTTTCCATTAAGACACATTATTGTGTGTTACCATGTTACCCTCTAATACACACAGAAAAAAATTCTTAAAGGGTGAGATAAAGAGGAAGCAGTTTTGTGGTGCACACCTGTAATCCCAGTGGCTTGGGAGGCTAAAGCTGGAGGATCCCAAGTTCAAAGCCAGCCTCAGCAACTTAGCGAAACCCTAAGCAACTCAAAGACCCCCCCACCTCAAAATAACAAAAATGAAATGGTCTGGGGATATGATTCAGTGGGTAAACTCCCCTGGGTTTAATCCCTGATACTAAAATAAATAAATAAATGAACAAATAAATACTGGTTTTGTAGTATTTACTAGTGGCACAAAAAAATTTTAGCCTCTTTCCAAAATCCTATGGTAAATGGTACTATTTTAGTGATAACAACGCAATTGAATGTTTGATTAAAACCAAAGTCTTGACTTATTACATTGCAATTGAACAGTGTGCCTCTGAGTTCTGCTATGTCAACATCTGGATTATGAGCTGTCCAAGTAGCTGTCCCTCCTAACTCATCCTATAATTTTTAGTCCACATCGAGATGCAAAGATTCTTGTTGAAACTTGACTGAAAAAATGTCGTTCTTCCACATGGCAGTCGTTTTTACGAACTAAGCAGAAGTTATACTGTTATGTTTCAATGAGATGAAATTCCACTGGAATTCTCTAGAATTCCAACCTTCCAGGAAACTAGTATTTTAAAGACTTGTGTGTGACACACAATGAAGTCACATGACAGAAGCAAAGTCACAACTTTTCAAGATGTTCTCCTGACAGTAGTTCCTTTCAAAAGGCATATCCCTTCTCACTTGTGCTTACATTTTAGAATCTCTCCACCAAGGCACATCTATTGACCAGGATGTAGCATTTCAGAGGAGGTCCCCACCTGAGGCACTTGTCATTATGGAAAAACAACCCAAGCCAAACAACAGATAGACTGACTTGTCAACTTCCTGGGACATTGACAGGTATTGTAAATGACTCTCGCCATCACCCTGACAAAGAGTCCTCAGTCCAACAAACGAGACCAGCAACCTCCAGCCCAGTACCTGGAATAAACAATGTAGTCCCTATGAGGGAATGGCACTACATGGTGGCCCCATTCTCCCTCTCTGCCCTCCTGCCAGGGACACACGACATTTCCTGAGAGAGATCAATACAGACAATTTGTTCTTCAATACTAGGGCAGTACATTTCTTAATGTTCAGATACAATCACTACAAATGAACTTTCTGATGTCCTCTCCCACTGAACCATCTAGTGTCCTTCCAAGGGGGCACCCCCAGCTCCGAGAACCACTTCATTTGGGGAGGATATAGAGAAGGAAAAGAACTTGCCCAAGCACAGAGAACAGCTAAGCATATTCAGGCCCCAAGGTAAAAGACATAGTTCCTAACTTTGGAACAAAGTTGTTTCGTGTTATCTTCCTTTGATAATTGATTTTCCACACAAAGCCCACAACATGTGAATCAGCGATGGCACACATCTCTGCATCGTGTCATTGCCCCTTGGATGGATCGAGTCTTAAGATCAGAGTGGCCTAGACAATGCAGGCTAGGTGGGGTGCATATGCCCAGAGCAGCACCTGCCCCTGAAGTCAGGAAGGCTGAAACTTGAGGAGTCCACCTGAACAGATTCTAGTGGCTTTCCTTCTTCCCTGAAGGCTCTGAAGTAGATATTCCTAATGTTTCCCTACTGACTTCCAGGAATAACAAAGTCACACAAGCCCACCCCTTGAAGATAAGTTAGACTGGGACCGTGCTCTGCTTCTGGGCTAAAGCCCTCAGCAGTGGCCCTGGACCCTCCACTCACCTTTCCATGCTGAAAAGAGCTAAGGTATCTCTAATGTCCACCAGCATGGCCCCTGTAAGACTACAGTGATGTGGTTCCCGTGATGACCTGTAACCTTGCGGATTTATCCTACTAACATCCTGGAGATCTCCTACCGCAGCACAACCCAGTCTGACCCTCAGAATGCTGGGTTCCAAGAGCAGCTCCAAAGGGGCACACTTTGGGAAATGCCCACCTTTCCCCTTGTCTCCCCCCACATAGTTAGGTCCCTAACAGGCTTCTACACCATTCCAGACTCCACCTTCCCTGGCCCCCTGCAAGTGTGATCATATATTTTCTACCTCTGTCCCTGATTCTTTCCAGGCCTGATAAGAAGGGGTTTTCCCTCAAATAGCAGCATTTCAAGAAGTAGTATTATTTATTTTTATTATAATTATTTAACCATATTAACTGTACTAATTAATGGGTTTCACTGTGACATTTCCACACATGCACTGATCATATCAGCCATCCCTATTGCCATCTCTTGCCCCTCCCTTCTCCCCTTATCCCCTCTTCATTGGCTCTCTTAACCCCTCCCTAGTCTTCTATTTTCAGGTCATCTTTTTATTTTTTTACCTAACACATATGAGAGAATACATACAATACATTTTGTGTCTGGCAAATTTTGCTTAACATGATAATCTTGATTTTCCTGCACATGATGCAATTTCATTAGTTTTTATATCTGAATAAAATTTCATTGTGTATGTATACCACATTTTCTTTATCCATTCATCTGCTGAAAGGCAAGTTGACTGATACCATATCTTGGCTATTGTGAACTGTGCTTCTATAAACCTGAGTTTATACAGGTGTCTCTGTAGTAAGCTGACTTCATTTCCTTCAGGTAAATACCCAGGAGTGGTATAGCTGGATCATATGATAGTTCTGCTTTTAGTTTTTTGAGGTACCTCCATACTGATTTCCATAGTGGGTATACTAATTTACATTCCTATGAACAGTGTACAAAGTTCCTTTTTTTTTTTCCCCCATTTACTTGCAGCATTTGCTTTTTGTTTTTTTGTTTTTGGCAATAGCTATTCTGAGCAGGGTGAAGTGGAATCTCAATAAAGGTTTGATTTTCATTTCCCTGATGGCTAAAGATGTTGAGCATTTACATATATGTACGTGTGTGTGCGCGTGTGTGTATGCATACACACATATTTACCTATACATATATATATATATATATATATATGAAATCTGTACTTATTTTGAGAAGTGTCTAAATCCATTTGTCCACTTATTGATTAGATCACTTTTTTCTTTTATTAACTTTTTTGAGTTCTTTGTATATTCTGGATATTAATCCTCTGTCAGATGAAGAGCTAGCAAAAATTTCTCCCATTCTTTAGACAGTCTTTTCACTGTTATTTTTTTTTTTATGTGCAGCTTTATAATTTGATGCAATCCCATTTGTCAGTTCTTAATTTTATTTCCTGAGCTACAGGAGGCCTATTTAGGACATTGTGGTTTGTGCCAATATCCTGAAGTGTTTCACCTATGTTTTCTTCTAGTAGTTTCAAAGTTTCAGATCTTGAAGTCTTATTTCATTTTGAGTTGGTTTTTGTTCACTGTGATAGAAATTAGTCTAGTCTCAATCTTCTACATGTGATTATTCAGTTTTTCCAGGATAATTTATAGAAGCTCTTTTGTGTCCAATGTACATTTTGGCACCTTTGGTGAAAATCAGGTGGTTCTAGATATATGGGTTTAATTCTGGTCCTCTATTCTGTTCCACATCTGTTTTGTGGCAATATCATGCTGATTTTATAACTATGGCTCTGTATGTATTGTGAAATTGGGTATTATGGTGCTCCTAGCATTGCTTTTGGATCAAAATTGCCTAGTTTTTTGTCTTTTGTGCTTCTATATGAATTTTAGGATTCTTTTATCTAGTTCTATGAAGAAAGTCTTTGGTACTCTAATGGGCTTTGCATTGAATCTGTTTTATTGCTTTTGATGGTATGGCCATTTTAACAATATTAATTCTCCCAATCCATGAACAGGGGAAGTCTTTCCATCTCCTAGCATCTTCTTCAATTTCTTCAGTGTTTTATAACTTTCATCATAGAGTTCTTTCACCTCCTTGGTTAGATTTATCTCTATATTTTTGAGGCTATTTTTAATTTATTTATCAGTTCTAAGAGTCTTTTGGTGGAGTCTTTAAGGTCTTCTAAGTTTAGAATCATATCATCTGCAAACAGGGATAATTTAACTCCCTCCTTTCCTATGTGTATCACTTATGTTTCTTTCTCTTGCCTTTACGCTCTGGATAAAATTTCAACTACTACATTGAGGTGAGAGTAGATAACCTTGTCTCCTTCTTGATTTTAAAGGAAATCATTCCAGTTTTTCCACATTCGGGGTGATTTTGGCTATGGGTCTGTTGTACACAGCTTTTATTATGTTAATATATAATCTTTGTTCCTAGTTTCTTTGTTTTTTTTTTTTTAAATCAAGAAGTGTTATTGAATTTTGTCAAAGGTGTTTTATGCATCTGTTGAGATTATCTTGTGATTTTTGTCCTTGATTCTATTTTATGTTCTCTTACATTAATGAATTTGAATATGTTGAACCATTCTTGCACCCCTGGAATGAAAGCAACTTGATCATGGTGTATAATTGATTTTTTAAATTTTTTTTTTTAGTTGTAGGTGAACACAATACCTTTATTTTATTTATGTGGTACTGGGGATCGAACCCAGGGCCTCATGCATGCGAGACGAGTGCTCTACCACTGAGCCATAGCCCTAGCCCTAATATGATTGATTTTTAATGTGCTTTTTAATTCAATTTACAAGTATTATATCTAAATTTTTACATGTGTATTCATTCATCAAGGATATTGGTCTACCTGTTTTTGTTTTCCTTTTCTTTCTTTCCTTTTTTTCTACTGGAGACTGAACCCAAGAGTGCTTTATAACTGAGCTATATCCACAGCCCTTTTTCTTTCTTTCTTTCCTTCTTTCTTCTTTTTTTTTTTTTTTTTTTTTTTTGGACACAGAATCCCACAAAATTGCTCAGGGCCTCATTAAATTATTGAGATTGGCCTTGAACTTGGGATCTTCCTGCTTCAGCTTCCTGAATCACTGGAATTAGAGGTATGTACCATCATGCCTGAATTACAGCATTTTTTTTTTTTTTTCATTTTGTCCTTATCTGGTTTTAGCAGCAGGGTAATACTGGCTTGTAGAATAAGTTTGGAAGGATTTCTTCCTTTTCTATTTTATGGAACAATTTAAGGAGAACCAGTATTAGTTCTTTAAAAGTCTAGTAAAATTCAGCAGTGGACCACCTGGGCTTTTGTTTTTTGGAAGACTTTTTCTTATTGCTTCAATTTCACTGAATGTTATTTTTCTGTTTACATTTTCTATATCCTCTGGATTCAATGTTAGAAGATCAGACATGTTCAGGAATTTGTCCATTTCTTCCAGATTTTCCATTTAATTGAAATATAGTTCTTTTAAAAACAGTCCCTACTGATCATCTCTATTTCAATGTTTTCTGTTTTAATATCTCCATTTTCATAGCTAATTTTGTTTATGTAGATCTTCTTTCTTTGGTTAGTTTGGATAAGGGTTTGTCAATCTGTTAACCAACTCTTTGTTTCATTGATTCTTTGTATTGTTCTTTTAGCCCAATTATTTCTTTATTATTTCTTTCCTTCTACTGATTTTGGATCTGCTTTGTTCTTATTTTTCTAAAACCTTAAAATACATCATTAGGTTATTTATTTGAGTTCTGTAAGTTTTTTAAAGTTGTCACTCATAGCTACAAATGTCCCTCTTAATACTGCTTTTTCTGTATTTCACACACTGTGGTAGGTTGTGTTTTCATTTTAATTTGATTCTAGGAATTTTTAAATCCTCTCCCCTGATTTCTTCAATGACTCACCCTTTGTTCAAAAATGTGTTGTTCAACCCATGTGCAGTGGTACACACCTGTAATCCCAGCAGCTCTGGAGGCTAAGACAGGAGGATCATGAGTTCAAAGCCGGCCTCAGTAACAGGCAAGGCACTAAGCAATTCAGTGAGACCCTGTCTCTAATTAAAATGTTAAAAAGGGCTGGGGGTGTGGTTCAGTGGTTAAGCTCAATTCTGGGGCTCAATTCTCAGTACCAAAAAAAAATGTGTATATTTTACATATATTTATATATATATATATAATTAATATATATTAATTTCATAAAAATGAAATTAATAAATGGGGGAAAGGGAAAGCAAAATAATAGAAAATTCAAAAAACAGAAAACAGGATAAAGCAAGAAAGTAAAATCTAAAATAAAAAAAAAGAAAAGAAAATGTGAATCTTAAAAGAAAAAAAAAAAAAAAAAAAGAATAAGGAAAAAGGAAAAAAGGACCACACACACAGGGACCAAATAGTCAAAACATTAAAAAAGTTGAAAGAAAATAAAAATATTGTGTGCACTGATGTGGTTGACTGTGTGGACAAGAGTTGATTTTTTCCTATGTGTGTTGATCACACTTCTTTCCTTGTCTTCTTATGCTATGCACCACTTGGAGAAAGTAAGGACTGGGGATTACTTGCCCCTTCTTTCTTTTGTGTTGCTTGACAGATGAACAGTTAAGAGTAGACTGGGATTGGAGCCAGCTGGAATAGTTTCAGCTGCCATAAATTTCAGTACAAGGTACTATGGAATACGATGTTCCCTTGGCAAAAATTTCCTTGAAAAAGATTAACTCAGCACACTCCAACAGTGCTCTGATCCTGAGCACTGTATCACATCTACATTTCTAGTGCCTCTTGAGAAGGCCACTCAGAGGGCAAAGCAACTCTGCACCGAGTCAGGGGGCACATCAGGCCATATAAAATCCAATGCCCACAACTCCAGCTTCTGAGACCCAGCTCCCATGCATAATGACACATGCCTGCTCAGTCCCCCAGAATATCTTCAGATGGCTACCAGAGCCACTAGTCTTTAAGGGGTAAGGAAGGTCTGGCTTCCTTCTGTGTCACAACTGGTTTTCCACTGCATAGAGTTTCCCACAGGTTTGTCTCAGTGGCACTTCCAGGGACTAAACTAAATCTCAATTGAAACACTGAGACAGTATACTAATATTTGTTGCAGGTTCCTGGGGACAGAAAAATGCAGGGAATTTCGCTTCTCCAAAGCAGTATGCTCACATGTGACCTCTTCAAGATGGTTCTTCATTATAGTATCATGAGTACATATTGGAAAGTGCTGACTCCTCCAGGGCAAGCCTGATACGCAGGTCAAAGATCACCTGTGTCAAGAAGCAGTTTAAGAGGTCATCTCACCTCTATGGGATTAGTGAACCAATCTCCACCATCTTGAGCCATTATCCACTTTTCCTTGAGTAGCTTGAGAGATCCAAAATTCACTACTATACAAGTCTGCCTCATCCAATCTCAAACACTCAGGCTGCTGAAGAACCCCCCACTCCCCGGTCTTGAATGAAATTCTGGATCTTTTGTCCAAAGGTCCTTGTTCTGTTCTCAGTCTGCTAGAGACCAACCGTGTCAGGATTGGAGGGCTAGAATCCCCTCACTCAGAGTATCACCTTGGTTCCCTTCTAACTGTGACTGCTTTGAAGGTCCCTCACTGGCTGGGTGTCTAGGCTGAGCCTAGCAGGTTGGGTCGTGGCCAAGTTCTCTCACAGGCAAGGCACCAGCCTGAATCAAATCTTCAGCCAAATGCCCAATTCCCAGCTAACCTAGCCCTCCGTCCCCAGTATCTCTCTGGGAGCTGCTGCTAAGCTGTCTGTTCTACCCTATGCTTGCAAAGGACTGTGTTTCAAACACAAAATTCCCTTTCAGTTTTATCCTGTCCAGTTGTTCCAGCAATCCATCTGTCATGGTGAGCTTGAATTCTGAGCCTTGGAAGGGTTATTTTGATGGCAGCTCCCAGCCCCATATCCTTCTCAAACTCCAAAACCAGGGACATAAAAAAAAAAAATGATCAACTAAAGGCAAAGGAGAAAGCACTATTGAGAGAGAAGAGTTTTGGTTCCCTGCCAGAGACACTGACTTTGCATGGCTATACCAGGGACACAAAATCATGAGAACATGTATGCATCTCACTAATGATTTCTTCAGATTACACAGAAGTTTTTACACATACCATTTATCCTATGGGGCAGGCTGACGTTATGCAGATGTTTCTGATCTGTACACCTAGCCTCCCCCTCCCCAATTGCTCAGTGTCCTTGCTTACCCCTTGCCCATCTCAACACTTCCTATCCATCAAGTCCTGCCAATATGATCATAGGCTATTCTCTCTATACATTTCTCTTTCATCTAAGTCCTGCTGCCTGCTGTTCAGATCAGCTCCACTTCTCTCTTGACACAGTGGGTCTGGAAAGTCCAGTTTCCAGGTTGCTTACAGAACAAGCTCATATGGAGCCCGTGGGGTATCCCAATGTTGACTAATCTGGGAGACTAGGGAGCTCAAGGCAGCATGAGTTCACAGGGAGGTTATCAAAGAGGAGAGGGAACTCTGAAGACCTGTAGAGGGTTCCCTTCAAGTCTTCAGTTAAGTATTGATCAGGATAGATTAGAAAACAAACTGCCCAACGAATCACAGGAACAATCCCCCAAAGCTCTCACAATGGTGAATACAGTTCCTACCCCCACTGACAAAAGGGGAAACCTCATAATTCACTATCCATCAGGTAGAATACTGAAAAGAGTTTTGCCTCCATAATGGGAAAAATTTGTCTTAGAATAAATGTTCTTCAAATTCTTCCCAATGAATGTTAAAAGCAAGACCCTAAAGGATCAAAATGTTGCCAAGAAACTTATCTGGGTCCCATAAAAAGAATCAAGAATAATTTTAGGAACAAAAGACTATCCAGCACTCAAAACAATAAGATATCCCATTAAACATTAACATATGCAAAGAAGTAAAAAAGTACGATTCATAATAAGGAAATAAACCAATATTAACTTGATTACAGTTAATAGGTTAGTTAGACAAAGATACTATAACAGTTATTATGAATGTATTCCATACATTCAAGAAGGCAGAGGAACCACAGTAAGTACAAACATTGAAGGTATAAAAAAGATCTAAATATAACTTCCAGAAATCTATAATATCTGATGTAAAAAAATACACTGGGTGGGACTAACATTAGGTTAGACATTGCAGTAGAAAAGATTAGTGAACTAGAAGACATTGTTGTAAAATCTACCAAAAATAAACACAGAAAAAGGAAAAACAAGAAAAAAAATGAACAGAGTATTAATGAAATACGGGACAACTACAAGAAGCCTGTACATGTGTAACTGGTGTTCCCGAAGAAGCAGAGAGACAGAAAGTGGGGGAGATGGAAATAAAAATACTGAAAGAAACAATGGCTAAGATTTTCCCAAATTTTATGAAACGGTAAAGATGTAGATCCAAGAAGATCTACAAACCCTAAGTATAAGAAGTACGAAAAAACTAGACCAAATACATCACAACCACTTAAAAACAGTGATTAATTCTTTTAAAACCAGTTTTTTAAAAAGACACATTACATATAGAGAAACAGGTGTAGATGGCAGCAAACTTCTCATTGGAAACAATGCCAGACAGAACATGGTGGGAACATCTTTAAAGCATTGAAATGAAAGATTATTTACCTAGAATTCTATTCCTAACAACGACAAAAATCTTTTAACCAAATGATAAAATAAAGATTTTTTAATCATCTTCTGAGAAGTGTCTGTTTAGTTCCTTGGCCCATTTATTGATTGGGTTATTTGTTTTTTGTTGGATTTTTTTTTTTTTTTTTTTTTTTTTTTGGTGTTAAGGCTTTTAAGAGCTTTATAAATCCTTGCGGTTAGTGTTCTATCTGATGTGCTTATGGTAAAGATTTGCTCCCATTCTGTAGGTCCTCTATTCACCTCACTAATTGTTTTCTTTTGCTGAGAAGCAGCTTTTTAGTTTGAATCCATCCCATTTATTGATTCTTGTTTTTAGTCCTTGCACTATAGGGGGTCTTACTGAGGAAGTTGGAGCCTAAACCAACATGATGGAGATTTGGGCCTACTTTTTCTTCTATTAGGTGCAAGGTCTCTGGTTTAATTCCTAAGTCCTTGATCCACTTTGAGTTAAGTTTTGTGCATGGTGAGAGAAAGAGATTTAATTTCATTTTATTACATGAGGATTTCCAGTTTTTCCAACACCATTTGTTGAAGAGGCTGTCTTTTCTCCAGTGAACATTTTTGGTACCTTTGTCTAATATAAGATAACTGAAGGTGTGTGGGTTCGTCTCTGAGTCTTCTATTCTGTACCATTGGTCAACTGGTCTATTTTGATGCCAATACCATGCTGTTTTTGTTACTATTGTAGTACAATTTAAGGTCTGGAATAGTAATGCCACCCGCTTCATTCTTCTTGCTAAGAATCACTTTGGCTATTCTGGGTTTCTTATTTTTCCAGATGAATTTCATGATTGCTTTTTCTATTTCTATGAGGAATGATATTGGGATTTTGATTGGTATTTCATTGAATCTGTATATTGCTTTTGGGAGAATGGTCATTTTGACAATATTAGTTCTACCTATCTATGAGCAAAGTAGATCTTTCCATCTTCTAAGATCTTCATTAATTTCTTTCTTTAGTGTGCTGTAGTTTTCACTGTAGAGGTCGTTCACTTCTTTTGTTAAGTTGATTCCCAAATTTTTTTTTTTTTTTTTTTTTTTTTTTGAGGCTATAGTAAATGGGGTGGATTTCCTAGTTTCTCTTTCTGAGGATTTGTCGCTGATGTACAGAAATGCCTTTGATTTATGGGTATTGATTTTATATCCAGCTACATTGCTGAATTCACATTTATTAGATTTAGAAGATTTCTGGTGGAATTTTTTGGATCTTCTATGTATAGAATCAACAAATATATGAAAAAATGTTCAACATCTCTAGTGATTGGAGAAATGCAAATCAAAACAACTCTAAGATTTCATCTTACTCCAGTCAGAATGGCAGCTATCAAAACAAAGAAAAAACAATAAATGCTGGCGAGGATGTGGGGGAAAAGGCACACTCTTACATTGCTGGTGGAACTGCAAATTGGTGAAGCCAACCTGGAAAGTAGTATGGAAAATCCTAGGAAAACTAGGAATGGAACCACCATTTGACCAGCTATCCCACTCCTTGGCCTATTCCCAAAGGACTTAAAAACAGCTTACTACAGAGACACAGCCACATCAATGTTTATAGTAGCACAATTCACAATAGCTAGATTGTGGAACCAACCCCGATGCCCATCAGCAGATGAATGGATAGGGAAACTTTGGTATATATACACAATGGAACACTACTCAGCACTAAAAGAGAATAAAATCATGGTATTTGCAGGTAAATGGATGGAGTTGGAGAAAATAATGCTAAGTGAAGTTAGCCAATCCCAAAAAACCAAAGGTCGAATGATCTCTTTGATATGAAGATACTAACTTATAACGGCAAGAGAGAGGGAATGAGAGGAATGAAAGAGCTTTAAATAGAACAAAGAGGGGGGAGGGAAAAGAGGGGGCAAGGGGATAGGAATAATGCAGACTGAGTTATCCATGATTACCCTAAATACATGTATAAAGACACAGTTGTTGTAAAAATACTTCATATTAAACCAGCAACTCGAATAATTGTGCTCTTTATATGTAACATGAAATGAAATGTACTCTGCAAACGTGTATAACAAATTAGAATAATAAAAAATTAAAAAAATAAAAAATAGATGTAATAAAAAATATTAACAAAAAAAAAAAGATTATTTTAGACATCTAAAAGCTGAAAAAATTAATCACCAGCAGACCTGAAAGATGTTAAAGTTCTTCAGACAGGTGGAAATATAGATGCACACAGAAGAGGGAAAAGCATCAGAAATCATAACTATGTGGGTAAGTTAAAAACTTATTAAATCTCTAAAATATAATTGTTCATCAAAAAGAGTCCCATATATTTCTTCTCCAGCTGCTGCTTTTAATAAAAAACTTATTTTTATTTATTTTTGTACTGGGGATTGAACTCAGGGGTGTTATACCACTAGCTATATCCCTAACCCTTTTTATTTTTTTATTTTAAGACTGGGTCTTGCTAAATTGCTGAGGCTGGCCTTGATCTTGCAATCTTGCCTCACCCTCCTAAGTACCTTGGATCATAGATGTGTGCCACCATGCCTGGCTTTAATATTAACATCATCTGTTAGTGTGGTACATTTCTTACAACCGATGAATCAATATTAATATATTATTAACTAAGTCTTTCTTTTTTTTTTTTTTTCAGTACTGGGGATTAGGCCCAACAGTGCTTGCACTACCATTGAGCTACATCCACAGACCTTTTACTTTTTTATTTTGAGATAGGGTCTTGCTAAATTGCTGAGGCTGGCCAGGTACAGTGGTGCACACCTGCAATCCCGTGACTAGGGGAGGCTGAGGCAAGAGGATTGCAAGTTTGAGGTCAATCTCAGCAACTGAGTGAGATGCTATCTAAAAATACAAAAGACTGGGGATATAGCTCAGTGGTTCAATCCCCAGTACCAAAAGGAAAAGTTGCTGAGGCCAGTCTTAAATTTGCAATCCTCTGTCTCAGCCTTCCAAGTAGCTGGGATTATGGCTGTATGCCACCATGCCTGTCACGGACCAATGTTTGATTAGATGTATCCAACATTCTGCATGATACTTCACACAGAACAGTTTCACTGCCCTAATATGCCCTCATGCTCCACCTGTTTTACCCTCTCCCCATCCTATGTAAGGCAGATCTTTTTACTGTCCTGATAAGCTTTGCCTTTTATAGAATGCCAAACATTTGTAATCATGTCACATGTAGCCTTTCAGATTGTCTGAAATATGTATTTAATGTCTTTCCATGTGTTCATGGATTGATTTCTTTTTAGTTCTGAGTAATATTCCATTCTCAAGATGTACCAGAGTTTGTGCATTCATTAACCTACTAAAGGACACCTTGGTCACTTCCAAGTTTTGGCAATTATAAATAAAGCTACTATCAACAAAATAAAAATAATAAAATATAATTGCTTATAATTTTCTATCAATAACAATGTATTTTTGGGTTGAAAATATATGTACAAATAAAATAAATCTAAAATGACAATTGCAAAAGCTTAAGATGGAAGAAGTGGACACGGTCTCAAATCAGTTCAGGATGCTATAACATATAAATTATAACAGACAGGATGACTTAAAGAACGAACATTTCTCCCAACTCTGGAGGCTACAAAGGCTCAGGGCACCAGCATGGGTGGGTTTTGACAAGAACCTGCTTCCCGGTTGCAGATGGTCAGCTTCTCATTGTTTTCTTCATATGGCAGAAAGAGGATAAGAGAGTTTTTTGGGCTCTTTTGCAAGGGCACTTATCACATTCATGAAGGCTCCACCCTCATGTGCTAACACCCCACCTTCTGATACCATTAAATTAGGGGTTAGAATTTCAACATATGGACTTTGGGGGCAACACAAATAATCTGCTGTAGACACATTCTGTTATAAGGTTCTTACATGATGTGTGAGATAGTATATCACTTGAAGGTAGACTATGGTAAGTACTCATTAAAACAATGCAATAAAAAGGTATAGCTAAGGGGAAAAAAAGATTAAATGGAATAATGGAAATAATTAACCCAAAACAGGCAGAAAGCAAGAAAACAACAGGAAAAAAAAAATAATAGACAACAAGATGGTAGGTTAAAAATCCAACAATGTCAAAAATTACACTGTAAATGGCCTTAATAGTTAAAAGGTAGAGATTTATAAATTGGATAAAAGAGCAAGACTCAATCCTATATTGCTTAAAAGGAATGCACTTTAAATTAAAAGACAAATAGCTTAAAAGTAAAATGTCAGAAAAAGACAGAGTATGAAAATGGGATTACTTACATTAAGAACAGACAAAGTAGACTGCAGAGCCAAAAAATTACCTAGGGAAAAAAGTTGTTTTTGTTTTTTTCCTATAATGCTTAAGAGTGACAAAGCGGCAAACATATAAGTAGCTAATAACAGATCATCAAAATACATAAAGCAAAAACTGAGAGAACTCTAAGAAATTCTACCCAGAAGTATAGCTGGAGATTCTAATAACCTTCTAAAATAAACTGACAGACTAACTAGAAAGAAAATCAGTAAGGACATTATCAACCAGGTCGACTTAATTGAAGTTTATAAAATACAACATCCAATAGCAACCAAATATGCATTCTCTTCAAGAGCACATGGAATATGGACTACATAGCAAGTGTCAAAAAATTTAAAATAATTCAAGTCATACGAAGTGTATTTTTTTAACCACAGTGTAATAAAATTTGAAGTCAACAACTGCAAGATCTCTGGGAAATCCTCAACTAAAGAAAACACTTCTTAATTTTTGGTTTAAAGAAGTAATCAAAAAGACAGTGCTAAGGACATGGGTCCCCTTGTCTTCCTGGTGTAGCCAGCCACGCTGGTTAAAGTTCCTTTCATGATTTTCACCATTACCGTTTCTGTTTGGTTTGGGGGACGAGTACCAGATTTGATTTATTGGATGCCCAGAGTCAGTCCCTGGCCTAGGACTTTGGTAATAGCTTTGAGGAGCGTTGGCAGGAGGAAGCATGCTGTTCCGGCATTAGCCACTTGCAGTTTGCTTCTCCAGAACAAAGAGGGCAGACAAAGAGGAACCCGTGTAACTGCCAAAATTACATTCTTTTTTTTTTTTTTTTTTTTTTTTTTTTTGCGGGGGGAGGGTCTCTCCCTTTCTTTCCACTTCAGGATGGCATTACCTCCTTTATACCATCATTTGTATACAGAAAATGAACTTTTTGGACTCTAGAGGCCCCAAAGTCTGACCCCTGGTAAGTTTTGCCCCGCAGTGCAAGCTGGGCCTCACCCTTCTTCCTTTTCCTTGTTGTTTGGGGCTCTTTTGAGCAATACGAATTTTTTTGAAAGGAGCTGTTTGTCTGACAGGTAAGTCTGGATTCTGTAACTTTGTGGTGCCAATTAACAGAGAAGGTGTGTAAGGGACACAAAGAAGCCAGGCTGGTTTGGGGACATCTCTGTTGTAATTTGCATAAGAATGGACAGCACTGATTCTGTGCAGGTGCCTCCTAGGGAGAAAATTTTGTCTGTCTGATCTATGGTAGTGCAGCCTGCCTAAGTACCTGAAAGTGCACTTTTAATTATAATAATGTAATTATTTCATGTGTTCTCCTGTCTGTTAGTCTGTGTTCACAATGACTGACTTGATAAAGGGACAGTCACAGCCTCTACTAGAAACTTACTGTTTGGTTGACAATTGTTGGTTCAGAGTTGGTTAATTTGGATAGCCTTTGTTTCAGAACCATTGTCAAGTAGCATTTGGTCTTTTTCTTCTTCTACTACATTGTGTAGATTTGCCTTTTTGCTTTTTTGTCTCTTTCTCCTGATCTTTGAAACCTTGTACCTTTTAATCCAAAACACAAGTCCACTAGTTAGCTCAGAAGGTTAACAACTTTGGGAGAAGGGGCACCGCCGCTAAATCAGGAAAAAAATTCAAGGAAATAGATAGTGTTTGGAGAAAAACCCCATTTGGTAATCCAACTGGTTTTGTGTTTGATGATTATAGTTCCTCAATTGCAAGTACTTAAGAAATGTAGAACACTTAATATTCCTAATTTTTTAGTGGGTGGGGGGCCGAGGGATGTGTGCTGGGAATTGAACCCAGGGCTTCAAGCATATCAGGCAAGCACGTTACCACTGAGCTACATCTTCAGCCCCTTAAATTGGTTTTCCTGTGCATTATCATCCTTGGGCAATAAAACAAAAGAGTAAAATATATACAAATTTCTAACCAGCCATTCTAAATTCAGATACAATGGGAAATGTTTTAAAATTTAATGCAAGCTCTTTTTAAATTAACTGAAACATGTGATAAAACATGAAGGAAGAGCTTCAGGTAGCTCAAAGGAGGTTTTCCCAGGTTTGGTGAACATAGAAAGTGCCCTTTACCCTACATCTGACTAGAAAACAAGTTGGGTCAGAATGACTTATCAACTAGATAGCTCTCCAAAACATGATTTTTCTAATCCATTATGAAAGAAATTTCCACATGTAAGGGTTCTTCCCTCTATTAATTAGCTCTTAAAATAGGTAAAGATTAGCCTAAACTCACAGAACTGCCTCATTCTTGAACACTTGCTTTCACTAGACCTTTGTTTTTTGCCTTCTCAATAATGTTTGGACTAAGATTTGTGCCTTTGAGATGTAAATTTTCTGCTTTGTTTCAACTAAGTTATATCTTTGAAAGTTCAGATTTAAGATTAAGGATATTTTAGGACTATATCAACAGATCAGTTTAAAAAGAAAATACCAAATAATGACTCTAAATGAAAGCTATGAATCTTTTGTTTTCTGTAATTTTTATGTATGTATTTGTGTTGTGTCTGTATAGTACCAAATTGGCTAATAAATAAATGAACTCTCATACATTTTTAAAGAATATGAATCTAAATGTTTTAGTTCACATGACTTAAATAAATCTTTGATAAATTAATTTTGTTGGTTAGACAAAAGTAAAGATATATTTAAGATGATAAATACACTTTTTTTTTTTTTTGCCTAGGTTACTAGACATTTGAAAGTGTATTTTTTTCTGTTAAGATATTTAAAGTACAATGTCAATTGCTTTTATTGGGGGGGGGGGGCAAGAAAAATGCCTTAAATGTTAATTGTGCTTGTCTAATACTTTGGTGTTCATGGGTAAATGGAAAAAAAAAAAAAAAAACTGTTTTAAAAAATGGGTAAATTTCCTGGGTGTGGTGAGGGAGAAGAAATCTAGGATCTATAAAAAGGTACCTGTACCCCGTCCCTGGGGCACCCAGCTCTGGGGCCCAACTTCTCTCTGGAGAAGTCTGCTATCTCTGTTCTGTCTCTTTCTTAAATAAATTTGTTTTCTATGCTTGCATCGGCATTTTTCCACTTTCAATCTTCAATACCAAGGGAAAAGGACTAGATCCTGATATATAAGACCAGTATCAGCAGCATCTTGGAAGGCTGAGGCAGGAGAATTGCAAGTTCAAGGCCAGCTTCAGCAATTTAGCATGGCCCCGGGCAACTTAGTCACTGTCTTAAAATAAAAAGGACTGGGAATGTAGCTCAATGATAAAGTTCCCCTGAGTTCAATACCCAGTCCAAAAAGGTGTGTGTGTGTTGGGGGGCTGGGGAGAGTAGTAAATTAGGTTTGATATAAAAGGGATAAGCATTTATAAATGTTTGTTAGAAGAAACCATCTGAGTCATTTGTAAGTTAAACTATTGAACAATCCAATCAATTGCTAAATATAATCACAAGTACTCTTGTCCTCTTAAATTCTTTAAGAAAAAGTATACATTTGAGTCTATAGAAAGTGTTTTCATAAATTGTTGGTATATGGAAATAACAGTTCAAGTTGCTTACAAAGAGTTAAAATTCTAATTAACACAGATGTAATTCCATATGCAAAAATATGAAGAATTTTAGTTGTGTTTTGATTAAAATACTATAGAAAGCATAAAGTATTTTATCACACTGAGGGAAAAAGGAGAAATCTAATTTTAAAAATTTTATAAGGGGGGCTGGAGTTGTGGCTGAGCAGTAGAGCGCTTGTCTAGCACATGCGCGGCCCGGGTTCGATCCTCAGCACCACATAAAAACGCATCGTGTACAACTAAAAGCAAATAAATAAATATTTTTTAAAAAATTTTATAAGGATTCTTTTATAATATAAAGTGAAGGCAAAAAAAGAGTGAGCTAGTAGAAGAGATACAAGAAGTTATAGGTATGGGGATTTATTTTGGTAAGAAAAATTAATAGGAAAAGGAAATGTTTCTAGATGAGAAAGTATTCTGTATGGTTAAGTAATATTTTTGTCCTACATTTCTAGATGGGAAAAGTGAGACAGGATAAAACTAAGGATATAAACAAGTTGTAGAGAGTCTGAGTAAGTTGCATAAGGTTTGTGGAAGATAAATCTTAGGAAAATTTTATGTTTGATTTAGTTGCCTATAATTAAACCAATTAAAATCAATTGTGGGTTTTTCTAAAGTCAAACTTTAATGTACTGATATAAAACCAGAATCTATTTCTTTTATTTTAAAATAATATGAGTTCGTTAAAACATTGATCTGCTCTTATTTATCAAGGTAATTTCTTGTGTCTGTTAGGTTTTTATTACTTAGGGAAATTAAGTCTTACAAGAATTAGGTTCATTTAAGTACCTGTCTGTTTTAAAGTCTTTTAAATGATTGCTTTATAACTCTGGTTAAATAAACAACTGCTATGTTAGGTTATTATAGTATATTTGACACACTAAATATATGCAATTGGAGATACATATACATCTGAGGGCTAAATACATTCGTCAAAGCTTTGCCTAAATGTTATGTAAAAGTTTGTAGAATTAGAGCAATATAGGTTTAATACAGGCAAGTTAACCAATAAGTGTTCTATTCAATACAATATACATTGTATTTGTACCTTAAACATAAACATATAAAATGGTCAATGAAACTTTTGGCAATTTTATCATTTGTATATCTATGCACTCATATGTGTGTGTGTGTGTATGTGTGTGTGTGTGTGTATCATTTGTATATCTATGCACTCATATGTGTGTGTGTGTGTATGCATACACACATATACATACATATGAGGTGCACTTGTGCCCCAGGTAATAATCTATTTGTGGTCATTAGCATGGTATTCTAAACCTACAAGAGGTCTAAAATTATCCTTGATTTTGTTTGTCATGTTAATCTACATAGACCTGTAATTATAGTCATCCTATGGAGCCATGGATTCCAAATTTTGCTTCAAAAGTTAAAATTAACATGAAGTTAATATGAAGACATCTGTGTAACTGGGATGGTAATCATTATTGACTTCTTTGTATGTTAAACGTATTTATGTTCTCCAATAGTACAAGCCTTCTAAAATGTAAAGCTTAGGAGAGTACTTTACTATTCATGGTTTCCAAACTAAAATCTGTTAGTAGGATAGCTTTTTATTTATTTATTTATTTATTTCCTTATATAAAAATAGAAGATTTAGACGATTTATTTATGTCATTTAAGATGACATGAATGTGAAATTTATGTAAAAATGTAATCAGTAAATGATATATGGAGAATTATGTTACCCTGGGGTGGGAATTTAAATGTATTTTTTAATGATAATAAGGAGGGCCTGATTTGTTTAAAGACTAGCAATGTGGAATATGGAAATGTTTTGCTACTTTTTCTACAAAGGAAGGAAATTAAAGAGTACTTCTAGCCTTTCTGTTTGATTCATGTTTCAGCTGTGATACTATTATGTTAACTTATATTCAGATAGAACAATATATAAGAACTTAGTTTTCTTCTATTATTAAATACAATGATATTTAGGAAGGGGCAAAGATTAGTTTCAAATGTAAAACACTTTATGATTTCAAAAGGCCACCCTCACCTGAGATAAGGTTTTGCCTCTTGCCCTATTCCATGTTAGGATGGGCCCAAAGTAGGCTGAAATTAACATTAAAAGTTCTGTTCAAAAGGATAAATTTGTGTTGTAAAGATTACTGTCATCCCAAAATATAAAGAAATATATTGCAAAACTACATAAGGATTTAAGTAAATTAAAAAAGGTATTTAAACATTGTAACAGGGTTTTTAAGAAGAAATAGAATCCGTAAAAGATTTTGTATTGTGGTTGAGTTGACTATGGATTTTTTGTAGAAGTTAAACAGATATCAAAGATATACTAGTGTTATTTAAAATGTTTCTTGATTGAGAGCTCTTATACAAACTGAATATTTTTTGCTTGTTTGTTTTGTATTTTCCTTGTAAAATTTTACAACTGTTGTCTGTTGATGTTTTGCAGAAATACAATTTCTAACAGAATAAGCTGCTTTAATTTGAGATAAGAAGTCATTACCTTCAGGATAGACAAGATATGATGCTGACTCCAGTACTAATACTGACCCCAATTAAATGGAAGGTACAACTGTAAAAATTAAAACTCATTACTCCCTCTTCAAGACTGGTGGAAATGGGCTTCTGGGTATTCAAAACCAAGATCTGGTGACCAAAGACAAAGAAATAAAAGAGCTAAGCAACAAAAACAGCCAATATTTTGGCTCTTACCCTCCAAGCTCAGCCCAGACCCAAGTAATGATGGGATTGCTTAAAGGGCTCTGGATCTCAGATGAGTCACTCTGACAGGGGACAGACATAGGTGAGTGATGGGAACATGAGGTTAAGGGAATAATTCTAGAAACTGGGCCCACTGTGCAGACCCCCGCACACTTCCTTTTCTAAGAAGCAATTTACCTGCAACCCTGCTGGCTTACATGGACAGCATATGTTACATTCCTCAGAAAACTACCTGCTATCTGCAGGAAAAGAGCAGGTCTGAAATAATGTCAACAGAAATACAAGTTACCCTAAAATAAGTGTGTGGGACTTTTGTGACCTTTACACAGAGCAGATTCCAGAACTCATAACCATATGAGTTTATATGGTTAGAACCCCAAACCATATGGTTAGAATCCCTAACCATAACATCTGAGAGAACAGTTTTCAATTAGAACTGGTCAGCATGGGCCATAGTGACCTAGTCATAACAGCTGGGACTTGAAAGTCTGATGTCATCCTGCTGTCAGTCAAAAGTTAGGAGGTAGACCTGAGCAGGACTCTCTGGAAACTCCACTGGGACCCCAATAAAAATGGAGTGCAGGAAAGGTACATGGTCCCAGTTCTCTCTGAGAGGACACACTCTCTCCCTTGATAGTATCCCCTCTTTCCCTTTTCTATCCCTTGTAATAAACTTATGCCTATTTCTCTGAGTGATATGTCTGAAATCTTTCTGACTTGATCACTAGAATCAGAGTTTAAAGTTGGGGGGTGGGGTGTCTTCATGCTGCCTCAGTTTCATGGAAGGTCCCAGCTCTGTAACAACTTGACCTCTTGATCAGTGGAACTTCAAGGACCCTGGAGAACAGGAAGCCAGTCAGTATACATTCTGCAAAGAGAAGAGTCACTGGAGAGGGGAATGTCCCTAAATGCTTCCAAGGTAAGTCACATGTAGTCAGCAAGACTCTGAACCACTATGGCAGATGGCACAACTGGTAGAGGAAAAGACTGAAAGTGTCAAGAGGCTCCTCAAAAGTCCCTAAAATGTAACCCCTGAGGAGTCTCAGCTGAACTTAACAACAGGAAGGAAAGAGGACGACACAGGGGGTCCACAATGAGGTAATCTGTCTTGAACACCCATTGGGAAAATATAACCAGAGACAAATGTACTAATATGGGGTGGAAGAAAAGTCAAAGAACAGTTAGGCAAGGGTAATTAAAAGGGAAAGATGGTGGGCCTTTTAAATGTGGCTTGAGATGTGTACTTGTGTCAGCCCTACTGAAAGTGAGTAAGGCCAAGATGTTATGGAGAAGACATTCTTATGCATGATTGCCTGACACAAAAGCCAGGAACCTCCAGATTGAAGGCAGAACTCACAGCTTAGGCAAGGGCCCTCTATTTAGACAGAATCAAGAAAATAACTATTCTTTTCTGAATGTTTGTGTGTGCGTGTCTATGTTTAGTAGTCCATACTCACAGAACTATGAAAAAGGGAAGAGACCCCCTCCATGATTTATTTAATTGGATATCTTCAGACTTTGACTCTTATATTCTCTTTATATCTTGTAATAGCACTTCTACTTTTAGGCTTAAGCAGCTGACCTTTTTTTTGCTTCAACTGTAATTCAAAGACTAGTAATCACTGGGCCAGGAAAACTGGAAAATCAGACTGGCTGACACCCTGGTTCCCTCAAGGTTGAGGAATGGCCAAAAGATAGAGTTGTAACAAGGACATAAGACTCCTCACTTTTGCCTTCAAATATCTAATGGGTGGCTAAAGGCAGGATTAGAGCCTTGTCATCTCTGCCTCCATTTTGCATCTGTTCCCTTCACTCCAGGTCATCTTGGATTTCTGGAACAAGGTCTGATCCAATGAACACTGTGTGATAAATGGAAGCTACCAGAAGCAACAGCAAGGTCACACCTACACTTGATCAAGATCACCTGCTTTGACAGCAATCCCTCTGGCTATACAGACTCCCCACACAAACAACACCATTGCCCTCATTTCCCTTTTCTATAAAACTTCAAAGTCTATTAGCTGTTGAAGACAGGGCTGTGGATACAGGTCCCCTCATCCTCCTGTCTTCCTGGTATAGCTACACTGATTAAAGTGAAGAGGAAGAGGAGGAGGAGGAGGAGGAGGAATCAAAAGGAAAATTAGGAAGTACTTTGAACCAAATGAAAATGAACCTATATATAATGGCAACATTTGTGGAATTCAGCTAAAGCAGTATTTAGAGGCAAATTTATAACACAAAGCACCTATATTACACAGGAAGAAAAGCCTCTCTCAAATTACCTTAAAACTCTAAGACTAACAGTAAATTAATCTGAAAATAATCATACTAAATTAAATAATACAGACCAGGTTATGTCAACATTAAAGAGATAATAAGGGAATATTATAACCAATTTTATGTCAAAAAATCAACAAATTTTAGGGAAGAATACAAATTTCTAAAGATACCTCAAAAATATATAGAAAGCCTAAATAGCCATATATCCTAAGAGAAATTGAATTTTAGTTTTAAAATTTCCTCATCAAACAAACAAACAAAAACATAAACACAACCAGGTCCAGAGGAAGGTGAACCAGGTCTTAACATTTAAGGAAGACATAATATCTCTTCTACACAAACTCTGTAGAAAAATCGACAAGGATAGAATACTCCACTCATCCTATGAGGACAGTATTACTCTCAAACCAACAGCAGATAAAGACCCTGCTATGGTTCAGATGTGGTTTGTCCCCATGGGTTCATGTGTTGGTGTTTGGTCCCAGTGTAGTGATGCTGGGAGGTGAGGGGCCTATAAGAGGTAGGACCAAGTGGGAAGTGATTCAGAATCATCTGTCTTTACTGAAAGCTGTTTGTGAGGATGTGCTCACCCAAAGCCCAGAGGTAAAACCTGTGGCAAGTAACAGAACAAAATGACAACCAACACGCTGCAGCATTTCAGAGACTGAGAAAGGTGACCCTGACTTTCATGACATAAACTCCCTGCTACTGTCACACAGTGTTATCATCAATGTGCAGAAACACACATGCCCAAGAACAAAAGGGTCTGAAATCAGGAACACAATGGTGTCTCTAACTTGGTTCTATGGCTGAGCATTCCATGTCTGTACTGTGACCATACTATAGGCAAACTTCCTCTCGAAGTTTGTAAGGGCTATTGCACGATGGGAATTATCCTTGGATTAAGTATTTACTGGGTACACAAATAAGTTAACTTTGTTTTCATGATGATTATCTACTGAGATCAAAGAAAATAATAACACTGGAAAAAAAGCATATCAATAGTTAAAGATGAAGAGGTTCAGGATGTCATCACAATGGTAAAAACCCATTTATTTATGAAAGTTTGTACAACCAATTTGGTCTCCATAAATAATTAACCCACCTAGTCTTTGGTCTGAAAATTGTGCAATAGTTTGAGGAACTCTGATGTCTGTACAACCTACTTAAATGTCCAGAGGGCAAACAGATAAAGTCTAGAAAGCGCTGTGTTTTGTTAGTATTACGGGAAAGCAAAATAGTATTTCTTGTTACATATCTATGGAAAAAATGTGTCAGTGTGTCCCATTTAGCAACCTTACCTCATGACACACATTCATGACGGCCACAGACTCACTCAGAATGCATTTGTTCCCTAAAGTTGGTAGGGGTTATGGTCAAATGGAGAATCACATGACAGGGTCAAATACTGTATTTAATAATATTTAAATATTATATTTAATTTAAAAATTGTATTTAATAATCAATATTTTAATTTAATAATCAAAGCCAACAAAAGGCCATGCCAACCCAGATAAGAAAAACACGTCTTCCCAGGGAGCTTCCCCCAGCTATGGCCTCAATTTTACTCACTTTGAGTATGGAGCCAACTGGGCATCATAGTAAACAACTTTAAAAACCCTCCATTTCAGTGTCCCAGTTGTCCCAGTCTTCCTGGTTCATGCTAAATCCATTCTTCTCCAGCTCTGGGTAGGTATCTGGTATTTGGCCCCAACTCTGAGGTGGGGCCCACTCAGTTCTGGCAGCAGAGGAGAGGCCCTGGGCTAGGAATATTCCCACTTGGCCTCAGACACTGCTCATAGGAAAAGATCTTAAACCAGAGGCTGATGGCAGGGCTGGTAGGTGTTAGGAGCAGGCCTGCTGGATTATGCTGGACAGCTGGCAGAGCAGAATAAATATCAGCAGCAAAACCCATCAAAAAGAGGCTCCTCCCATTACCTGGCAGGCTCAGGCAAACTACAGCTGGTCTCCTTTCTAAGAATTGGTATGTGCCAGTACCTGCAACCATTCCCCACCACTAGGGAGGTCGACCTGGAGACTACCAACCAATAAGTCCCCTGAGTCCTGCTTCCAGCTGGACTGGGACAATGGGGAGCATCAGCAGGTGCAGGTTACTCAACAAGATTCATGACCTACAGCCAAGGGACACAGCTGCCTGCAGCAACCAAGCCAGGAGGGATCCAGCATGCCTTCCTCCCTCACTCCAGTATGCCTACAGGGTAATTTCAGTTATTCTTAGAAGCCCAGATTGAGGTTCTCACCCCCCGTGTTATGGCTGGAAAGAGGCAAGTATGGTCAATCACTGGCTGTGACATTGCCAGAATATGGGACACGGACTACCTAATGCCAGGCCCAGCCCTTGTTACCCCTCCTGCTACTGACCAGGGTCTTTGTCCCTCCATTGCGTAGCCTGCTACCACTCAGTCTCAGGAATGAGAGGACAAACCAAAAGGCCCTCCTGCCAAGCAGGTACGTCAGATCTGGTCCCCCTGCCAGAAGACATTCAGCACTCCCATGTCCACAGTGAGCCCTCCGGTTCAGCCACTTAGGGCTAAAAGACCCTGACATTCCCTTCTATGGGCCCTGTTTTCCCACCTCATGGGCAATGCTGCTCTGAGGTCTAAATGAAATCATATAGCTCCAATAGCCAAGAACTATTCTTTTTTTTTTTAAATATTTATTTATTTACTTTAGTTGTACACAATACAATGCATTCATGTTTACGTGGTGCTGAGGATCGAACCCGGGCCGCGCACGTGCGAGGCGAGCGCTCTGCCGCTGAGCCACAACCCCAGCCCCAAGAACTATTCTTGATATGTCAGAATAAGAAGATTGTCTTTTGCTAAAGCTAAGATTCATCAAGCCTTCATTCACCATATTAAGGTGAAGAAAATTAGGTGGAGCAATTATCCCAGAGCAAGACAGTATGCAGATGGGATATGGGCCTGGGTAACCTAATCCTGACTATTCAAATGCCTCATATCCCAGAGGCCTGGGAAGCACAGAGCAGGTGGGGGCCCAGGCACAAACAGAGATGCATTCACATTGGCACCAGGTGCTGCCCTGGCCCAACACAGACACAGGTAGGCCCTTCTGTCTCTGAACTTAGCTACACAGCATGGGCTCAGGCAAAGATCCAGTAGTTGGCATCTGTCTCACATTTGAACAGATTTCAAGAAATTGTGACTCCCCACTTGGTACCCAGAAGGTCAAAGTCCAAAGCCAGCTCACACTACTACTTCCTGGAATCTTTCTATAAGGGGTCCTCACGCCTCTCCTGTCAGAATTTCCCAGGGTACTTGTCACAAATATAGATTCCCAGTCCCCACCCACAGAGCTACTCAATACAGAGTGGGTGGAGTGAGTTTCAGCATTTCCTTATTTCCCAATAACTCAGATAGGACTTACAATCATCATTCAGACCCCCAGAGGCCAAGCCCCCTCTGATAATCACAGCTACATGCCACCTAGGATGGGGAGCTCACTGCTTCATAAAACAGCCATTATTATCTAAAACACTCTTCCTACAGCCTTCTATGTAGTCATTCCATGGGGACTGTCCCTAATTCTCAAGCCCCTGGCACAAGTCTCCACCCTGATCAGAACCTGGTCCTTGCATACTGCTGAGCAGGGACCTCTGCAGGTCACACAGCCAGTGAAAGTATCAGCCAGCTGCTCCAATTGCTAAAGGATCCCCATCCCACACCCCCAGGAAGGAGAGATAAGCCATCTTGCCTGTGCTGCCCAGAGGTAGTCCAGCCGCAGCCTCACGTCCACCTGCCTGGCGTGCAGGGCCAGCGTGCACGAGAACAGCAGGATGGCCAGGATTGGCTCGTAGCTGCGCCCAGAGACACCACCGCCCCTGGGGGAAGGTGAGGAAGAAACCCCAGTCAATGTAGAGCTTCCAGGAAAGACGTGGTCAACAAACCCTAGAGCAGGGCAGAGAGTAGTCCTCAGGTGGTGATGCCCACAAACAGCTGCTGGGCCTGACCTAGACCAAGACCTCCTTCTCAACAGGAAGTCTGATGCCTTGCTAGAACCTGGGCTGAAGAGGAGAAATGGAAAAGCCATGGAACTAAAAATTTTGCATAGACTTGGTCCTCATTAATTTGCTAATCAGAAGATACTACACGTGGCTGTATACACAGATGTCACTAACATCACCCCACCTGGGTCTTTTCCTTGAGGCAACCACACTCACTCGGCCTTGGTGTATCCGCTGAGCTCCAGAACGAGGATGTAGGATGTGGTGAGCCCAGACAGCAGGATCATCTTTGGCAAGGAGGACACCCGCAGGAATATGGCTAGCGGGAGGGTACCCACGAGGCAGCAGAGCAGGGCGTGATGTGCAGACTCGCAGGGCAAGGCAGGCAGCACAGTGCGCCGGCCCTCAGCCGCAAGGACCACCAGGGAGCTGTTGGACTGGGAGCTCCAGGCCCAGGGAAGGCAGCCCACCTGGGAAGTGAGGGACACAGGGACTTAGGAAAGGCCAGGAGGCAGTCAGCAGTCCCTCAGGACATTCAGGTGTCCCAGTCTCCCCGCTCCCCCTGCCTTCCACCATAACCATCCCCCAGTGTCACCAGTCAGGCCTCAACCATCCTGCTGCCCACAGCCTACAAAGGCTGCAGGCTGTGGAGAAGGCAAGGGACCAAGTAGGATCAGGAGGCACCATCCCTCCCTACACCCCAAGCCTGGCAGCTCTATCCTGTGACTCCTGCCCCAGCTCCCTCTTGTTACTACTATCCTGCTTCATCTTATTAATCCTGCCCTAGTTCCTTCCTGTTTCTTCTGCCCCCTCCACCTGTTACTCCTGCCCTGTTCCCTCCTGTTAGTCCTCCCTGCTCCCTCCAGTTACTCTTGCCCCAGTGCTTTTCAAAAGTTATAGATGGATGCTTACCACACATCCTTGGGCTACAGAATAGATTAAGACCACTATGAATATGCACAAGACGGTACGAATCTGAATCGTCAGGCACCCTGGAAAACACTGAACAAGAAAACATAATTTAAAAATATCATCTGATTAAAAAGTAGATTCATGTTCATAGTAAATAATCCACATGAAACAGAATGTAAAGAATGGTCTGCATGTCCCTATACCCTCACCTGTTCATTCCACACACAGATTTCTTGGCTATTTTCATATATTTATTTCCCAAATGAAGAACCCACCAAAGTTTTTTTTTAAACCTATAATTCTTTAAATTAAAAAGAGTAATATTACCTTTCCTCTGCCAGGCAATGTGACTTTGACTGGCATTAAAATTGAGTAGAATAATTTGACATTTTTATCATAAGCAGCATTCTCCCATCTTAGTCATGTCAAGAATTTCCACTCATCACTCATTTGTCTTCTTTTCTGTCTTTTATATGAGTTTATCACATTCTTTGTGTAGGTTTTATATAATTCTTAAAAGTTACTAGAACTTTTATTTTAAATCTATTCACTTTAAATACAGTTGAAATATTCAAAAAATGTTTTCAAGTATAAACGTAAAAAGTCCTTTTATACTCACATTCCTGAAAATAAAAAATACAGACTAAAATAAATACCCATAGCATCTTATGGAAAACAACAATGGCATCAACATCAGGCATCTGGAAGGACATCCTTGGAGATCTGTAAGTTATTCCTGCAATCTTCAGGAGTATTATTTTCCCACTGGGCAGCTAAGGAAAAGCTGGTACAATCACCTCTAAGCCCAGGATCATTAATTCTGGGGATGAGGAGAGAGCAGTTTCCCAATGCAGACAGCTGGCAGGATATAAATTCAGGCCCCAATTCTTGGTTCCTGAGTCCCAATGCTGTCACATTTTACCTAAACACTCATTTCCACTGATCTAAGAAAGAAGAGACACTGTGAGGTTCCAGCACTCGGGCTACTGACCTTGGCTCTCCTCATTTCCTTTCCAATCTGACCATAGCCCCTCAGTAAGACATAAATCCCTGATCTCCAACATGGCCCTCCTTTGGCTGCTTCCTTAGCTTTGGTCATGGCAGAACTCCACATGGTTAGGAACATGGCCAGAGCCATTGGCAGCCCCCAACTTCTAGGCCATTAACCACACCCAGTCCCTGGAACAGGATTTTGGAACAAGGTTACCATCCTCTGCAGATAACAACTCTCCTTTTAAGAACAGTTCTTGGCCTACTACTGGGACTTAAAAGAAATGGAATGTCTGACTATGGACCACCAAGTTACCACGCGATCTGAACTACCCATCATGAGCCAAGTGTTATCTGACCCACCAAGCCACAAAGTTGGGCATGTGCAACAGCACTCCATCATCAAATACAAGCAATCTTTACATAATTGGGCCTGATCAGGCCCTAAAGGCATAATTAAGCTAGGCAAAAGAATTGGCCCAAATGCCCAAGGTCCCCTCTCCCAACTGTGGCCCCATGGGGAGTTCCCTACAATCAGTTTATAGAAACAGCCAAGATTTAGGCCTGGTTTACAGAAGGTTCTGCATGATATGCAGGTACCACCTGAAAGTGGACAGCTACAGCACTACAGGTCCTCTCAGGATATCACTGAAAGCAATGATGAAGGGAAATCCTCCCACTGGGCAGAACTCAGGGCAGAACACCTGGGTCAGATATGCTACTATATACTGATTCATAGACTAGGGCCAATAGTGTGGCTAGATAGACAAGGACTTGGAAAGAACAGGATTGAATGCCCATGAGAAGGAAATGTGGGGCAGAGGTATATGGAATGACCTCTCCAAGTGTGCAAGAGACATGAAGATATTTGTATCTTATATGAATTCTCACCAAGAGGTGACGTCAGGGGGATTTTAATAATCAGGGGGATTGAATGACCTGTTCTATGGATACCAGTCAACCTCTTTCCCCAGTGATATGGTTTAGACAGGTTTCCCCCAAAAGCTCTTATGTGAAATAATGCAAGAATGTTCAGAAGTGAAATGATCAGATTATGACAGCTATGACCTAATCAGTGAACTAATATGCTGATATAGATTAACTGGGTGATAACTATAGGCAGGTAGGGCATGGCTACCTGCATGGAAGTAAGTCACTGTAGGTATGACTTTGGGGCTTATATTTTGTCCCAGGCCAGCAGTGTGTTCTCTCTCTGCATCCTGGCTGTCATGAACTGAGCAGCCAGCTCTTCTCAGCCATGTCTTTCTGCAATTATGTTCTGCCTTGCCCCAGACTCATACTACAGAGTCAGCCAATCATGGACTGAACCGCTGAAACCATGATCCAAAATAAGCTTCTTCCTCCAAGTCATTCTTGTCAGGTATTTTGGTCACAGAAACACAAATGCTAAGTGAAACAGTAATTGGTACTGAGAAGTAGGGTCAATGTTGTGACTAACCTGACCATGTCATTCAGAAGCTTTTGGTGCTATTTGAAGTTTGTCAGAGGAATTTTGAAAAGTTTAGAGATAAGCTGAAAAAGCTGTAGAATGTTGTAAAGCAGGGTTTAATGAGTAATTCTGGTAGAAGGTCAAAAGACCAGAATACTGATAGAACTGTGGACAGTAAAGACTGAGTTTATGAGGTTTCAGAGGAGAAAGAGGACTCTACTCGAAACTGGTCTCAACAAATACATGAAAAAATGCTCAACATCACTGGCAATTGGAGAGATGAAAATCAAAACTACCCTAAGATTTCATTTCACTCCAGTCAGAATGGCAGCTATTAAGAACACAAACAACAATAAATGTTGGAGAGGATGTGGGGAAAAAGGCACAATCATACATTGCTGGTGGGACTGCAAAATGGTGCAACCATTATGGAAAGCAGTATAGAGATTTCTTGGAATACCGGGAATGAAACCACCCTATGACCCAGCCATCCCACTCCTGGGTCTATTCCCAAAGGACTTAAAATCAGCATATTACAGTGACACAGCCATCTCAATGTTTATAGCAGCACAATTCACAATAGCTAGGTTATGGAACCAACCTAGATGTCCCTCAGTAGATGATTGGATTAAGAAAATGTGGTTTATACACACAATGGAATTTTACTCAGCAATAAAAGAAAATAAAATAATGGCATTCACAGGTAAATAAATGAAGTTGGAGGATATAATGCTAAGTGAAGTTAGTCAATCTCAAAAATCCAAATACCAAATGTTTTCTGTGATATAAGGAGGCAGATTCACAGTGGTGTTGGGTGTCGGGGTACATAGGAGGATTAGAGGAACACTAGAATGGTCAAAGGGGAGGGAGGAGAGGGGAGGGAGCAAGGGGGGATGGAGGGGGAAAATAAAAAGAAAAGATGGTATAATAAGATGGATATCATTATCCTAAATGCATGATTGAAGACTTGAATAGTACAAATATACTTTGTATACAAACAGGGTTATGTAAAAAGAGGCTCTATATGTGTATTATGAATTGTAATGCATTCTACTATTACAAATACAACAACTTTGAATTAAAAAGAATAAATAAAATAAAAACCACTTATGTTGCATTCTTGCAAAGAACTTGTCTACATTTTGCCCATGACCTGAAATTTTCTGTGAGGCTGAATTTAAAGGTGATATTCTAATTAATCAGGCAGAGGAAATTTCAAAGTAGCATAGCACTCAGGGTGGCACAGATATTGCTGACAGTTTTTAGTCAAGTTTACTGTGATATTTAGGAGCAGAAAGCAGAGCAGAAAGATTTAAAAACAAAAAAAAAAACTTGCAGTTTGGCCAGAAAACTATAAGTAAAACTGTGGCTAAAGAAGTTGTGGTTAAAAAGATTATAGCCACTAAAGAAATGCTAAATACTTTACCCAGAGACAATAGGAAAGATGACTTGAGGGTGTTTCAGGAACTGGCAAGACCACCCCATCTCAGGTTCAATGGTGGAAAAGTAAAAATTCCTTTGAGAAAAATGGGGCATCCTGCTTGTATAGGGGGGCCTAGGAAGTTGTTTCACCATGCTCAGCTGCTGAGGCACTCAGAGGCTGCTGCAACCATGATTCCAGGAAGCCTGGATACTGCTCAAGATGGTGGCCAATCTTGGCATCATCCATGTGGTGCTGGGTCTGCGGGAATGCAGGATACTGGAGTTAAGAGGTCATGGAGGCTTCCAACAAGATTTCAAAAGAAGGTATGGGAGGCCAGGCAAAGTGTAGTAGGTTCCAAATCCCTGCAGACAGCTCCTGGGAGGGCGATGTAGAAGGAAGCTAAAGCTGTAGTAGAGGCCCCAAAATTAAGAGATGTCAGTACAATGGAACTTCTGCCAATAAAAGGTGCAGGAATAAGCTAACAGAGAGGTCATGTGAGCTGCAATCATCAAGGACATAGGGGTAGAGCTACACAAACACTTTGGAAAGAACATCACAATACCATATGTCCCAGATTCTGGACATGCAGCTATAGAACTCATTTGCCTCTTGGATTTCAGTATTGCTTTAATCCCATCACTTCTTTCTATGTCTTTTTTTATCCCTTTTGAAATGGAAATGTTTATTAGCCATTATGGATATATGCAATGTTTATTAGCCATATGGATATATGTAACCTGCTTTTGATTTGTACAGGGACTTACAGTGAAGAGTTTTCCTTGAGACTTGGATGATAATTTGGACTTGCACTTTTGGGAAATGCTAGAACTATTAAGACTATGGGAACTCTTGGAAATTGACTAAATAAATTTTGCATTGTGAGATGGGCATGAGCTTTAGGGGACCAGGGGCAGAATGTTATTATTTAGATATAAGGTTACCGCCAAGAGCTCATGTGTGAGACAATGCAGAAATGTTCAAAGATGATATGGTTAAATTATGAGAGCTGTAGCCAAATCAGTGGATTTAACCACTTAAATGGATTAACTTGAAAGGACTACACTACTGGGTGGTGACTATAGACAGGTAAGGTGTAGCTGGAGGAAGTAGGTCACTGGGGGAAAGCCATGGGGGTTTATATTTTGTCCCTGGCAAGTAGAGCTCACTCTCTGCATCGTGGCTGTCATGAACTGAGCCGCTCTCCTCCATCATGCCTTTCTGCAATGATGTTCTGTATCACCTTGGCCCAGAGCTATGAAGTCTGCTGACCATGGACTGAACCAAAATAAACTTCCTCCTCTAAGTTGTTCTTCTTGGGTCTTTTGGTCACGGAGATGAAAAGCTGACTAAAATAGCATATCATACTGTCAGTGCTTCACTGCAAACTAGTGCAGGGCCATGAAAATGACCATGCAAGCAGAAACCATATAAAGCAACTTTAATAATCAATGGGGAAAATTATGATTCCCCACAATCCTTTAAAAATTTGCCAAAATATTTTTTTAAAAACCCTGGGTTATAAATATGTGGAGAAATTTTTAAAATTAATAAAATAAATTTTATTTAGTATACTTGGGATTGGCATAATTCTAAAAAATCCCCAATGTTTCTCACCCTAAATCCTGGGCCAGAGACTATGATGAAGGAGAATATCCATGACCATGTGACATTCATGGTAAAAGGGACTCTGAAGCTGTAATTAAGCTTAATAATAATATAATTCTGCGTCACTCAGACAGGAGTACTTGCTGCACCTAATCTAATCACATGAAGCCTTTCTTTGCTGTGCAGAATCCTTTTAGTTTGATGCAATTCCATTTGTCTATTTTCCCTTTTGTTTCATGTGCTTTTAAAGCTCTGTGCAAAAAAAGCATTGACCAGACGAAAACCAAGGAGCTTTTCCTCTATGACAACGAATAAAGTGAAGAAATAACCCATGCATTGGGAGATAATATCTGCAAACATTACATCTTATAAGGGCATAATATCCAAAATATATAAGTACTCAGACAACTCAATAGCAAAAGTAAACCAAATAACCCAATTTAAAAATGGGCAAAGGACCTTAATATACATTTCTCAAATGAAGACAGACAAAAGTTTGACAGATAAATGAAAAAAATGCTCAATATCACTAATCACCAGAGAAATGCAAATTTAAACTACAATGAGATATCACCTCTTTCTAACTAGAATGGTTATTATTAAAAAAAAAAAAAAAAGACAAAAGGTTACAAGTGTTGGCAAGAATGTGGAGAAAAGGGAATCCTTGTACAATGTTGGTGGGAATGTAATTCCCAGCCATCATGGAAAACAGTATGGAGGTGCCTCAAAAAATTAAAAATAGAACTACCTTACAATCCAGCAACCCCACTACTGAGTATAGAGCCAAAGGAAATGAAGTTAGCAAGTCAGATATCCCATGTTCACTGCAGCACTATTCACAAGAGCCAAGATATTGAATCAACCTAGGTGTCCATCCAAGGATGAATGAATAACAAAAATGTGGTACACATACACAATGGAATACTATTTAGCCTTAAAATAGAAGGAAATCCTATCATTTGCAGCAACACAGATGAACCCAGAGGACAATATGCTTGTTTCACTAATAAGCCAGGTATAGAAGCACAAACACTGCATGATCTCACATATGTATGGACTCTAAAAGTCAAATTTATAGAAGAAGAGAGTAGAATGGTGATTGCCAGTTGGTGGGGTTGAGGGGGAAAGTAAAGATGTTGGTCAAAGGGTACAAAGTTTTAGCTAGACAGAAGGAATAAGATTTTGAGATGCAGCAATAAAAGAGAATAAAATAACGGCATTCACAGGTAAATGGATGAAGTTGGAGAATATAATGCTAAGTGAAGTTAGCCAATCCCAAAAATCCAAATGCCAAATGCCAAATGTTTTCTCTGATATAAGGAGGCTGATTCACAGTGGGGTTGGGACAGGGAGCATAAAAGGATTAGAGAAACACCAGAAAGATCAATGGGGAAGGAGGGGAAGGAGGAGGCAAGAGGGTAAAAAAAAAAAAAGATGGTAGAATGAGATGGATATCATTACCCTAAGTGCATGTATGAAGACACAAATGGTGTGAATATACTTTGCATACAACCAGAGATATGTAAAAATGTGCTCTATATGTGTAATATGAATTGTAATGCTTTCAGTTGTCATATATAATAACTTAGAATAAAAGAAAAAAAAGATTTTAAGATGTATTGACCAGTGTGGTAACTATGGTGAAAAATAATACATACATCAAAATTGCTAAGATAATATATCTTAAATGTTCTCACCATAAAGAAATGCTAAGTATGTGAGGTAATTAAATTGCTTAATATACATATACAAACACATACATGTACACTGTAGAATGATATATATACATACACATACATATGTATATGTATATCATAGCTTCACATTGTATGCCATAAACGTGTGTGATTGTTACTCATCAAGAAAAATTAATGAAAAAAAAGAGAGAGTTTTCTCTGGTTGATGGCAGGTTCTGCTCCTCTGAGAAAATCTGGGTGATTTAGGTGAGGTTGGCAACTGATTCAGTGCAGGAGGCTTTGTGATCTTTAGAGAGATACAGAGAGGCATCAGCTCCTATTCCAGATGCACGGTAGATGTATATAAAGCTGGGTCAGCTGCCATTGTTTGAAACCCTTAAAGGAGACCGGCCTTGGACTGAGGCTGGCATGAGGGGACAGAGAGAAAGCAATTTGTCTCTGATGGCAGATGGAGTCATTTGACTAAAACCAACCCTGGGCTCTCCCTTGGTTTTTCTGAATGCATGAGCCAATACATAACTTTTAATCATTTCAGGCGATTTGGATTGACTCTTTGGTTACTCGCAAAATGTCAACTACTGCTCCGGGAACTTTATAGAGGTGGCATCTTTGGGAGGCTGGCCATCCTGGCTCATACCTCAGTGAGGAAACTGTAACTGCTAGTCCTGGAGTACCTCAGAACCTCTCCAACTGATGCTCAATATTTGTTCCTATGAATGTGTTTTATCATTTAAACAGAAGCTAAAATATCTCTCTAGGAACTGAATAATGATAATTATAAGAACCAATGCAAAGGGTGAAGGTTCCAGGGACACCTGGCTCTGAACACCATTGACATCAGGAAAGAGAACACACTCCTGGGACACCTGTGGCATCAACAGCCAGTCTCCCCATGCCTCCATCCATCATTTGTCCATCCCCACAGTGTATTTTACACAGGCAACTGCCATGGCCCCCACAAAGGATGCTCTGAGCCCAGTGCAGAGCCTGGTGAAGATGGTTAGTATACCATTGCTGGTTCAGTCAAGCCATGACCCAGTGGATACTTGCTGTAATCTTGTCCCTGCCTCCTGTCTGAGCTGAGAACAGACTCTGCTTTCTGCACATCAGTGCATGTGCCACTGACGCCAGCTCCTAGGAAAGTTGGGTCCTGCAGCTTTGTAAGCCTGGTGCTTCACAAACACATACTTAGAAAAACACTCCATGCCCATGGGGGAGGGGAGGGGAGTGCACCTTAGAAAAAAGGGAGTTATTGGAGCCCGGGCAGAGTCCACCAAGAGAACAAAACATCTCGGTAAGAAGCATCACATGGGATGACGTAGACTAGTTTATTTTTAATGTTATCAGCCTGAAATTACTCTGGCCAAAGTTCCCAGCCACAGGACAGCTGCCTTATCGACCAAGAGGGTTAATTCCAGGTACAGCTACAGCCCAATCTCCCTGAATACATGTTTTATGGAGCCATGCACTGTTTAGGTTTGAATATTATTTTTATGGACAGGAGACCAGGTACAGATTTTGCTTCTAAGTCATTTGATCAAATTGCTTAACTGCCCAAACCCTATGTCCCTCATCAGCAGAAAGAGGCTAATGTGTCTCAATCCCACATGGGAGGCTCAAGAAAGTGGTGTGAATCTGCTCAGGAGAATCCATATGCCTAGAGTGAGATGCCAGGTGGGCTTGTGGGGCTGGTGCATTCCTCAGCTACACGTGACGGCTGTTGTTCTTTCCCCAGCAGTGTTCATTCTATTTTCTGCATATCTTAAGCTATTTGCACACCATCAGGTGGGCATGCCAGTTCCCACCACTGTGGACAAAGTGACAGGCTTTAAAAATTATCATCCATCATGCTTTCACTGGAAATTATATGACAAAAGCAAACTTATTTGAAAGGGGAAATTTCACTCAACCTATAGAAGTCAAAGAGCTGCAAATGCAGTTTTAATAAATAGTATCATCTAATCAAGCAAAACATCAGAACGGTACCTATCTACGAATAATGACAATGCTAAATAAATAAAACTAGACCTAATCTTTTCAAGAAGTTGCTGTTTTCAATAATTATACAAAAATAACACTGGGTCTAGCAGAAGGGACAAGTCTGAGGGGGAACGGGCAGTTGGAAATGAGGACTGAGGATGTGATGAAGGAATGAAGGATCAGGAGGAACAAAAGCGTCCTCTCTGATGAATAGCAAAAGGCATAAGGCTGTGGTGCTCAGGCCTCTGCACCCAAAGCCCAAAGAGCCAAGGAGATGAGCATGGGGACCTAGACGGCTGATGGCCCACCTGGAAAATGCTCTCCCATGTCTAAGACATGAAAACCCAAGAAGGCACCCTTCCCTTCTCCCCTAACTAAGCTCTCCATCTGGGACAGCAGGATCAATACTTTGTGTTCATTTACTTCATTGGCATCCGTCACCTACCCACTGTGCCCAGCAAGCAGCTTCCACACAGCACATGGTGTCTGATTCAAGATGGGACTTAGTGAACATCCAGCCCAAAGGCAGACATTTCTACCTGCCATGGAGGGCAAGGAACAGGACTGCCTCCAACACCCCACCTGTCCTGCCCAGCAGGCAGACAGAGACTGTCCACATACCTGGACCAGGTGCTATGCAGGGAGAAAACACACATCACACACGTACCTGGACCCGGGTGATGTGCAGGTAGAGGACACAGGCCACCAGGAAGCAGATACAGAACACCAGCAGGAGCAGGACAGCCACACTCCTAGACACAGAGGACATGCTGGTCAGGGGCGAGGTGACATGAATCCAAGAGATATCTGAAAATCAGTCCTTCCTACCCTCCCTCTAAATCCTCTGAGCTCTCAGGACGAAGCAGTGTCATATACCAGGCTGACTGCCCTCAGATCCCTGGGGGTTTGCCATATCTGCTGTCTTCTAGGGGAGGCATCTGGGGCTCCCAAGTAAAGGGGTCTTTTCTGAGTTATCCTTGACTTGTACCACCCCACCTCCATATCTAACCTAGGCTGAGGGACATATACCTTTCTGAAAGCCCTTTACTCCTGACAGAATCATAGGAACTGCCCACACAGTCTGCTGAGCTGCCCTTCTGCTGGGCTTTGTCTGGGAAAAGCTAGATCCCCAAACAGGGACCTTGGGTAAATCACTGTGTTCAGGGTCTGTGTGCCTCCCACAGATGAGGCCCCCTGTCCTCACCAGGTATGAGGAACTTCTGTGTGTTTGCTGGAAACTCAAAGGAGATATTATTCCCCCTAAGTAGGTTTTATGAAGGAACAGGTATGTCTGGAAGGAAAGTAACAGGCAGAGGCTTTCAGGCATCTTCTTCCTCAACCAAAAAAAATCTACCAAACTCACGTTGATTCATATGATTACTATATTTTTTCTTTAATATATATATTAAATATATACATATATGTACATATATATATACTATATTCTTATTATATTTTAAACATTACTATATTTTTCTTCCTTTTCAGAATCCTCTTTTTCTCATTTTAATGTTTCTGAAAATGACATGGACCTAGAAACCAGTGAGGCCATTTAGTACACTCTACTTCCCCCTTGAAAATAGTTATTAGGGCAATGGCATATGCCACAAGGATGGAGAAACTGCAAGTATACGGTGTCTTAGAATTCAGTCAGTTCAAAATCAAAAATCAACAGTGACCAGTCCCAAGCTTTATGCCATAAGGCTTGCTAAACTAGTGACTTACATAAACGGTGATAGCCAATGTCTTCCCCAAATGCTGGGCATGATGGGAGAGTAACTGGGAGGTGAATCCTGAATATAAGATGAACACACAGCCACCAACCTCAGGGGCCTCAAATTCTTTTTTTTTTTTTATACCAGGGACTAAACCCAGGGATGCCTAACCACTGAGCCACATCCCCAGCCCTTTTATTCTTTTATTTTGAGACAAGGTTTTGCTAAGTTGCTCAGGGACTCACTAAGTTGCTGAGGCTGGCTTCGAACCTGCGATCTTTCTGCCTCAGCCTCCCGAGATGCTGAGATAACAAGCGTATGCCACCATGCCTGGTCAGTGACCTCAAGTTCATGGTCACCTTCCCAGATCACTGATCAGAACAGGAACAGCACTTACTGTGGGATCATAAGAAGGTAGACAAGGCCAAATAAGGCAGCCAGGATGAGGGCAAGGACGACAGCGCTGGTGAAATACTCGTCCTGAAGCTGGTGGTACTGCAAAGTGGGGAGGGAGAGATCTTGATCAACCCCGGGGCCGCTTGACCCACCATAGAGGAAAATTAAAACCAGAGTGACTCACCTTTTGCTCCCGTTCAAGATGTTTGTACTTCAAGGTAAAGAAATCCAGATCCGCCATCTCCAGCTCTGTCTGGCGGGCTTCCAGGAGGCGGCTGATATACCTATTGACACGCGTGCCCGGTGTGGTGTAGACCACATTCGTAGAGAAAGACGAGCGGTTTCGCAGTTTTTCTGATGCTGTTCTCAATGCCCTCCGCTGCGGTCGAAATGGAAATAAAGAAATGTCATCAAATTCTCCACTTTTTGAAGAAAAGGGGTTATATTCGCCTTCCAGCCTGCATCCTGTCTGCTGCAGGGTGGGCTCCATTTGAGGATCTGAGATGCAATCATGGCTTTGCCCCTGGTGACCTGAGATGACAGCGGAAGTCTCTCAGCACTCAGTGCTGGGGTTCCCACATCTGTGCTGGGGTTACAGGCAGCTGTGCCACAGCACTGTGGTAAAGGTTGTGGGACTCAACACGGGTGCAGTGGTAAAACAGTGTCCAGGGAAGAGCAGGCACCAGCACATATAACCTGAGAGACAAGACCTTACTAGGTCTCTTGCTACAGCCAGGGCTGATGGGAACGGAGTGTGAACCCTTCTACACAGCTCCCATATGTCACGGATGGGGTACAAGAATGCACCTGTTTGCCAAAAGGAAAATGGAGTCTAATTTGAAACCACCTACAGTGATCTCATTATTGGACTTCATAAGCAAGGGTGCTTTAGGAGAATATAAGAATATTAAAAAGATGCTGTCTGTGCAGTTTCAAAAAATAAGGAATAAACTTATTATTTTATTCTAACCAAATGGTCAAAACGCCAACAATATACATAGACACAAGACTCAACAGTAGAAAGAAAAGATGGGGTGCCTTAGGAACTTTGTGATTCAAAGAAAAACTGTATGGCAGAGCGGGAGGTCCCCCTAGGGTTTCTTTTTGTCTTATTTATCTCAGATCAGAAACTGGAGAAGCCCATAGCCTGGAAATGCCAATGTGTACAGACAAATGTGTGGACCAAACAAGTTAAAATATATACAGCAAAAGCCCCAAGAAAAGCCTGTTTTCTCTGGCCAAAGGACCAAGAATGGGAAACTTAGAAAAATAGAAAACTTAGACAACCACCACCCTACTCTTTCCAAGACTACTGAAAAATCTGTTTCCTACCCCCATTCTTTCAGCAAAGTCCACACTGGAGTCTTGAATTTACGTCCTCACAGGGCTGTGAGGGGGTGTAGCTGCACTCCGACTAAGACAGTGCCAAAGAAAGCCAAACAGAGCCAAAGTGCTCACATCCAGGAGATGACAATGAACTCTGTACTTATGCTATGACTCGAGGAGAATCAACTTCCATATCTGCACAATAGTCATGTCATGGAAGACGGGTGTGCAACCTGGACTTCTACATCCACCTGGCAGTAACAAGACAGCACCCCTACCACACCTCATAAGATCACAGAAACACTGGAGATCCAGGCACATCACACACCATAGGAACAGTCAGAGACGAAACCTCTAAGTGGATCATCTTAGAACATACGCAAAAGTAGTTCCTAAATCCAGCATCCACTTCTCATTAAAAAAATGCAAATACTAACTTATGTGGGCTACTTCCCTGAAATAATTAGGCACATTCTACTACTCCTAGCTTAAAATGTCACCATTAGTGGCAAAACCTATTAAAACCAGAATAAAAAAGAATGCCCACGCTCATTAAGGTCACTTAATAATAGAAGGAAGAAGAAGCATAATTCTCATCATTTGTAATACATATTTCTATTACATATTATGTATTTCTATGTATTACAAAAGATCAAGAAAATCCAAGAGAATTAAGTAAAAAGTTACTGCAATCAGTTTTCATGTGTGGACCAAACAAGTTAAAATTTTATCTTCACTATATTAGATAGATATGGTAGACATTATGCTTACAAAAATAATCCCCAGACATATTTAAACATAAAGCCCAGGAGACAGGGCAGGCAAGAGGCTAAGTGGATCAGAAATAGAAGAAAAGGCAAGGCAGGGAGCACACTGCTGATATTTTAAACTGTGCTAAGGGCAGAGCTGAAGTGGTTGGGGAAGCCAGAGCTCATACATACCATCAGCAGGGTTAGCAGGGCAAATGCTTGGGAGAGCACAATTTGGCAACAGCTCTCCAAAATTAAAATAGACACTCCATTAACCCAGCAATTTCACCACAAAGCAATACCCCAGGCTAACCTTGTACCTCCTGCTAAGATGTTTGTTAAAAAGGATGTTCCCAGCACCCGTGGACATGATGAAATGAAGTCCCCATCTACCAACAAGCTAGGGGTAAAGTCAGGTCGGCACCCAGCCTTGGAGGCCATTTGGCCCACAGAGAAGGGACTTGGATTTGTGTGTGCCTCCAAGATGCCTAAGGTCCAACATGAGTGAAAAGACTGTGTGTAACTACACAGCATATATCTCAGTTCCCATTTGCATTTACCTCCTGGTGCATACACACATTGATTTCTAGAAAGAAACACAAAATGATAAACAGTTTGAAAGATTTAATTTTTGTATCATGTGTATGCATTGCTTTTATTTTTATTTTTTTATTTAGGTACAAGCCCAGGGGTGCTTACCACTGAGCTACATCCCCAGTCCATTTTATTTTTATTTTGAGACAGAGTCTCATTAAGTTGCCTAGGCTGGCCTTGAACTTATGATCCTCCTTTCTCAGTCTCCCAAGTCATTAGGATTACAAGCATGCCCCACCATGCCCAGCATATTTTTTGTAGTAGTAGTAGTTGTTGTTTAATAAAAAAACTTAGATAATATTGAAGTATGACAAGAAGGACAAAAGCAATGTTAAAAGAGAGAAGGCAGACAGAAGGAGGTTCCTGGATGTATTAATTAGATGAACAAATATTCTTCAAGTATTAGGAAACGAGAATCAAGAAGAGTCCCGAGACTGGCCCTGGCTAGCATTGGCACGTCCCTAACCTGATGGGTCCAGTTGGTGACAGGCATCACAAACCCTAATGAGTGACTCATAGGATTCATTTTATAGAATGATCCAAGGAAGAAATTTCAGGAACAAAAATACTGTGCTTGTTGTGCCTCATTTAAAACAAAATAGAAATACCCTAAATATCAGTGAAGGTTGATTAAGTGAATGGTCTCTCCTTAAGCTAGAAATCTATGCAATGATTGAAAATCAAATTTTTGAGGAATATTTGATAATATAAGAAAATCTTTATGATATATTGGCAAGTGAAGAAGAAACTTACCCAGAACAGGACATCCCAAGAAACATACCAAACTGTTTGTATGTCACCCAATCAAGTTTTGTTAAAAAAATTTGTGAACACACACACTTAAGAAACAGGAAGGAGGGCTGGGGTTGAGCGCTTGCCTAGCACGTGCACGGCCTGGGTTCGATCCTCAGCACCATGTAAGAATAAAGGCATTGTGTACAACTAAAACAAATAAATATATATTTAAAAAAAAAAAAGAAGAAGAAGAAAGAAAGAAAAAGCAAGGAACAAAATGTTAATGATAGTTTTTGTGGGGGGTTGGTAGGATTACAGATTTTTGCTTTTTGTTTTTTTCTTCATGCATTTTTGTATTTCTTCATATTTCCCACAATATGTAGTTTTCTAATCACAGGGAGTATTCAAAGAACAAAGAGAAGAGGTATAAATGTGCCAGGGGCTACAGTTTACTGTAGGAGCTTATTCCTGAAGTATGACAACAACAGCCGTTTAAGCAAGCCCTAAAGCCATGAGCAAGGCCACTGTGGGTGCAGGTAAGAGACCAAATCCCCAGAAGGAGGCCCAGGCCACTCAGTAAAGGGTGGCCCAAACCTATCAAAGGCATCAGAATATGTGGGAACTGACCAAGATTCAGATTCAAAATCTTCCTCTAGGTCCCTCTGTGCCCTTCCTTATAAAAATCCAGTTTCAGCAAAGAACCCTGCTAAGTCTGTTTAGCAAAATCCCCCCTCAATATCTGATCACCCTCCATAACTAGTCAGGTCCCTCATCCTTCACCTTGCCCCAGGCAATGTATGATGACCTTAGCTTATCATCAGCAGGAATCCTGTAAGGTTGGTTTGGCCAGAATTCCCTACCAGTGATGTTCCCTCTTAGTAATTTTCTATCTACTGACTCCACCCTACAACTTAGCTATAGATTCCCACTTTCCCTGTTGTATTTGAAGTTCACCCCAATCTCTCCCTCCAACTTTGTGACCCCACTGCCCTGGTCCTACTGCAAAGATCCTGAATAAAGTAGCCTTTACTGCATTTCAACAAGTGTCATTGAATGATGTGCTCAAGAACACCCAGATCTCTGACCCTGGACTGGATCTTTGTGCAACACTGCCACCTATTGGTCAATCCCTGCCGTCCTGGCTCCAGGTCCCCTAAATGAGCTGCACCTAAGAACACTGGACCCACAGAGACAGAACAGTTTGAGGCTGCTCAAGTGCATTTGTAAGTCACTCCCCAGAACTGGACACACTGACAAAAGCCATGCTTGGATTCCAAGGTATAAAGCACACTCTCACCCCCAGCTCCTAGTTGGCTCCCTTACATTGAGGGTGCCAGGTGTGCATGTCTGGAGAAGCAGGGGAGCGGAGGACGGGAGGAGATGAGATGGACGAGTGAAGACAGGCCTGGAAGGCCACAGAGAAGGAAAGAGCTATAGGCCAGGGTACTCTGCACAGTGTCCACCTGTCATTCACAGCAAACTCATCACATGCCCAGGTCAGGCCCTACCGGGAGCCACCACAGACATCCCTGCAGCCCCATGCCACTGTCCATCATCACTCTTTGATGACTTCCATGATAGAGACACTCTCTGACCCCACTGGGGACTTGTTTTCACTAATCATAGGCAGCACTAAGGGGCCCAGTCTGGGAACAGATGGCAATGAGGATATTGGAAAAGCAAAGTGTTTTTCATGGAAGTTGGGATGACTCTTAGCCTCTCTCCAGGGAGAACTGGTACTGGGGGAAGGGAGTTTCCCTAGCCACAGAGGCTACCCATGAAGCAAAGGGGCCAGAATCAGGCACCGTGGAGGACAAGGGGTAAGAGGTTAGAGGTAGAGAACAAGATGACAGTATTTTGGCAGCATTTGGCAGTACTGACTCAGCTGCTGGCCAGGACATGTCAGGGGAGGATCATTTACAGGCAGAAAGCTCATGTACAGATGGGGAGTTATGACAGGCAGTTGGACAGAAGGATAAGACACAAGACGGAGGCACTGGGGACAAGGTGATGAAGGGTGGAGCCAAGCTTCAAGGTCCAGAAGGCTTAGTAAATGTCCAGGGGTCATCCAAAGTGAAAAGGGCCAGCACCAGCATACAGGCCACTTGAGGGTGGGGGATGAAGGGCCAAGCCAAGACAGGGCCCAGAGTTCAGAGAAGGTGGTATGGCACCATGATGAGAGATGGGCGGGGGCACAATCTGGAGGGTTTGAACCTCCCAGGGGAGTATGGAACCTGACGTAGGAGCCTTCTGTATCCGAGCACCATGTAGGCAGCAGCAGGGCCCGGAGTTCAGAACCCTGAGCTCACAGATGAGGTCGGAGTCTCTATGCCATCCATGTAGAAGACTGAGGAGATAGAGAGACCAAAGATGAAATCAGGACAATACTCAGTGCCCCCATAGGAGGCAGGAAGGTGCAAAGCAAGGAGTCTATGTCTTTGGCCAGGGAGGTGAGCGGCATGTGCACATAGAAGCTTGGCTGGAGCAGCCGAGAATAGATGGAAAGGAGGAATGCAGGCCAACGCTCGCTCTAACACTAGAAAGGAAGGTGAGGGGATGCTACCAAATCAGGGACCTTTATTATGGATACGTTTGCCCGTCTCTCCTAAAAGTACAATTGAGTCTTACACCTCCATGGTGGCTAAACTTATTCTTCAAGGACTTAAGACTTCTACTAAAATATTTGGCATTCACCCTACTACTCTTATTACTCCCTATTCATCATCACAGGTTGAATATTTATGCTTCAATGATAACGACTGGGCTATAGCTAGATGCGCTACTTCTGCAAATTTTGATAACCATCTTCCTAAGTCTCCTATACTATCTTTTTGTATCAATCATCCCATTATATTTCCACAGGTAATAAAAATCAACCTATTCCTAAGGCATTAAATGTATTTACAGATGGGTCCTCTAACGGCACTGCTGCAGTAGTCACTCAAAAAGAAAATATGATTCATATTACTGCCCATAAATCAGCTCAATTGGTAGAGCTAGAAGCTGTTATTATAGCTCTTGAAAGTTTTAGAGAACAGCCCATAAATATTTTCTCAGACAGCCACTATATTGTACATGCCGTCCCTAAATTAGAACTAGCAGGTCCAATAGCCTCATACTCCAGCCTTTAAATTGTTTTTTCAAATTCAAAACCTTCTATGGGAACGTAAAGAACCTTTGTTTATTGGACATATCAGAGCTCATACTAATTTGCCTGGTCCTCTACATGAAGGTAATCAAAAGGCCGATGCCCTTACTCAAACAATCTTTATATTTTCAGCAGTCCAACAAGCTACCTCGTTCCATTCTCAATTTCATGTTAATAGTATTACTTTACAACAAAGGTTCAAAATAACTAGAGATCAAGCTCGAAAAATTGTGAAGGCTTGTCAATCTTGTGTGACACATTTGCCCAATCCACATTATGGCGTTAACCCAAGAGGATTAATGCCCAATCATTTGTGGCAGATGAATGTCACTCATGAGCCAAGTTTTGGAAAATTGCGATTTATTCATGTGACCATAGATACATGCTCAGGCATGATTTTTGCTTCCTTACATGCTGGGGAAAAAGTTAAAGATGTTATATCTCATTGCTTACAAGCTTTTGCAGCACTGGGCATTCCCAAAATGCTTAAAACAGACAATGGCCCTGCATATACGTCCTCATTTTTCAACGGTTTTGCTCCAAATTCAGTATACTTCATAAGACTGGTATTCAGTATAATCCTCAAGGCCAAGCTATAATTGAACAAGCTAATCGCACACTCAAACTTATGCTTTTGAAACAAAAAGAAGGAAATTAGACAAATCCTAAAGATAGATTAGCTGTTGCCCTTTTTACTTTAAAATTTTTAACTTTGGATTCCAAAGGATATTCGGCTGGAGACAGACACTGGAATCCACATCAACAACATAAACCTTTGGTTTACTGGAAGGATGTACTTTTAGGCACATGGAAGGGCCCAGACCCAGTATTAATTTGGGGGAGAGGATCTGTTTGTGTTTTTCCACAGCACGAGTCCTCAGCGGTATGGATACCATCAAGATTAATAAAACAGGTACCAAATCAAAAGGGCCAAGATGAAGTTGTTGTGGAATGATTCCCTTATCAATCTGTGCACCTGCACGAGTTTGTCTCTTTTCTGACTAGGGAACCTCATCTTTGCCTTTTCAGCTAAGAAACTTTTAAGCTGCGCGCTTTTTCCTTCAATAAATTCACAACTTAAGTCTCATTCCTCCCAGCCGGGATGAGAGGATCTCTCTTTAGTGTGCGCACAATTGTATTTTTCTTTTTTATATATGTCTTTATCTGTGCGTTTGTCCAGATTTCATGTAAATGTGACATCACAAATATATGTCTTTATGTCTGTGCGTCTGTCCAGATTTCATGTAAATGTGACATCACAAATAACAAAAAAACGAGCGCTCATGAAAATTCATATAAAAATTTTAAAAAATTTTTTTTAAATTTAAAAAATGGATCCAAATGACCTTAATTCATTTAAGTTAAAAATATTCAAATTGAGTAAGCAAATAAAAAATGAAGGTACTGTCAAACTTATAAATTTTTAAGTATCTCTAGGACTTCTCTTCAGCAAGGAATATGACTAATACTGTTCAACCTAATATTTTGGTATTTGACATGGGATTGTCTATTTGTAATTAACTTTATTTGTTATACAGCTGATAATGAAGGTACTTTCAAACTTAATTTATAAGTATCTCTAGGACTTCTCTTCAGCAAGGAATATGACTAATACTGTTCAACCTGATATTTTGGTATTTGACATGGGATTGTTTATTTGTAATTAACTTTATTTGTTAAACAGCCAATTAATTTAAATTGTTTCAACAGGTATATTCATAAAAGGTTGCTGTGTATGCAGAGGCTCAAAAGTTCCAGCTAACAAAATATTTTTCTAAAATGCTCTTAGCCTTTCTTTAATCTATCTTAAATGTAATATTTTGTCAGCTAAATATTGTCTTTCTTTAATCCGTTCTGAATGTGATATTTTGCCAGCTAATGTTTGTGGGAGCTCAAGCAGCAATGTATGTGAGCAGAGATCAACTTCAGATACCTGACCTAAGATCTAATAATTCTATTTTTTAGTTTGAATTGCACTACTACAACTCGCTTCTTGACTCAGTGCTGGAATGGCACTGCCTTTTCTCTAACGATTGTTGTTTGAGTTTCTAGGTACATCCCTATGCCAGTCTTAGCAGGCCCTGAAGACTTGCCAGTGGCATTGTCTAGACATAAAAGAGACAGCTACTGCTGCTACAGCAGCAAGGATCGCAATCGTTACAAGCGTCCCTACTACTCAAGCATTAAACAAACTTCACCAGCAGTATGGCCTCTGCTCTGCATGCACGGGGCCTCCTAGATCAACACCACATTTTGAAATTGTCAATCAACGTGTTGTTCCAAGAGCAAGTGGACATTTTGACAGATCTTTCTATGTTTAGGACATTACTCAGGACATTGTCTTGTGGGTATCCCTTTTAATAGGGCAGCTGATTTGTCTAGAGAACTTAGTACGCTATTTAATGGAACTTGGCTCGTCAGCACAAAGCTTACCACCTTAGAACTGGAGCATCTCCTCATGATTGGTTGGCTCGATTGGACGGCTGGTAGTCAATGACGGGAAAGTCTCATGAGACCGATATATCAACCTAAGACAGGAGTCAAGGGCACAGCCTTGATTATCCAATGACGGGTAAGAATGTTGGTTGCACATGTAGACGCCTAAGACAGGCACAGTCGATCCTGATGTGGTGAGGGTCGTCACCCATCTATTTATCCCTCTTTTAAAACAAAAGGGGGGAAATGTAAGAGCCTTAATGAGGAGGTAGCTAAGATGGCAGCTGGCTGAGAGCCAAAGTAATGTAATCAACTAAGAATCTTTCTGTGCCCATGAACACTGTGTGACGCACCTGTAAGTTGAGCTTGTGACACGTGTATACTTGTTAAGTTGAAGAGTATTTAATCAGGTAGGGCTGGCGAGAGGGGTGGTTGGAGTTAGAGAGAGAATACAGAGGAGAAAGCAGAGAAGAAGCAAGAATAAAGAACCTACTCATTCCCAGTCTGCCTCCGATTTCTTTCCTGCGGTATCATTGCTGCAGGCAGCAACACCTACTGACCTGATCAGGGCCAAAATTCCTCCTACCCAGGACATCTGAACACTAGATGCCAACAACTTAGTTTAAAACAGCCCCTAGCTGCCTGACAGGCATAAAGACCAATTTTTTTTGATGGGATACATCATAAACAGAGTTCTTACAGAATTCTTAGAGTTCTAGCAAAGTTGAGCTCACACACAAATAATGAACCATAAGCCTGAGGCAGTAGAATCTTGTTTCTTCCTGGGAAGTCTGTAAATTACAGCAAGAGGTTTCTTTTTTTATTTTTTCTTTTGGTACCAGGAATTGAACTCAGGGGCACTTGACCACTGGGCCACATCCCCAGCCCTTTTTTGTAATTTATTAGAGACAGGGTCTCACTGAGTTGCTAAGTGCCTCGCTATTGCTGAGGCTGGCTTTGAACTCGAGATCCTCCTGCCTCAGCCTCCCAAGTGCTGGGATTACAGACGTGCACCACCGCGCCCAGCAAGAGGTTTCTTTAAAAGGCATAAAACCCATAAAGGCAGGAAAGAAATGAAGGTGGGAAATGGAGCAATGAGAATTTAGAAAACAAGATGAGGCAAACCCTAGAGGGCTGGACCCCAGCTGATAGTGGAGGAGCCAGGCCTGGTCAGGCTCAATCACTGGTGGTCATAGCTGCTGTGGTCAAATGTCATCCACAAGGTGGTGTCAACAGCCCCAGGTTTTACCCATGGTCTGGGGATATGGACCCATCAACCCCCAAAAATACCAGTGGGGTCTTTCCTTGGGGGTGAATCAGGGTCTCCAACTCAGAGTGACTGATGTGAAGACTGTGTGGTTGAAGTGAAGTCTGAGACCCCTTGCCTCACAGCAGAAAATTTAAGAATCACAAGTGATCCTGGCCCATCCAAGAAGAGAGACATAAAATCCTGGTGCCCACAAGAAAGCTCAGAGAGGAGAACCCTTCTCCTGGGTCAGCACTCCCAGTCAGCTCTGTCATTCCCCATTTTAATCAACAAAAGATTAAGAGCTTTGGACATCTATGGAAGATGGGATTATAAAGGAAGAAAAACAGGGTGGCGGGGCAAGCTGCTCAAAGGAAACAGAGATGTTTCTGGGACAAAATATTTTTTAAAAAATCTCAGTGAGACAAAACAGAAAAAAAAAAAAAAAAATCCCTGACATGGAAATAGGATTTCATAAAAAGGACTATTCAGAAAACAAAAAAGAGAGATCATGGAAGCTGTTTGTTTGTTTGTTTGTTTTGTTTTTAATGTGGTTGAAGAAATGAAAAACTCAGAAGAAGTGTTGGGCTGGGTGAGGTGGTGCATTCTTCCAATACCAGAGACTTGGGAGGCTGGGGCAGGAATATTTTGAGTTCAAAGCCAGCCTCAGCAACTTAGTGAGGCCCTAAGCAATTTAGCGAGATCCTGTCTCAAAATAAAAAAAATAAAAAGGGCTGGGGATGTGGTTCTGTGGTTAAGTGTCCCTGGGTTCAATCCCTGGTACCAATAAAAAAAAAAGTGTTGGATGATAAAGTTGAAGAAATTTTTCAGAAAGTGAAGACAGAGAAGGAGAATTAGGTCAGTTCAGGAGATTCAATGCCCAAATAATCAAATAATAGGCATTTCAGGAAAAAATGAGGGAAAAGAAATAATCAACCAAATAATCCCTGAATACTTCCAGTGGTAGATCCTCTGGGTCTATGGGCTATCTATCCCAAAAATCAAAAATAAAAAAAAAAAATTTAAAAAACAACACCTATATCAAGGTGTATTTAGGGCAAGTTCAGAACACCAGGTACAAAGAACAGGTTCCCACAAACTTCCTGAGAGCAATAATATTCAGAAAGGTCACATCAAAGGGTTGGGAATTAGGATAACTCTGAGCTTCTCAACAGCAACCCCAGAAGCCAGAACATATTGAAACAAACCATCAGAGGAAGAAAGATCATGGTGAACTGTCATGGACCAAATGTTTGCATCCCTCCAAATCTACTTATTGCAATTCTAACCCCCAACATGGTGGCAGTAGGAGGTGGGGAATTATAGATGATTAGGTTTAGATGAGATCCTGATGGGTTTAGCACCCTTAAAAGGAGAGGAAGAGACATCAGAGCCCCCCTTCTCTCTGCCATGTGAGGACATAGCAAGAAGATGCCATCTGGGGCTGGGGTTGTGGCTCAGTACTAGAGCGCTTGCCTAGCATGTGTGAGGCACTAGGTTCGATTCTCAGCACGGCATATAAATAAAGGAATAAAATAAAGGTCCACCAACATCTAAAAAAAATTTTTTAAAAAGAAGATGCTATCCTCAGAGCCAAGGAGAGATGACTAAGAGAGACGGCCCTGCCGACACCTTGATCTTGGATCTCCAGCCTCCAGCACTGTGAGAAAATGAATGTCTGTGACTTAAGGCCTCTCCCAGCCTGTGGCATTCCACTGTGGAGCCTGAGCAGACTAATACATCAATCTAGTAATTGAGGCCCCATCACACCAGCAGGCTGCAAAGCTCTCCATGTGAGGGACTGGAAAGACCCCTTTATTCGTACAAGGTGCCCCAACATTGCCTCCTGTCCCTTCCTTTCATGGTCAGTTACTGGAGTCCGTGATCCATCAAAAGGAGGGAATGTCGGGGCTGGGGTTGTAGCTCAGCGGTAGAGCGCTCGCCTGGCACGTGCATGGCCCAGGTTCGATCCTCAGCACCATGTAAAAATAAAGGCATTGTGTACAACTAAAAGCAGATAAATAAATATTTAAAAAAAGGGGGGGGGAATGAACCATGGGGAGGAGCCCATATGATATGAGAGACACAAGGTCAACCACAGGAGGAAGACAGGGCCAAAGAAGCCCCTGAAGGTGGTAGGGGCCAGCCTCAGGGGATGGTCAGATCAAGGCTAAAATGGCTAGGATATTAGAACAGAAGAACTATCCTGAGCTTAGACCATGTGTGGGGAATGTTAGCTTGAACTTAGAAAGGTGTGAAAAAGTACAAGGTAATATAGAAATGTGTGCATGAAATAAAACCTGGCTTAGCTCTGCGCAGCATACACAAGATCATAAACGTGTGTTATAGTTTGGATCTGTCCCTTGAAAAGCTCATGTGTTAGGCAATGTTCATGACTGTTCAGAGGTAAAATGATTAGATTATGAGAGCTGTAACCTTGTCAGTGGATTAATTCATCTGATAGGCTATAATAGGAATGGACTACTGGGTGGAAACTGTAGGCCGGTAAGACGTGGCTGAAGGAAGTAGGTCACTGTGGCCATGACATTGGGAACTATATCTGTCCATGGCCCCTTCCTCTCTCACTCTCTGCTTCTTGGCTGCCATAAGCTGAAAAAACTTGCCTCGGCTCTGCCCTTCCACTACGATGTTCTGCCTCGTCTCAGGCCCAGAACGATGGACTCTACCAACCATGGACTTCACTCTGAAATCGTGAACCCAAAATAAACTTTTCCTCCTCTAAGTTATTCTTGTCAATTATTTTAGCCACAGCAATGAAAGGCTGACTAAACAATGTGTAAACAGTGATGCTGGACCTAACCAAGCTGCACAGGGACTATACTGCAGAGGAAGGAGAGGAGAAGATGGGATGGAGACTCAGTTCCCATTGGTTCCCGCCCGCAGTGCCCCTGGTAGCTCCTACCTTGTCATCATCTTCACAGGTCATGACATTGGAGAAGGGGATCTCAGCCTTGAACATCTTCCGGCAGTGCATGAGCTGTACCAGCAGGTAGCAGACAGTCTTAAACTTCATCCTCTTGGCCGGCTTTATATCTGAGAGAATCAGGCCTGGAAATATCTATTCAAACACAACGAACAGAGAGAAATGCTATACATTTTGCCTATCGGGTTAAAAACATGACCCTGATGGTGACAGGGACCACAGGGATCTGTTTGCCCGATGCTGACTCAGCATCAGGCATTGAACGCAACAATGAATGATCCCTAACCAGGTTTCAGAACATCCAGTTCTCAAACCACACACACACACACACACATACACACACACACAAGGCCTCTAAAACCAAAGCGACGCATCAAATCCTGGGTAGAGTGGAGGAAAGGTTTGGAACCAGGGTCAGAGAAACATCACTGAGGCTTAGAGCAAATGTCACTTTATGGCTTCCATTATCCCATTCAGGTGCCAGCATGTACTATTCTACAGATGAGGAAAGAGGCCACAAGCCAGGAAGCTAGGAAGTAGGGTCAGCACCTACTGGGCTGAGGGCCCTGCATCCTCACTTCTCACTGCCTTTGTGTTCTGGGCTCTGATCCACACAATGAGATAAATACCACCTGCTCACCCCTCGGGCCTCTTCAAGATCAAGTAAGATGCCGGGCGCGGTGGCGCATGCCTGTAATCCCAGCACTTTGGGAGGCTGAGGCAGGAGGATCGCGAGTTCAAAGCCAGCCTCAGCAATGGCGAGGCACTTAGTAACTCAGTGAGACCCTGTCTCTAATAAAATACAAAAAAAAAAAAAAAAAAAAAAAAAAAAAGGGCTGGGGATGAGGCCCAGTGGTTGAGTGCCCCTGAGTTCAATCCCCGGTACCAAAAAAAAAAAAAAAAAAAAAAAAAAAAATCAAGTAAGATGACAGAAAATGGAAACCTAAGAAAGCCTCCTGTCTTGCTAGATTCCCATCATGCTAAAGTGACCTCAAAGCTCTCCCCGCAGAGCAGCTCTGACTCCATCTCCTCTCCAGGATCATGGTGCTCCTGACTGGTGCTCAGCCACCCTGCCCACTTCTTACCTCCACCTCCACTGGCCCTACAGTTAGGTGAAAAACTCCCAATTTCAAAAAAACAGAACACCTTCCTGCTACAAAGTTCTGTTCTTTTTCTTCTCTTCTCACCAAAGTTCTGCAAATAGTGGGCTGTACACTGTCCTGACCTCATGAACCCCACCACCCTCAAACCACAGTACTCAATGCTGTGTCAACATGACCCAGCCTAGGGGTGATATCCTTATGGGGAAGCCCCCATCCCCTTCTCAGGACCTCTGGGTCCCCTGACTCCCACCCACCTGGATTTCTTGGACCTTCCAAAAACGTATGGCCCCTTCCCAATCCCTTAGCCTTGGTTGACCTTCCCAGGTGGCAGGTCAACAGTCTCCCTCTGAGGATCCCCAATCTACAATGCCCATTTTCCCTGAGAGTATGGCCCCTCACAGCCCAAGTGCCCCCTCAGAACTCCTCCCCAAACTCAGCCCCTTCAGGAGGAAGCTGTCCCTTCTCAGCTTGTTCTGCCCAGTGGACCCCATGTCACTGCCTGGCTGCTGCCCCTAAGTCAGATGGAGAGGACTTCCTCCAAACATTTCTCCTCCACCACCGTCCATGGCTGGGGGCCTCTTGGGCTGACCACTGCATCTCCACAGTCCAGAAGAACACCAGGTCAGGGAGTCTGGACGCTCTTTCTCATGCCCCACCCACTCTGTCCTGACAAAGTAATGGTCCCCAAGAATTCAACACCCTGCATCAAACTGAAGCACACAAGGAGCCCCAAAGCAGCAGGTGCTTAGAAGGCAAAGAGGAGGAGGCTCCATCTAACAGGCTATTTAAAAGACATTTTTACTGGTAGTAGCAACTGAGTTGGGGAACTCTGGAGAAATAACGAGGAGAGGGGTTTAGCTCACTTGGCATGCCCTTGACCTTTCTGCTTTTAGGTCTCAGTCCTGGCTGACACCCACTGGGATGAGACTGTGATCCCAGTCACTGCTAGGGGTGTTCCAGTCTGAGGAGGGCCCAGACCTGTCCAACCCACCTCCTTTACAACCTAAGCGGGAGATGGCCAAGGTCAAAGGAAGCCACCCAGGACCTCAGGCCCAGGGCAGGTCAGCTTCTAAAGAGCCATTGGCACCGCTTTTCACTGGTGTTCACAAAAAAGGGTCATCCCCAGAGAGACCCAGCCATGCAAACTGTGTGGAAGCTAGATTCCCTGGAATGGTGGTTGTTATGATTTGGATGTTGAATGTCCCCTCAAAAGCTCATATGTTTGAAAGCATAATCTCCAATAAAGCAAGGTTCAGAGGCGGGGCTTTCAGGCAATGGTTGGATCCTCAATTGTAACCTCATCAGTGGATTAATCCATATAATGAATGACTAATTTGAATGGCCTGGCACAGTGGTGCACACCTGTAATCCCAATGGCTCAAGAGGCTGAGGCAGGAGGAACACAACTTCAAAGCCAGCCTCAACAACTCAGCAAGGCCCTAAGCAACTCACTGAGACCCTGTCTCTAACTTAAAAATTAAAAAAATAAAATAAAATAAAGGCTGTGGCTCAATGGTTAAGTACTCCTGTGCTCAATCCCCTGTACCAAAAATAATACTAATAATCATTTGAATGGACTCCTGGGCACTGCTGTCAGCAGGTGGGTGTGGCTAGAGGAGGTAGGCCACTGGGAGCCTAACCCTGGGGACTATATCTTGTCCCTGGTTCTTCTCTCTCTCTCTCTGCTTCCTAGATGCCCTGTGTTGAAAAGCTTTCCCCTCCACACCCTTCTGCCATGAGGTTTCCACAATGGACTCAGCTGATCTTGGACTGAAACCTGAAACCATGAGCTTTTTTTCTTCCCATAAGTTGTTCTTGTCAGGTATTCTGATCACAGGGACAAAAAGGTGACGAACCCAGTGGTGATAAGGGTGATACTCAGTAGAGAACATGGGCAATGAAGTAATGTGCTTTTTTTTTTTTTTTTATCATATCATAAATTGTTTCTCTAAAACACACACAGAGACATAGCCCTAGTCCCTCACCTGAGCCTGCACCCACACCTGAGCCCCGGAAGCAGCTTCATCACTCTCAATCATGACCAGATCACTTTTTTTCTGGGTGAAGTGACTGCAAGTGCCTGGTTAGGATGATCATGGCCCCCTGTGTATGCAGCACCCCCAGTTCACAGAGCTCCCCCTCCCTGACCCCTTGCAGGGGTCTCATACTCACATTGCAGAGGAGGCAGTGAAGGCCCAGGGTGGGGAGGGAGGGCCCAGCCCTAAGATAATCCCAGATGTCTGACTGGAGATTCTCACCCCTCTGCTCTCTGACTTGCTTCCCCCTCCCCACAACAAGAGACAAAGCCCTGGACCCAGTGTTCATGGAGGCACCCCTCTGTCTCTCAGCAAGTCCAGAACCAGAGAAGCCATCACGGGAGGAGAAGGTGACAAGTGTGTCTTTAAAGTTCTGTCAGGCCAGCCCATTTAAGGACCAAATGGGGAGGGCAGTGCCTAGGTACCCACCTTTCTCCGATGAGATGGCACAATAAAGAAGGTTTCGATGTTATGAGCTTTCAGGAAGCTGTTCCTCTCGTGTCCATGGCCGGGCTCTACCTCGTAGTCCCCGTTCAAGCACGCAAGTGTTGTCTTTGTGATATGAACCTTCCTATGAGAAAAGGACACGTGCACATGAAGTTGTGAGCCTTGCCCTCACGTGGGCCCGTGGATCAGGCTTCCTGGCCCAACGCGCGCTCCCTGAGGAGCACTCATGCTCCCTGTGCACGTCCTGCACTGGTAACCTAGGAAGAAAGAAGAGGGAGGCAAGCAAAGCAGGAGGGGATGTGCCCAGCAGACAGAGCAGGGACAGAGGAGGAGGAGGAAGGGCCAAAGGGAGAAGGGAGGAACCTCGGGAGAGAGACAAACCATCAGAAGGCTGCAACCAGGAATGGGCAAGAGGAAATGTGGGGTGAGAGGAGGAAGAGAAAGGAAGAGGAGAAACAGGAGCCACTTCCCAAAGTATTAGGACAGCCTCTGGTCAACCACACAGGTCAGAGCTGGCAGCCTGGCCCCACACAATGTGAGCAGACAGAATAGCAGGACACGCTGCAGTGCATGGGGCCCAAGGCCTTCACACTGCCCCACATGTCTCCAGGCAAGCACAGATGAATCCCTCAAAGGAAGCATCACCTCTGCAGAAGATGAAAATCCGACAGACAGATGAAACACTGGCAGCCTCCTCTCCTCCACTGTGTGCACAGAGGACAAGAAGAAAACCCCCTGACCAACTCCAGTCTTCACCATGCAATCTTCTGACTTCCTTTCAGAGGAAAGTCTCAATTTCAAGACTGAACTCTGGCTGGCTGAGGAGGAAATCGGGGAGGCCCCACTAAGGTGGGGGCCAGGCTGACAGTGGAGGTCCCAAACTTGCCAGAACTCCAAGAAGAGAGGACAGGGCCTGGGTGGTCAGCAGTGGCCTTTTCCAGCTGCTTTATGAGCCTCAAAGGATGGGGTGGGCAGGAAAGGGAGGGATGGAGAGGAAACTGCCAGTCCCTGGTGGGTGTCTGAGGTCACAGCACTTTTCATGCACATGCTTTAAGAAAATAAAACCAAACAGAGCAAAACAAAGAAGCAATAATAAGCTATATGGACACCACTTGCATCAAGTGAAGGTCTCCATACATATATGGTCTTCTGATCTAATACCAGTTTTCTGCAGATGTATACTGGGCCTCAGCTGAATCCCAGGGAGAATAGAAGTGGGCTCAGCAGGGGCCCCCACCACAGGAATGCAGTGGCAGGTGTGGCTAGGACATGCCAAGCTCTTGAGTACTGATGCTAAAGGTCAAATTAGAACCCACACAGGTACCCTCAGGAGCAAGGCCCAGAGAGAGGACTCAGGTGAGAACACATGGTCACTGTGGGGTCACCCCTTGCCAAGTCCCCAACTTACCCAGGCAGGCCAGCAGCCTCCATGACATTGGCCAGGGTCACATCATTGGACCACACGTCGTACTGCCACTTGCGCAGGCCCAGAACACCACAGAGGACCCTGCCGGTGTGTAGCCCCACACGCATGTTCAGGTCCACCTCAGTGGCCTCAGCCACAGACCTGTAACACAGCACAGAGCATGGGGCTGGGACCACCCAGCACTTGCCTCAATGGACCACCACAGTCTGCACTGTGAGGCTGTGAGCAATGGGGAAACTAGACTTTGATGTTGCTCCACCCCGTCTGGGAAGGGTCAGGATAGGACAGGTATATGGAGGTCTCCTGGGCTGATCAGTGGATGGCAGTGCTTCTCCGTTTTGCCTGTGAGTCCCAGGTGGGCAGGTAAGGCCATCTCAGCCATCCCACAATGTCCACACCAGCTTAGTAGGTTCCCTCAATGGCCTCCTCCTACCCCTTCCATCTAGGAACATCCCCAGAGGGAAATGAACCTAGGATCTCAAATCCCTCACAAGTCGTTTCAGCAAGGGAAGAGGCTTTGGGGACAGAGCAGGTGCTAAGGGTACTGAGGATCTGAGTAATGCCAGGCCAGCCTGGCCAACTTTGCACACACCATTGCCCATCCCTGAGCCTCAGTTTCCTTGCATAAAAGCCCATCTCTGGCTACATTGGTTCTGACAATGTCCAAAGTCATTTAAATTCACCCCTGTACACAAGGGAGCAGCCAACCTGCTAACTCATTCTATTCCACTGAATGTGAAAAAAAAAAAAAAAAAAAAAAAAAAAGTCTCCAGGAAGCATAGCCCACCCCCTTGCCACTGTCAGTGAGGCAGCCTTCACTTTGCCCTCAACCCTGATTCGTTCTCCGCCCTGCAGTCCCACTCCAGAGGCCTCTGTACATTGATTTTTATCAATGATGACATGGAATGACCAACTGACCCCACACCACCTGTGATGTGTCTGGCTCACCTTCACTCTGACTTCCCTTATTTCCATGCCTGAAGCCTTAGCCATAGCAGGGGGAGCAACTGCCCAGCATGTCTCCACGGCCTCCTGACCTCCACTCCACCCTGCTGGGCTCATCTTACAAACAGGAGCAGCTCTGCCATCATCATGCATTTGCCTGCACAAGGACCTGTCCCCCATAACCACAGCACACAGGGGGAGCCACTAGCCACATCCAAGACAGCTGCCTACCTGCCTCCACATTGGAGGATGCAAGAAAATAGAGTTAGACATGTCTAACTCAGGGTCCCAGAAATCCTAGTGCAAGTTCAGCTTCAGTAGTCTCACAAGTATCATTCCACAGATTTACAAAGAGGTGATTTGAAAGTTAGACTATCAAAACATCTTTAATACTTGTTTGATTTTATACATTTTGAATGTAATTTTTTTTTAATTTTACTTTTTTTTTTTTTTCCAGTTGTTTGCCAATTGCCAATAAGAGACACTGAAACAAGATCCTGAAGTTAAAATATTTCAAAATTCACCCCAGGAAATGCCTGTGGGAAAATGTAGATGGTGAAACCCCCCGATGGTGTTTCAGAGCACTTTGAGCAATTATACTTATGCAGTCATGAAAGAGCAAATGACACGAAGACTGCTGGGACTCACGTCCACCCCTGTCCCCAGACCTCTTCAAGCACTGCCAACCAGGTCCATGCAGCCTCACACATCTGCCACCCTGAGCCTTCTGCCAATACTCTCTGTCTTTAGCAGATTCTGCCTCCAGTATCTCAATGCTGACACCATCTGGTCTTCAGGAAACTGGACAGCTGCCTCTAAAGAAATCACACTTCCAGAGCTGTTCTCACTGCCGCTCCTCTTGGCTCTACTGTTCCTGGAACATCTCAGCTGGATTTGGCTATTTATCCAATAGAACTTCTCATGTCATTTCCAAGGAACCAGAATTTCCCAGTCCTTTGGACTTTATTTGTCCTGTTTTTCTTTCTTACTTATATACTTGGGTTCACTTATTTATCTCAAGTATTTTCTACGCAAGGAAAAAGCCAGACCCTTGCTCAGTCTGCATCCCTGACCTTAGCCCTCAAGTGCTTGATTCCAACAGGGAAGAAAAAAGGAAGCAGCTCATCCCAAAACACAGAGGACCCCTGACAGCACCTTGGCATAAATAAATACTGACAGAAAGGAAATGTAATCATGACTATACTGAAGCTTGAAAATGAAGGGGCAGATGAGGGTACTTCTGTTCATTTGTTCAACAAACATCTATTGAGCTGACTCCCTTCACCCATTATTCAAAGCACTGTGGCTACAGCTGTGCACACAACGAAAAAAATTAACAAGGAGGGAATGGACACTATAGAGGCCAATTTACTATCAGCTAGATGGAAGTTTCCCAGCATGGAGGACGAATGGAGCAAACAGTGTCAAGTCCCATGTTCAAAGGAATGGCCTCAACCAGAGCTCCTCACTACCCCTCCTGGGCCTCAGCTTCCCCATCTGTAAAAATGCAAGTTCTTAACCTGGAATGTGCACGTTCAGAATCTCCAGATCCCCTAAGGTTTGGATAAAAAACCCTGTGCAAATAGAGACCTGAGTGCACCCAACCATCCTCTACCCCATCCCTAAATGTATTCATGGCTCTGGCTCTGAAAACTATAGAATCCAGTAACAACATGAAGTAATCCCTAAAGTTACTTTCTGATGAGAAACTGAGAGATGCTCCCTGGCTCACACACAGAAACCAGCTTGTTAAAAAGGAAGAGGCTATAGGGGAGAGCCCAGGTGTCTGGAAACAAGGCCACAGGCACCCGTTCTAACAGGACCTCAGGGCTCCACCCTGGGGGACCGTGGGGATCTGCTGTTGTGCAGCATGTGAAAACTGTTCATGTGGGCCAGGAGGAAAAGCACATGTCTTTTCCTGCTAAATTGATTCAGAACAGAAAAGAAAAAAACACATAAACCATGAGCAAGGCCATATCTGGATTAAATCTATTTAACAAAATGACATTTAGCATGCTTCAGGATTGCATGGAAGAATAATGAGGTTCCTGTTTCCCTGTCGCCTGTGCCAGCAGAAGCTTCCCCCAGAGATGGACAGGCATGTTCCCATTTCTACAGGTATACAGGACCCTGTGCCACAGAGCGAATTCCACAGAAGAGGGGCTCCCTCTCTGCTGGGCCAGCTCCCTTTGTCTGGCAGGTGATAAACCAATCCCTACATTGGCCACTGGAAGCTCTCCTATGAGAGCCCACTTCATCTCATAACAACATGGAGATGCAAGCACGACTCCTTCGTTTTACACCGAAGAAAATGAAGACTTTTGAGGAAAATGAGGTGTCGCCTCAGGATGGGGGTCAGGAGTCCATAGGCTCCTCTGCTTCCATGGGAATCAGAAGTCCCTGGCCCACTCAGGAAAAGTGGAGCTTTGGGTTGCCTCTCAGAGGGGAGGGGCCTCCCACTCCCTGGAAGGTCAGAAGCTGATAAAGCTCCCATGTGCTGCTGTGGCCAGATTATCATGGGTGGAAGCCACCTGGCCCAAACAGGGAACATATATCACTCAAAATAATTAATGAAAATCACTCCAGTAAAAATTAACATTTTTTAAGAGCATAATGCACACCTAAATGAGGCCCACAATATCTTAGGGTAAGTCTTTCCAGGCGATGGAGGTTGGAGCAGGGAAATCTGAGGGCAGGAAATCCTCAGAGTAGCTGCAGCCCAGGAGATTCCAGGGGGACACTTGCCTGGCAGACCCTCTGGCACTCTGCTCTCGCTTCCAGATGCCACAGCTCCCAGCAAGGTCAGGCTGTCTGAGCCACAAGTGGCTGAGGAGGAAAAGAGCCAGCCTCCACTTCAAAGTGAGCATTCTTCATCTATGGTTTGACAGGGAGATGCCAACTGCTGTGGTTTGGGTCTGGAGTAGTGCCCAGAGGCTTGGTTCCATCCTCTAGTGCTATGGGGGGGGGGGGGGGACCTTTAAGAGGTAAGCTCTAGTGGAAAGAAGTTGGGTCACTGGGGACATGCTGTTGAAAAGGAGATTGGGACCCCAGCTCCTTCCTCTCCGCTTCCTGGCCACTATGAGCTGAGCAGATTTGCTCCACCATGTGCTCCCCTCTATGACATTCTGCCTCACCCTAGGCCCAGAGTGATGGGCCTAACCAACCATGAGCTAAAACCTTGGAAACCTTGAGCCAAAATCAACCTTTCCTCCCATAAGTTGATTTCTAAGGTAGTTTTGCCACAGTAATGGAGAGCTGATGAACACCCCCACCCTGCTCTTTGGTGGGCCTCACTGCCCCACTTTGGGGTTCACTCTGGGGCTGTCTATGCTAGCAGGCCTTGGACACACAATGTCCTTGACTTCCCAAAAGATGAAGCTGCATTGAACAATAACAAGATGACAGTTGTGGGTGGCCTGGGTATAAAATATCAAAAAGGAAAACATGATAAATGTTTCTATCTGCTTCTCCCATAGGAATGAACAATCCTCAAGGTAACAATAATGAGATCATTCCCCACTTGTTTGACAAGGAAACAATATTGACTCTGCCAGCCTGGAAAGAAGTTAAGACCCACATGGCTGCCTGCCTGCCCACACCTGCACCTGAAGCAGCATCTGTCCTGGATTTCACAATTACTTTATTTCCCTCTGGCCCTCCGGAAATCCACCCTAAAGGCACTTGCATCATAATGAGACTGTTGTGTTCTTAGAAGTAAGGGATCCTGGGACAGGTACTCCTAGAGAAGTTGTGGCAGAGAGAAAGCTGACAGTGCAGCCCAGACCCCTCAAGGTGGGGAAGAGCGACCTCCCTGCTACCCTGCACCAGAGCACCCTCTGGACCGAAGAGTCTGCTTGAGATGCTTCAAGAAGCTTCCAAAAGCCAAACCACCCCTTGTTCCTCAAGATTTCCTCTGTCTCTCAGAACTCCCCAAGTCTGGAACAGACGTCACTGTGGTGCCTGAGGAAGGACATCTCTGCCCTGCTGGACCCTCTCCTCCCTGGTCATCCAGGCATGGTACCCGCCACCCAAAGGCCTTTAAAGAGATGAGTCCACAACCAGCTGAATCCAGCTCCTTAAGGCCTGGCCTGCTTCTCTACCCTGATACAGAAGGAAGATGCAGCTGGGAGCACAGACCTTCCTCCCACAAAGGGGACAGTCAGCAAGACCCTGCCCACGAACGTGAGCGTGAGCTTTGGTCACTTGGCTTGTTCTCATGAGTTCTTCTCAAGGAGTTCTTTTATCTCCAAAGTTCCGAATAAAGCACTCCATGGTCAGAGAAAAACAATCACACAAACATTCCCCTCTATCTGGACATGCCTGTCCTTTTGATAAACATATTCTGTCCTGTGTGTGTTTCTGTATACAAACAGGGACACACACAGCCCAGAGAGACCAACAGGGGAGAGTACCAGATGCCAGGAGTCTCATTCCCTGGAGGTAGGCCCCTCCGTGGCATGCTGAGTATACACTGGTGGTCCCTGGCTCTGTGCAGTCTGGAGGAGAGGACAGGCTTGTTTGGGCAGGAGGCCATCTTCTGAGCTCAGTCTCCTGGTGGGTGGCCAAAAATTCAGCCCATTCAGGGGCTCCAGGTTTGCTGCTATCCCTCAGGCCCTGTGAATTCAGGAAATTGAAGCAGAGAGCAGCCCTGGGAGGCCAAGGAAGACATATACCAGCCCAGGGTACACCATTCTCAGGTGGCAAGACCAGAGACATGCAGCCAGAAAGCTAGCAGCTGAAATGCTGGGGGAGCAGCAAAGAGGACACAGCTTCATGGAACAAAGGGACCAGGAAGCGGAGCAAGACGGTTGGGGCTGCAGCTCAGTGCTGGACACAAAACCCAGCAGGTTTCCTGGGCAGCGACCAGAAAGGGGCACTCCTGCAGAAACTGTTCAAAATCATAAACGTGCAAGTCAAGTAAGAAAACAGTAAGGCAAGGAAGGGCAGAACCACCTAAGGCCAGAGCCTTTTGGGGGAAATAGGATGAGGCTCCTGTGCACACAGCAGGCCTGGGAGGCCCAAGAGGCTAAAGTCAAGACTACCAACTGCAGGGACACAACGTGCAACCTCATCAGCCTCCTGGTCAGCCCAGGTCAGTTGGTGCACCCAGTTAACTACCTGTATCTCCATGGCTAATGCAGGGGCATTGTAAATATCTACCAAATGAATGAGCTGACCTCTGTCTCCTTACAGCTTCCACATACATCTTCCTCATTTTACTCCAAGGACATCACACAAAACAAGATCTGGTATGATATATGACACATCTATAATATATGACATGTGATGTGATATAATGCAATATACAACACAAGGCTATGTGGCATTGTAGCCATGCTTATGGCTCACAGAAAACTCAGCACCACAGACCCATGTTGTATTTAACCACACCTCTAGATACCCCCTGACATGCAGCCCCCATTAATCACTTAAAGCTGAAACTAGCAGCACAGGGTGGATTTACACCTGTGCCAACTTAACGGATCAAGAGCCACCAGCTTTCGCCAATCACTTCTTAACCTAAACCCCTCTTCCTTCTCTGTGCCTAAAGATGAAAGGAACTTAAAGCATGCGTTAAGATGATTTTCCAGAATACTAGTCTACCATCAGTTTTCCTGCTTTATCAAATAAATCTTTTTCTTTGTCCCCCAAATCCACCCTTCATTGAGCCCTTTTTTGAGCAGTGAATAAACAAACTTGTATGTGATGTGTGATGTGATGTGATATATAATGATGTAATGTGGTATATGTGATACACAGTGTGTTATGATGTGATACATGGCCGTGATACAATATGACATGTGATATGTATATTAGATGGTATATGATGTGGTATGTATGATGTGATATAATATAGCACATGATATATGATATTGTTATGGTTTAGATATGAGGTGTCCCCCAAAAGCTCATATGTGAGACAATGCAAGAAAGTTTAGAGGTGAAATGATTGGGTTATGAGAGCCTTAACCTAATCAGTGCATCAGTGTTAATTCACTTGAATGGATTACCTGGGTGTAACTCTATGTAGGCAGGTAGTGTTTGGCTGGAGGAGGTGGGTCATTGTGGGACATGCCTTTGGGGTATATATTTTGTCCTTGGTGAAAGGATAAGTCTCTCTCTGCTTCCTGGTGTCCTGTACTGAGCTCCTTTCCTCTGCCACACCCTTCTACCACAGTGTTCTGCCTCACCTTGGGCCCAGAGCAATGGAGGCAGCCATCTGTGGACTGAGACCTCTGAAACCATGATCACCAAAATAGACTTTTCTTCCTCTAAGATTTTCTTGTCAGGTCTTTAGATCACAGCAGTGAAAACACTCACTAAAACCAATATGATGTATGAATATTAGATGATATATGATGTATGTTATGTGACATAATATGGCATATGATAAATGACATAATACAAGATGTAACATAACATATATGATATGTTGTGATGGTGTGATGTATGACATGATGTGACAGGACATAGGTGACAGAGAAAGTGACATGATATGATGTGCGCTATCACAGATGATGTATGATATGCAATGTGACGTGCTATGACATATGACTTATGGCTTGCCACCCAGAATAGAAGACAGTCACTGCTTTCTCCTCCAAGTTAGGAGTCCTTCCTTCCTCTTCCTCCCTGCCTCCTCCCTCCCTTCCTCCCTTCCTTGCTTCCCCAGTTTCAGCCCAGAATTTCTTGCAGCTGGCTGCTTTTTTCCAAAGCAGTGGTTCTTGCATTTGGCTGTGTATTGCAGTCAGGTGGGTGCTTTTCCATCTCCGGCCAGAACATGACCCAGACGAGCTCCCGTGGACTCTTGACATGGAGAAGCCACCTTGGAGAACCACTCCCCAGAGTGTCCAGCTGTGCTCACTGTGCCTGGCACTCAGCGTACCCCTAGTGTTAGTTCCCTGATGCCTCCTCTAGGTGCAGTCTGCAAGAGTACCGTTGGGGTGGCCCACAGCATGGTGAGGCCCCAGAGAGCCTCAGGTGTCACCCAGTCTCCACAGCCTCAACCGTGGGAGCACACAGTGTGAGTGTGTGCATTCTTTCACCCAGCGGCTAGCCTACTTCATCACATCTTCCCCACACAATTCTTTCTGTTCCAAGCATGAAACTTCACACCAATCCCTGCTACCCATCTTGTTGGAACAGACCCACCTCTCCATGCTTTAAGATGTTTGAATCGGAGTCCACCCTCCATCCATCAGGCCACTCCACACCTTACCTTGTCAAGAGCCTTACCCCGGTTTTTCATAAGGACGAGGAGACAAGCCTAACCAAGGCCAGGCCTCACAGGTACTATCCCTCCTCAAGGACTAACCTTCCCAGAGCCCAGCCCACTCTCCACACAGAGCACTGACTCAGTCACTTGCCTAGAGGAAGAACAAGCACACAACGATGGCTGTGTTTGTCCACCCTTTCTGAATGGCTTATCCAGCCTAACTCTAAAGGCCATTTCTTTTTGCATGTCTCCGATGTACCTGACAACACACAGGATCCTCTGAACAAAGAGCAAAATGCAGGAGGGGGTCACTGAAGCCTCACTTCTCAGTTCAGGAGAGAAGCCCTGGACCCAGCACCCTCCCACTGCTGCATCAGCCTCTGAAGCCCTGGATCGACCCTTGGGGCAAGATGGCACTCACGTGATGGTGTCAATCATGTCGAGCCCCATCTCCACGCAGCAATGGGCATGGTCAGTCTTGGGCTGGGTAAGGCCTGACACACAGTAGTAGCAGTCCCCAAGAATCTTGATGCGACGACAGTGGTTCTCCTTCAGGAAAGGCAAAGCACATGGTCAGTGACAGCACTGAGAAACTCTGCTCTCCACATCACCTTTAGATGCCAGTGACCACTAAGCATGTGGAACAACTTACCAGTGTGGTCACCACAATGGCCAAGATCAAGCTCACACTGATGTTCCCCTTGCTGCCCCTGATGCCCTTACCCAGAGCCTCTTTCCACTTGGGGTATTCATCTCTCCCACCTCCGTTTGGCAAGCAAATCCTCCAAGGTCCAGGTGTAAGGCCACCTCTATGGGGAGTCTGCCACAACACACAATTGGCACACTGCCCCCTGCCCCGTCCATCAACACAGAGGGTCATGGGCAGCCCTTCTGGAAGACATGAGGCCCCCCAGGAAGGACAGGACATACCCATCCAGGTGTTCCTGCAACTCTCAATACCCCACCCTCGAGCACACTTCTAGAAGGCACTTGCTGTCACTGAATATCCATTCCCTCATTTATACCAAGAAGAACAAAACAAGCTGAGTATCCCTTATCCAAAGTGCTTAGGACCAAAAGTGTTTCACATTTTGGATTTTTCAGAAATTGGAATACTTGCAAAGACTTTAAAACTGGTTGAACATCCCCAGTCTGAAAACCTGAAACCCAAAATGCTTCAAAATCCAAAAGTTTTTGAGTATCAAAGTGATGCTCAAAGTTTCAGATTTTGGATTTCGGATTACGTGTGCTAGAAATGGAACCTCTGGGGAAAATCTGCTCCAACCCATGGCATTTGCACAGTGCTCCCCTGACCAACAATACAAAGGGTCATGGGCAGACCTCCTGAAACATACAAGATCTCTTAGAAAGGACAGGGGGGTTACAATGGAATTCAAGAGAGTCAATCACCTGGCCTGTGCTACTCAATAGGTGTCAGTCAGGCCTATCATCATGACTGTTGTTTTTGTTTTAAGAATTAAACAGTTTTTGTTGTTGTTGTTGTTGTTGTTGTTGTTGTTTTAAGCATTTAAGCAGTTCTAAAACATCTCCACTTCAGGACCCCTTTACATCTTGAAATAACTGAAGCTCCCACAAAAAATTTTGAGGTGGGTTATAACTGTTGACATTTACCAATCAGAACCCACAAGTGAGACATTTTTAAAATACATATGGATGCATTTAAAGGCAATAGTTAGCTCGTGTTCATGTTAACAAAATAATATTTTATGAAAAACTACATCATCTCCCCACATAAAAATACAATAAATGAGAAGTGTGGCTTAGCTGTCCACTTCTGCGTGTCTCTGATGCCCATTTTCAAAGCAGACAGCTGGACACATCTGCATCCAATCCTTCTTGCTGTGTTGTTGCCATAGATGTGCATGAAGGAAACAAGCCCACACAGGTACACTGCTGGGAGAGAGAGGACCTTCTGGACCCTGAGATGGTCTCATAGAGCCACAGAGCTCCTCAGACCGTATTTTGAGAACACATTCACAGTTTATATCTAATTTTACCCTTTGGCTTCTTTTTTTTTTTTTTTTTTTTTTTTTTTTTTTTTGTGGTACAGGGGATTGAACTCAGGGGCACTCGACCACTGGGTCACATCCCCAGCCCTTTTTTGTATTTTATTAGAGACAGGGTCTCACTGAGTTGCTAAGTGCCTCGCCATTGCTGAGGCTGGCTTTGAATCGCGATCCTCCTGCTCAGCCTCCCAAGTGCTGGGATACAGGCGAGCGCCACCACGCCCGGCTTTCTTATTAATGAGCTGCCTCCTGTAGGTTTTCACAAATGCTGTGAATTAACAAGTGCCCAGGCTGAGCAGGGGGTCGGCATAGCAGCTGGATGGTGAGGGAACTCTACCTCCAGGCCTGCCCATGGTCAGATCTTTCCAAAGATGGGCAAACCACTGCCCTCACTGCTGTCCTGAGCTACCCCAGGCTTGGTGCTGCAGGGACCTTAAGAAATGACTCCAGCCCCCAGTGAGCATCTGAGAAGGGGATGCCACCAGCTGTGCAGATGGCTCCATGCCCACTCCTTCCACACAACAGCATCACAGAAAAGAGACATCTCTGTGGGGCTGGTAAAGGTGTAATCTGTGATTACAATCCCTACAGGAGTCCAATGCAGAAGGAGATGCAAACAGCACCCTGTGATGAAGGACAAGACACCCACAGGAATGCGAAGTGTGGCCACTACTGCACATCGCAGCTGAGGTGTGCATGGGGAGAATCCATGTCTGAACAGGGACCGAGGACAAAGCCATCTAATATTGTATACCCATGTGCACACATCCACATATCAAGGGCTTAAGGCCGACAAGGGCCAGGTGTATTCTGGAGAAACTGTGCAGAGCAACACCCACCTGGAACCTGGTCAGCATACGCAACACATGGGTGCCTGATCCTAGCTCATCCAGCGTTACAGGCAAGTCTTTGGACTGCCCTGTGACATGAAGCCCAGGCCCCTCCTGGCTCCTCCCAGCCTCTATGATACCTGCCCTCGTAGACACCCCTAGAATGAGTACTGAGTACATTATTTTGTTTTATTTTTAATCTCAAAGATCCTGGGTTTTGTGAGCAGGCTTAAGAGGTCAAAAGGATGGTTTTAAATGCTTTTGATTTTAGAATCTTCTCTGTAAATATGGAAAGCCACTGCCAGGAGTCACTACAGGAAGCACAGAGGAAAACATTTATGATGCCCATATGGTTCTGTGTCCCACCAAGAGGACAGAAGAAGAGGAGGAGGGTGAAAAGGAGCCCTGAGGTGTATGCAGCCCTGAGGGACCAGAGCTGCCCCTCCTTCCCAGGCATGGAAGAGACAGGACTAAGAGAGAGCGCAGGTAGGAAGATCTCATGCTTTGCTTCCCAGATGTGGCCTGAAGAGCTATGGCCTGCTTACAAAGTCTGGACTAGCCATGACCCTGAGTGGGAAGTCACAGGGAAGGATCTGAGACAGCAGAGCCACACGTAGCAGCAGCATATTCTAACCCTGCCCAGCCCCAGAAGTCACAGAGCACTGATGGCTGGGGCCACAAGAGGGCTTTAATTTCCTACAGAAATGATGGAGTTAAAGACCACCATCTTGCAAGTCTAGGAGGAAGTACAGTCATAGGCTACTGATTCTAGAGCCCTGCAATGTCTGAACCCTGCTGGGGTCAGCCCTGAAACAGTGGAGTCCAGTGAGGCCAGAGGACAATATGAGGACCCCGCACTATACCCTGATTTTGAGTGAGTAGGTAAATCCCAGGACCTGGGCTCCCCTGGTGAAGAAGGTGACATATGCATGCCTGAATTAATCTAGTTTTTGCCCTGAAGTGACTGCATTCAAAACCTACACTGACCAAGTCCTATGAACTTCGTACAAGTGAGTGTTTAACTATCAGTGGAAAAACAGAACAGGCAATGTTAGAAAACTGTATTTCTACATAGCAAGCATGTGACAACTGTACATGTGTGGCAACTGTATACACTTAACCTGCTGGGCCCACAGGATTTAAAAGAAATGAACTGCAATATACTCAGTGGCAACCACCAGAAGTTAAGAAGAATCATTATTTCAACTGCAGTGTTCACAATTCATTCTCCCACAATTGCTTTTATTCAACCCCATGATGAGCCACTCACTATACTAAAGCATGGAATACATAAGTCAGTGAAAAGAGAGAAGGTCTTTGTTTCTGTGGAGCTTCCCACTACAGAGACTGGGATGTACAGGGCAGAGGAGTTGAAACCTACGAATTCTGCAGACAACTGTCCATCAACAGGTACCAGGCAAACACAGTCCCCACAAGGTTTCTCTAGGCTCAGAAAGGATTAAGAGGAGTTAGCCTGCCTTGTCATCAGGAAGACTCTCAAAAGAAAATTAAATTAAAACAGTGATGCCTAAAAATCCAAACCAAAATGAAATAAACCTGTTACTATAACATAGACGTAGAGGCTGATTTTGCTAAAAGCACTGACTCTTCACATGGTCCTCACATAAAAGCTTGTCATCTCTGCCTTCATCGTGTATCTGTCTTTTCTACCTTAATCATTGTGTCAGATTTCTGCTTAACTTTGCACGTAGACATGTTAATCATTTAAGGAGTGTCTACAAGGTTGATTAGCCCTAAATTTACCTAACCTCTCTCATCCCCCTTCAAGGTTGAAGGCACAAAGATAAGAGTAACTAAGGCATTTTTAAGATTTACAGGGACATCATAATCAACAAATTGTCACCTGCCAGCTTTTACAACTTCCTGTTCCAGACCCTGGGAGCTTCCTACAGGTCTCTGGTTATTTCCCTAAAACTTGCAGGCACATCACCCCTTGATGGGTCTGCCTCCCTATGGATGCAATCACCTCATGATGGGAATCAGGGCTGCCCCCTAAGCAGGCGCCAGTCATCTCATGATGGGAACCAGATTGCCCCCTCAAGTAAATAACCACTTCTCCCAGACCACACAGAACCAGGATTGAGATCATGATCCACCACACCAGTTTGAACAAGATGGCTTAACTATACACACTTCTTGTGCCCCCGTTTTGCTCCTTCTCCTATTTAAAGATAAGTTCATATCAGCACCCCAAAGACAAGGCTGAGGGTGCTAGCCCCCTTGTCTTCCCAGTGCACCTATGCTCAATAAATTTCTTTCCTACTTTACTATTATGGGGCAAGCGGCTGGACCTGGTTTGCTGGGACTCCCTGAAATCAGTCCCCACCTCTGGCCTAGGATTCTGGCAACCTTACCACATTGGCAGCATGACCACACAGAGAAGGGATTAAAAAACACATTATGCTGTATATCTGGTGGATAGAACCACCAAGAAATGTGAAAATGCCCCCAGTGGGCTTATTCTTGATTATAATAATATTTGGCAGTTATTCTGAACTTACTATATATGGAAAGACGAAACAAATAGTATTATTGTCTTCATTCATTTTGTGTTGTTATTACAGAATACTGAGAATGGTTTTTTTTTTTTTTTTTTTTTGGAAATGTTCATGATGCTTCCAAGAGAAGCTACATAAGGTCAGCAGGACCCTGGCAGATGGCACCACTGGTACAGGAAAGCTAAAGGAGCCAAAAGACTTCACATGTGTCCCCAAAAGTGATGTCTGAGGAACCTCAGCTGACTCTTAAGAGTAGATAGGAACAAGGTCAGTTTTGACCAACTGGCCATAAATGCCTAGCAGGAGAGTATAGCCTAAAAGCGCAGTCCTACATAGACATTTAAAAAGAAAAACAATGTTTTTTTTTTTTTTTTTAATGTAACTTAAAATATACACTGTGTCAGCCCTACAAAAAGCAAGTAAAACCGGAGGTTATAAAGGAAGGGTTCTTGTGTGAGAGTCACAATTTGTCCTGAGTTAATCTGAAAATGGGTATTTTTATTTTTTTAATACGTTTTTATTTGTTGATGGACCTTTCTTTTTTATTTGTATTTGGTGCCGAGAGTCAAACTCAGTGCCTCATGCATTTTTAAAAGAACAGAGATTTTTATTATTTCTTACAGTTCCAGAATCTGGGAAGTCCAAGGTCAAGGCGTCCACATTTGGAGAAGAACTTCTCACTCCCCTGGTGGAAGCCAGAAAAGCAGGGAGTGCATGAGAAGGCAACTTGCATGAGAACTTACTTTTGTAACTACCCACTGAAAGATCCTAGCCCGTGTCCTACAAAAATGACATTAATCCATTTGTAAAGGCAGAACCCTCATCACCTAACCTCTTGCTAGGGTCCCATCTCTTAATACCATTGAATTAGGAATTAAGTTTCCAACCCAAGAACTTTGGGGTACATATTAGAACCATAGCACTGTCATTAGGATTTTTCAAGCATCAAGAAAAAAATACAAACATAAAAATCAAAAGAGTGGAATTCAATGAATTGGAAATACCAAAATCAAAGGAGTGGAGTTATGTGAATTGGAAATATCAACATAAACTCATAATTTATTTTTCTTTTCTAAAAAAAACAAAAGAAGAAGAAGAGGAGGAGGAGGAGGAGGAGGAGGAGGAGGAGGAGGAGGAGAAGGAGGAGGAGGAGAAGAAGAAGAAGACGACAAATCTATCTCTGCCCCGGAAGAGTCCCAGGACCAACGGCAACCCAGATTCTAGGACTGAAACCCCAATTCCCAGTGAAGGAAACTAGGGCTTCTGGCACAATGCCAAATGTAAGTCTGCAGCAGGAACTCCTCACTGTCCCTAAAGATAATGCTGAAAGGCAAACTGCCATGTCAAAAAGAAATAGAAGCCAGCTAGGCCAGGCCAACATGGGAAACTAGAGCCCCCAAAGTAAAAAAGATGGCAATGGATCAGAACATCAGATTTTTCAAAATCTACAAGTTCATAATGAGGCTCCAATTCATTGTTTTAAAAACCGATTAATCAATTTTAAAAATGAAGCATTTATTTACTATTTTGAGTAAAAAAAAAAATAGCTGATGATGAGTAGACATTCTTTTTTTTTAAAAAAAAATATGAATGTAGAATTGATGGAATTAAAAAGCACACTCAAATGAAGTATGAAATCCTGGTAATGCTTACAAGGCAGCTGCTGTTAAGACCAAGGGATACAACAGTGTGGAGCCAGGTGAGGGGTGGATCTCACTGGTGAGGCCTAAATCCACCATTAACCAGTTGAGACTGGCCAGGAAGAGAAAAACTCTGGCGCCCTCTGCTGGGGAGAAGCAAGGGGGGGCTCACAGCCTTGCAGGGAAGGATGCAGACCCAAGAACTACTGAGTCAAGTCCCTGGGACCTACCAGTTCTAATTATTAGAGATGATAAGGGACTGGGGGATTTAACATAAAACCACAGAGGATGAAGGGCCAAAAAGGGAGGGAAACTGTTGAAGAATAAAAAAGGAAAAGCAAAACAATACAAAACACTCTGACCTATCCACCAAGTGCAAGTGAGGGAGATCAAGGTAGGCCGCATCAAAATACACTTCTACTGCAGATTTTTGATTTTTTTTTTTTTTTTTTTTTTTTTTTTTTTGGTACCGGGGACTTGAACTCAGGGGCACTCAACCACTGGGCCACATCCCCAGCCCTTTTTTTGTATTTTATTAGAGACAGGGTATCACTGAGTTGCTAAGTGCCTCACCATTGCTGAGGCTGGCTCTGAACTTTAGATCCTCCTGCCTCAGTCTCCCAAAGTGCTGGGATTACAGGCGTGCACCACCATGCCTGGCTTCTACTGCAGATTTTGAGATGGGTTTTCAGAGGAACTGAAGACATAGGACAGCTTTGAAAAGATTTCTTTGGGGACATTTGTTGTCTGCAGCGCAAGTAAACCACAGATGTAAGAGTCCTTCTCTGAAGCCCCCATCTGCCTAGGAAGGTGTTTTCACAGGAAGAAGAGATTGGGGTTCTGACACCTGACCCAGACAGTCAGACATCACAGGCAGTCCTCTACTGACTGCTACCTGGAGACTCTGCCTGAGGAGACCAACTTCCTTCAGGAGAATTTTCCTCCCCTGACCCTTCCATAACCTGTGCTGTCAGGCCCATTTCTTTCTCTGCCTCAAAATGCTATTTAAACTTTAACTCTATGTCCTGTTCTTTGAGTCTTGTACTTGGTGTGTGGCCTCCACGTTTCTGCATGTTAATATACATCTATGCTTTTCTTCCCGTTAAGTCTATCGGTTATCAGTTTATTTCATGGACTAAAATTATTGAAACTTCACAGAGAAAAAATAAAATTCACATTTTTCTATTTTCTGTATTTTCAGAAGCTCTGACAGCTTGGAGGTTTGCAGACTGAGGAGAGATTGGCCTCCCAGCGGCGTTAGCTAATCCCTAGCGTCAGCAAACAGCTCCAGAGAACTCTCCTTTCGTATGCAAACTAACCAAGCCCCAGTCCACATCCCCAACCCCCCTTCATCTAACCTGACTTTCACATACCAAGTTACATTTTCCATTCCCAAAGGGCCTCAGGGCCAGGTACCAGACAATTAGAAACTATACCTAGAGCCCAGAGCCCCTGGACAGTATTCAAACTAGCCAATCCTAAACGTAATGAACTACTTAGCTTGCCTCACCCCTTTATTCCCTAGAGAACTAAATAAAAGGCTCAGGGCCTTGCTGCCTCTTGCTTCTTCCCACCTGCTGGTTGGCTCAGCTGGTTGGGGACTCAAAGAATGCCTCTTATTTTGGTGACTATGAAGGATAAACTTCCTTCAATGGCATTGTCTTCTTTGTGTCCTCACGGGGTCACTCCATCAATTAACATCCCACAGAACAATCAGACATATGTCCATCTCATTTGTATCCAGAAGGAACAAACCAGCCACATGAAAAGGGGTAAACTAAGCCCAGACTAAATGTTAGAAATGATATGGCTGTCCTTGGTTTGCTTGGAATGACAACAGTATCATGGTGGCACTGGCTGAAATGTTCTCAGATGGTAGAGCTATACGCTGAAGGACTTGCACATGACGTGAGATGATATCTAGCATTTTAGGAGACAGGATGGAGACTAAATAAGACTAACCATAATTAATAACTGCTGAAATTACATTATTAAATGGCAGGCTCCTAAGAATAGGGTTGATGCCTCACTCATTCATGCTACATCCTGGTCTTCTAGAAAAAACTGCACAGCTCACAGTAGGGACTCAAGAGCTGGTTTTAGTTTTTTGTTTGTTTTGCTTTGCTTTTGCTTTTGTTTTCTTTCAGCACTAGGGATGGAACCAGGGGTGCTCTACCACTAAGCCACTTCCTCAACTCTTTTTAATTTTCATTTTGAGACAAGGTCTCACCAACTTGCCCAGGATGGCCTTGAACTCACCATTCTCCTGCCTCAGCTTCCAAGTGTATCACCACACCAGGCACTCAGGACCTGTTTTCTGAATGAACACACCCAATTTTGAACATCTGTCTCCCCTACAGATGAACTGAGGGGTGAAGGCACCTCCTGCTCTGCCCTGCAGGACCTCCCTATCTAACTGATCTACTTCTCACCCAGGCTTTGTAAGAGGACAAATAGATGAGGATGATGGAAACACAAGGTTAACAGACTAATTCTATAAAATGAGCTCACTGTACTGACTCCCCACATGCTTTCTTTGGCCAAAAAGCAATCTGCCTGCAGCCTTGCCTGGACTAAGGGGACAAGAAATGTCATATTCCTCAACAAACTGAGGCAGGGGGCCGAAGGCCTGGCAGTCAATGTAGATGATGAGAACATGATGGCTGGTTATCACTGGGTTGTTAACAGCTAACTTCCAGGATCACACTTCCAATCTCAAGGGGTTGCTAACACTTCCAGTATTGTACATCCCAGCACAAGCAATTACCCCCTATGCTCCTGCCTCTTCCTGCTATTAGGCAAGTACTCAGAGAAAAGTGGGGGTCTGGGGTCTACAAAAGAACAAGACACACCCACTTCATGGGCACCCAGCTCTGGGCCCCCTTCTCTCCAGAGAAGTCTGCTACCTCTGTCCCTCTCTTAAATAAAACTTGCTTTCTACACTTGCCTCGGCGTTTCTCAAGTGTTTAATCTTCAACACCTGGGGAATGAGGACCTGTTCCTGATCTCCAAGACAGGTCTCCACCTCACCTCCCCTGTCTCCTGATCAGATTTTGCATTCAAATCACAACTCAGCCATGTTCTTCTTCATGTCCCCTCCTTTATATCTTTAACATTGTGCCCCAGGAAAAGCACCAATGTCTCCCTATGCCACTGTCTCTACCTGGAAGACCAGCTCCTGGAAGACCAGGAAATGCACCACATTCTCCCTCTGGACAGCACTCATGATATTTTATTTCTATACTGAAATGTGTCAAGCATTTTATTCAGCAAACTCCCGATTTCATACAAAACCCAGAGTGCCCTGTACTGAGCTGTGAAGACCAAGACTGCAGCCCTCTTTATTCCACATCTCAGTATGCTCTGTGCTCAACATGCATGACATACAAGCTTGCTATAAGAACACCATCCAACAGGGAATACAACTAGCCAACAAATTCACTTCAGGGTTCTAAGATGGCCAGTTTTTCAGTGGCTCACAGAACTCGGGTGTTGGAGCAGAAGGGGCTGTGGAGACCCTTCTGTATTCTCCTCACATTTTGCAGGCAGAGAAACTGAGGCATGAGAAGTAATGATGATGAGGCTGAGTACTTAGGGCCACCTGGTGAGTCCTGGCCTTTAAATTGAAGCCAATGAAAGGCTCAATGAGGGGAAAAGACCAGGACAGGCACTGATAAGATGGATGTGAACACACTGCCCAATGGACCTGGAGCCTACAGGGACAGATTTGGCCCCCAGCCCAGCTTCCATGAGTCCCTTTTGGAAATATCCAGAGGAAACACAAAATAAATGCAAAGCAATAATTTCATTAACACAGGCCATAAAAGTGTCATCTTTCAGCAATTAAAGACTGAACAAAATGACCAGATTGTATCATAAAGCCATGTGTGTCTGTCTTGTGATCTGTGGTCAGGAGGCCCAATGCCATTTTAGCCTATAAAAGAATTCCTCAACTCAGCATGATTGCCCTATTTTTTCTTAAAGCAAATTATACGAATGCTAACGATCCTAACTTAAATACTCATTATTTTTGTTCAATAATCCTCTGTGATAGTTCCTCATGGATCAGAAAGTCTCCTGGTATATCTGTGTTTGTGGACAGCAGTGACTTCAGACCCTGAACATTCCTCAGTATTACTCACACCTAGGGGTGACCTCAAAACCCAGTCCAGGGAAAGGAAATACTTCCCAAGGTTGTCCAACCTTGCTATCCTTCCCAACCAACCCTTGCATGAATTGCTGCATCAATCAGGGCACCCAGCTATACCATCTCAATTCTGAGTCCATCCTCTGACCTGTGCCAGGCAACCATCAAATTGGGGCTGAGAACTTACAATATGATATGCTCTTGTTAATAGGGGCAAGAGAAGGCCCCAGGAAGGGTTCTGGGAGTTATGACCAAAACTAAGAAACTCTGTCCTCATCTACATGACAGCTGGGATCAGGATGAGCCCCTGGTTGCCTAGCTAATAAAAGGCCACATTGAAATTGGTTTATCTCTTAGAGAGCAGACTCTGGATCAGCTGAAGGGACTATGTACCTAGTCCAATCTGTTCATGTTCCTGTTAAGAAAATTGACGTTTAGAGATAGAACCCTGTCCCTCCACAGGTGGAGGTGAAATAAGGCTGCTATAGTTTAGATGAGGTACCCCCCCCCCCAAAAAAAAAGCTCTTGTGTGAGACAATCAAGAAAGTTTTTAAAGTGCAATGATTGGGTTAGGAAAGCCTTAACCTAATCAGTGGATTAATCCATTTAAACAGATTAACTGGGTGGTAACAGTAGGCAAGTAGGGTGTGGCTGGAGGAGATAGGTCCTTGTAGGTATCTGTATTGTGCCTTTGGAGATTATAATTTGTCCCTGATAAGAAAAGCACTCTCTGCTTCCTGGTGTCTTGTTCTGAGCTGCTTTCCTTCTGTCCACACCCTTCTGCTCACCTAGGGCCCAGAGCAATGGACCGGCCATCCATGACAGTGGATAGGAATGACCAGCTATTCACTGCAGAAGAGACCTCTGAAACAATAAGCATCAAATACACTTTTCTTCCTCTAAAATTGTTCTTGTCAGGTTTTTGGTCACAGCAGTGAAAAGTATGACTGAAACAGAAGGACAGGTGTTTCTCCATCATTTCAAAGGGGTGTGGACAGTTTTGCAAACATACATGCATGTAAGAACCAGTGCAAATCTAACAAGAATCCAATAAATGGGGGAAAGGTCAAAAATATTGTTCACACCTGTGACTATCAACCATGGCTAAGGAGGTAAATAAACCATCAGCTACTATTAAGACTAAGGCAAATATGTTCTGTGTTTATTTAACTTCCTGCAAGCACCTTCATAAAGAAAAGGTGTTTGAACTGCAGCTGCATGTAATTTTCCAAGCCTGCACTTCACCCTGCATCTCAATGCCAGATACTACAATCCAAAATGAGCATAGCTGTGAGGAAGCCCATGAGCTCCTCTAAAAAGAATTCATGCAGATTCGAGCAAATCGTACACTTAAAAATTCACAATACCATCAAGAGAACAAGGGAATAAAAGAGACAACTGATACAGAAAAAGATGACATGAAAGGGGTCATTCCAATTTTGAGATTCCTAGCAGTTACCTCAACAGAGAGAAAAAGTGATCCAATTTAAACTTCTAAAGATAAAAGCTATAGTGTTTGAGAGGGAAATGACAGTAGATAGGAGTGACCAGCTATTCACTGCAGAAGAAAATAGATACTGTTCAAAATGAAATACAAAAGGAATCCAAAATTCTTTTTTAAAAGATCATGAATGAGCTATAGAAGAGCCTCAAGAAAAACCTAGCACAGGTGGCACTGGTGTCCCTGAAGGAAGAGAGGGAGGGAACATAAAAATGTTTGAAAAGGATGACTTGGTTTTTGTCCTTTCCAAATTTGATAATGATTATAAATATTCAGATGCAAGAAGCTCAATGTACTGCAAGCACAGGTAACATGAGGCAAACTACACCAAGGCACATCAAAATCAAATTTATTAAAACCAGCGATGAAGAGGAACTCTTAAAAGTAGACAGAGAAAAGGGACCAATTTCATACAAAGAAACCAAGAACTGACTGCAGATGGTTCACGGGAAAAGCACATAAGGGAAGACAACAGAACAACATCCTCAGGGTGCTGCAGAAAACAATGCAAAATCAAACCATCAACCTATGGTATGATACCAGTAGAAATGAATTCCAAAAAATGAAGGCCAAATAAAGAGTTTTCCAATAGTACAAAAACTGAAAGTCTTCATCCCCAGCAAAATGGCACTGCAAGACAGGTTAAAGGAAATTCCCCAGGCAGAAAAATACAACACACAGATATATGGATCACGTGAATGAACAGCCAGGGAAATGGAAACTACAAAGATGGATGAGACTTTTTTTCATTTAAATCTTTTCCAAAGAGAACTATCTATGTAAACAGAAATATTAACAAAGTAAAGTAACATAAAAAACATAATACACTAAAAAGTTTAATGTATGGCAACAATTTCATGAAGGCCAAGAGGGCAGCAACAGAAGTATCTGCTTCTCATATGGTAAAAAAGTTTCTTGAATAGTAAATAAAAATCACATGATGAGCGACTAGTGTAAGCTGAAATACCTACTATAAACCCCACAGCAATGAAGAAAATAAGTAAAACAACACTTTCCACTAATAAGCCAATAAAGGTAGTAAGACGGAACCATAAAACATTCAATAAATCTACAAAAAGGCAATAAAAGCAAAAAAGGAAACAAAGAACAGATGGGACAAATCAAAAGTAAATAGCAAGGTGACAGCCTTTGACCCCATGCATCAACAAGGCAGAGATTTTCATTCTGGATAAAAATAAAAGCAAAATCCACCTAGAAACAAATTTCAGATAAAAAAGACATAGAAGGATTAAAAACAAAAGGATAGGAAAAGATATACTTTCTATCAATAATCAAAAGAAAGTTGGAATGGCTATATTTATATCAGACAAGTAAAGATTAGCACCAGAATGAAGAGGATCGTTTCTTACTAATAAAAGAGTCAACTTAGCCAAGCACACCTCTAATTCCAGCTAAATGGGAGGCTGAGGCAGGAGGATAACAAGTTTGAGGCCACTCTGGGGAACTTAGTGAGACACAGACTCAAATTTAAAAACAAGGACTGGGAACAGCAGAGCATCCCTGAATTCAGTTCCCAGTAAAACACACACACACACACACACACACACACACACACACACACGTGAATTCATCAAGAGGAAATGACAATCCTGTTATTAAATGAAGAATGCAACAACAAAGTTTACAAATGTGTAAAGCAATAGACAACAAAGCAAAAAGAAAGAATATACAATTATGTTGAAAATTTTGACATACCTCTCACAATAATTGAGAGAACAAGTAGCCAGGACATCAGTACAGGTATTTATAGAACACACTATTAATAAAAGAATTCTACGAATGCCTAGTATACATTATTTTCAAGTGTACATGGGTCATTTACCAAGAAGACTATATTCTTGGCCATAAATTTAAGAGAATTCTAATCATAAAATAATATATTCTCTAACCACAATAGAATTAAAGTAGAAGTAAAAAGCAAAAAGATCTTCAAAAATCCCTAAATCACACCTCTAAATAATCCATGGGTCTAAAAAAAATCAAAAGAGAAATTAAAAAGTATTTGAACTTTATAAAAACAAATCAGAAATTTGGGTGCGGTTATGCAGCATTTCAGGAGAAGTTTATAGCACTAAAAGATTATATTAAAAGAAAAAAACTTCAAATTAGTGGCCATTTTCATCTTAACAAAACTACCAAAAAAATTAACAACTAACCCAAAATAAGAAGAAATACACTAATAAATATCTGAAATGGAATTATTGGAATAGAAAAATAGAGATATCAATGGATCCAAAATCAGTCTTTAAGAAAATCAATAGAATTGATAAACCTCTAGACAAAATGACCAGAAGAAGACACAAATTACCCAAAAAAGGAAAAATAGGTAAGAAACTCAATTTGTAGGTAAAAACTTTTCCACAAAGAAAACACAGGCCCAGATGGATTACTGGTAAATCTACCAAACATTTAAGAAATAAATACTACCATTTCTACTTAAACTTTCCCAGAAATTTGAATAAGAGGAAACACTCCCAAAGCCATCTCTGTGATCAGTGATACTATATAAAGACAAAATAAGAAAAGCTCCAGACTAATATCCTTAAGTAACATAAGTGGAAAAAGTTCTAAACAAAATTCTAACAATTCAAAGGCAATAGTTCATAAGAGGACAATATGTCTAAGTAAGGTTTATCCCAGGAATGCAAGGATGTTTTGTCATTCTACCATCAATCAATGTAATTTATTACATTAGCAGACTAAGAATAGAAAGTCATATGACCATTCATATAGACACAAAGGAAAAAAACTGACAAAAATCCAACATCCTTTTCTGGTAAAAAGCTCTCAGCAGACTAGGAATAAAAGGAAACTTACTCAACTTGATAAAAAGCATCCATAAAACCCCCACAGCTAGCATCATATCTACTTATGAAAGACAATGCTTTCCTCCTAGGATAGAGAACAAGACAAGACTGTCTGCTCTTGCCACTTCTATCTGACATGTACACCAGAGGTTCTAGCCAGAGAAATAAAAGGCAACCAGATAATGAATGGGGGGAAACCGTCTTCATTTGCAAACCAAATATCATTTACATAGAATATCCAGTGGAAATCTATAAAGACCTACTATAATGAGTTTGTTAAAATCAATAAATATAAAAACAATTTTATTTTGCTTTTTGTTATGGTTTGGATATAAGGCATCGCCCAAAAGCTCCTGTGTTAATGTAGAAGTGTTCAAAGGTGAAATGATTACATTGTGAGAGTTATAACCTAATCAGTTCATCCTACTTTAATGGAATTGGTGGTATTTATGGGCAGATGAGGCATGGCTGGAGGAAGTGGGTCACTGGAGGTGTTCCCTGGAAAGTTTCATCTGTCCTGTGGCCCCTTCCCCCTTTCTTTGGTTCCACCACAAGGTGAGCAACACTCCTTCTCTACCATGATGTTCCACCTCACCTTGGGCCCAGAACAATGGAATTGGTTGACTATGGGCTACACCTCTGAATTTGTGTGCCAAAATAAACTTTTCTTCATCTAAGTTGTTTTTGTCAGGTATTTTAGTCACAATGACACAAAACTGACTAACACTATTCTAGTAACAAAAAATTAGAAATGAAAAAGTTAAAAATCAAAAGCATCTGAAATAATACCAAAATGTACAAACTATTTAGGGACAAATTTGATAAAATATATGAAACACCTGTATACTGAAAACTATACATTTCTGAAAGAAAGTAAACAAGATCTAAAAAATGTAGACATATACTATGTTCATGAATCTCAAGCTTTTGTATTTATGGAATTCCAGGTCTCCCTAGAATAATGTAGATTTAACATAATCCCAAACAAAATTTTGGTAGCCTCTGTTTTAGAAACTAACAAGTTGATTATAAAATTCATATAAAAAGGAAAGAACCTAAAATAGCTAAATATCATTTTGAAAAAGAATAACAAACTTGGAGCATTCACAATGCCTATCTTGCGACTTGTTACAAAGCTACAGGACCAAAGTATACAACTTTGGTTTCAAAATAGACACACAGATCAATAGAACAGAAAAGAAAATCCAAAAATAGGCCCACCTATATGTAGAAAAGTGGTTTTTCTAAAGTTTTGGAAATACAATTTAGTGCAGAAATGATAGCCTTTTCACCAAATGTTGCTGAAACAATTAGATATCAGTATGCAAAAAAATACTAAATAAAAAAACTTTGACCCATACCTCATATCATACACAAAAATTCACTTAAAATGTATTATTAACCTAAATGTAATACCTAAAGTTATAAAATTTCTAGGAGAAAATTTGTGTGACCTTGGTTAGGAAAAAAAATTATAATATTTATTTACTTAACAACCCTACTATGAGAGCCAGGGGTACACAGGCTTGGTTTAGCTAGTTGGCAAATGGAACAGATGACTGCAATTATTTGCATATCTTTGCACTGTGCAATTTTCTAAAAACAGTATGTATATGTAAAGCTGTGAAAAATTCACGCACAAAAAAATTTATGAGTACTATGTCATGTTTTCATTTCATTGTCCATGAATCTAACTACTGTATCTAATGCTTGAACTTTTTGTTAATGATGTTTGTTCTCAATTTTGGGTGCAGACCTCATAAAATGGAAAACAGTGAATTAAAGTATTCCCTTGGTAAGACAGTGTATGCTCTATGAAGCAAGGGTATAAGGAACACTTGTCTTCCTCTGCTGGATTATGAAGCTGATCAATAAAGTCTGTGTCCTGCTTGGAAATGCACGTCTTGGTGAACGGCAGAAATCCTCCCACATAGCTGAGTGTGTGAAAATTTGCAAAGTAAAGGCGGAATCTGATTTAATTACAACAGTAGTAAGAAAAAAAAGTTATTTGACAATTCCCTAAAACAGACACAGCTGACAAATGGGCATTTTCTAACAGCAGTGTTATCTGGTTATGAATTAACTTAGGATTAAAAGAAAATGAGCTTTATGTCAGAAGATGCTAATTTTTTTTCACACTGAATTTTCAAATACCTGTGCAGTTTTTTTTTTTAAATATTTATTTATTTGCTTTAGTTGTACACAATGTGTTTATTTTTACATGGTACTGGGGATCGAACCCGGGCCGCACACGTGCTAGGCGAGCACTCTACCGCTGAGCATAACCCCAGCCCCTCCTGTGCAGTTTTAACATCACTGACCCACTGATCATAGCTCTTCTGGTAATAACAGTAACTGTTGTTCACTGAGGGTTAACTCTGTCCTAAGTGCTATGCTAGGTGTTTCAGAATTTCTATTATTTTGCTTTCCACTATTTGACTTCTCACTACATTAATACCTTGAAACTGTCAAAGCCAGTCCCTTGTTTTCAATGGGAAGACTAAAAGTGAGTCACTAAAGGACTGCTCGCAAAAGTGTGGGGGGCTGAAAAATGGTCTCCCAAAAGCTATCCATGATCAAATCCCTGGAATATGTGAATGTCACTTTATATGACAAATAAAAAGAGGAATCTTTGCAGATGTAATTAAATTAGGAATACTGAGATGGAGAGACCATCCTGGATCATGCAGAAGGGCCCTGGATACAATGACATGTCTGATGAGAGGAAGGCAGGAGGAAATGTATTACAAAGAGAAAGCAAGAGAGAGAAGAAAAGAAGAGAAGGGAAGAGGAGGAGGAGGAGGAGAAGGAGGAGGAACAGGGGAGAGGCAGCAATGTGAAGATAAAGGAGACTAGAGTGGTATGGCACAAGCCAAGGAACTACAAGAGCCAAGAGAATATGTAAGCAGCACGGGAGAGATTCTCCTTGGGGTGAGGGAGATGATACTGCCAATATCCTTTTTTATGTATTTATGTATTATTGGTACTGGAGATTGAACCTAGGGATGCTCTACCGTTGAGCTACGTCCCCAAAATCTCCTCCCCCCTTTATTTTATTTCAAGATAGGGTATCACTAAGTTGATGAGGCTGGCCTTGAACTTGTCATCCTCCTGCCTCAGTCTCCCAAGTTGTTGGGATTACAGGCATGCTCCACCATGTGCAACATCTGCCAACAACTTGGTGTGGGGCAAGCAGTACTGATTTCAGACTTTCAGTCTCCAAAACTGAGAAAACAAATTTCTGTTGTTTCAAGCCACCAAGTTTGTGGTAATCTGCCACTGTGGCTTTGAGAAATCAACACAACAGTGATAGCGCTTTGGGCAAAGACTTTTCACACACTATACAAAAATGACCCAGCCCTCCCATTGGCAGTACAAGCTCAGACCAGGAGAGAAAAGAAGAAAGAAAGAAAGAAAGAAAAAAAAGAGGAAAGAAAGCCCTGGCAGGACTAATTGGGACACTCCATCCAGAACAGCTTTCTGGTGAAGGGTGAAGCAAGAAACAGGCCCTCGGGCTGGGATTGGGGCTCAGCAGGTAGAGCGCTCACCTAGCACGTGCGCAGCCTGGGTTCGATCCTCAGCACCACGTACAGGTGAACACATTGTGTACAACTAAAGCGAACAAATAAATATTAAAAAAAAAAAAAAAAAAGAAAGAAAGAAAGAAAGAAACAGGCCCTCAGGAATGCTATTCGCTGCTCTATAAGAGCCCTAGGCCATAGTCCCTCCTGGAAGCTTTAGCCACCCCTCAGCATCTGGACAAAATGTCCTCTTTGACTTAACTACAGAGGGGCTAGAGCCCCACCTTATGCACCGAGGGGCACACTGGGCATGGCTCACCACACCTCCTTCATGGCAGCCAGAAATCCTATGTAGCAGATAGGAAGGAAGAGCCCTGGGACTCACCTAAGAAGATGGTGAAGCTTGTGGGAAGATAGTTATAGCCACAGTTTGGGACAAGAACAGTGGGTGGTTAGACAGGGCTACAGGGTACCATAGACAGGTAGCCCCCAAGCTAAGCAAAAACATAATTTCAGCCAGAAAGTGTGCCCTTCCCAGATGGAAAGCCATCATCTTCCTTTCTTCCTCAGGAAGGAGGACACAGCCTTTCCCAAATAGAGTTCCACAGCACCCTGGCCCAGCATACCCATGGGTGCCCTGGGAGAAAGGGCTCCTCTAACCAGTCCCTTAGGAATGTAGACAGCAACATTAGGATTGGATCTCAGGACATTTGCTCCCCACAGGAACCCCCCAAAGACAGCAGTGTCCAGAGTCCCCAGGCCCACTTCTTCCCACCCCTCTTAAGCTCTCTCCCTATCCCAGATGTCTACAGTGCATGCCCAGGTTTGCTCCCCGACACACACACACACAGTTGGACCCCAAAACTGAATCACCCAGGTACATCAAGTCCAGCAGCCTCAGCCCCATGTGATCATCACCTGGCCCTGCCCTGCCCAGTGAGGTTCCTCACCCAGCCTACACCACCCTCAGATGCTCTCAACTCTGCTGCCTCACTGCCAGCCCCAGCAGGGCCCTCTCCTATTCCCTCCATTGAAGGCACATCCACTCTTTCTCCCAAGACCCTTCACCATTGCCTCCACTGAGAAAGGCACTGATTTTCCCTGGAGCTGGCTGCTCCCTCCCTCTCCACTGACCTCAGCACCCCCTACCCCACCTGGAGGAAGGCTGAACAAAAGAGAAGGGGAACCTGGCTCCAACCCATGTGCTCCTTCCACCTCCTCAAAGGGCAGAGATGGTGAGGGCCTGGGGTCTAAGGAAGCCCTGATGGCCAGTGCCCCAGCAAGCCTCACACCTGGGCATCCCACCACTGTCCTCTGCTTCCCTCCTCCCACTGACAGAGGAGCCTTCCTGGGCTGTGGTCAGTCTTCCTGCAGAAGCCGCCCCTGCCTGCACAGGCTGAGAATCAGTATCAGGGAGGATTTGCCAGATGAAAGAGCTAGAAGAGGATTTCCACTACAGAGTAGCAGGGCACATTCTTAGCTCTGATCTGATTACTGCTGCGAGCAGTGCAATTTATCCCCAACATTCCCCTGGGCAGTAGAGAAAAATGAAGGGCATCCCACTCAGCAAATGTGCCCTCCTGAGGCCTCACATGATCTGTCAGTTTCTGCAGCCTGGACTCTAGCCCCACATGCTCGCTCGCGCTCTCTCTCTCTCTCTCTCTCTCTCTCTCTCTCTCTCTCTCTGCTCTAAACACCAACATGTTCCAGGATGAAGGGGAGACTCTGGTACCCCTCAGAGCCTGTTGGCCAACGTAACTAGTACCACAAATGCAAAGAGCTCCTAAGGCCACCGACAAGGCTCCCACAGGGGCAATGGTGGCCCAGGGGATGTGGCACACATGGAGGTTCTGTGGATCCAAACACACCATTTCAAGCCAAAGCTGTTAGCATGGCCTTGGTTGGACCTCAGCAGGACTTGGTGTCAGTTATGACCTGTTCCACTCCAGTAGAAAGCCTGTTGAGGGCAAAGATGACCACTGCCCAGACCCAGCATGAGCACTGGCAATTTCAGCCCCAGAAGAGTGGCAAGCCCAGTGCCAGCAGAGACACAGCCACGGCTGCCTCAGTACAAGGGGTTGAGGCCACTGGCTCTGTCTGCCATGGGGAATGGCAAAAGGCAGCCCTGCCTGGGCACAGCCTGCAGGACACAACCCCTTCCTGGAAGGCTCAGTTGGACAGTACACTGGCAGAGTTTGTGCCATGTGCATTTCTCTGGCACATGCAAGTCCAAGGAGAGGAATCAGTGAACAGTGAGGCTCCAAACACAGCAATTTACCACCTTGCTGGTGATAATGACTTGGCACTCAGTCTAGCTCCCCTTCTAGGTACAGGGAATCACTGAGCACAGAAGCCATTCTGATTTAACCTGAACAAAGGAAAATGCTGAGCTTACCGTGGCTAATTCGTCAAACTTGCCAAAGAGTTCGTTGAGCAGTTTCACCAGCTCCTGGGCCGTGCACTGGGATGCCAAGCCTGTGAAGCCCACGATGTCTGCAAACAGGATGCTGTAAGAGAAAGGGGTGCCAGGGCACCTCCTCTCAGTGACTTGGGAAATAATGACCTCCAGAGTTGCATAGACATTTCCACCCACAAACCACTTTAGAATAAATCATCCCATTTACTCCTCAGGGCAGGCTGGAAATAAAGGCTTCCCTGTTCCCAATTTATAGGTGAGAAGACTGAGACTCAGAGCAGCTGCAGGACTCTCCTCTTGGTCCCAGAGGAAGTTTAGCTGCTGTGTCATTCAGAGCTTGCTATTCTCCATGCCAACCCCTCCCACTACCCACTGTCCATTAGACCTGCCTCTTCCCAGGGAGGCCATGTGACTGGATGGTGGCCAGAGCACTGAACTGAAGTGGTAAGCTTTTAAAAAGTGTGTGGGCCCCTCCACACCACATCCTCTTTGTCCCCTTCCACTGCCAGCTGGACACAGGTGACTGTGAGGTCCTGCGTGTGGTGGTAGAACCTCACAATCAAAGGGGACAGATCACTAAATTATTCTACAGAGGTGCCACACCCTTATGTCAAACCCTCCACATACTGAGTGTCTTATTTATTATAGAACCCGAGTCAGTCTCAAGAACTCAGTGCCCACCCACAGAGCAGAACTATTTTTCTACAGTTTGTAGAAAAGACTTTAATCCATTAGGTCCCAGGTCTTCAATTCTGCAAACACAATAAATATTCAAATACTATTTCAAAGTTACTATAAGTAGTATGTTTGTTGCTCAATTTAAGTTTTTATAGGTGTACCACATCTAGGATGATGGGACAAAAATGGGTTTAAAAGATGTTTTCTAGGATTTCCTTCCTTTTTTTCTTCCTTTATTTATTTATTTATTTATTTATTTATTTATTTATTTACTTTTTGTTTTTTGTTTTGTTTTGTTTTGTTTTGAGACTGGATCTCACTGGCTTACCCGGGCTGACCTTTAAACTGAAACTTCTACCTGAGCCTTCCAAATTGCTGGGATTATAGGCAGGTGCAACCATGCCCAGCTGTTTCCTTACAAAATTAAAATATGCTCTCTGCAGAGTATTTTAGAAATGAAGAAAAACTGTTTGTCTTGAAAACATTATGTTTTAAGATACGTCTTAAAACATATTAAAATATGGCCATAACCACTATTCAAGGTATAAGGTGTTCTTGGCTTTTTCTAACTTTTGGCCTTTCTGAACCTATACGATCCCCTCCAAGAACCCCTCTAAGGAAGTCATAAATGTCAATAAAAGAAAACAAAGCCGGGGTGGTGAGGCACGCCTGCAATCCCAGTGGCTCAGGATGCTGAGGCAGGAGAATTGCAAGTTCAAAGCCAAAAACAATTGGTGGTTGAATGAGATGGATATCATTATCCTAAATGCATGATTGAAGATCTGAATGGTACTTATATACTTTGTATACAAACAGTTGTATGTAAAAAGATGCTATATATGTGCATTATGAATTGTAATACATACTACTATTATAAATAAAAAAGAAAAATAAAATAAAATAAAGTCTACAAAAAATTTAGAAATAAAATATTGGTTCCATTCTTGGCTAATTAAAAAAAAAAAAAAAAAAAAAAAAAAAAAAAAGCCAGCCTCAGCAATGGCAAGGCGCAACTCAGTGAGTTGCTTAAAATACAAAATAGGGCTGGGGATGTGGCTCAGTGGTGGAGTGCCCCTGAGTTCAATCCCCAGTATCCCCACCACCCTCTACAAAAAAGAAAAGAAAACAAGCATTTTGTGGGCAACAGAGGGTATCACCAAAGAGGAACCAAACCAGCTAAACTGGGTGTGATGATTCACACCTGTAATCCCAGGTACTCAGAAGGCTGAGACAGGATCAAAAATTTGAGCCAGCCTGGGCAATTTAGCAAAATCCTGTCTCTCAGGAAAAAAAAAGGGGGGGGGGGGGGGGCTGGGGTTGTGGCTCAGTGGTAGAGCACTTGCCTAGCTCGTGCATGGCCCGGGTTCAATCCTCAGCACCACATAAGCATAAATGCATTGCATTGTGTACAACTAAAGTAAATAAATATTAAAAAAAAAAAAAAAGTGCTGTGGATGTAGCTCAGTAGTAGAGCATTTGCCCAGCATGCTCAAGGCCCTGGGTTCAACCTCCAGCACTGCAAAAAATAAAAATAAACAGAAGAAGAAAGGAAAGCAAAGCAGGGGCTCAGAGCTGTACTCCAGCAGGACTGTCCAGCTCTACCAGCTATAGAAAGGGGCCCCAGGCAACTTATCCAACCCTTCAACATGTCCATCATTTCATTTGTAAAATGAGAATAAGAGGCCACCTTATATCTAGTAAGAGCACTATCATTGTTTACAATCATTTACAATGATTTTTAAGTATTATAATTCATTCATTCATTCACTTGCTCATTTGACAAGTATGTACTGAGGGCTAGATGTACTGGCATTGTTTTAGGTGCTTGGAACTTGGTAGTAAACAAAAGATTCAAACAAACGTGACTGTCCTTGGAAGAATTCCCTTCCATTTAAGGAGAGGACATATAAAGTATGCCCAAAGTGACAAGTTTAACTATAATGAAAACTGAAGCTGGGGAGACAGACATGGAGTTGTGTATGCTGTTACCTAGGATGGATCCGGTGAGTTTTGTGGGATGGGAGGAGGGCGATGTATAGACAATGAGCAGACAGGATTCCAGGTGGAGGGAAGAACAGATACGGCTCCTGTGAGTTTTGCTGGAATTTAACTTTTCATTTCAGCCTCTCGCTCCTGTCCCCCTGCCTTCTGGCCTCCCAGGTTTCTGATGCGAACTCAGTAGTTAATCTTATAAAAGCTCACTTGTAGGTGAAGAGTCATTTCTTTTTTGCTACTTTAAAGATTGTCTCTGAATCTTTAGTTTATTTCCATTTGATCATAACATGTCTTGCTGTGGGTCTCTTTGAGTTTATCCACCTTTGGAGTGCATTGAGCTTCTTGGTTGTATGTGTTAATGTTTTCAAAAAAAAAAAAAAAATTAGGGACATTTTTGGCCATTATTTCTTTAAATATTCTTCCTGCCCCTTTCGCTTTTTCCTTTCCTCTGGGACTCATTATGCATGTGTTGACATTCTTGAGGGTGTCTCACAGCTTTGAGTTTCTCTTCATATTCTTCATCTTTTTTTTCATTGTTCTTCTGATTGGAAAATCTCAATGGACCTATTTTCAAGTTCACTGATTCTTTTTCTGCCTGCTCAAGACTAATTGTGGAGGCCATTTAGGGAATTTTTCATTTCAGTTATTGTATTTTTCAAGTTTGGAACTTCTATTTTTTTTTTTTTTTTTTTTTTTTTGATAATTTCTACTCCCTATTGGCATTCTCTATTTAGTGCAAAATCATTCTTAGCATTTCCTTTAGTTATACAGATACAGTTCTGTTCCTTGAACACATTTAAAACAGCTGAATTAAAATTTTTGTTTAAGAAGTCCAATGTCTAGCCTTCCTCAGGGATGATTTCCATTAACTGCTCTGTTCATCCTATGTGTGACCATATATACGTTTATTTTATTTTATTATTTCATATCCAGTATATTTCTATTGTGAACTGAATAGTACAATGTGGCAACTCTGGAAATTACATTTCCTCACCCCAATTCCCATCTCAGGTCTCCTAGTTGTTGCTATTTGGTTTGACATTATTTAATGATTCTTGTGAACTAATTCTATATATACTTGGTCTTCTGAAATTTCCAGAGCTGTTCAAAGCACCCTGTATACATCTCATTCCCCAGATTATCCTTTTTTTTTTTTTTTTGGTTACCTTATTGTTGGCCTAAGGCAGCTATGATGTTAAACAATTGCCACTGGTTGTTTTTCCTCAAAGGTGCTGAGCAAAGGCAGTCCACAATGGGCTTTGCAATCAGGTACAATAGAGATGGCTCAGGAATAGGATTTCCCAAGAAAGTTGAGACAAATAATGACAATTCTCTGAGAATGGGGCTTGGAAAGAGCACCAACTCCATTCCAACCCCTGTCAGTGGCTTCCAGGGTGCTAGTTTTCACTGTGATTGCAACTGTTGGTTTTCAATGCTATTGTGGAGCTAAGAAGACAGAAGGTTGAGCATAGGGCAAGTTAAAAAGCCACTGTTAAAAAAGCCACAGCTCACTGATCTTGAAATATAGTTGTTTTTCTTAAATACTCCTGGATTGTTGCAAGATTTTGGCTAATTTCAAGAGTTCTTACAACATTTTCCAGTGTTGTTGGTGCATTCTCACAGAAGAGGATAGGGAAACGTACTTGCTACACCAGCCCTGATGACATCAGTCCATGTGAACTGTGTATGGCACACTGAGTTTGGAGGTCAATCCTGGAGTGATTCAGAATCACTGGGAGATTCTAATGAGAATGGGAAAAGAGCAGCAAGATGTTCATATCTGGGACACAGAAACACATCTGTGATGGTTCCCAGAAGGTGGCCAGAGGGGTGAGGGTGGAGCTGGCACCATCAGCAAGAAGGAGGCTCAGCTTCCTTGCTCAGGTTGTTGAATCTGCATCATCCTACCCACCACTGGGGGACTAAGATGCCAACCAGGAGATGCAGATGGATAACTTTCAGTAGAGAAGAAAAGTGGTGGTTCCCTGCCTCTGCATTTTTTTATCCCTGTTCCCAGATAAGAAGCCAGCTGAGGGAAAGGCACTTAGGTGTCCAGACACGGTGCTCAACTCCAGCTGCATTCCCCAGAGAACCTTGACTTTAAAAAGAAAAAAAAGAAAAACAAATTTGCCAATCCCACTATCTTGAGCGGCTGAGGTAGGAGGATCACGAGTTCAAAGTCAGCTGAGCAATGGTGAGGTGCTTAGCAATTCAGTGAAACCCTGTCTCTAAATAAAATACAAAATAGAGCTGGGGATGTGGCCCAGTGGTGGAGTGCCCCTGAGTGCAATCCCTGGTACCAAAAACTAAAAAAACAACAACAAAAATATTATATTCTGGTAAGAATCTCACATGAAATAAAATTATTATTAGTTATGGGTACAATATTGTATAGCAGATCTCTAGAACTTATTCATCTAGCTTTACTGAAACTTTATGGCTTTTGAATTATAACTCCCAAGTTTCCCTTCTCTTACTCCCCAGAAAACATCATGCCATCTGATTCTACACATTTGACTGCTTTAAATACCTCATATAAATAGAACCATGCATTATTTGTCTTTTGGTGACTGGATTATTTCACTCAGCATAATGTCCTCAACTCTTATTTATATCATCACATAATGCAGAATTTCCTTTTTTATGAAGGAATAGTATTACAGTTTATGTACGTAACACATTTTTAACAGCTTTACTGAAATATTATTGCACAAATATTGGGCGTGTGTGGTGTACAACTTGATGGTTTGATACACATATATAATTAACATATCCATCTCCTCCACATAGTTACCATCCTCTGTATGTTTACACGTGTTAATAAGATTGAACTCAGAGCAAATTGATTGAACTCTGAGCAAATTTCAAGAATATATTGTTAAGTCTCACCATCCTGTTGTACATTAGATCTCCAGAACATACTCAGCCTATGTAGCTAAAACTTTTACTCTTTTATCAACTTCACTCCATTTTCCCCAACCCCCAGCTCCTGGCAACCACCCCTCCCCACTTTGCTTCTATGAATTTCACCATTTTAGTTGCACATGTAAATGAAACCATGAAGGTTCTTCTGTGTCTTATTTAACTTACTCCAATGTCCTCCAGCTCCATTCATCCATATTTTGAGAGCACTTAGGGTGCTTCCACATCTTGCTTAGGGTGAATAATGCAATGAACACGGGAGTGCAGATATCTATTAGAAATACTGATGTCACACGTCCTTTGTATATACACCCAGTGGTGGGGGATCAGGTGATAGTTCTATTTTTAATTTTTTGAGGCATTTCCACACTGATGCCCATAATAGCTATACTAATTTACATCCCCACCAACACTGTACAAAAGTTTCCTCTTCTCAATAACCTCACCAACATTTATCTATTGTCTTTGAAAACAGTCATTCTAATAGATATAAGATGATTTCTCATTGTGGTTTTAATTTGCATTACTCTGATGATTAGTAATGTTGACCATTTTTTTCACACATCTATTGGCCATGTGAAATTCTTCATTTGAGAAAATTGTCTTTTTAAGTCCTTTGTCCATTTTCAAATCAGTATGAATGGAAAGACTGGGTGGTAACTATGGTTAGGTGGGGCATGGCTGGAGGAGGTAGGTCACTAGAGGCATGCCCTGAAATGGTAACAACCCTTTGTAGTCCTTTCCCTGCAGTCCCTTCTCACCTTCCCCTCTCTCCTTCCTGAACCTACCATGAGCTCAGCAACTTTAATTCACTGGGCCATTCCACCATGATTTGCTGCCTCACCTTGGGCCCAGAGCAATGGAATCAGCTATCTATGACCCCAGACCTCAGACACCATGAGCCCCAAATAAACTCTTCCTCCTCTAAGCTATTCTTGTCAGGTGTTTTGGTGACAGCACTGAAAAGCTGCCTAAAACATTAGGCTTACTTGTGGTTATTGTTGTTGGTTGATTTTATTTATTTGCTTGTTTGTTACCCATTCATCCAGTCTATGTCTTTTATGAAACCGACTGGTGAAAGTAAATGTACAAACACAAAATATGTATTGCTACAATTGGGTAATAGGAATTCCTGTTGTGTTGCTGTTTATCATTTTTGCATTTCTGTTTAAGAACTCCATTTAGCACCAGCCTGTGGTATTTAACATAAAATTATTCTTTTTTGTGTCTTCAAGGGCCAATGACACCCAAAACCAAGAAGAGCCAGCTTACTAAAAGCTGAAAAGGAAAGCACTTTGAGGTCCACCCAAAACCATCTCCTACCTGAGTAGCATTTATGCAAAGTGCCAGTCCCAAACAGGTGACACTCCACTATTCTAAGTGTGCTACACTTGAGCAAAAAGTGTTTCTGAAAGGAATGTACAACTTAGTAAGATAAATACTTTTAACAAAATGTTAAAAACAGACAAATTTCAGAGTCTACAGCAAGTTGATTCACCTGGGAGATCAGCTTCTTCACCTGGAAGATGGGAACAACAGTTCCTACCTTCAAGGACTATCAGGAGACTAAAAGAGTAAGAAAGAGGAGCAACCCTCCCCGGACCCAGGCAGCAACTAAAATAATACTCAGCTATAATTCAGACATGGGCAAATCCCCAGCCCACAATGTCACTGCTCAGACCCAATTTTAGAGACAGAATTCTAACTCTCTAGGCAATACAAGAAGTTCAAGGGTAGTGAAGTAAAAAATGGGAAAGAGAACTATAGCGTCATCTAAGAAGCCACAGCCCCTTCCCTACCTAGGCTTCCTGACCACACCTCCCCACTCCTCCCCTAACTACTGTGATTTTCCAACCTCCTTCCCTACCCCTCCTCTCCCTACCTCAACCAACTCCTCCCTACTTCCCTCATCTCCTCTCCTCATCCGTCACCACCCCCACCACCACCCGCCTTTCCTCATCCCTGTCCATTTCCCTCATCACCTCTACACCATAGGCCCACAGCCTACCTCTAGGCCAAGTCAGGGCCAGCCCTACCTCACATTGTCATGCCTCTGGATGTAAATCTTGTGGAAAATCCTCTCAGGGGGCTTCAAGAAGTCCTCCTTCATCTCCATGGCGACATTGCGGGGAAGGAGGCTCATGAGCAGCCGCTCCTAGACAGGAAAGAAGGTTCACATCAGACAACAGGGAACTCCCAGTTCTTCCTCAGACCTTCCTTAGAGTGCTTTCCTGAATAAGGACAGGGTGAAGAGCTGCCCTTCATAAGGGGCTTCAGACCCTCCTCAGGCATAACCTACAAGCATCCAGGCCTGCAGACAGTGCCCAGCCCCACACCCAGAGCCTCATTGGGTCCCACACCAGAACTGGACTTTGACTGAGCTCCAGGAATGCTGGCTGAGCATGGGCCTGGCCTTCTGAATACACAGCCTTGCCCGCAGCCCCTGCACACTGCTCCCTGGGCCAAGATACTGAGTCTTGGCCTGCTGGGCTCTCCAAGCGTCAGTGTGCAGTGGGAACACTACTGCAAAAAGACCACCATCTCTGACCTGGGCCCCTACCCAGATCCTCTTCCCAGCCTCCACTGCCCCAACTCAGTCCAGAAAGAGTCCTTCAGATTGGCTTTCACAAGTCACTCTTCCCACGGCAGAGACCACACACCTTGTTCTGACACAAAGACAAAGCTTTGGGGATTAAGCGGCATTCTCTCCTGGCCTTTGCCTTATTTCTCCCTTTCTATGGAGGTCAGGCACTTTTAACCTCCCCCCCCAACAAATGTTTGGGTTTTGTAAAATTCAATAATAAATAATATTAATTTTATTAATAAATATTACTAATTATACAGAATTGTGGGGTTTATTGCGGTATATTCAAACATATATAAAAACATTATTTGGTCAATTTCATGCTCCAATATCTCCCCCACTCTCCACCTCCTGACCCCCTCCTCTACCCTAATGGTCTCCTTTCCGTTTTCATGAAATCCCCTTTTTCCTGATTTTCCCTCTACCTTCTACATATGAGAGAAAACATGAGTTTCTTCTCTGAGTCTAGCTTATTTCACTCAAAATTATGATCTCCAGCTCCTCCATTTTCCTGCAGATGACATAATTTCATTCTTCTTTATGGCTGACTAAAACTCCATTGTGTATATATACCACATTTTCTTTTTCCATTCATATATTCAGGGACACCGAGACTAAGTCCTTAAGTTGGCTACTGTAATAATATGCAGTATTATGCTCCATTGGTCTACATGTCTATTTTTAAGTTGGTGTTGCAATAAACATGGGTATGCATGTATTTGTAAAGAATGCTGAGTTTAATTCTTTCTTGCTATTTATATGGCAAGAAGTAGTATAGCTGGATCATATGATAGTTCTAATTTTAGCTTTTTGAGAAACCTCCATATTGATTTCCACAGTAGCTGTATTAATTTACATTTGTACCAATAGTGCATGAGTTCCTCACCCTCCCCCTGCCCTCATATCCTCATAGGCATTTATTGTTAATTTTATTCTTGGTGACTGTCACTCTGACTGTAATAAATGGAATTTCAGTTTTTGTTTGTTTGTTTTATTTTACTGGGAATTGAACTCGGGGCGCTCAACCACTAAGCCACATCCCCAGCCCTATTTTGTATTTTATTTAGAAACAGGATCTCACTGAGTTGCTTAAAGCCTCGCTTTTGCTGAGGCTGGCTTTGCACTTGTGATCTTCCTGCCTCAGCCTTGCGAGTTGCTGGGATTACAGGCACACAACACTACGCCCGGCCTCAGTATAGTTTTGATTTGCATTTCCCTAATCGCTAAAGATATTGAATATCTTTTTCATAAAATTGCTGGCCATTTGTACTACTTCTTTATTTTTAATTTTTTTTTTTTTAGTTGTAGATGGACACCATGCCTTCATTTATTTATTTTTATATGGTGCTGAGGATCAAACCCAGTGCCTCACACATGCCAGGCAAGCACTCTAGCACTTAGCCACAACCCCAGCCCTGTACTACTTCTTTTGAGAAGTGTCTGTTCAGTTCATTTGTCCATTTATTGATTGGTTCATTTGACTTTTTAATATTGAGCTTTTTAATATATTCTGGTTATTAATCCTTTGTTGGAAGAGCAGCTGGCAAAGATTTTCTCCCATTATACATTCTATAGGCCATCTATTCATTCTGTTGTTTTCTTTACTGTTCAGAAGCTTTTTAATTTGATGCCATCTCATTCACTGATTTTTTTTCTCTTACTTCCCGAGTCATGGGATCCTATTCAGTAAGTCTTTGCCTGGACCTATCTGTTGAAGTGTTGCCCCTAGTTTTCCTTCTAATGCTTGCAAAGTTTTCTGGTCTTATTCTTAGGTCTTTGATCCATTTTGAGTTGACTTTTGTACAAGGTGAGAGGTAGGAATCTATTTTCATTCTTCTAAATGTGGATGTCCAGTTTTCCCAGCACTACTTCTTACAGAGGCTGCCTTTTCTCCAACATGTTTTTTGGCACCTTTTCCAGAATCAGACAATGTTATCAGTGTGGGTTTGTTGCATCTTCTATTCTGCTCCATTGGTCTACATGTGTGTTTTTATGCAAGTACCATGCTATTTTTATTACTATGGCTCTGAAGTCCAGGTATAATGATGTCTCCAGTATTGCTCCTTTTGCTCAGGATTGCTTTGACTATCCAGGTCCTTTTGTTTTTCCATATGAATTTTAGGATTCTTTTTTTTTCTAGTAAGGAAAAGAATATCATTGGCACTTTGATAGAAATTGCACTGAATCTGTAGATTGCTTTTGGCAATATGGCCATTTTAACAATATTAGTTTTGCCTATCCAAGTACATGAAAGTTCTTTCCATCTTCTTGTGTCTTCAATTTCTTTATCCCTCTGGATTTCAGTGTTTTCTGTTATAATAACTTCTTTTTTCTCTTTCTAATTTTATTAATTTGGGTCTTCTCTTTCTTTTGCTTAGTTTGGCTAAGGATTCATCGATCTTGTTTATGCTCCGCAAAAAGCAGTAGAGGAGGAGGGACAAATGAATAAAAAAACAAGACAAAAAAGGACAAATAGGAGAGCATAAAAATGTAAAAGAAGGGAAAAAAGAGTAAATAGAAATAGCAAATTTTTTGAAGTATGATTTTATATAAAAGTATGCAATCACAATAATGATGGAAATCAAAACTAATTGTAACAATAACCATACAACTCATATCAAAACTATGATTTTCTCCTTGCCTGGGTGCGTAAGGTAGACAGCCTTTCTGTGAGGACTTATTGGATTAAGAATCCGTGGTGGTGTGTGCGTGTGGGGGGGGTTGGGGTTGTGGCTCAGTGGTAGAGCGCTCGCCTAGCATGTGCGCAGCCCAGGTTCAATCCTCAGCACCACGTAAAAATAAACGCATTGTGTATAACTAAAGCAAATAAATAAATATTAAAAAAAAAAGAATCTGTGGGGGGCTGGGGGTGTGGGCAAATATTCAAGCTACAGAAGCATGACTTCTGAGAGTCTCTGGGTGTACAGGAGGTGACTGAATCCACAGGCTCAGTGTTAGGATGGGGCACGGCACCTTTATTTCTTCCCACTTCTAGGACTGTATATTGGTCCACTTAGTAGCTCTGTGTCAGGCCCGGATGCTAGAGATATGTCTGGAAGCACAAACATGATGGTCCTGGGGTTTGTACAGCCCAGAGGCCAAACCCATCATGCAGGTGGGGGCACTGCATGTTCATGGGGAAAACTCCACACCTAGTGCTCTTAACACAGTTCTCACCCCACCCTTCAGCTCCACCAAGGAAGCCCTGAAAGCTTTGCTGTGGGTTCAGTGCACCCTGTCCCATTGTAGCTCTGCTCCAGCCCAGATTCCTCTCTCACCATGATGGGCAGTGGCTCTCAGCAGCCCTAGTCTCTCCTTCATTTCTTTTCTTTTCTTTTTTTTTTTTTTTTTTTAAATTCTAAGTTGTTATAAATGACAGCAGAATGCATTACATTTCATATTATACTTATAGAGCACATTTTTACATATCTCTGGTGGTATACAAAGTATATTCACACCATTTGTCCCCTTATCTCTCTAATTCAAAATCATTCTCTGGAGCCAAAATTGCTACCATTTCCAGGACTGAGAAGATGCTGGAGTCTAACTTTCCTAGTACCACCAACGAAGGCACGACCTTCACAAAATGGCTTCCTGCCACAGTATTCTGCTGAAAAACTGAGAAAAGCAGAATACTTCTCCCACACCAGCCCCAATGTGCAGCTTCTGTGTCAGCTAAGTTCAGTCTGATATTCTCTCCTACTGCTATTTTCAAGGCAATCTTATCATTTTGCCTCTTTTGTCTTCTTTCTTTGGCTTCCCACCCTCCTCCCATGTCGGAGCAGCACATGTGCAAGCTCAGAACTGATTCCCTCTCACTGTCTGTTTCAGTAACCAGAATTTCTGAGTCTCTCCAGGTCTGTCAGTTTACTACTGATCCTCAGTGTGTTCCCTCAGATGCCCACGTTGCTGTGTGAGTATTCTCTAGATGTTTTGATTTCAAACTGCAGAGAAGTTGGCAAGCACAGCTTAGATCCCCTCTGTCATTATGATCCCCAATGTTGGGATTTTTCAAGGACAGCGGTGCCACCCTGAAGAGGGCCATTCCCTAGGCCTCAGTTTCCTTATCTGGACCAGTGTGAGTAGGACTTTGATTCTCACCAGGAACGTGAACCCTTTCCTGACCTTAGCCCCCACTGGCCCCTGACCCCCAGGGCACAGCCCTGTGTCTGTGAAATCTCAAGATGGATCTGTGGTATGAGGGTCTCCTTCAGGTCCACTCATGTTCCCTCTCATGCTGCACTGGAGAGGAAATTAAAAGTACAGAATTCAGGGGCTAGGGTTGTAGATCGGTGGCAGAGCTCTTGCCTAGTACACGTGAGGCACTGGGTTCGATCCTCAGCACCACATAAAGAATAAATAAATATAGTAAAGGTACTGTGTCCAGCTGTAACAACAACAACAACAACAACAACAAGTATGGAGTTTAAATCCCACACAGACTCAGAAGAAACATCCCACTGACAAGGGAGGACACAAGGACTAGAGCAGGAGAGAAAGCTCCATCCCTGCCTCATCTCTCTGCAGCCTCCTTCCTAGGCTCCTGGCCTGTGGCCCATGCGAACCAGTACCTGGCCCACCTCCCTCTGGGGAGCCTCGGCAGCAGCCACCTGAGTTTCATTCCCTCCCTACCTGTCTCCCAGTCTGGTGCAGGCTGAAGAAGCCACCCCCAGGGCTCCCAGACCACAACCCACTCTTCAGGGTAGAAGCCCATGTGCTGACTGGGAGCAGCTGCCATCCCAATTGACTTTTTCAGGAGCACAAGTGCCCATACCTTTGTGCCCAGGACCCATCGAGACAGCAACCAGTAAAGGCAGGCGCACAGACCCCAAAAGCCTGGTGGATTCTGGGAAGTGGCCATGAGGCCTCGTCCCTCTGCTCCACACAGATGGCACGGCATGTGCACAGTCATCCCATGATGGAAAACATGCTGGACACACAGGAGAAGCCTCCAGGTAAGTTGTTTCCATATGAAGTTTGGAGGATGAAGCCAGGCCCAGCCCTTTCGGAGGCTGATTAGAGCTCAATTTGTGTGTCCAAGCAAGACCTGCCTGGGTCCTGCCCAGAGACTGTGGTGCAGACCCTCTACTGTGCCCCAGGAAACTGCTGTGGGATGAATCCTGACACTCCAGAAGGGACTCTGCAGGAGGCTGAACCACTCATGACCACTCTCCACCTTAGATCACAAGGGAGAAGACATGCAATGTCCCAGCCACCCTGCACTGGAACAGCCTCAGGAAAGCCCCTTTGCACAGGGAGTGGGAGCTGGAGCATGTCTAGTGCTGAGAGGCTGTCAGGCCCCTTCCTTGATAGGGGACCCTGGGACAAGGCCCTAAATGTGGCCCTCAGAAAGGGACAACTACAGGCAAGTGGCCATACTGAGCTGGAGGAAACCCAGGTGGTGTTCACTTAGTCTGTGCTCTAATGGACCAGGAGCAGTGTCAGTCACTGACCTGAGGCTCCAAAGCACCTGCCAGGTAGGAAAACTGAAGCTGCTGCATAAACCTGGAAGGCCATGCAGGAAAGGCCCCTGAGGAGGCACAGTGCAGGCTCAGTGCTCACTCCAGTGGCCCCAGAGTTATGGAGAGAATCAACAGCTCCTCAAGCCAACAAGCCAGGTGCAGGTTTGGGAGGCAGTACCTGGGCAGCCCTGGGTGGGGCCCTGAGAGACCCACATCGGGATCCCAGGAGGCCTGGCCTCAAATCCTGGCTCAATGGCTTCGGGGAAGTTAGTGAAGCTGTCCTAGTGCCATCATGCCTGACAGGTGAGGTCAATATCTGAGAGTAAACAGGACCCACAAGTCGGGCCTTAGCCTCACACAGTCTTGGCAGTCACTGCAAGGCCATTGTTCCCACCAGCACCCCATCCCATCACTCCAGCATTCAGATCACTGTATCTCACATCTGTCTCTCACCTGCAGCTACCAAGTGTGAAAATACCCCCAAACCCAAACAAAACAAGTAAAACACTGTCCTTCACCCAGAACCCACCTCATGCCTTCTTTTAAAGTCAATGTTCTCAAAACACCCTCCCGAGCCACCAGAACACTCTCACTATACACCTGCAGGCAGGCCTTAGGGGTTCTCAGTCTTACCATCACCTCACTGCCCTGAACAGTTTGGAATGAAGACAGAACAACAGTGAACCACAGGCCACAGGACTGAACCAATCAGACAGGAGGAACTGAAGGACACGGGAGGAGACCAACCTGCAGGGAAAGGGGGCACCTGAGCCATAGGTGCCAATCCCAGAGGGAAGGAGAGAAGGGCCCTGAGCAGTTCCTGCACACAGCCCCTGGCACAGGACACTTCACATGGAAGTCTGGACTGTGACACAGGGCATTGGGAGAAGTGGCTGTGGCCGCCACTGGCCATCGGCTCACCGTCCCAGCATGCTACTCTACTGCTGGTACCACAACGAAGGCCTCCTTTGCATCAGGGTTCTTAGATACCTAGCAAAAGGTCCACATTTCCACCTCCCATGCAGCAAGATGTGACCAAGGAGACAGATGACGAGGACCATGTGGGAGTGCTGTGGTTTGGATCTTGAATATTCCCCAAAGGCCCATGCGTTAAAGGCTTGGTCCTGGTGGTACTGTTGGGAGGTGAGGCCTTTGGGAGGTCCTTGGGTCACTGGCCGTGTATCCTTGAAGGGAACAGTTAGACCCTGTCCCTTCCTCTTCCTCTCTTTGCTTCCTGGAAATGAGGGGGGCAGTTTTGCTCTGCCACATGCTCCCAGCATGATGGGTGGCCTCACCACAAGCCCAAAGCAATGGAGCCAACTGATCTTGAACTGGAACCTCCAAAACTGTGGGCCAGAATAAACCCTTCCTAAGTTATCTCAGATTACTTCATTATAATGATGGAAAGTTTGAGACCAGGGCAAAGGACAGGTAGCTGATTATCAAACAAAAGGAAATGGGCAGATAGATAGCACTTCCCATCACCAGATCGCTCCAGGGGAGGGGAAGGATCTCACTTTTCAACACAAGCAACACCCGCTGGAAGGCTCTCTTCTTGCCTTTTGATCACACAGGCATGAGAAGAAGGGAAACCTGAAATCTATAAAAGGCGCCAGATACCCCCACTCCCTCAGGCACCTGGACCCCCTCCTCTCCAGAGGAGTCTCTGTTCTATCCCTTAAATAAAACTTGTTTTCTTGCCTCGGCATCTCTCGAGTGTCTAATCTTCAACACTGGGGGAACCAGGACCCAATCCTGATTTTCAAGACTGGTTTCAAGTTGTCAAGTTGACTAACACAGGAGGCCTCCAGAATATTCCTTCAAGTCAGCACCTCCCTTTTCTCCCCTGCCATTGCTGGTAATCATAATGGCTAGATTTCTACCTACCATCTTGAGTCATGAGAAGAAGGCCACACAGCAGGGACATGGGTGGTGAACTAAACACAAAGACCAGATTGGTGAGAGTTTCACAGATCAGACCTGGCACAATACCAGAGGGTGTCTGCCCTGGAATGCATGTATGAAAACAGAGAGTTCTTTACTTGTTTAAGTTACTGGCATGTGAAGTTTCAAATGGTAGAATGTACTTCCAACCAAGAACTCGGCATTAATTCCCTCCATGAGATTAGCAAAAAGCACCTAAAGCCAATACCTGTTAATAACCAAAACTAAAGTACATAACCTTTGGGAGCAAAGCAACCATCTGATAATGTCACACACTCATTCCTGATTCAAAATAAAAATAAAACACCTCGGACAAAGTAACTCAACTACATGAAAAAAATAATGCCTGTAGTCAGTTTCCAATCTCAAACCTGACCCTGAATCCCCAAACACAATAAGCATTAACATTAGGAATGTAAGATGACACTGACAAATTCTAAACAACAAAATAAGACACAAAGCCAGAAATCAGAGGGACAAAACTTCATTCAAAGTGTTACAGTGTCTGTGAAGGCTATATTAAAACCTTAATACATTTATCTCAACTATCAAAATGTGACTTAGAACAAATGTATTATTCTTAATAAAATTTTGATATTTAAATGACAACTATGAGGGCCCTCTTCTGGGAAGATGGAGAATTATCTCTCCCTATTTTTCCTACTGAGGACCACTAAAAGTCCTGGAAGTTCCATATCAAACATCACAAGACTTACAGGTGAAGGGAAGAAGGCAGGAAACCAGGACCAAGAAACAGGGAATTCCCTGGACCTTCTGCTTGCTCCTATGTCCCAGACCCAGTGCTGGAGAAGTAGGCAACTCAGAAACACCAGTGGGCACAAATGGAGAGAAGGCCCAACAAAAGAAGCTCTCTCCAGCCCATAGACCAAGACACAGCAGCCCCCAAAGAAGAAGTTTTAGACAGAAAGGGAGGCCTTTAGACACTGGGTGGTGCTGGAGAAGGCCACAGAGGGAGCCAGGCCTGTCATTTCCATTTGTTGATAACAAATGCCCCTCCCCACTCTGTGGGGTCAGTGGGAACCACAGGGCTCTCCTTGCTCCTCCCGGCCGGCCCAGAGCTATTAGTAGGGGCCAAAGGGACTGACAGTCACACTCCTACCCAGCAGTAAGGAGAAGCCCTCCTCTCATGAGGGTCATTGGAAGCTAAGTGTGGAGCCTAGACTTCAACCTCAACCTGGCATAAAGAGACTGTAGCTCCCCTTCCCCTGGTAGAGTGATGTCACAGAAACTAATCCAAACACAAGGTCCAAGTAAGATTCAGAGCCTTATGCAGTGTACCCCCAAATGTCTATCATTCATGAGAACAAGAACTAGAACAGGCTCAATGAATGAATAAAGAAAACTAATATCAAGGAGGCAGAGATGCAAGAATAGCTAATGAAGCAGTCATCATAAAAACGACTCAGTGAAGAACTGAAACACCAACACCCTTTCAAAATGAATACTAATTATAAGAACCTTGACAAGGTATTAGCAGTTCACCAACACAAAAAAATAAAGAATTATATACCCTGACAAAATGGGTTTAATTCAAGGATGCCTGCCATATGTTATGGTTTGGATGTGAGTTGATCCCACCCCACAAAAGCTCCTGTTCTAATGCAGGAATGTTCAAAGGTAAAGTGATTGGCTTGCAAGAACTGTAACCTATCCAGTCCTCCTAGTTTGAATGGACTGACTGGGTGTTAGGCAGGTGGGACATGGCTGGAGGAGGTGGGTCACTGAGGTCATGCCTTAGAAGGGTTCATCTTCCCTGTGGCCCCTCTCCCCTCCCTCTCTCTCTGCTTCCTGATCCCACCATGAGTTGAACAAATTTCCCCTAACTGGGCCCTTCTGACATGATGTGTTTGCCTTATGTTGGCCCCCACTGGACTAAGACCTCTAAAACCATGAGTCCCAGATAAAATTCCCCTCTTCTAAGTTATTCTTTTTGGGTATTTTGGTCACAGCTATGTAAAAGCTGACAAAAACACAATGCTAGTTAGATATTGAAATATCAATCAATGCTATATACCACATCAATAGGATAAAGAATAAAAAACACATAGCAAATAATATTGAAAAAGAATGTAACAAAATACAACATTTATTCATGATGAACTTTCAGGGAAAATAGGAATATTGAACTTCCTTCTCTTCGTAAGTAACAACCCCAAAATGCTAACATTACCCTTAATGATGGAACATTCAGTGCTTTTACTTGGAACAAGGCAAGAATATCATCCCTCATCACTCATATTCAACATCACACTGGAAGGGTTAGCCAGTGCAATAAGGTAAGAAAAAGGCATATGTAGATTGGGAAGGAAGAAATAAAAATTATATGATAGCTACACAGAAAAAAAAAAAAAAAAAAACTAAAACTTTCCTAGAACAAATAATTGAGTCCAAAAGGTCATAGGATACAAGATCAACATACTAAAACCATCTGCATTTCTCTATACTAGCAATGAACACACAGACATTGATACTAAATATACTGTACCATTTTAAACTGCTCAAAAATGAATATACATGTAAATAAAAAAAATATATAGAACTTGTATGCTGAAAATTACAAAACTGTGCAAAATAATTGCAAAGTACAGAGAGTTTTATACTTCTTTCACAGTTCCCCTATTGGTTGCTCATACAACAGTGGCATATTTATCTTTTATTTTAAAAAGCTGAACATTTTAAATTTTGTTTTTTAAAATGATGATTTCAATTGTCAATAAAAGTCTGATTTTCACAATTTTACATACATATAAAAAATTACAGGGGCTGGGGTTGTGGCTCAATGGTAGAGTGCTCACCTAGCATTTGCACGGCCTGGGTTCAATCCTCAGTACCACGTAAAAATAAAAGCATTGTGTACAACTAAAACAAATAAATAAATATTTTTTTAAAAATTACAAGACTGATTAAAGAAATCAGAGATGATTTAAATAAGTGGAGAGACATACTATGTTCATACTGTATTCATGGAAGACAACAGAGTAAAGATGCAAATTTTCTCCAAATTGATATACAGGTTTAATACAAATCCTATCGAAATTCCAGCAATGACTTTAGTGGACATGTGAAAAAATTATTCTAAAAATTTCTATAGAAATGAAAAGGAATAATACACAGTTAACATAATTTTGAAAAATAATAATGAGGGGGGCCAAGGTTGTAGCTTAGTGGTAGAGAGCTTGCCTAGCATGTGTAGGCACTGGGTCTGATCCTCAAAGCCACATAAAAATAAAATAAAGGCATTGTGTCCATTTACAACTAAAAATATTTTTTAAAAATAATGAGGTGGGAGGAATCAGTATATTCAATTTCAGACTTACTATAAAGAAACAATAATTGAGATTGTGTGGTACTAATAGAAAGATAAACTCATGGACAAAGGAACAGAATCTAGAATCAAGAAAGGAACCCACACAAATTTGCCCAATTTTTGACAAAAATCCAAAATTAATCCAATAGATGAAGGATAGTTTTTTCAACAAATGCTAGAACAATTGGACATCCACACAGTGGAATAGTATTTGTCCATAAAATGAATGGATACTCCCCGCCTCCTTCCCCCATTCCTTTCCTTCTACTCTACTGATCTTTCTGCTATTTCATGGTTTGTTTGTTTGTTAATAGTGTCTTGTGGATACACATAATGGTGAGATTCACTGTGGTATATTCACATATAGGAAAGTTAGGTCAGAGTCATTCTACCATTCTTCCCTTATCCCATCCCTCCCTCCCTCCCCAATACCCTAGTCTACTCCATACATCTTTCTTCAATTTTGATGGAATTCTCCCCTACTTTTTGATTTCTTTCTCTCCCTCTCCTTGTCCCTCTCCCTCTCTCTCTTTATTTTGGACTAACTTCTGTATATCAAAGAAAACATTAAACATTTGACTTTTTGGGTTTGGCTTATTTCACTTAGCATGATAGTCTCCAGTACCATTCATTTACCTGCAAATGCCATAATTTTATTATTCTTCTTTGTGGCTGAATAACACTCCATTACGTACATTGCCACATTTTTTTTAATCCACTCATCTGTTGAAGGGCACCTAAGTTGGTTCCATAGCTTGGCTGTTGTGAATTGTGCTGCTATAAACATTGATGTGGCTGTATATTATGCTGTTTTAGATATTCTGGATATATATCAAGGAGTGGGATAGCTAAGTTATATGGTGGTTCCGTTACTAGTTTTTTTTTTTTTTAAATCTCCACACAGCTTTCCAGAGTAGTTGCACTAATTTACAGTCCTACCAACCATGTATGAGTGTACCTTTTTCCCCCACATCTTCACCAACACTTCTTGTTATTTGTGTTCTTGATAGTTGCCACTCTGACTGGAATGAGATGAAATCTCAATATAGTTTTGATTTGTATTCCCCTAATTGCTAGAGATGTTGAACATTTTTTCATATGTGTGTTGGCCATCTATATTTCTTCTTTTAAGAAGTGTCTGTTTTAGTTCTTTTTCCCATTTATTAATTAGCTTATTTTATTTGTTTTGTTGGTGTTAAGGTTTTGAGTGCTTTATATATTCTGGATATTAATGCCCTAGCTGAGGAGCAGGTAGCAAAGATCTTCTTCCATTCTGTGGGCTATCTCTTCAGGTTATTTGGTTCCTTTACTGTGCTAAAGCTTTTTAATTTGATTTCATCCCACTTGTTGATTTTTTGTTTGTTTGTTTGTTTTGGTACCAGGGATTGAACCCAGGGATGTTTAGCCACTGAGCCACATCCCCAGCTCTTTTTAATTTTTTATTGAGACAGGTTCTCACTAAGTTGCTGAGGGCCTCACTAAATTACTGAGGCTGGCTTTGAACTTGTGATCCTCCTGCCCCAGCCTCACAGATTGCTGGGGTTACAGATATGCACCACCACACCCAGCCCACTTACTGATTTTTTTTATTCTATTTCTTACACTTTAGGAGTCTTGTTAAGAAAGCCAGTTTCTGTCCTAATATGCTGAACTATTGGGCTGACATTTTCTTTTAGCAGTTGCAGAGTTTCTGTTCTAATTCCTAGATCTTCGATCCTCTTTAAATTGACATTTGTGCAGGGGAGAAATAGGCATCAATTTCATTTTTCTACATACGGATTTCCAGTTTGCCCAGCACCATTTATTAGAAAGGCTATCTTTTCTCTTATGTATGCCACAAACATACATAGGAGATATCTAGTATCAGATAACTATATTTATGTGGGTTTGTCTCTGTGTCTTCTATTCTATTCCATTGGTCTTCACATCTGTTTTGGTACCAGTACCACGCCACTTTTGTTACTATAACTCTGGAATATATTGGGGGCGGAGGTTAAGAGGGATTGAACCCAGGGGTGCTTAACCACTGAACCATATCCCCAGCCCTTTTTTGTACTTTGAGACAGGGTCTCACTAAGTTGCTAAGGCCCTTGCTAAATTGCTGAGGCTGGCTCTGAACTTGCAATCCTCCTGCCACCACACCCGGCTTGTAGTATAATTTGTATCAGAGTATTGTGATGCCTTCAGCATCATTCTTTTTGATGGCTCAAGATAGCTCAAGACGGCTTTGGCTATTCTGTGTCTCTTATTTATCCAAATGAATTTTAGAACTTTTTTCTAGATCTGTGAGGAATATCACTGTATTTTGATGGGCATTGCATTAAATCTGTATAACATTTTTGGTAGTACAGCCATTAATTCTGCCTATCCAAGAACATGGGAGGTCTTTCCACTTTTTAATGTCTTCCTCAATTTCTTTCTTCAGTGTTCTATAGTTTTCATTGTAGTGGTTCTTCACCTCTTTTTCTTTTTCTTTTTTTTTTTTTTTTTTTTTTTTTTTGGTTATTGTAAATGGGATAGTCTTTCTAATTTCTTTTTCAGCAGATTCATTATTGGAGTATAGGAAAGCAAATGATTTAATGTTGATCTTGTACCCTCCTACTTTACTAAATTTGTTTATCAGCTCTAGAAATCTTCTGGTGAATTTTTGTTTTTTTTCTTGGGGGGGGTCTTCTAAATATAGGATCATGTTGTCAATAAACAGAGATAATTTAAGCTCTTCTTTTCCTATTTGTATCCCTTTAATTTCCTTTTCTTTTCTGATTGCTCTGGCTACAATTTCAAAGACTATTTTGAATAGAAGTCTGAGAGTGGACATCCTTGTCATGTTCCTGTTTTTAAACAAAAAGCTTTCAGTCTTTCCCATTCAGTATGATGTTGACCTTGGGTTTGTCATACATAGCATTTACAACGCTGAGTTAAGTTCCTTCTATCCCTAGTTACTCTAGTGTTTTAAACATGAATAAACATAAGTGGAATTGGAATTTGCCAAATGCTTTTTCTACATCTATGGAGTTAATCATGTGGTTCTTGTCCTTAACTCTATTTATGTGGTGAATTACACTTATTGATTTCTATATGTTGAACCAACCTTGCATTCCTGTGATGAAACCCACTTGATCACTGTGCACTGGTTTTTTTTGGGTTTTTTTTTTTTTTTTTTTTTTTTTTTTTTGTTACCGGGGATTGAACTCAGGGGCACTCGACCACTGGGCCACATCCCCAGCCCTTTTTTGTATTTTATTAGAAGAAGGGTCTCACTGAGTTGCTAAGTGCCTCGCCATTGCTGAGGCTGGCTTTGAACTCGCAATCCTCCTGCCTCAGCCTCCCAAAGTGCTGGGATTGCAGGCATGCGGCACCGCGCCCAGCCTGTGCACTATTTTTTAATGTGTTTTTGCATATGATTTGCCAATGTTTTATTAAGAATTTTTGCATCTATATTCCTCAAGGATATCAGCTTCAAGTTTTGTTTCCTTGATATGCCTTTGTTCTTACTATCAAGGCATCATAGAATAAATTTGGCAGTTTTCTCTCCTTTTCATGGAATAATTTGAGCAGTATTGGTATTAGTTGTTCTTTAAAGGTCTGGCAGAACTCAGATGAGAATTCATCCAGTCTTGGGCTTTTATTGTTGGAAGGCTTTTGGTTGCTGCTTCATTACTTGATATTAATGTGTTTAAGTTTTCTATATTTTCATGGTTCGATTTGGGTAGGTCATATTTCTGTAGGAATCAGTCAATATCTTCAATATTTTCTAGTTTGTTGAAGTATAAATTTTCAAAATAGTTTCTGATGATCCTCTGGATTTCAGTAGTATCTGGGGTGATATTTCCTTTTTCATCTCTAATTTTATTATTATTATTATTATTTATTTGTTTATTTTGTGGTGCTGGGGATTGAACCCAGGGCCTTATGCTTGCAAGGGAAGCACTCTACCAACTGAGCTATATCCCCAGCCCTAATTTTATTAATTTGAGTCTTCTCTTTCTTTTGGTTAGTTTGGCTAAGGGTTTATCAATCCTGTTAAGCCTTTCAAAATACCAACTCTTTAGGTCACTGATCCTTTGGAACTTTTTTTTTAATTCTCATTTGATTGATTTCAATTATTTCCTGTCTTCTAATGATTACTATATAATTCTATACTATAATATTAAGATTGTTTAATATATATTAAATAAGATTAATGTGTAAGGTTACGATTAATAAGATTAAGATCTATAAATGTATATTAAATAAAATAAACACATAGAATTAAGATTATTGTATAATAATCCAATATAAAAATAAATAAAATAAAATTCTATAAATATTGAAACTTGTTTTGATCTTTCAGCTGAACTTTACATGTCAACTATCAACAAAGATGTATAATAACAAGGCACTCAATTCCCAGAACTGCAAAACAATAAAAAATAAAATTAAAAATGAAGTATAAATAACAACTGCAGTGGTTTGAAAATGCTGAGGATTGGTCGGCCTGTTAGAAATCCATCCTACATTACTTAAATGAAAGTTTTCTTTCTCTTAATAAATTTCTTACACACCGGGAACTCAAAATCGTTCCATTTACCTTGTTAGGATAACAAATTGAGTGTAAGCTTTAAATAGCTGTGTGTTATTTTTGGAATTCTGATTTAGTAGTGGCATCTGAGGAACAGCCAGGGCCCTTGGGAGACCTGCCTCCACACTTAGGAAGGGGAAGCTGAGCTCAGGGGTCCCTTCCCCCTGTAGGCTGTGGGGGTGGCAGAGGAGGAAGCTCTAGGAGCTGTGCTCTCTCACCCCTGTGCTCTCCAGCCGTGACAGGCTCAGATCTCAGGGCCAGACCCCCAGGGTGGGGCTATGAATATCCCAAGGACCCCAGGTGGTCCTGGTGGAGATGTCCTTTTAACCCACAACCCTATCATATCCACACTGAAGAAAGACAGCTTGTACCTAGGGACCGGGCCATCCTTTCTCAAAATTAACACATGACCTCCCCCAGTCTGCTCCCTGAATGGCACCTGTGGTTCCCACCTCCCTGCCTCTACCTAGCAAACTCTTACATATCCCTTAAACCTCTGATCATGCTCCTCCACACAACACACTCCACTGAGGGCATATGTTGCCGGAATCTGTGCCAGGTGCTTGCTATAGAACCCTCTTTAGACACCCCTTCCTGTAGGTCTGAGCAGGGCATAATCTTCTGCATCTCTCACCAGTGCCTCTGGTGGCTGGAGACCACATCAGGGTGACATTGCCCAGCTGATTCCCCACAGATGAGGTCCATCTTCCCAGTTAGCTCAGAACACTCAGTCAGATGCTTGTGGGAGGTGATGCTGGAGGCTCAGAGCCAAATGCATAGGAAAAATGAGAATGAAGGTGCCTGGAGGAGGCAGGGGGATGGCTGTCCACCACAGGAGAGACAGCACAGCAGGGTCCATCTACATTTCCCCTGCCCTCACACACCAGACCCTCAGCCTTCTGTCCAGCCAGGCTGCCAAGAGTTTTCTGAGCCAACTCCCTGGAAGCCGGCATACTGACCACCCACACCACCCAAGATCCACCTGTATCCCACCATAGACTTGCACCTGGATTGACTTTTCTCCTTGGTCTCGTCTGAGTCTCCTTGATTCTTAGAACTGGTCATTTCTGGAAGCTTCTCTATGGCTGGAGGAACCAGCTGGGTATTCCCTTGTCTGCCCCAGGTCTGGTAAGCAACCTCGGCCACTGTTCTCCACCTGCCCTGCTGGCTGAGGTCAGCCCCTTCTCTTTTCATACCAGCTCCAAGTCAGACATGTCCAAAGGGCAAGGTCTGTCTTCCACGGTCCTCACTCTGCCCCTCACCCCAGTTCACTGCCAAGGTCACAACCATGGGTGTGTGTGAGATCTGCAAAGGGAGAGGCCCCAGGAGAGCTGGGCCAAGGAGATCGAGGATGAATCCTCTTCAGATCACATTGGTTCATGGCCCACCTATGTTCATGACACCACCTCTGCCAATCACTGTGCCAGGTGAGAAAATCAATACCAAGGGAAACCAAAAAGAGCCTGGAAACTCCATGAATAACCCTTTTTAAAGTTCTTGGAGTACTGAGAAAGGACATCTCTATCCATGGGGACAGGAGGCCTGATTAGGGTGCAGGGCACCCTGGACGGAGAGGAAGAAATGCTGAACTCCTGCCCACAACCATCCTGAGGAAGGGGCAGATCTGTACTCAGAGCTGGTGAGTCCCAGGCCCAGGGATGGCCAGTGAGCTCCGCACAGTTACCACCCATCTGGAGCAAGCAGACAGCCTGCTTGGGTTCCTGCTCCAGCTGCCACCATGCAGCACATCTCAGGGCAGAGCAGGAGGGATGGGGAGACCAACACAAAGGGGCCAGTCTTCAGCCAAGGTTGCTTCTCCACCAGCTGCACAAGAGCCAAGATTTGCTCCTTCTCTCTGTGCCTGGCCATCTAGGGACAAGAACAGGTACTGTGCACTCCACCCACACCCAGGGCTCAGAGCCAGCATCTCCTCATTCTTGGATTGTGTACTTGACCTTTACATGACAGAGTATCATGTGGCTTGGGACATGTTGTGGATGGAATTTTTCCCTCCCTCAAATTTATAGGTTGAGTCCCAACCCCCCATTGTAACCATATTTGGAGACAGGGCCTTTAAGAAAGTAATTAAATTAAAATGAGGTCACTGGAGTGGGCCTTAATCCAGTCTGACTGGTGAAGAGATTTGGACAGAGATCCAAGGGATGTGCACACAGGAAAGACACAGCAAGAAGGTCGCAGGCTAAGGAGAGAGATCCTGGTCCCATAGGCTCAAGGGACCCTTCTTCCCCAGCCACACCACCATGGCTCTATGTTATCCTAGTGGCTCCTATGTCTGGGCTCTGCCATCAAGAGGAGCACAAAGAGGACTGTCCCAGGAACAGCATGTTGGCCACCATCTCCAACTGTCACATAGGCCTAAGACAAATGAGAAACACAACAGAGGAGGTAGATGGCTGGGGTCCCCACAAACCTCCTTGCCTAGAGAACAAGGCTTTAACCAGCTCTGGTCTCCTCCTGACAACACACAGCCCACACCATGGAAGGATGAGGAGGTGACACTGGATCGCCATGGCTTCTACAGGACTGATTCTGAAGCACGAGTGGCAGAAACACTGTGGCAAGGCTGATCACAGAGCAGCGAGGGGATACTGGAGGGCTGTGGAGCCGGAGGACCCCTGGGCAGTCCTGCCACAGGACTCAGCACTCTGCATGGAGACAATGTGCAGCATCCAGGCTGGAGAAAGGCGTCCCACCACACACCATGCTGACTGCCTCAGGTAGGAAGAATGCTGGGCAGGGACTGCTCAAAAAAGAGGTGATGGAGGTGGTCACCTCCCCTTCCAGGCATCTGACCAGGAATCAGGAGATCTAAAGCCAACCCAAGCTGATTGTTTTCTGGGGTCAGTGGGGCCTCAATTCTACTTGCACAGTGTCCTGGCTACTGTGGGACGAACTACACAAGGGAGTTAGGTCACCCCAAACCAAGTGGCACACCTGTCTCTCTCTCTCTCCTAGAGCCCAGTGCATTAGCAACACCAAAAGGAGACAAGCAGCTGAGAGACTTCCTCCCAGTCCACACAGGCACATGAAGCACAGAGCCCGAGAAGGGCCACTAATGAAAACTGGACAGGAAACCAGGCTTGTACATCTGAGCTTCCTGTAAGACCTACGGCCCCCTAGCAAGGTCCCGCTGAGCTCAGGGAATCAGTTTCCTATTCTGTGCATGATCCAGGTAGGATAACATTTTCCTCCCAGTTGTATAGAACTCATCTGCAGGCCAGTGGTAGTACACAAATGTAATCCCAGAAGTTTAGGAGGCTTGAGGCAGGAGGATTGTGAGTTCAGAGCCAGCCTCAGCAATTTAGTGAGGCCCTAAGCAACTTAGCAAGACCCTGTCAAAATAAACATAAAAAGGGGATAGGGGAGACTGGACATATGGCTCAGTGGTTAAGCAAGCGTCCCTGGGTTCAATCCCTGATATGAGGGAAAAAAAAAAAAAAAAAAAAAAAAAATACAGAACTCATCTGCAAACCCTGCAGGGCTTGCTGTCATTTTTGTAACCCTGTAAAAGGACTGAGTCAGTATTTTTGATGGTTGTAAGATTTTTCAGGCTTTCTTTTTCTTTTCAAATCATCTTTGGCAACTGACACGTTTCTGGGAATTTGTCCATTTTGTCTAAGTTTTCAAATATGCAGGCAAAAGGTTATTCTTAGCATCTCTCCCTATTATCTATTTTGGGTCACTGCTTTGTCTGCAGCCGGCCTCTTCTTGTCCCTCATACTACTCATGTATGCCAGCTTTCTTTCTTCTTGATAGATGTCTCTCAGGTTTTTCTCTTTCTAAGAATCCACTTTTGACATTTCTGTTCTGAAACAGCAAGAGCCCTGCTAGAATCTTCACATCCCTTCGGAACATTTAACACGGTGTTCTATAAACTACACCTGAGTGAGCCTTTGTGCACCCAGGAGGACCAGACACAAAGGGAGATTCAGGGCTTGGCCTGGGTTCTGCCCCACCCACCACTACCTTGTTCTTTGCTCATTATCTTTCCCAAAGTGTTTAAAAATCTGAGCCCTGGTTCTCAGATTAATAAAACAGAATAAAGTCCTTACAATCTTAACAATGAGGCAGAGGCCCAGTCATTTAACAGATGCCTCTTAATTTTAAAGAGATTCAACCACATGGGACAAGAAGAACATTTTTGTATTGGACCTTCTTTTCCACCCAGGCACCACTGGTGAGGACTCCCCTTCGTTCTGGTCCTTTATTTTGTTGGGAGGAGGAGACTTTTTAGCATATCTAAACCCCTCTCAAAGGAATCAGCCTCAGCAATACTGATAATTCAGGTAACTTTTCTCAGGAGTAAAGAACCTTCTGGAAGTACAATAAGTGGTACAGTGTAACAGAGGAGCCCCCTGCTCCACCCTCTCTCCCATCTCCTCCAGAAGGTCCAGGGAGGATAGGAAAAACAACTCCAACATTCCTCAAACAAAAGTGTGCAGACCTGAAGTTCTCTGAAGAAGCTGTCTTCTATATGAAAGACTCTGCAGAATATTTGACAATGGCTAGGGAGAGCATGGTGATTATGGGAAGATGGAATGTTGCAGGTTGAGAACCAAAATCATCTTGGGCTATCATAGGCCCTTTAGAAAAATAGCCACTTACTTGTAAACTTTGTATATGACCTAACCTCCATGTGACTATTAGATAAACTTCTTAGAATATATGTATCACTAGGCTTAGCAGCCCTCTAGCCTCCACCAACCCCAAATCTAAGAATACTATAACTTCTATAACCTATGGAAGAAATTTCCCCTTTTGCTGAAGTCCAACTATCTACTGCCCACCAATGGATTTATGGAATGCATGTATGCGTGGCCTTCTTCAATCGTGAAAGTTCCACATAACTTCTTTCATGAGAGACTACATCATTCAGGGTAATTCAGTAGGGTCTTCCTGGACTATAATCACTCATATTTGGCTCTGAACAGACTAATTTCTTATTTTCTTTAAAGCGGTGTTGTTATTTTTTGTTGACATATGTTGGTGGAAGCCTCATTGCCTGAAATGATGCAAGCAGTTGGGCCTAACCACCTCAGCAGATGAGGACTGGACCCCAACACATCCTGGCTGACTGCGTGGCAGCCACACGGCTGTCGGTGTAAACAATGGAGGGCAAAGGCTCCTGATGGCTGTATCAAACACGCCTCTCTTCATGGCAGTGCTGCAAAAATGAGCAGTAAGTACAGCACCAGAGACAGTCCTGGCTGATGGATTCCAACAAGGCAGCATCACCCAGGGCTCCTAGAGGTTTTCCTCATGGCTTAAGGTGTAGTACACAACGACAATTTTGGCATGGGGTTGAGGGATCCAATTTATAAACAGAGTGGAGAAGGGCTGAGGCCCTGCAGCCTCAATTTGAAGCTCTGACCAGTAGCACTGTGTCGGGGCCTTTGGAACACATCGGCCGATAGGGTAAAGAGCTCTGGCTGCTTTCCACGCCCTGTTACGGACCTGATCTGAGCCGAGGGCGTTGCTCTGGTTGCTCTGATGTATGGTGAGAACCGAAACCACCCTAAGGATAGGATAGGAGACTCTGCCAATAGGACTTGCCCATGTTCGTTGCCTGTTTCTATAATCTGCTTGCTGACTGGTCTTTGTCCACTATAAGACTGGCCACTTTCCTCAATAAACCTGAGTTCCAGCGCTGAAGTTACCTGACTGGACTCCTGGCATGTCCCTGGGTCTTTTGAAGGGGGGGAGGGGGGGGCACTAGCGGCTTCTACCTTCCCAGTCTCGTCTCACTGCTGAGGTACGCTCCCTGGCCTCCTTTGCTGGACAAAGGAGGTCCATCCCGGGTACGGGGGCTAGAAACTTCAGCCCATTACCATAATTTCACGACAGCACTGGGCCAGGGCGCTGCTGTCTCAGAGGTTCTCATTTGTTCCACCAAATCCCTGGGATAGGACAAGGGACTTTTAATATAGAGGTTTGCATCTCAGAACAGCGGCCCCTTGCTCTCCCCCTCATAAGTGCAGGTGGTTAGTGCTGGCCACAGCAGCATAGCCAGACTGGTAGATATCCCTGGGAGGTGTGTTCTTTGTGAGCTGAGCACAGCCCTCTCCCTGTCAGGCACCCTGAGTTACACACTCAGGAAAAGGGGAGAAAGAAGTCCCCAAGTTCCCCCAGTGCAATTGCTCCCCTGCCTCCAGGCTCCCACAGGGGCACTGACTCCCAACATGTCCACATGCCTCTGTCCCACTAATGTCAGGCAGGGGTCCTCCTACAGAGTCCAGCACCCATGCAGCCACTGAGAGAAGAGCCATCCCACAGCACAGACACTCAGGCCCAGCCCTGCTTTCTGATCCACCTTCAGGTCAGGCCACCAGAGGCCCTAAAGCACCACACACACGGGAGCATCCTGCTGGGGTCTCTGCCCATGCTGCTTCCCTGGTCTCAACCTACTCAGGCCTCACCTTCTAGCCCCTCTGAACTCTGCCCTACATCTCACCTCCTGCACAGACACAGACCCCTCCCAGGACTGGGTTCCACTGCCCAGATCTTCCAGGACCCAAGTGCAACCCCCCAAACCCTTCCAGAAGCAGGGATGAGATAAGGTCCCCTCCTGGAATTAGGGTACATGTCCCAGGTCCCTTCCCAGAGTCAGATATGTCCTTCCAGATCCCCTCCAATCACCCATCATGTTGCCTTAACAGTCTACATGGGTGGAGAAGACTCTAGAAGCAACCATTGGATGGAACTCACAATCACTTAGCTATCTGGTAGAGGGTCCCTCACCCATTGCTCAAGGAGGCCTTGGTTTCATATTGATACAGGGAGACTGGAGCAGAGCTGCTCCCTGATCTCTAGGAGGTCCCCTGGACAGACACAGATTGACCATGAGCCCATGGTACCTGAGAGCCCAGAAGCTGGCAGGCCTTGCTGGGTCCTGGTGCTGCCTTACTTCTGCCATCCCACGGAGACCAGGCATCTGAGTCCCGGGTACCAGCCCACCTAGTAGGATAGTCTTCCTGAAATACAACCCCAAGCTCAGAGGGGATCCAGAGAAAAAGACAGCAAAAGGAGGGTCTGCAGAGATCTCAGGGTGGACTTGGGAACTCACAGAAACCAGGTACTCACTCAGTACTCAACAATCAGAATGGGAGCTCCACTCTGAGGCAACAGGAGAAACCTAGGAAGCTATAAACAAAGAAAAGCCAAGGTAGGGGGATGGGCTGTGGACAGAACTTAGCCTCTCTGTCGTGGGGAGAGCTATGCACCCGGCTCCTATGAGAGTCAAGTGCACAATTAACAAAGAACTAAGATGGTGAGCAGGAAGTGGCAAGGATGGCATCAGTAATGGGAGGGGCAGGACAAGCAGGAGGGGCCACGGGCTGACACAGAGAGAGACAGAGACAGACACAGAGAGGGAAATGGAGAGGCAGAGACGGGGGGGGGGGGGGGGGGGGGGGGGGGGGGGGGGGTGATATAAACATAGATGGAGACAGGGAGAGAGAAAGAGAGACTCAGAGAGAGGGATATGAAGAAACAGAGAAACAGAGGGAGAAGCAGGAACAGAGACAGGAGAGACAGAGACAGAGAAACAGAGATGGAGACAGAGACAGACAGAGAGTCAGAGAGAGGAATCTGAAGAAACAGAGAAAGAAAGAGACAGGAGGAGATGGAGAGGCAGAGACAGGGAGAGCGATAGACACAGATGCAGAGAAACAGATATATGGAGATAGGGATAGGAAGAAACAGAGACAGAAAGAGACAGTAACACAGAGACAGAGAAAAGACAGAGAGATAAAGAGACATAATGGGAGGCAGGAGAGGGAATGGGAAACCAATCAGATGCAACGCACAGAACAGGGCTGGCTGCTCACCAGAACAGAACCTTCCCTGGGCCTGGGCCTGGCTTTCCCACCCCCAGGCTGGGCAGAGCATGTAATCTGCATTTTTAACAGGCTCCCTAGGGCTGTTGATGGCATGCCCCATACAGAGCACTAGCATTCCAGGGAGGAGAGAGTAATCAGACACTACTTCTTAAAGATACAAAAGAGCACAACCTTTAGGAAAACACTCAAGAACTTGGAGGAGAAGCAGGTTATATTCACTCGCCTAACAATGTAACTAAGAGAATATTTCAAATCTAGATGAATACAGATGTGCAAGAAGAAAACCTTTTTGAAAGTATGGCATCTAAATGAAGCTAGAATCTGACAGGCAGTCAGTATAGATAGGTAAATTGAGTCAGGTCAGATCAAGAAAGCCAATTTTGAGTGAGTCCAGGGAAGTTGAAGACTGCAGGGAGACTGTCCCTTGAGGGATTGGAATGTTAATTCCTCAGAGCCCTTCCTCCACCCTTATGAAGAACCTGCCCCTGCCCCAACCTGTTGCCAAGGTAACCTGTCCCAAGAACTGCCCCTTCCTACAGAAAGCTATACAGTTGTTAATTAATGTGCCCTGGGCTGCTCCATCCTGCCTTTCCCCTTTCAGCCCATCTGCTTCTCACCTTTTGGCCGTCCTACAGAGCATTCAAGCATTCCTGGGTCTGATCATATACACAGGAAGGAGAGAGAAAGGGGAAGAGGGCAGGAAAACAAAGGAAGCCTGGGTTATATAAAAAGACAGGCCTGTTTCTTGGGATACCAGGATACCAGCAATGGCTCCCTTCTCCCTCCTGGGAGAAGTCTGTTACCCCTTTTAAATAAACCCTGCTTTATATGCTTGCCTCGGTATGCTTCTCTAATGTTCAAATTCAACATTTGAGGGAGCAGAACTCGTCACCTGCAACAGCAGTATCATAAATATCAGAAGCTGAGAACACTGGAGCATATGCACTAAGGGGAAGAAGAAACTGTTGATTTAAATCACATTTATAATGCAAGTAGGTACACCTTTGCAAACTATTTTCATGTAGAAAGTAAAATTCATACTGTATGCCAAGGTGACAAATATGTGACAAAAGAATACACATAAAGACAAAACTTTGAAAAAAAGAGCACTCAGCTGGATTAATGGGATTGGGTGACATTTACCATTTTGAAATTTTCTGCCTGAGTCTAGCCTTCCTCATCTGTAGAGCTAAGAAATAAACCTTTGCTCCCAGGACTGCTAGAAAACCAAGTAAAAGCCGGGCACAGTGGCACACGCCTGTAATCCCAGCACTTGGGAGGCTGAGACAGGAGGATCGCGAGTTCAAAGCCAGCCTCAGCAATGGCGAGGCACTTAGCAACTCAGTGAGACCCTGTCTCTAATAAAATACAAAAAAGGGCTGGGGATGTGGCCCAGTGGTTGAGTGCCCCTGAGTTCAATCCCCTGTACCAAAAAAAAAAAAAAAAAAAAAAAAAGAAAAAGAAAAAGAAAACCAAGTAAAGCTACACCTTCAAGCAGCAATGACTAGAGGAGTTTATTGCAGCACTACACACAACAGCTAAGATATGAAATCAGCCTGGGTGCCCATCTACAGATGAATGGACAAAGAAAATATGGACAATGGAGTACTATTCAGCTATCAAGAAGAATGAAGCCAGGTGTGGCGTACTCCTGTAATCCCAGCAGCTTACAGAAGCTGAGACAGAAGGATCACAAGTTCAAAGCCAGCCTCAGCAATGTTGAGGCACTAAACAACTCAGTGAGACCCTATCTCTAAATAAAATACAAAATACGGCTGGGCGTGTGGCTCAGTGGTCATAGGGCCCCTGAGTTCAATCTCCAGTACCAAAAAATAAAAAGAATGAAATGCTGTCATTTGTAGTAAAACAGATAGAACTGGAGGACAGTAAGTGAAATAAGGCAGCCATTTAATTTTTAATTTTTTTTTTAGTTGTAAATGGACATGATGCATTTATTTTGTTTTTATGTGGTGCTGAGGATCGAACCCAGTGCCTTCCATGTGCAAGGCAAGCACCCTACCACTGAGCTACAACCCCAGCCCAAGGCAGCCATTTTATAAAGACAACTGCAGCATGATCTCTCTCATATGTGGAGGCTAAAAAAGTAGGCCTGAACACAGAAGAGTGATTGCCAGACGTGGGGAGGATGGAGGAAGTTGGGCAATGGGACCTGGAACAAAGTTAGATAAAAGGAATAAGATCTGGTGTTCCACAACATAGTGGGGTGACTATATTTCAAACCTGTTATATATTTCTACAAAGATCCAGTAGAGAGTAACTCAAAGGCTCCAAACACAAAGAAATGACAAGAAGGAAATGTAATTACCCTATGTGATCGGTGCTGCTGCATGCATGTGTTGAAATGTCACACTGAACTCCATTGATAAGTATATTTGATTAATATGTCAATCAAAAAATTAATTTAAAAATAAATAAAAACAAAATGACCTAAAGGGGTATGAGAAGAAAACAATTTATTTTAAAAAAAGGAACATGCTGGGAAGCAAGATAATCCATAGGAGAAGCAGCAAAAGTCAGAAAGAAATGAGAATTGACAAAACAGAGGAAGCAGGAAAGGAAGGTATTGAAAAGGAGATGGCAGGGGATCAGAGAAAAAGAAAAGGGTGGTTCAGAAATACACACATATATGACCCACAAAAATGCCTGCTTTCTCCAGCACTGCAGAGGATAGAACTTAAAGGAAAAACAGGGTTCCTAAAGATTCAGTTCTGAAATCTCACAGAGGAAATAAAAACAGGGTCAAACCTTTCTTAGAAAGTACCGAGAAGATATTGCTAATAGCGCGATGACTCTGGTCAAGGCAGAAATGCTCAGGACAGTCTCAGAAGATGCATGATTTACAAACACACACACACACACACACACACACACACACACACACACACACAGAGTATATAACACACATAACACACACATACATGTACACAGATCCCAACATACCCAGAGAGAGACGTGCTCACGTGCAACCATACAGACATATAAACATACATAGATATGCACATGACATAGAACACACAGTCACATTGACATATGTGTGCATATGTGTGCAAAGGAAAATATGCACATATTCACAATGCATGTCCACAAGTATGCATGCACACATACATACATAGACACCTACTGTCCCCCACAGGTCCGTCCACATGTCCAAACACACAATCTAAACATACATATGTGATCTATTCCTCAATTATATCCAACTTAGTAGGTTTCATTATAACGCATATACGTGAAAAAATGTTTGTGCATGTATTTAAATTTACAGTAAGTATAATAACATTTACAATAAAAGTAGAATACAGATGAGAACTAGATGCTGTCTTCTCCTACCCCCTTGACAACCACACACCGAGACATTAGAGCTGGTATGTGGAGGGCCTGTGAGCCCCCAGGTGAAAGAAGTCTGGATCCTCCCAGCGAAGGAGAGGCCATGATGCTCCAGACCTCACCCTGAGGCTCACCCCTCCCTGGTCCACCTTGTGGGCAGAGCCCTGTGCAAAGATACACAGTGCCGAGCCACAGGGGGTGGGTAGGACTAAAGCCCACTCCTCCAAGCCTGTTTCATCTTGAGAATGGAGTGACAGTCATGCTGCCTTAGCAGGCCATGGCAAGGAGTCCCAAGGAGGGTGCTCAGGTCATGCTAGAGAGCCTGCCACTGTGAACACCCAGATTCCTGTACAGCTCCTGAGTACCCCAGGAATGCCCAGAATCAGCCAAGGCCAGAGCTGGCACATGCCTCAGCTCCTTGCCCAGGGGACCCTCAGGCCAGCAACTCAGGGTCTACTGCACATTCACAATCACCTAAGGTGTGGCCAGGACCAGTTTCATTCTTCCAAGGCCAGGTGAACCATTTCCTGCTGCATCAGGGAGATAATGCACCCAAATGCCACCCCCAATCACTATCCCATGACTCACAAGCAACTCAGCCTCTGTGGGAGCAGCAGGTTCAGGCTGGCTATCCACTAGACTCCTATAAAATATGGAGGGTGTCTCCTCCACAGCCCCACTTGTCAACATGTAACACTAAGAACTGTAGCCCCTGTCACTCAATTTACCAATTGAGGCTCAGGGAGGACAGATGGTGAATAGCTCCCTCCACCCCATAACCACAGCTGCCTCCTGTCAGCCGACTGACCCAGGTGCCTGAAATCCTGGGACAGGGACAGGCCAAAGGGCCAGTCCACCCTGCTCCCACTGACCTGCTTCTCATTCTCATCCTCCAACCGCAGCCGGTCCTCGATGCAGCTCCGGGCCTGCAGAAAGGCCTTCCTCTGAGAGCGCTCGGTCAGGATCCGCACGAAGACGCCATACATGTTCACGCCCACGAAGAGCAGGGCATTGGCGCCAAGCTGCAGGGAGAGCACAGACGCAGCATGTAGAAGGGGCACAAGCCATCCATGGAGCATGCAGAGACTCCCTGAAACCCCACAGCCAGCCCCACAACCACCACAGCCATCAGGGTGCCCCCGAGATACATCATGAAGTAGGCGATCAGCTGAGCAGGGGGCAGGAAACACACACTGTGTCCATCCAGGCAGATGGCTCATGCCAAAGCATGCTGCAGAACTGAGTGGTATCCAAGTTTAACATTATGGGCTGAATTTTGCCCTCCCCAAATTCCTATGTTAAAGCCTTAGCCCATAGGACCGCAGAATGTGACAGTATCTGGAGATGGTGTCTTTAAAGAGGTGACCAAAGTACAATGAGATCATTAGGCGGGCCCTGATCTGATCTGACTGGGTGAGCTTATAAAGAGATTAGGACAAAGACAAAGAGAAGGAAGACTATGAGGCCTCAGAGAGAAGATGCCATTTTACACACCAAGGGGAGAGGTCTCAGAAGCAGTGAACACTGCCCACACATGGATCTTTACGTCCAGCCTCCAAGACTATAAGAAAGTACTATGTCACTGTTACACCAGCCCCAGAAAACTAATACACCCAGAAAATATGAATGTGATAAGTGACTGCTCACAAAGACCGCATGGAGTGCTCTAAAATAATTCAGGGAAGATGGGTTGACAAAAATAAAACCCAGAGCCGGGCACGGTGGCGCACACCTGTAAACCCAGCACTTGGGAGGCTGAGGCAGGAGGATCGCAAGTTCAAAGCCAGCCTCAGCAATGGCGAGGCACTTAGCAACTCAGTGAGACCCTGTCTCTAATAAAAATACAAAAAAAGGGCTGGGGATGTGGCCCAGTGGTTGAGTGCCCCTGAGTTCAATCCCCCTTACCAATAAATAAATAAATAAATAAAACCCAGAATGTTGATTTGGGCATGAGGTAAACAACAACACAAGATTAAGAAGCTGCATCCTAAGGTCCATCTCCTGCTCTCCCAGCTCTGAGGGCCCTGCTGAGGAGAATGGTCCTACAATGATGGCCAGACCAAAAGGGATGCCCCGTGCTTTGGTTAAAGGAGGACCCCAGGAATGTAGCTTCTATAATTTCCTGGCCCTAATCCAGCTCTAACTGAAACCTCAGAGAACTAAGAATGGAACTTCACAGGAACTGGCAATGGCAAAGAGGACTTCCCTGCCTGATCACACCTCCAGGCATGGTGGGCCTAGGACTAGGTCTTGGACCCCATGCTCCAGCCTTGACTGCTGCCCCTGCAGGCCTCCTCATGTGGTCTGTCCCAATGTCTTACAGACCACAGAGGCACCTCTCATATGGTACATAGTACCATAGCAGCCCCACCTCCCAGCAGGGGATGCCCACCCTCTACCTAGTTTACAAGCACTGTGTGAAACAAGGGTCTATCATTCAGCTGCAAAAGTGGACAATTTCTATGTCTGATTAAACCTGGCATTTCTACCTCCGCCCCAGGGAGTAAAAATCCACAGTTTCCAAATGTCACTGCTTCTTACAGATTAGCCACAAATACCCTGAGACGCGACTGTGTGCCACACACTATTAAACAAAGAACAAATGTAACACAGACACAGTGGCACGTGGAGCAGGTGTCCACTGAGAAACGAGAAAGTTGCCCTGATAGGGTGGGAGGAGCCACAGGGAGGGAGAACTGCGGGCACCTGACCCTGGATGCTGAGCCAGGGACAGGTGGGACAGCCAAGACCCGGACAGGTCCACAGGGAGAACTCTGACAGATTCAGGATTTTGGCACCTTTGAACTTGAGGTGTACTGAAACACGGACCAGGCCTAAAGATACCCTGAGCCAACAAAGCCAGTCAGGCCTCATAAGTGACCTTACCCTTGGCTTGATTTGCAAACACAGGCAAACCTTAACTTGAGCTTTTTCATGTGAACACCTATCCTAAAAGAAACTAGAACATAAGCTCAACCAATAGAATAAACAGTTTATTGAGGAACTTTCCAATGGTATAAATCAAATTAGCAACAGTGTAACTGCCACCAGACTATTTCTTTATTTTGCTTCTTCAATCACCCTTAAATTCAATGCTCTGTTATCAGAACAGTAGCCCACTGCTTTCCTAGTCTGCATGAGGACCTGAGTTTGATTCCCAACACCAAAAAGAAAAAAAATAGATATTAAACCTCTTTTGATTTGGTGTTTTCCAATTCATGAATTGCACCTGACAAACTATTTAAATTTTTATTGTGCCTCAATGTACCCTTTCACACCTCAAATGATGTGCCCAGAGGCTGGAAATACAATCCTGTGATCAACATGTACTCTACAAACACATTAGAGCATTCTCAAAGAGGTGACCGGAAGAAAGGACGAGGACGATGAATCCACAGGCCCCATAGAATGGCCACCCTGTACATGAACCTCCCCTGCCCCCCGAGAGCTGGTCCTTGTATAGCACAACCCTCCGGTGAAGTCAGGCACATGTCCACCTCACCAAGTGGGGCTGACATTCAACTCCACACAGTGAAGAGTTAGTTGGTCGTCCTTCCTGGATGTCAACACCCTGACCACAGCCTCCTCCAGCAGGACGGTGGGAAGGTGGTCTTTCTGAGAGGGTCAGAGAAGGTGGAAAGCATCTGTTATGGTTTGGGTCTAAAATGTCTCCTGAAGGCCCTATGTTAAAGACTTGGTCACCAGCCTGTGGCACTGCTGGGAGGTGGTGGAAACTTTGGGAGGTAGGGCCTGGTTGGAGGAGGTGGTCCTTGAAGAGTATGCCTTGTCCTCCAGCCCTTTCTGACTCTCTCTCTATCCCTCTCTCCTTCCCCTCCCCTCCCCTTCTCTCTCTGCTTCCTGGCTGCCATTAGGTGAGCAGCTTTATTTCACTACACCCTCCCACCATGATGTTCTGCCTCAGCACAGGCCCACAAACAATGGAGCCAAGTGAACATAGACTGAAACCTTTGAAACCATGAGCCAAAATTAATCTTTCCTCCTCTAAGTTGATTTTCTCAGGTATTTTGTCACAGTGGTCAAAAGTTGTCTAATACAACACCCAATGATATGGTCCATGAATGTCATCATGGTGACACTGAAATCCCCATTATGACACTAATTATACAAAGTGACCCTGAACATCTCACCATGACCTGAGCATGTGTGACCCTGAACATTTCCGTGTGACCTGGAAAATCTACCTGTGACCCCAAGCAATGCTGTGATCTGAACATCTCCATGTAATCTCAAACATTTCACTGTAACCTGAACATCTCATTATGACCTTGAACATCTCCATAAGACCCTGAGCATCTGACTGTGACTTGACATCTGCCTGTGACCCTGAACATCTCAATGTGACCTGAAAATTTTACTATAACTCTAAATTCTCCATGCCACCATGAACATCTCACTGTGACTTTGGACATCTCACTGTGCCTAGACATCTGCCTGTGACCCTGAACAACTCAATGTGACCAGAACATTTGTGACCCTGACATGCATGCCATTGTGACGTGAATGTATCCATGCAACTCCTGACTTCTGTCACACTGTGAACTAAATATTGGCCATTTCTCTTTTTCTTTCCATACTTTTTATTGAGCTTCATCACAGAGTGGATGGGATTTAGACCCAGCTTTTTCCACAAACATGACATAGAGCATCTTAGAACATGTTAGGTGCTCTGAATCACCATGTTAATGAACTCAAGATACTGCTGCAAATGGATGTTTTTATTTCACATAACCTTGATCTTCAGTTGGGGATTTCTGGTGGTTTCCATTATTTTGTCCCTGTCATAATAAAATCCTTGGAGGTAAAGTTCTGACCAGCATTTCTGATTATACCCTTAGCAATCCTACAGATGGTTCCATAGCAGTCTGCTCTCCTGGTACAAGAACACTTTGCTAATTCCCTCCAGCCTTGTTTGCTGGTCCCAACAGCCATGGAGATGGAACACTGGGTGGACAGTACTTCAGGGACTCTGCAGGCCCCTCAGCTAGCTGGGACAGACATCAAGGGCACTGGGCAGATGACCCAGAGGGCCATGGCTTTATCCTCCCCTTGCCCTCAACAGAAGACTGAACAGTAGCTGAAAGTTGAGAGGCCAGGGCAGGTGGGGCCTGAGGGGCAGCAGCACTTCTCAGTACGACGCAGCAAACTGTTGAAACAGATGGATGCTGAAGGGAGAACTGGCTGGTCGCCGGGCACCATGGGCGTCTGGAAAGGGCCAGGGCCAGAGGAGGGAGCCAGGCCACCAAGTGAGCTGATAAGGCCAGCAAAAGGGCCTGCACAAAAGCATACCATCCACAGTCTAAAGGAAGTGAAAGGCAGACCCCAGCCCTTTAAAAAAAAAAAAAAAAAAAAAAACTAAAATTAAGAATAAAACCTCCCTTTCGAGATTTGTCGACATCTAAGCTTCCTTTCTCTCCCATGATTTCCTCCTAGAACACAATGGGCTCAGATTACAGTATACGAAAGTGGAGTCGGGGGCATAAAAAACAGCTGGAGCATTTGTGTATCAGGATGACTGACCAGTCATTACAGACCACCCCTAACCCCCCAAGAGGATCCAAAAGATGAGACCCCACCAGCTGCTGAACTGAAGGGAGAGGAAGCCTGGCTCCTGCCCTGCTGACTGGTCACTGCTGGAGCAATGGATTCAATTCTGGCCTTCCTTGAAGGCAATCTGGTCCAGGTGGTGTGCATGCCACCTTTGTTCCCATGGGCCCTATGGCAGCCCAGTGCAGAGAGGACCCAAGCTGCTGGTCTCAGTGTGGACACCCTCTCTACCATCCCAGCCTCCTTCTCCTTCTAAACGAGCCCTATTCCTTCTTCAGCTACAGTTTTCTCCTAATCATTTCTTAGATTCGGGGTCACTGTGGGCTCCTACGCAGTGAGCCTAGGTCTCATGAATGGATGTATCCAAGGAGTGTAGCATGGCTGAGGACTCTCAGTTTACTGCTGTATAAAGAAAGGATCACCCATCTAACCATCACATGCATGCTCCACACCATAGTACAACTTCTGCCCCATGCGCTCAGGAAGCTCTGTGTGGACCACCAAGGATCAAGCTAATGTCACAGGCATTCCTGATGACCTCCACCCAGACAGATGGAAGCTCAGTGTGTAGCACAGCAGAGCCACTCTGCTGAGTCTATGGGGATGAGGGAAGCAATGGAAACTACTCCCCAACCTCCCTTACATCCCCCACCCACCCTGTCCCACTGATCACTGATCCCATTCTGCAGACAGACACACTGAGTACAGGAGAGAAGACAGGGTCTCCCAGGCACCAAGATGCCTGTGTGCTCCTCTGCAGTAGCCCAAGGACCTGCCCAAACAATGCCCCAGTGAGGGAGGCAGATCCAACACCTGGACCAGAGCCCTCACTTTACAGAGGTCAGTGAGAGTTTAAGGATGCTACATTTGGTCATCTCCCCAACAGGATGCAAGACTGGCTGGCATCACAAAAGGGTGAATCAGCCCATGCAGGGAGAGCACAGAAGCCTCAAGAGACCTGCCCAGCAGGCAAGGCCTGGGGAAGAAGGGCTACCCCAAGAACCAGCTCGGTGAGGCTCCACAAGTTATGTTTCAGGAGAAGGTCCCATGAGCAGGAGGACCTTTCTATGTACTTGGGCACTAAACTCAAAACATCACCAGAGCCAGCTCCTCACTGCAGGAGGGGATTGCAGACTGGTAAGGGAGGAAGCTAGAACAGTCTGTGAGGTAGCAAGTCTGAGTCTGAGACATCAGGATGAACTTCTATTCAATTTAATTCAAACATGAATAGGCACAAACACAAATATGTGCAAAAGTATGCATGGGTGTGTATTTTCTAGTTCTGTCTGCTGGTAGAAGCAAAGGTGTCCCAGTAGCAATGAGGACACCCAGGGCCCACATCGTGGTGTAACACAAATCTCCAAGAGGAGAAACAAGGGTTCCTTTCTTGGGCTAGGGCAGAGAACATAATGACAAGAACCTGGTGTATCATGTAGTGCCACAAAGTAAGGCAAGGGCTTTTAAAAAGTCACAGACGTACAATAATGGGGTGTGTCAGAGGACACAGGAGCCAGATGAAAGAGTTGTGTGTAGCCAGAGCTGGACCAATCTGAGCAACAAAATGAAGCAGCAATCCAAAGCAAAAAATAAACATCCACAAGTCCACACTGACAGAAATCAATGGCTGAATAAAACATGAACAAAGGATAAGAGACAAACAGGCAAACCCTGGGCACATTCCAAGTCATCCATAAGGACCCAGCCCTCCAGGAGGTAAACTCCCCACACCCTAAATGTGGGCTGGTTCCTCTCAAAGAGCACAAAGTGGAAAAGAAAGATAAAAAAGAAGCACTTCAGGGTGGAGAAGCCTGGCAGCAATCACAGCAGCTCAATGGTGACAAGTCACATTGACAGATGTGGAAGTGGCACGGGGTGATGAGGACACTCCCCTCCCAGGGCTTTCTGCAGAAAACCCAGCACCCCAGAATAACCAGGAGAAGACAAGCCACCAGACATGGAATAGCCACTGGATGGAGACCCCTCAAAGTCACTGCACTAGCACCTGGGGCAGCCCTGGCCATGGTCTTCCCTGAAGCAAAGGCTTGTCCCAACCTGACATCATTATCTCACACTCCCTGGAACGTACCCCGCCTACCCTGTGCCACATCCAGGAGCAGGCGCCACTGCCCAGTCCAGAACCTGTAAGTCCCTTGACCTCCCTCTCTATCTCCTCACTTTCATCCATTCCTGCCTGAGGGCCCCAGGCCACCCACTTCTCTCCACCCCCACTGGCCAGCACAACCCACGCTGGGATGCAACTGGACAGAGTCTGCTTGACAGCAGATCCTCCTGTCATCCCATGCTCTGGGCAGAGACCTACATCCCTGGCATGCTGGAGACCGTCAAGAACTAGGCTAACCCCTTCCCTGCCCACCATGCCTCCTGGCCCCTGCACAGGGTGTGCTCTACACATGTATTCAAGCTTGTGCACATGCATGAGTACACGCCCTGCTGTACATACCCACCATGCATTCAGCACATGGTGCTAGGCAGATAACACTCAGGATCTCTCCCCTTGCTGCAGCCTGTCTGCAGGTTTCCCTCCTTCACTTAGTGACCTCCTGATGCCTGGATTGGGCTGGATAGTCCTCTCTCATCTTGTAGTATCACCACTTAACATCACCCTACTCAATATGCAAACCTCATCATTGAAACTGCTCTGGTTTCAACCCACAGCTGCCTGGGCTACACCCACTTTGGGCATGGAGCCTGGGCAGCATTTGTACCACTGGTGGGAATGAAAAAACCAATGTGGGCTGACCCAGACCAGCCTCTGCCAGAAAGGCGCACGCAGGCAGGACACAAGGCCTTGATCCAGGAAGTCCCTTCTCACATCAGCACACAGTACTTTGGCCACCTCAAGAGAAGAGGCTGATCCTGCTGCACACTGCTCCCCACACAAAACTGGACACATTCTCATCACAAATACGCTGACCGCCATCATCTTTGCCCAGACTCCTGGGTGTCTGGCCGGTGGGGCAGCCCCTCACCTCATCCACAGGCCCCTCAGTCCTGCCTATGGGCCTCCATCAATGGCTGGGTGGTAAATATGATGTTATTTTCTTTGAACAGTAGCTGCTTTTGCAACATCATGCACAAGTATGTTTTTAAATTAACCTAATTGCTTGCTAGTTGTCTGTTTTTGAATTAATAAGTGTTTTAGAATTAGCATCATTTGAGAGAGGTTTGGCAGAATGCTGATCATTGCTGGAGCTGATGACAGGTACTCAAGGAATCACTGTGCCCATCGCTCTGCCTTTGGGTATGTTTGACTTTCCCATAATAAAAATAAAATAAAAACAAGTTTAATAACCAAAGAAAAAAAGAAAGAAAGAGAACCTAAGGACTCTCCAGAGAGCTTCTGTCCTCAGGTTTCTGGCTTATGAAGAAATGGCTTCTCACACACCCGGGGAAGCAGGTCCTGGGTTTCTTGTATAACCCTGGCCCCAAAATGCCAACGGGGCCCCAGATGTTAGGGCCCCATACAAAAGCTGTGCTTGCCACCCACTCCCTCACAGTGCCCCTCTCTCCTCCCACATCATGCACACCCACATCTTTAACTGAGGAGAGAGAGAGGAAAAGGTATACAGGTACGTAGTGGCTGACACTCAGACATCTCAGGAAAGTTAGGAACAAAGGGCAGAGACTCAGAAGACAGGTCTGAGGCCCCAGGCAGTGAGCTCCCAGGACAGTTCCTTCCAGAGACAAGCAGCTCCCCCCAGAACTCAACACACACCTTCCCACAGGACCATCTGAGCCTTGCAGAGAGGGTGACTCTGGCTCAAGCTCACTCACCAGGACTTCAGACAGTCCCACTTCAGACATGCCCCCGCCCCCATCCATAGCGTCTGTGATGTTGCTACACCCCAACCCCTTCACACACCTGGACACCAACAGGGGCTCTGTGCATTGCTGACCTCTGAACAAGCCATACTCAAGATATGCCCACCCACAGGATCCCACCAGGGAAAAGACCCTAGCCAGCACCCAGCTCTTGATCAGTTCTCAGGAAACATTTGTGATGTCCAAAAGTGCAGATTAAAAAATAAATAAATAAACATCAAAGATATTTTGAAACCTCTAGGCTAAACCAATGATTCCTAAAATGTGATCGTTCAGTTCATCATTCACACAGTGGGGCACACAGATTTGGAGAAAATAGGTGCCATGGAAAACAAGTTCACAGAGCCAGTTTTTCAGATCCTTCACTTTGATTTAGGAAGGCAGCAAGTTTTCTTAATAGGAGGTTATTTCTCTTATCAGGCAGATTCAGGCAAAAGCACCAAGAGAAACACACTAACCACTTCCAAGAATGGCATCACCCAGGTGGTTGCAGCACAGGCTCCCCAAGCTAGCAAGTGCACAATGCACACCTACAGTGGCCACTCAGAATGCTCACTGCTACAAGTCCCATTAAGGAGCAGGATGTTTGGGAGTGGGCTGCCCCCACTCCCAGTGCATACCTGCAACTGCTGAGTCTTGAACTTTCCACCGCCCTCCCAAGAAGGCTCACTCAGATGTACACTTGCTATGATTACACTGCTTCCAAGGGTTGGGTGTTAGAGCTGAGAAAACCCACAGGCACCCCACAGGCTGAGAAGGAGCCCTCCTGATGGTACAGGCAGGTAGACAGATAGGTGTCCCACAGTGAAGCTTCTCTTGGAAAGGCTGGATGCCAACCACAAGCTAAGAGCTCTAGACCCAGCTTTGTACATACAGGTACATTGGGACAGGGAGGCACCTTCCAAAGAATGCGGCACTATACAGATTTACCAAGATAGAACAGGGCCTGGGGCAAGGGAAGTGCAGAGTCAAGAGGTCAAGCAGACCATCAGGACTGGTGGACAGAGCTAGCCTAAGGACTACAGCCAGGACCAGCCAGCAAAAAGTGGTCAGGCATCCTAACTCAGGGCACTGCCATGACCTGACCATCCTCCTTGTCCCAGGTGTACATCCCACATCTCCACCCTTGGCCATGTGGTGCCTTGAGCCCCACAGACCACTGGGCAAGCAACAATATCCCACCTATCAGAAACATCAGTGCTCCAGGGGACAAAGCAGTGGGTATACACCACACACAGCATGTGACATGACATCAATCAGATGAACCACACTGCTAAGAAAAGGGCACCGAGGTGGCCAAGCACCAGGGAGCTGGGCTAGCCAAGCACCATGCATGTGCGTGAGCACTGTCTCAGACTGGGCCACTTATGAAGGTGGGAGAATCTACTTGGAGAAGGGAACACTGTACTCTGAGAAAGGGTTGGTCTGTATTTTAGAGTGAAAAAAAAAAGTTGTGTTCAAATTCAGAACATGCTACCAGGGAGGAATTTCTCCTCTACAGGTCTCAGAGGATGGGATAAGACTCCTGGTACCTCTAGGGACCCTATTATACCACAAGTGGCTTCCTATCCACCTGCCCCTGGGGTCCCCTGAATGTTACCAAGTGTTTTGCACACATATGCACACTCAATTATATATGTGTGAATGCACGCACACAAAACACATACAAACGTGAGCACATGGGCATAGCTGTGCAGAGACACACATGAACATGCACCCATGTGCACTCTACTACATGAATAAGCAGGCACATGCATAAGCACACATGCACACACACGCACACACACACACATGCACGCAGATACCACATAGGGCACCACCCTAAGCACTGCATCTGGGCTTTGCACAGTCACACCAAGGCACCAAGGCCTGGGAATCAGGCAGCACAACTCCCCTCAACTCTGAGCTTTCTTCTCAGCCCTGATAAAAGGTGGAGCAAATACTCAGCTAGAGATTAAAGCAGGCCCTGCTTCCCTCCAACCCAGGGAGAAGATCATCAGGCTCTGTGCTGTCTCAGGACAAAGCCAGAGCTCGGCCCCCGGGGGTGGCCCCCATTCTCTTCCTGAGACTTGTGTGTCTGCACAGCACACGGGAAGGACAAGGTGGGACCCTTTGGGATAAGAACACATAGGTGCCCATCTGAGAAGAAAGTACAGAAAGATGGTGAGTTACAGAGGGCAGGGGAAGGAGCTCAGGGAGAGAGGAGGACAGGAGAAACAAATGGGCCTCACACAACTGAAGAGACCACTGCCACGGATGCACTGGGGGAAACCTTAGCCTAGGTTAAGTAGTAGGAGGGCCCACTGCCTTCCCCACCCAGGGCTCTGGGGTCCTACCTCTGGTTACTGTCCCCCACCACCCTCAAGTCTCACCTGGACATACCCAATCTCCTTGATCCAGGCAAAGCCTGAGCTTTGTATCCTTGCTCTATAGACTCGGGGGTTGCCCACAGTCATGGAATTGGAGGTAAAAGAGGTGGGCCTCAGCTGGGTTCTTTGCCCAGGCACCACTGAGACTAGAGGCATATACCACCCTTTGGGGGGCTGCATCTCTCTTAGAGATAAAGGTGGAGCATCTCCCCAAAAAACAGGTGCATATTAGCCAGGTATGGCGGTGCACACCTGTAATCTCAGCTACTTGGGAGGCTGAGGCAGGAGGATTCCAAGTTCTAGGCCAGCCTGGGCAACTTAGCAAGACTCTATCTCAAAACAAAAAGGGGTGGGGATGTACCTCAGTGGCACAGCACTTGCCTTGCATGCATGAGGTCCTTTGTTCAATCACCAGCACCACACACACAAAAAAAAAGAGGTGCATATTAATAAAAGTGCGGCATATGAAAAGGAATGAGTGTAAGTGTGCAGGTAGGTATGTTTATGTGGACATGTGGATGTATGTGTGCAAGTGTGTGTTAGTTTATGAGTGTGCTTGTGTGTGCATGAGTGATGGGAGATCATAAGTGCATGAGTATGTGTGTATTAATGCATGTGCATGTAAATGTGTGCAAGTGTGAAAATGAATGTAACCGCATACAGATGTTTGTGTGGGTATGTGCATCAAGTGTTATCAGTGTGTGATATGCATTGGTTTGTGTGTGCTTAAGGGTTTGTGAGTGCACATGTGAGCATGTGTAAGTGTGAGACTAAGGGTGCACGTTTGGGAGATTGTGTGGATGCCAGTGGGTATGTAAAAGTGTAAAGTGTCTGAGTATGCCTACATGTGAGCATATATGCACATATATGAGTGTGTATGTAAGTGTTAGAATGACTGTGACATGTACGTGTGGAAAAGAATTACTGTGACATGTACGTGTGGAAATGTCTTGTGGGAATGTGTGTGGCAGTGTGGATGGGTGGACATGTGTGCATGTGTGTGAGAGCATGAACATGACTTACATCCTCATCCAGGGTAAAGCAGCATCCTGCAGAGTAGAACACTCTGCCCCTTGCCTCATTCAGACCCTGGGATAAAGAGGAGCCTGTGTCTGTGAGAACAAGGTCTCCCCTGAGGAAGGCTACACTGCTCCTCCTGTCTACACTGGGTCCCTGCCACTGCAGCCTCCCATGCTACCTGGCTGGCTGGAAAAGGGCCAGTCTGGCAGGATGGACACACACAGGCTCTCGCCACGGGGATACCACCTCCATCAGAGCCATATGGCCCCCTCTAACTGAGCTGTCCTGCTCCTGCTGTTACAGTTGATAGAGAACAGGCAGAGGACTGCCACCTGCATCATGGGGTCTCTCCTAGCATGTGATCTAGAGCAGCTTCACTCTGACTCTGACAGTTCAGGTTCACTAAATCAGAGACAAACTAGCAGGTCACCAGCTAGGAACAGCTACTGAGAGTAAGTGGCATGGCTGCTCCCCTGCCACTGAGCCCCAATGGTGCAGGCAAGAGGGGAATTGCCTGACACACGATCCACATACAGTATCTGGAAGATGCATCTGTCCTACAAACCTACAGAATGAACAACTGCTCCCACTGACAATAGAGGAAACTGAAGCATGGGGATCATCCTGTGCCCCAGGTCACACAGCTATGCCAGCACCCCTGAGGTGCCGGGAGATCTACCCATTCACAAGCCCACCTAGTCTGTCAGCATCTGAGCCACCCCACTTCACACCTGCAGGAACCTATCAAGCCAGGGAGCTCAGCCGTGGCCCTCTAACCATCAGAAACAGGAAAGGAACAGCTTCCAAAACCATGGTGAGCCCCAAAAAGAGGATGCTGACAGCTCTGATGGCAGGCAGAGATGGGGTCATGCAGACATCTGCGATAATTGTGGTTTCTTTTATTCTGCTTGTGTGGTTAAGAACTCAGCAGAAACCAAAATATATTCCCTTTATAATGAAAGGTAACCATATTGACACTTATTGTGTACAAGGCAATAGACCTCTGCCACTTCAAAAATTAAAAAATAATAGCAGTAATCCTGACTCACAGCAGACAAAAAGCAAGCATTTGGGGGAGGTGCAGAGCAAGGTAGCACAGGGAGAAAGGTCAGAGTTGGAAAAGGTGGGGTCTACCTCCTCTGCTCCATGCACAGGAGTGGGCAGGGCAGGAGAGGGACCACGGGGGTGGGGGTCTTGAGCCAGTAAGCCCAGTCCAGGCCACGCTTCTCCCAAGATTCCCTTCACCCTTCACAAGTACTCCAGGGCAAGGACCTTTTCCAACACACTCCTGCTTTTATTCCCAACTCCCACCCCTCTCTTGGTAACCCTGAACATGTCAACATCAAAGAGCCTCTCACCTCCTCCCTCAGAGGCTTTATTAGTACCTATAGTGGGGGGCGTCATCAGAAGGCCCAGCCCCTTCTCCCTTCTTCCCCACCCACAATGTCTTACAGCTCACAGGGTGCTGCATTCACGCCCAACCAACACCAATGCTCTCCAGCCCACCTGGCTGGCCTTTTCCCATAAATGCTGTTAAACAGAATGCTATCAATTCCAACAGTAGTCCAATTAAACAAAATTTTTAAAATGTAGCTTGATTAGGTACAATGAGTGGCCTGAAAGCAAGGGACTGAAAGAGGGAAGAACTCAGGGCACAGTTATGGGCACTTCCTCTCTGATGGGTCTGGGTGGGAATAAGGCCATTTCCCTAAAGACCTCTGTGCTCTATAGGACACCAGTATCAAGCACAACCTTTAGGGGAGGCGCTAGTACTAGCTACATGTGTACAGCCATGTACCTGGCTTCCAGTTCTCTCTACTTCCCAGTGTCCTGGGGCTGGCTTGGGTTCTGTGTAAAAGGAACTAGATGTCCCAGGAGCATAGGGGCCACATATTCAGAGCCTAGTACACCAGAAGTGATACAGGAATCCTGCAGGAACTCCAAAATCCTCCTTGCAGACACGCAGTGACTGAAAAGAGACATGTTCCACTGCACAGAGCAGGGACTTGAATGAACCCAGGCCCTCGCGTAAAGTGCAGGCTATCTCTAGGCCTTTGCAGGGCTATCCTTGACAAGAAGGCACGTGGGTCTGAGATCTGTGGGAAGCAGCTCTCTGCTAAGAACCTGACTCTGGAGACAGCTAGTTCCTGGTGCTTTCATGGGGCTCAGCATCAGCAACGCCCTGCTGCATATGCAGCAGGGACAATACCCCTCCAAGATTCCCTTGCTCATTCAGTCCACCTTTCAGTCTCTTTGGAGCATCTACCCCTTGCCCACATGGCTACTGCCTCCCTAGAGTTCACAGCTGAGGAGGCAGCACCATCAGCAGGTGAGTGCACTGCAGGGTGACAGGCCCGATGGCAGGCAGCAGTAAGGCACAGAGGAGGAGCAGAAACGCCATTGTTCCCTAGTGCCACCTTCCTCCCTCATCTCAAGCACCAAGTTGCAGAGCTCATTAAGGACAGGCTTTACAGGCTCCCAGAACTTTGAGGAAGACAAATCCCCCTAAGGGATTACCTAGCCCCCTCTCCTCACTATAGGTTTCTCTGCATCGATCTCCACCTATTTGTCAATATCACTACCAACCTGTAGTGTGGTACAGGAACATTCTCGAGGCCAAAGTGATTTAGAAGTGGCAGAAGATTTCCAATATGTGCTTTTCCACTATGGATTTTTCCCCTTGACTGCACTGCACTGCAGAGGAACTGCTATCCCTTTATATAGGTGGGGAAACTGAGGCTTGGTGAGAAAAGGGTTTACATTGCCAAGAGAGCTAGTAGACCATATCTGCTAAGAATCTTTGCCCCCAGGATGGACTTTCTCCTGCCCTCCTGGCAGAGTAACAGAGGCTCCTCTTATACCAGGGGGGAGGGGCAAAGGCACTATTGCAGACTTCCCTTTTCTTTTATAACCTTTTCTTTGAAAGGAATGCCTAGAGGCTGCAAGGGGAAATTATTTTAAAAGAAAACAATTACACAACATTTTATGGCACCTGTTGACTCCCAGATGTGCACAGGGGAAGCACAGCCTGATGGGATCCCAGCCCCTTCCCACTCCCTAGCTGTCCTGGCATCTGTCCTCCCTCCTCCTCAGAATGGGGAGGTTATCTTGTGGATACAACCTGGCTGTGAGGACCAGCATGAGGCACAACACAGGTAGAAAAGGGGCCGGGGGAGACATGGGAGGGTCCCCCTGAGAATGGTCACAGGAGGCTCAGGCACTGCCCAGAGGAGGCAGTAGAGGGGCGTGCTGGAGAACCCTGCCCCCACACCCAACCCTATGGTTTTGTTCCTCTCTTTTCTGCCTTTCTCCTCCCCTTTTCTCTAACTCTGGTCCTCACCCCTACTTCTCCTTCTCCCACTCCCAACCCCCTCTTTGCCAGTTCTGCTCCACACATTCTCCCTTTTTCCTCCTGTGCTCTCTGCCATGGGTCTGAGCACATGCCAGTCTCTCCACAGCCTTAAATTGCAAGCCAGTGATGTGCCTACCCTGTGCCTAGTTGTGCATCCCATAGCCCCTCTGCCCAAGTATTGCCCCTGGTATCAGGGTCTTGGGTTGGGTGTTGGTCCTCAGGTCCTCTAGGTCCTTGGGGGTTGATCCTGTTGGTCTCCCAGGAAATACTGTCTAACACATTATCTCACACACCTACCCCCCAATGCCACATTTTTCTTGCCCAATGTGGAATCTCCCTCTATCAAGCTTCCCTTTGGCCTCTCTCTCTCTCTCTCTCTCTCTCTCTCTCTCTCTCTCTATTTGCCCCCTACAGCCACCTTCTTTTCTTAGAGGGGATCTCCAACCCCATCTGGTTCACACCACCCTCCTGCTAAACTGCAGTCAGTGACAAAAACAAAACCATCCCTCTGCACTGAGTGGTGTGGGCACCAGGGAAGGCTCCCCAAGTCCCTGGGAGCAAAGTCGCTTGGTCCATCTCCCATCAGGGTGGGGTAGCCTGGTCCATCTCCCATCAGGGTGGGGTAGCCTGATAGGAACAGACGCCTCCAGAGTCCAGAGGAGCCCGCAGGAGTCAGACGTCCTGCGTCCTTGTCCTTGCAACCACCACTCCCGCCAAGCTGGGAAGACAGTGACAAAGTTCCAGCGATGCGGAGCCAGGGTCAGGGCTATCGCAGAGTGGGGTGGGAGGAACTGGAGGTGTGTGACCTTGGCAAACCCTGCTCCTCTGGACCATGGCGGGTCCACACGGGACGACAAAGTCCTCCCCCCCCCCCCCCCGCCCGACTCTTTCTCCCCCGGGTCCTCAGGGCTGAGAGGTGAGCCCCAAACGCGCTCCAGGCAAGCGAGGGAGGAGCCTCAGGCTGCACTCCAGAGGAGGAGCCCGGCCTGGAGCCCGCGCCCCTTCCCATTTTCACCCTCTGTAAGGATGGGTATAGTGAAAGAGTAGTGAAAGCTGCTCTTGCCCCCTCTTGGACGCTCACCAGCCGCCTGACCTTGGCCAATCCTCCCCCTCCCCACTCCTGTCTCGCGTCTCCACATCGCACGCCCAGAGCCGCTTTGTGGACGGCATCTCGGGGGAAAAGCCCGGGTTGAAAGTGCCAGTCCCTACTACGTCCCCAGCTTGTTGAGTGACCTTGAACCACCCCCCATTTAGCACCTCAGTTTCCCCACCCGCCGGGTAGGAAAAAGCGCGCCCAACTCTGGGCATTCCCAGTCCCGCTAGGCAGGTGTGTCTCAGACCAAATGGAGGGGGGGGGGGCGCGTGGCAGCACTTACCGTTCTCCAGAGACGCGGGCGCTTGGCGGGGACCAAGGTGGCTGTGACCAGTAAGTGCGAGGCAGCCACCACGAGCCCAAAGCCGATAGCCAGCAGGCTGCGCACGGGCAGCAAGGCATAGGAAACGAAGGTGACCAAAAGGAGCTGCCAAACCCCCTGTTCCGCGGCGGCCGACCCCGCAGCCGCCCCGGCAGAGCCCCTGGCGGGGCCGCCCAGCGCGAAGGGGCAGCACAGCAGTGCGAAGGTGAGACTGAAGAGCAGCGCCAGCTGACCGACCTGCTGCAGCTGGGGCACCTGCAGGGACCGGACATTGGTGACCACGAGCAGTGCCAGGAAGAGGACGCAGTGCACCGGGTGCGACCCCTTGGTCAGGCCAGGCGCGGGCCCCGGCGCGCCTAGCAGCTCGACCAGTGCCAGCGCGCCCGCCAGCAGGCTGAGCACAGCCAGCGCCTTCAGCGTGGCTGCCTGCTCCAGCCGCAGAGTGTAGCCGCGGAACAGCGCCTCCAGCTCGGGGCACGCGAACTCCTCGCCACACGCCCGGAGCCCGCGCCGGCCGCCCGGCCCGGCCGCCCGCTCGGCGCCCCCGGGCTCGCCCGCGCCGCCTCCGCCGCCGCCTCGGCCGCGCGGCGCCCCCGCCATCTCAGCGCCATGCAGCGGCAGCGGCTACGGGCGCGCCCCTCGCCGGCCCGGGGCGCCGGGGCGCGGGCGGCGGCGCCTGGGCGGGCGGGCGGCGGGCGGCTAGGCGCCGGGGCGCGGGGCGGGCGGAGTTGGGGCGCCGGCTGCCCAGCGCGCGCGCCCCGAGCGCGTCCCCTCCCGCCCGCCGCGCCTGCGCACTGGCGCCCGCCCGCGCCCCGGCCGCGGTCCTCCGCGGCGACCGCGCTGCGACAGCCGAGCCCCAGGAGCAACGGTCTTGGATGCGCACGGCCCGCGTCCCAACTCAGCGCCCCGCGTCCCCGCCCGTCAAAGGGGCCGCGTGACCTTGGCACCTCCCATATCCCCGCTGAGCCTCAGTTTCCCCACCCGTGCACAGTAGAACCCACCCCCTGGGAGTCTTTTGGGACGCTAAAATCGCTGAAATTCCTCGTGGAGGGAGAGGTAGTCCTGTCTAACGTGTTCCCCCTCCCCAAATAAAACCAGATCACTCTATAGGAGCCGGTGCTGGGGGTGTGGACCCAGAGTGGAGGCCCGGCGTAACCCAAAAGAACCGCTCCCCCACCCGACGCCCCGGAGCGGAGAGTGGCAGTGGCCTACGGCATTCGAACCCGGGCCCCTCAGCACGCGCGTGGGGATCTTTTTTGGAGCGTCCTTCCAAGGCTTCTCTGTGTGCGGGAGCGGGCGGGAGCTGCGGGGAGGGGCTGGGTGAAGTTAGAGAGGCAGAGCCCCTGGGATTCCGCATGAGGGGTCACTTCTATCGCTGAACTAAGCCAGAATAGGGTCCTGGCACTGCTCTGTCCAAGGAACACGATGTGAGGTGTAGGTGCAGGGATTAGGTGAGAGATGACAGATGAGACCGCGATGCTGTTTGCCTTAAAGAGATGGTGGATGCCCAAGTGAGGGAGAGATACTTTCTATCTTCACCAGGGTTAATGGTAGGGAGAGTCCCACTAGCGCGTGGGGGTTACATTTAGTATAGGTGAGACAACTTTGTGTTGGTACTTTAGGATGGAGGCCTGGGGTCGCTAATTCTGTCACCCTTTAGCGAAAATCCCAGGTAATTGTTCCCTCTATGATCATGGGATTGAACCAAGAACTAGGGGTCCCATGAAATACTGCTGACCAGAAGCTAGCCACACTTCAGGAAGCACCATACAGAAACTGATTTAATTGATTCTGTCCAGGCATTGGTCTATTTTAGAAGCCTCCAGGAATTCTAATAGCTTGAAAGCCACTTCCCACATTCTGTTATATAGGCCCAACGATTATAATAGTGGTGTTTCCATTTTCTTTGGAACTAGTATTAGGTTGAGTTCCATGAATTGCCATTTTTGTAAAAGGTTCAAAGTGGTCACCTATCAACTTTATTTTCACCTGCTTCAACCAGAGAGTTGAGGATAATGATGCCTCATGGTCTTTGCCTAAAGTAGGAGCATGTTCCCAGCCCATCTACCCAATACCTCATGGCTAAGGCCTTCAGGAAACACTCAGTGACCAGCTGGTTCTGCTTCCTGGAATGAGCTCCTCAGCAGGTGACCTTCTCTGGGAAGCTTTCCTGGCCCTGGGAAGCACCCACAGTCCCTACCCTTCCATGAAGTTTCACAACTACCTGTAGCCTCATTTTGTGGTCATTTGTTCTCCCCTTTTTGGGGTACAACCTGTGGAGGGTAGCAACTGACACTGGGGAAATGACCTGGCCCAATCCTTGTTTGCCCTTATTTGACAAAGCACCATTTTCATCACCTGGGCTCCATTTGTCCCCAAATAGCAAAATTTACTAAATTTTCAAGTATCAAAGTTTGTATTCTCTTGTTAAATGGTGTGGTTTTATATTTTAATGATTTTTGTAAAAGCAAAGCTGAATAATGTCCAAACATGATCAAACTACACAAAAATGAGAGAAGTGTGATAAAGTTATCTGCGTACAAATTTCACCAATCAACGCAACCTCTTGTACCTGTTGACTCTTACCTCTTCCCTTATTCAAAAAGTTTATTTGATAAAAAGAAAAAAAAAAAAGTTTCTTTGGTAGGGTTGGCATCATCTGTCATCCAGAGAGCCTGAAAAAGATTTATATTCAAATTTTGAATGAAAAAATAAAGGCTGCTCATAGGTACAACACCCTTTTCTCACTGCCACACATGCCAGTCCTAATAAAGTATCCAGGGGTACAGGGTGCCAAGTTGCTTCTCCATCATTCTCATGCCTGTTGTACCATTGACCTTCTATGGTGTTTTGGAAAGAAGCTTTTATCACCCCCATTTTGTTAACGAAGAATCAGAGACGGAGATGTTTGGGAGATGGCCACAAATCACAAAAGGGACACGCCATAATCTGGTGAAAGAATAGAACTCCTCACTCCAACCCCTGTTGTTAAATCCCAGGAGGGACAATAACTCACAGTTGTTTTTGTTGGTGTGGACTTGTATGCAGATGTGTTAATACTCTCTCCCTGTTTACCGAGTTGGAAGGTGAAAACTTTCAAATGGACACTTTGCAACCAGGGACAACAAGAAAGTTAATGTGCAGTACAGTGAAATATTACACCCTGTACTCTTGGTGGGTGTAATAGGTTGAATTGCATCTCCTCCAAAATTCATACAGTGAAATTAACCTCCAGCACTCAGAATGTGGCCTTATCTGAAAATAGGGTCATTGCAGATATAATTAGTAAAGAGAAAACTGTGCTGGATTGCAGGAGGCCCCCCTCCAATATGATTGAAGTCCTTATTAAAAGGGGAAATCTGGACACTGACTGCCTCCTGGACTGCAAGGCAGCCCTTTGGGTGAAGCTGCCCAGTCTCTTGTGCTTCGTTAAGGGAGGCTGACTAATAAATACAGTTGCATGTGGTCTGTCCTGGATCATGTTCCATGCTGCAGTGAGTACATATTGAACAATAGCCAAGGGGATTTGAGAATCATGGTGAGAAATTCTGTTCTTCTGGAGAACACCTGCCACCCTTATCAGAAGTCAGCGCCGCCAGCCACTTGGTGTGCACATGTCTGTGAGGGCCAGCATCTGTTACCTCTGCGTCACCACAACATACACTTTCCTCCCAATAAAAACAAACACATGCCGGGGGTGCCGTGGTGCCTGCCTGTAATCCAAGCGGCTTGGAGGCTGAGGCAGGAGGATAGCAAGTTCAAAGCCAACCTCAGCAAAAGCAAGGAGCTAAGCAACTCAGTGAGACCCTGTCTTTAAATAAAATACAAAATACAGCTGGGGATGTGGCTCAGTGGTCAAGTGCCTCTGAGTTCGATCCCCACCCAATACCCACCCCCCCAAAAAGAACAGGGGAACTTTGGGCACCCTTGTTCACATAAAGGGAGCTGGAATTCAAAATCTTGTTTCCTGTTAGTACAGGATGCTTCTGCCCTCTTTGAGGCCTTTTTGAGCAATAATGCTACAGGGCTTCCCTTTGCTTTCCACCATTTACTAATTAATCTCTCCTGTCTATGTTTGTATTGGAGCCTCACCACTGCAGAGGGCCTTGGCCTTTCGAGAAACTAAATGAATTGCAGTATCATGGGGGTGGTGCTGAGTGGGTTCAACCTGGAGCCTCAGCCCATCGACCCAGATTCAGCACACAGTCTCCACAAGGCAGCCATGTGGTATCAGGGAAAAATGAGTGAGGACCCTGAGTCACATTGTTGGACTAGCATCTTGGTGCTACCCCTCCCAACTGTATAACTTTAAGCAAGATACTCAACCTCTGTGCTTTGACTTCTTCAGTGTGGATTGGGGAGTTAGTGCCTAGCTCCCTAAGTGTCAAGGGAAGAAAGGTCCACGTGCACAACAAGCCTGCACTTGGTATACATAGAATAAAGACAGTTTTTCCTGTAACAATTCAGTGTTTTTTATACATAGAAATGTGTAAGAGCCCTAATTGAGGAGATAGCTAATATGGCGGCTAGCTGAGAGCCATAAAGGTGTTTCAAGTATTTTCACCTGATATTCATGCATTTATCTAAGAATCTTTTTATGCCCGTGAACACTGCGTGACACATCTGTAAGCTCGAGCTGTTAGCACATGTCCTTGTTAAGGCAAAAAGTATTTAACCGGGTGAGGGTGAGTTACAGAGGTTGGTTGGAGTTGGAGTTGGAGAGGTTGTTGGAGCTGGAGAGACAAGTTAGAAGAAAGAAGAATAAAAGAACTTTTTCATTTCCATTCTGCCTCTGAATTTTCTCCTGCGGCGTCGTTGCTGCAAGCAGCAATCGCTACAGGCGGCAACAGAAATGGGCAAGGGTCATTCAGATTCTTACGGCAAAATGTGTCAATTTAGGCATCTGGATAGTGACGATAATAGCTAGGAAAGTCAACTTGCCCAAATTCTATTGGTGGGGAGCTTATTGATTTCTATTGACTTGGACAGAGGTTTGGCTTTTGGAGGAGTGGGTACAACTCCACTGACACTTCATATTTAGGGACAAAATCTCCCTTATGAAATTGCTAGGAGAGATCAGCCTCTATATCTATTGATTTTGAGCCTCTTGCAGAAATGAGCTGTAAGGAAAGAGGTTGTTGATTCTGTACCCATAGGATAATCAGTAAAGTTAGTTTTGTTCAAGTAGTTTCTAAGTAATCAAATGATCCCCACTGTAGTCTCAGAATGGTAAGACATTCAAAGCTGATTGACAGGTGCTGGGGCTCCATCCAGAGCAAGTTGAGTCCAGCTATGGTTTGAATATAGGTTCCCAACAAAACTCATGCTGGGCATTAATTCCCCAGTGCAGCAGCATTCAGTAGTGGACCTAGTGTGAAATGTCAGGGTCATGGGGGTGGAGCATCATGAATGGATTAATGTTGTTTTACAGGACCAGGTTAGCTACCATGGGAGTTTGATCCCCTCTCCTCTTCCCCATGTGCTCGCTCACCCTTCCAATTTCTACCATGCATGATTAACATAAGTCGCTCACCCTTCCAATTTCTACCATGCATGATTAACATAAGACCCTCACCAGAAGCCAAGCAGATTCTGGTACTGTGCTCCTGGACTTCCAGCTTCTAGAACTGTGAACAAAACAAACATCTTCTCTTGATAAATTACCCATTCTCAGGTATTCTGTTATAGTAACAGAAAATGGAGTATGACCCTCAAATGCTGCCCTTTTCCCAATTTTCCCCTTTATAAAAAGGCTTTCAAACACCAGCTTCATCTGACATGTGACACAAGTGTGTGTCCCAGCCCTTCTTGGGGTATTTCCTCACATGATTTTTTGCTTGGAGTATGTGGGACACAGGAAAGGGTTGTTCTTAGTCACTCAAGCCCAGCAATCAGAACCCATCATGAGCATCTGTTTAGGATTCCTCCAGTCAAAAAGTGACGGGAAAACTATACACATTACCCTAACCAAAACTATGAGGTGGCATTTCTGAGACTAAAAGCCTGGGGGTGGCCACAACTACATCTGTCCCACAGCCCTAGAGGCTGGAGGAACCCTGTGATGGGGACTCCACTGCCACCTGCTCACGTGACTTGGTGGGAGGTGCTGGTTGTCCCTTTGCTCCTCTCTGGAACCAAAACAGCACCCAGACTGCTGGAGCCCAGGAGAAGAGATCCTGGTGCTAAAGGCAGGAGCTGCAGCTGCAGGAAGGGGATGGATGACAATCTGCAGACAACCAGGGAGCACAAGGGATGCAGGATCTGGGCTCACCAATTCAGCCACTTTGTGCATCACTAGTCTTGTGATGTCCCTTGTGGCACAAGAAGAAGATGGAGCAAGAGATGGTGACCGAGCCTTCTGAGGCAGCCCTGCCATTGGCCTCTGCAGGACTGAGGGCAAAACTTGTGGGTCTTGGGAGACTCCACCTCCTCAACACTGTGCCAGGGTCCCAGGCCAGCCTGAGGAATGCCAGGCATCAGATAAACATTCACTGTATGTCCCAGTTTTTAAGGAAAACTAGCAGTTGAGCATTTTGGCAGAGGTCTGTGTATTGTTCGTGGCACTTAAGATTTGGTAGTGAACTGGGCATAGTGGTATGCACCTGTAACCCTTAGCTATTCAGGAGGCTGAGTCAGGAGGATTGCAAGTTCAGGGTCAGTCTGGGCAACTTAGTGAGATGCCATCTCAAAATAAGTGACCAGGGTTGTAGTTCAGTGGTAGAGCACTCTTGGGTTCAATTCCAATGCCACACACACACACACACACAAATGGATTTGGCATTGAGCAGAGCAAGCACAGCCCTGCTCTATCAAAATTCCTGGCTGAGTGGGAGAGGCAGGTGCTAACCCAGTAATCCTAAATGTGTGATCAGAAGTGTGACTGCTCCAAGAAAAGCACCTGCAGAGATGGCGGGGGACTCGTGCGTCCTGGGTGTCCTCTTGCTCCTGGTCCTCTCCCCTTGAGTTTCCTTCCCTCATTTCTGTGTCTCCCAAGGCAATGTGGAGCAAAATTTCACAGCAAAATTCACAAGAGAGCTGGGAATAGAGGGAGCACAGTGCTGGGGGTGAAGTTTTAAAACTGAACATGAGACGTGGATGCAGAAGAAGACAAGCACATGCCATCTCAAAATATGCTGAACTGGTGTCTTGATTATTTCAAGCTGAAATCACTGTATAAACTCTAAGTTCAGAAAGGGCCATTTGGCCTGTGGTCTATATGCAGCAAGCCTTAAAGATTCTTCTGGGAGGGGTGTTCTTTACACACCAAGGCCAGAAAATAGCCTTAATCACCAGAGGCTTGTAACTGGGGCTGCAATGAACCTGAATATACAAACTCTTCTGAAGTAACCCTTATCTTCCACAAGCTTCCACATGCCCCCCATAGGCTCTTAATAACATTCCTAGAATTTCTACCCTAATCCAGAGAACCATCTGTCCTGTTATTCCTTCACAAATTTATCATTCTTTATCTAAAAAGTACAAAAGGTGTCATGCTTTGGTCATTTTTTTGGACTTCACTCTTTTTTAAAGATCCCCATGTGCCTATAAATTTAATAAAACTTTCATGCTTTCCTCTGGTTCATCAGGTCTTCTATTAATTGTATTCCTGGGTCCAGCCAAAGAGCCCACATAGGAACTAAGCGGGGTGGATGGGTAGAGGAGAATCTCTTTCTCCCTTACAACATCCTAAGACTTCACTAACCAGAACTCCTTTGACCCCAGGGTAACACCTCCCCAATTTCCCCAAACCCCTCTGAGACCCTTCCTCTCTTCCCTTTCCTTTTACAGATTAACTGATATCCCAAATTCTTGGGTGTCCATCAGAAACTTTAACATCCCTACACTCTCTGCACATAGAGACCTGCAGCCTGTCTGCTGCATCCTGTCCGCGCTCTAGGATGGAAACAACAGGGCATTCCAGCCCACCCACATGCACTCAGGTTTTCCTAAGGAAGAATCAGTCATCTTCCTAGATGTACATCACACACCCCAAAGTAGCCCAAAGCAAATATATCCTACTTCTGTTTTTTAAATTGCAATTTATTTATATTAAATTCAAAAGAAATTATATTCACTGAGGTTTACTGAAGAGCCCCAAATGTCCACTTGTTTTCTGATAGAAAGGCAAGTTACTGTCTGTTGATGGACATGGCATGCGGCACATGTTCTGTTCTTGCTAAGCTCTCTGGGGCTTCATGGGATCAACCTCATGGGGACTTTACTGGCTCCTGGTGCTCAAGGTCTGTCCCCATCTTTGCTTTGCAGCTTTCCATCAGAAATTGCAACCCCGGTGTGATTTTCTTGAACGGGTTCTTGATCATCCCCAATTGTCTTGGGGATGACTGCAAACTTCATAAAAGATGCTTAGTCTTTCCCCCCTGTCCTTGTGGGGGTGTCTTTTCAGGGGACAGTGATGCCAAAAAGTGCCAGGGACTGCAGTATTGGGAGAGTAGAAGTGGCCATCTCAAGGTTGCTTCCTTGTTGAGTGTGGCTCAAGAGCATTTATACAATAAGCTGCAACTCTCCTCCTTCTTTCCTGCCCCTCCTGGTGGGCTTAAACCCTGTCCACACAGTTAGGAAGGACACTGCATGGTAATATTTGGAGTCTGATAGACAGGAGCAATGTATGTCAAAGTTCTCTAGAGAAACAGAACCAATAGTGTGTGTGTATGCATGTGGACGTGTGCGTGTGCGTGTGCATGTGTGTGTGTGTGTGTGTGTGTTTTCACAATATGGAAAAAGAGGCTCGTTTTAAAGAATTGACTCAGTGCAATTGTGGAGGCTGGCAAGTCCCAAATCTGCTGAATGGGTGGGAAGGTTGGAGTTCCAGGGAAGAGCCCATGTTCCAGTTTATTCCAGCATGATGATCTGCTGGAGAATTTCTCATTACTTGGGGGAGACCAATCTTTTTTGTTCTGTTGGGCCCTCAACTGATTGGATAAAGCCCACCCACACTTTAAAGAGCAATCAGCTTCACTCAGAGTCCGTGGTTTTAAATGTAATCTCTATCAATATCACCTTCACAGACATATCCAGAGTAACATTTCATTAGATATCTGGGCATGCCACCCAGCCAAAATGACATAAAATGAACCCTTACAGAGAGTTTGGCCAAAATCCCCAGAAAGGAAAAGTTTATTTGCCTGAATCAATGGCAGGTCACATGGTCTGCCAGTGGGCAAACTTTGCAGTTAGAAATGTCCTTCCAAACTGAGGACTGGAGGCTTGTGAAGTGAATGTGAAATGGGGCTGGCATACTTCTTTTGAGAGGGGGTGGGAAGGAGGACAGAACCTTCCAGAACTGTCTCACTGTGGATTTTGATGAGAGGCAAAAACTCTGGGGGGGAAACTGGGGGCAGCAAGAAAGAATCCTCAGGACACCCCCAGACTGCATCCCTTTTGCCAATACTCTTGATTTGATGGAAATGGGGCTAGGGCCTGCTGGTCATCCGCCCATGATGACTGCTGAGCACGTGGACTCCAGAAACACGCACATCCACACCAGCCTAACTCAGCCTCTTCCTTGCTCCACCCCCACCCCAACTGAACTGAGATGTGTGCACCTCAAGCAAGGCCGGGGTCAAGATGTCCCCAGACTCGCCCCTAGGTCACTCTCGTGAGAGAGTCCTTTTACTCCCCTAGAACTCTGGGGACACCAAGGCAGAGAAGCCCTGCTCTATGCCAGGAGCATACAGTCCGGTGGGGGAGGCAGGAGAACCGGAAGCCTCTGAGACAATAGGGACCAACTCGCTTCCCCAAATGGCTCCTCCCACCAGGAGGCATCCAGGAAGGCTGTGGGCAGGATGAGGCACCTGGAGCATCCTGAGGACCCGCGAGGTCCCCTGGCTGAATGAGGACACCAGAAAGGGATTCTCCAAGTCCCACCCAACTCCCCATGGTTTTCAGGGTCAGCATAAGCCCTTGCCTTCCTCCCTCTCCCCCAGGTGGCTCATCCTCAACAGGGACAAAAGGCAGCGGGAAGCAGAGCTCAGGTGCTTCCCCAAAGCCGCTGCCAGGACTCGATTATTTATAGTGACACTGGGGACCTAAGCTGACGAGCGTTAAATGGATTTGTGTAAACCATCCTGGGGCTGCAGATGGGGAGGAGGCCGGAGGGCTGGGCAGGCAGGCTCACCCTGAAACGTACCGGGAAAATATTTAAAATCAGGTCTGGCTGGGGAGAGCGGAGCGTGGCGGAAAGTCGGCGCTGACAGCTGCGTCTGAAAGGCCGGAGGAGCTTCAGCCTGAGGATTTGCACTAAAAATAGCATCGCTGGCTTGTGGGTAGAGAATTTGACCCAATTAGAGATTACCAGTTTCAGGAATTACTGGAAAAGAAATCTCATTAAATAGGTTAAATATAGGAGCCAGAAGCTTAAAAGGCCATTTGGGATTAAAAGGAAAACCAAAACTCCGGAAGGATTTTAAAATAAAATTTGCATCTCCTTTTAAGGGTAGGGGTCTCCTGCTCTATACATGCCATCTGTGCACAGAAGGGACCTGAGATAAGCTCATGGAGCCCAGCATTTTACAGAAAGGGCCAGAGGCTCCTGCAGAGCACCCTGATGGCCCTGGACCTGTGCCCAGTGTGATCCCTGGTGGCTGCTGTTAGGGTTCGAGCTAAATAGTGCTCCTCGTGCTTGAGATCTGGGAATGGGGCGGTGGCTCTGATCACACTTCACACACACACACACACACACACACACACACACACACACACACGACAGTGCTCATGTCAGCACACGGTGAATACAAACCAGACTCCACCCAGCCCGTTCTGGATTCACTGTATCCCGGCACACCACCTTACCCGGGCCAGGAATCCAGCCTCACACTCCACACCTCCCTCTCCTCCCACGTCCAATCTGTCACCAAGTCCTATGGATTCCATCCTCAAAATAGTTCCCTCCCCTGCATCTCTGCTCCAAGCCCATCACTGCCACTTGCCACCAGGTCTTCAGAGATTCCTCTGCTCTCTGCCTTCAGCTACCCCCACCCCCGCCACTCACCTCTGCTCAGTCTCCCACACATCTTTCCTGAAATGTGAAGAGGGTCTTACCAGTTTCTTGCTCTAAAAAAAATCAATGATTTCCTAGTGCCTCAAAGAATCCCCTAAAGTGTGTTTTTACAGCACCAGAGGACTGAGAAAAACCCTAAAAAAAGAAATGCTGTGTTAGAATGCATCCGAGAGATGCTGCAAGCAGGAATGTGCTTAGCTTCATTTAAGCAGCATTTCCAATTTGTCTGACCAAAGAATACTTAATGGCATCCTAAGGATGGGGAAAACGAGCCAGCACCTCAGCCCTGCAGGTCTGGGACCTATAATTTCCCTACCCCAAACACACCTTTGTGCAGTCACCTGCAGCTGCCACTTGTCCCTTGCATTCTACAGCTACATCTTGCCTCCGCCCTCCAAGACCAGGCACCTGTCCAATCTTTCTTGCTCCTTTCAGAGAATTTAGGGAAAAGTCAACTGTCTTTCCTCTCTACTCACACTCAACACTGAACACTTTTGGTCACTAAAATACATGAAATATTTTTGGGGGGCTACCAGGGATTGAACCTGGGGGGCTTAGCCTCTAAGCCACCTCCCCAGCCCTTTTCTTTTCTTTTTCTTTTTTTTTTTTTTTTTTTTTTTTTTTTGAGACAAGTTTTCTCTAAATTGCTGAGGCTGACTTTTTTTTTTTTAATATTTAGTTATTTGCTTTAGTTGTTGTACACAATGCCTTTATTTTTAGGTGGTGCTGAGGATCGAACCCGGGCCGCGCGCACGTGCTAGGCGAGCGCTCTACCGCTGAGCCACAACCCCAGCCCTGAGGCTGACTTTTAACTTGCAATTTTCCTGCCTCAGCCTCCCAAGCTCCTAGGATTAAAGGTGTACACCATCGCACCTGGCTTCCTCTATCAATTCTGACAGCATCTGGGGGCCCTACAATTCCACTTAGTTCTGACTCTATCTACCTAGAGTTAGTATCAGACCCCACAGATTAAGGACTCTGTCCCACAGGCTGCCTCCACTTCAGATGCCAATCACAAGCAGGAGGTCCCCTGGCCACTCACAACTTCTGTCTCATTTGGCTGCAAATCGAAGGTTCTCACAACCCTTTGCTCCGGTTTCATAGTTTGCTAGGAAAATAGCTTCCTTACTCAGTTACCAGTTTATTACAAAGAGCATATCAAAGCATACAGTTGAACAGGCAGATGAAGAGATACCTAGAGTAGATTTGGAAAGGTCCCACGCACAGGTGCTTCTGGCCCCATGAAGTTTTGCGGTGCCCCACCCTCCCAGCACACGGATGTGCTCTTGGTCACCAACTGATAAGCCCTCTGAGTTCCATCATTTTGGGTTTTTTAATAAAGATTTCTCTTTAATCATTGACCATTGTTGATGAACTCAACTGTTAGCCCTTCATTCTCTCTCAGAGTTAAGGATGGGACTGAAATTTCCAACTATATAATCTCATAGTTGGTTCCCTGGCAACCAGCTGCCAACAGGAGACCGTCTAGGAGCCCCAGCCACAGTCATCTCGTCAGCATTCAAAGATACAACTCTTCAGAGACTCCACAGGTCTTAGGAGCATGCCAGAAAATGCAGGCAGAGACCAGATTCATATTTCTTGTTACTTCACTCAGTTTTACCCATTCATTGGCTAGAAACCTCTCAATTACATCTGGAAGAACTGGAAGCCCAGAATGCAGAGTTGGTTTATGCAAGTTTTTGCCTAAGGCCCAAATTTTATTTTCTAGACACTAAAGGAGTGACCCAACCTGAGGGATAGATGCATCTCTGTGTCCACAGCATTCTAGGCCAGCTCGGTCCACTAGGCAGGAAAGGTCTCCATTCGTGTCTTCATGCACGTCATTGCAGAGGAGACTATCTCTCTCAGTTTGCACTTCAGATCTCCACCAAGGGTCTCTCTGGCCCTGCCTTGATCATGTGCCTGAGACAAGGGCTGTGCCAGGGTGTTCTAACCAGCCAGGAGGAACCTGGGGTCAGTATTGACCCTAGGGCCAGGGGTGGTGAGGAAACACATAGAAAGACAGCTCTATGGGAGCACATTGGGTAAGATCAGGACACTGGTTGAATAAAACACTGTCACTATGTCCACTGTTTGTATCCAACCCAACTGCCTTCTCATTAAAGGACAGTCCCTCACTGCCCCTCACACACACACACCCCCCTTTTATTCTCCCTCCAGTCTTAGCACTCTCCAATGTCTGTGTAGTTAATTGAATGAGGTCCCCCCAAAATTCATGTCCACCCAAAACCTCAGAATGTGACCTTATTAAGAAATAGGGTTTTTACAGATACAATTAGTTAAGGATCTTGAGATGCCATCATCCTGGATTTGGGGTTGATCATGGGGAAGAAATCCATGTGAGGACAGAGACAGCTCTTGGAGCAACACTGGCAGAAGCCAAAGAATGTCAAAGATTGCAGGCAAACACCTGGAGCGGGGAGGGGTCCCCTCTGCTCTTCCACAGTTCTTGTGGTGGGCTCTTCAGGTAGGTCTAGGAACCAAATTAACACAAGAATGATTAACAGGAGAGAAGCATGCAAGTTTTATTAATTTTACATGTACATGGGGATCTCTGCAAGCGTGAGGTCCAAAGGAATGGTCAAATCAAGATACTTTTATAGTTTTTAGACAAAGAATGACAAATTTGTGAAGGAATGACAGAACAAATTGATCTCTAGACCAGGGTTATAAATTCTAGGGTATAACTAAGAGATATTTAGCATGGTGTGAAGCTAGTGGAAGATAAGGGCTACTCTAAAGATTGTTCATTCAAGTTCATTATAGTCTCAGTTTCCAGCCTCTGGTAATCAGAGGCTATTTTTTCACCTTGGTACAGGGAGAACACCCCTTCCAAAAGAATCTTATTGCATGTAGGAAAAGCCAGGCCACATGGCCCCATCTGAGCTCTCCAGGCAATTTCAGCTTAAGATAATCAATATACTAATGTGGCATAGTTTGAGATGGCATGTTCTTAACTCCTTCACTTTGTGACCTAGTAGTGAATTTTTGCAAATGTTGCATAAGTGCCTAGAAAACTGTTCGTTCTCTAATTGTGGACAACATAGCTCTACATACATAACAAAGAAAATGAGTTTGTAACCAGGTACAGTGGCATGTGGCTCTAATGCCAGCTACTCAAGAAGCTGGGGCAGGAGGATCACAAGACCAAAGCCATTGTGGGCAATATAGTAAGACACCATCTCAAAAAAAAAAAAAAAAAAAAAAAGAAAAGAAAAGAAAAAGAGAGGTTTATCTCCTTGATCTTTATTAAGTTTTGTCAGCTTGATCTATTAATATTTGAAAGAACCATATCTGATGGTGTTTGCAATTTCTCCTTGTAGTCCTACCAGTTCTTACTTTATATCCTTGGAGTCTACATTTTACTTTTAAGTTTAGAATTATATCTTACCAATGAATTGAAACACTGGTCTTTATGATATAGCTTTCTCTATATCAATAACACTTTCAATATGGAGGTTTTCTCTTGTCTGATATTACACTACCAGCCAGCTAGGTTTGGCCAGCATTAGCCTTGCTGACCTGATTCTTTGCTGGCAACTTCTGTGTGTCATTACCAGTTAATGACAGTTAATTCTTAAGAGCAAAGAATAAAATATTGCAAAATTTTGTTTGCAGACCCAGCCATTGTCTTTTACGCATCCTACAATTCAGAGCAACTTTCTGGGTTCATTTTATTTTCATCCTGTAGCAGTTCCTTAGAAGCTTCATTAATGTGGTTATTTTGGTATTATAGTTTCTCTTGGTCATTGATTTTCTAGTAATGTCTTCATTTTGTCCTCTTTCACTAAGTTTATTCTTCAAATGGCATAATTCCAACTTGAGGGTTACTCTTTTTTTCAACCCTTTAAAATATATTATAATGCACGTTTATTTCCTTCTCTTTGTTGCTGTCTGAAGTCTGTGCTCCGTACACCCTGTTCCATGGCCGGTGAAGGTCTCTTTCTTCTTTTAGTTGCTCTCACTATCTTCTTTCTACTGGAGCCTCTGTACTTGTTGACTTCGGTACACTTTAGTTCATTTCAAATGCTATTCATCACTAGCTTACGTTCTACCTCTGATCATAACAGTGTCTGGGGACCTTGAGGATCCAAATCTGGTGACTGTCACATTCAGTCATTTGTTTCTTTGCATCTTTGATGATCTCAGAGTATGGACTCAGGCTTGGTTTATATTAATTGGAAGAGAACTAGGGGCCTAGCTTTGGGGCATTTTCCTACAGAGAATTTACACTTCTGCTAATAGCCATGCACACTTCTGATCTTATTTCCTGACGTTTCTTCCCTCCCTTTTCCCTTTCTTAACTTTTGATATGAAGACTTTCAACCATATAGAAGGGTGGAGAGAGAGTTTTCTTTGAACTAATTGAAGGAAAATTATAGGGGCTGTGAAACTTCATTTCTAAATACCTCAGCATTTGTTTCCTAAGACATGAGTTCACATTCACAGAATCATCGTCATTCTTAGGAAAACCCAGTGGACTGGCCACTAAGTCGTTTTTCATATCCTCTGAGGCCCAGACTATCTCCACATTTCCCCCACTGTTTCCCCCAAAAGCTCTTTCTTTGGTTTGTTTTCCAAACCAATCAAGGGTCATGTATTATAACTGGTCATTATGTTTCTTTTATTCTTTTTTAATATAAAATAAAAGCTTCTTTCTTGAACAAATAATCACTCAAGGGGTACCAAGTGCCCCAGGACCAACTCTCCCACCCACACTGTGTGGATTCCATCCCTGGGTCCAAGGCGACAGCTCATCAGAGCAGAAGACAGCCCTCTCTCCCTGTCCCCCTCTCCCTCCCCCTCATTGGGAAGACCTTTTTTGCCCTCCCCACCTCCTTCCCTGTCCCCTTTCTTCCTCTTCAATGGGCAGATTCTCTACTCTCCCCCTCCCACTCAGTGGGGTAGACCCTCCTTCTCTGGTGCAGGAAGCAACTCAGTCACCTGGCTCTCTCAACCACAGCAGTCTCAGCACTTCCTCAAAGGCTGAACCATCACTCCATTTTTAGAGTCACCTCTTTACAGGAGATTGGAGTCACTTGGAAGAGAGATCACCTGGACAGGTGGAGTAAAAAGAAGTCTAGTGCAGATAACAAATCCTAGGAGACAGACAATGAGCTCTGCAGGTTTGGGCAAATTGAATCCCCCCACACACCCCACCCATACACACCACCAGTAACTTTCCAAATTCCAGGTGCAATATCCTGAAGCACCCCCAATGCCTGCTGGGCATGGTCAGACCACAGGTATAGGGCCTGAGGCAGGGCAGGGGGTGGGGTGCTACAAGGTCAGATCCAATTGAGCTACCCTCTCAGGTGTGCAGGGCACTTCCTTGGCGTTTTAATCCTCTCTTCCATGATGACTTCAGTAGTCTTTGAACTGTTTTTTCCTGTGAATGTTAATTAACAGGCGATAACTGAACAGTTACCCCCTGCCTGTATGAAGCAACTGGAGAGAAGTTGGTGAGGGAAAAAAAGTTTGTTGGAGAAGGAAGTTCTCCATTTTTTTTTTTTTTTTTTTTTTTTTTTTTTTTTTTTTTTTTTTTGGTACCAGGGATTGAAATCAGGAGTACTTGACCACTGAGCCACATTCCTAGCCCTATTTTGTATTTTATTTAGAGACAGCGTCTGAGTTGCTTAGTTCTTGCAGTTGCTGGGACTGGCTTTGAACTCACAATTCTCCTGTTTCAGCCTTCCAAACCGCTGGGATTACAGGCATGCGCCACTGCGCCCAGCCAGCTCTCTCTTCTTAAAACAAAAGCCTGGCCAAGTAAATTGGGAGTGGAACAGGAGAGCCCTGGTTTACCATCATGTCTGTCCAGGCTCTGCAGAGGTGGCTCCCATCTAATTAATATCTGCACCTCCCTCCCTCAGGTTAAGGACTGGAACTTAGTAGTTGTGAACTGAATAAATGTAGGACCTGGCTTGTTTTTCATATGTTTATATTTTGTCCTGTCCAGCAAAATAAATAGTATTACAATATTAATATACATGTGTTTTATGTTTTTCTATTGTCAAAGTCCTTCCCCTAAATATTCTCATTTACTTATTGGTACACACAGCAACCTGTCCTGTAGTGGATTTCAAACCTTATCACAGTAAGTTGATTTTTCTGATTATAACAATTTTTAAAAAATATTTATTTATTTACTTTAGTTGTACACAATGCAATGCATTTATGTTTATGTGGTGCTGAGGATCAAACCCGGGCCGCGCACGTGCGAGGCAAGCGCTCTGCCGCTGAGCCACAACCCCAGCCCCCGATTATAACAATTTTTTTTTGTAAAAATTTTGTAAGCCACAGAAACCTGTATAAAAGAGGAAAACACCTATATTCTCACCAGCGAGCGCCACTGTAGATGGCAGCACTGTAGTCACTTGCGGTCAAGTATGATCCTCCTGCCTCGGCCTCCTGAGTGGCTGGGATTAACACTGCACTACCATGCCAGGCCCTCATCCATATATATTTTTTTCTTTTTTTATTTATAATAGTAGTATGTATTACAATTCATAATGCACATATATAGCATCTTTTTACATACAAATGTTTGTATACAAAGTATATAAGTACCATTCAGATCTTCAATCATGCATTTAGGATAATGATATCCATCTCATTCAACCACCATTTCCCCCCCCTCCCTCCCCCTTGCTCCCTCCCTTCCCCTCCCTTTCCTTTGACCATTCTAGTGTTCCTCTAATCCTCCTATGTACCCCCATCCAAAACACTGTGAACTAGCCTCCTTATATCAGAGAAAACATTTGGTATTTGGATTTTGGGGATTGGCTAACTTCACTTAGCATTATATTCTCCAACTTCATCCATTTACCTGCAAATGTCATTATTTAATTCTCTTTTATTGCTGAGTAAAATTCCATTTTGTATATATACCACATTTTCTTTATCCACTCATCTACTGAGGGACATCTAGGTTGGTTCCACAATCTACCTATTGTGAATTGTGCTGCTATAAACATTGAAGTGGCTGTGTCACTGTAATATGCTGTTTTTAAGTCCTTTGGGAATAGACCCAGGAGTGGGATAGCTGGGTCATAGGGTGGTTCCATTCCCAGCTTTCCAAGAAATCTCCATACTGCTTTCCTTCATCCATATATTTTAAACCAATTAATGTTTGCTGAGTACCTGCTGCTGTGGGCTGAGACCTGGGGACAGAGAATTGGGACATCAAATCAAATCAGAGGTGGCCTGTGTGGTCCAGGACCACAGGAGGGAAGCTGAGGTATCCAAAGTCTGGTAAGGCTGCCATAATGATATCATCACAAGCTGGGTGATCATTTTACAATAGAAATTTAATCTCTCATTGTCTGAAGGCTCAATGTTCCAAATCAAGGTGTCAGCAGGGTCAGGATCTCTCCAAAACCTACAGAAGAGGATCCTTCCTGGCTCCTTTCAGTTTGGGGTGTGAGGAGATAAGGATGTGCCATATCTCAAAGTATGCCAAGTGGGAGTAGAGATTGTTTCAGGCTGAAATCACCTGAGGAATTCTATCTTCAGAAAGGGCCATTTGGCGCCAGGCACAGTGGCACATGCCTATAATCCCAGAGGCTCCAAAGGCTGAGGCAGGAGGATCGCGAGTTCAAAGCCACGGCAAAGTGCTAAGCAACTCAGTGAGACCCTGTCTCTAAATAAAATACAAAATAGGGCTGGGGATGTGGCTTGATGGTTTAGTGCACCTGAGTTCAATCCCCAGTATGCATCTCCCCACGGGAAAAAAAAAAAAAAAAAAAAAAAAAAAAAGAAAGAGAAAAAAAGAAAGGGCCATTTGGCCTGGCTTTGCCCATGTTCAGCAAAGATGTCTTCCTTGTACCAGGGCAAGAAAATGGGCTTCATCACCAGAGACTGGAAATTAAGGCTGTAATGGACCTGAATGGATAAACTCACTGGAGTAACCCTTATCTTTCACTATCTTCACACCTCTTTCAATATCTCTTAGTGACATCCCTAAAATTTACTACTCTAGTCTAGAAACCCATTTATTAGAAATGATTGCCACAATCAAGCTCATTTAGTGTGTGTCATTCCTTCACACACTTATTGTTCCTTGTCTTGGTAGTATCAAAGCATCATGCTTTGGTCATTTGGAGGGGGGCTTCACTCTTTGAAAGATTCCCATTTATATGTAAAATTAAAAAAACACTTATGCTTATCTCTTGTTGATCACCTTATATTAACTGGGTTCCTACACCCAGTCCAAAAGCCTCCCTAAGAACTAAGGTAAGTAAAAGGGACCTGACCCTCCCCTATAAGCATACCTCAAAACTCTCAGAGACTTGGATTCATACAAATCAGTTATCCGGCAACAAAAACATTAAAATATATATGTAATTTTTAAAATGTTGCTAATATAAAAATGCATTTCTCAATGCATTGGTGAGAACACTTTAGCAAATATTTCCAAGTGAAGTTATTACAGAAAAATGTTAAATATTTAGAACTGAACAATAAAACGTAGTGTATATCAAAATTTAAGAGATGCAAGCCGGGCACAGTGGTGCATGCCTGTAATCCCTGCACTTGGAAGGCTGAGGCAGGAGGATTGCGAGTTCAAAGCCAGCCTCAGCAATGGCGAGGCACTTAGCAACTCTGTGAGACCCTGTCTCTAATAAAATACAAAAAAAGGGCTGGGGATGCGGCCCAGTGGTCAAATGCCCCTGAGTTCAATCCCCAGTACAAAAAAAAAAAAAACAAAAACAAATTTTAATAGATGCAAATGGAAACAGTATTTGATAAGAAACTTTTAGTCTCATATACTTAAATAGGAAGAAGAAAGTCTGAAAATAAAAAAGCTAAGAACCCAACTTAAGAGGCTGAATAAAGAACTCTAGAATAAATTCAAATATCATATGAGCACTGTGTTAGCAAAGAAAGATCTGAAGTCTAAATTAATGAAATAGAAAATAAACATATGATCTCTTTTTCCCAGTTTCGTTAAGGTATGATTGACAAGTAAAAATGATAGTATTTCAGATTAGATGGTGAGGTTTTAATACATGAATAGGTTGTGAAATGATTGCCACAATCAAGCTCATTAACATACTCACTGCCTCACGTGGGTACTAGGGTACTGTGTGTGTGTGTGTGTGTGTGTGTGTGTGTGTGTGGTGAAAGCCACTCTCAGCATAAACCAAGTATATAACACATGCTTCCTAACTACCTCACCCGCTATACATTAGAACTCCACAACTCACTCCTCCTGCCCAAACTAAACTTTCGAGGAATGCATACCTTCAGAATCACAAAAACTCTTCATCTAAATAGAAACAGAGGACATACTTTACATCTTCTTTTATGAGTTCCTATGCTTTGTTAGCATTAGAAAAATCTATAAATATCTTTCTCTAAAGATTAATGAGGGGAAAACCACATAACCATCTCAACTGATGCAATAAAAGTATCTGATAGAATTCATCACACATTCATATTAAGTCCACTAATAAAATGCAAACAGAAAGAGAATCTTAACCTGATAACATCTATCAAAAGACAGCCTACTCTCATAGCATACACTCACAATTTACTAATAGTCCCTGAAAGATAAAAAAAAAAAAAAATCATTTGCAATATGAAAAACAAAAGGGTTAAGCACTGAAAGTTGTAAGGAACTAAAACTACTGTTATATGGGTGTTATACTGTTTCCTACACAGAAAATCCAACAAAATTCAGGGCCAAATTATCAGAAATGCTATACATTTATGACAAGATATAAGATCAACATCAAAAATTAACTATATATTTATGCCTTTGAAAAAATATTCAGAGAGAGAGAGACATTTCTAATCTATTTAGAATAGTAGCAAAAATTATAAGGTATCAAGGAATAAATCTAACAAAAGAGGTATGAGTCCTGCAGGAATAAAATCATAAAATTTTTTGGAGTTACTGAAGAAAACCCAAATAAATGAAAAAATTTTCCATGATTATAGGTAAGAAAACTCAAAATAAAAAAAAATGGCCATTCTCCCCAAGGTGACTACTGCAGTTCCAATCAAAATCCTAAAAGGGTTTTCCAAAAGAAATTGACAAGCAATTCTAAAATTTCTATGAAAAGACAGAGACCTAAGGAGGAATAAGGCATTCCTGAAGAGGAAGTTTGAAGAATAAACTAAACAACATAACAAAACAACCTAGGAATACACCCACATGTATATGGAAATTTGGCATTCAGCAAAGGTAATATTACTGGGGAAATGACAAAGGTACAATAAATACTGCCAGAAAATCTGAAATGGAAACTTGCTTGACTCTGCACACAAGACTGCAGTCTTCCATAGCATAAAGAATTAAATGTGAAAGGTGACGTTTTAACTCATTAAAAAGAGAGAGAGAGAGACCCTGTTTTACTTTGAGGAAAGGAAGATGGCTTCAAGAAGATATCAAAGGCAAGATACTCACTGAAATTTTATTCATTGCAATTAAAAATTCCTGTTCATCAAAGACATCCTCTGCCTAAGCCTGGGAAAAGATCTATGTCACTTACACAGCTCCGAGTGGATCAGCAACCCACCTAATATACTGTCCAGAAGTTCCACATTCACAGATTTAACCAACCACGGATCAAAAATATTTAGAAAAAAATCACCTCTGTACAGAAAACATAGTTTTATTCTCACAGTTATTTCCTAAACAGTATATTATAATAACAATTCACACGGCATTTACATTTTATTGGGTGTTATAAGAAATCTAGAGATAATTTAAATTATACAGGATAAAGTGCATAGGTGTGGATATATGCAAATACTGCAACATTTTGTATGAGGGACTTGAACTTCTGTATATTTTTGTATTCTCAAAAGTCCTGGAACCAATTCATATTGAGGAATGACTATAAATTATTTAAGAAAGACTCACTCTCTCAAAAATGTTATGGTTTAGATAGATAAGGATGTTATGGTTTAGATATTATGTCTCCCAAAAGCTCATGTGTGACACAATGCAAGAAAGTTTAGAGGTGAGATGATTGGGTTATGAGAGTATGAACCTAATCAGTGTGTTAATCCACTGATACAGATACCTGGGTGGTAACTGAAGGCAGGTAGGGTGTGGCTGGAGGAGGTGGGTCTCTGGGGGCGTGCCTTGGGGTATATTTTTGTTCTGGTTGAACAAAGCTCTCTCTCTGTGCACCCTGGTACCATGCTCTCAGCTGCTTTCCTCTGCCACATTCTTCCATTATGATGATCTGCTTCACCTCAGACCCCAAAGAATGGAGTTGGCCATCTATGTGATTAGGGGACAGACAGATGACAAAGGTGGGAGCATGAAGCTAAGGGAATAATTCTATAAAATGGGCCCCCTGTGCTGCCCCCCATCCATGTGCTTTCTTTCTAAGAAGCAATTTACCTGCAGCCCTGCCTGCCCTAAGTGGACAGGATATGTCAGATTTCTCAGTGAACTACCTGTTGTCTTCAGGAGAAATGCAGGCCCAAAACAATGTTGATAAGAACTCAAGTTACCCTCTAAAAGGGGAGATTTTGTGACCATTTCATAGTCCAGATCCTGAAATTCAAGGAGATAAGGATAATTCCTCCTAACCATAAACTCTGTAAGAATTTATGGTTAAGAATCCAATCAGAACCCATCAGTGATGGGCCAAAGTGACCAAATTGTCTTGGCAATGAGGACTTGAAAGTCTGATGTCATCCTGAGGTCAGTCAAAAGTCAAGAGGCAGATGTGGGTGGGACTCACTGGAAGCTTCTCTGTGATAGGCAATAAAACCAGAGTGCAAGAAAGGCACACTGCCCTCTCCTCTCTGAGAGGACCCACTTTCTCCCTTGAGAGTGTCCCCTTTCCCTTTTCCTATCCCTTCTATAAACTCATTCCTGTTACTCTGAGCAACATGTCTGAAATCTTCATTACTTGATTACAAAAACTGGGGTTTAAAGTGGGGGAGGCAAGTCTTTGTCCTGCCTCACTTTCCCAGAAGTCCCCAGCCCTATAACATGTGGACTAACACCCCTAAAACTGTGAAGCCCAAAGTAAACTTTTTCTCCTTTAAAATTGTTCTTGTTAGGTTTTTTTTTGTCACAGTATCAAAAAAGCTAAAACAATAGCTGGGTATGGTGGCACATGCCTATCCCAGCACTTGGGAGGCTGAGGCAGGAGGATCGCGAGTTCAAAGCCAGCCTCAGCAACGGGGAGGCACTTAGCAACTCAGTGAGACCCTGTCTCTAATAAAATACAAAAAAAAAAAAAAAAAAAAAAAAAAAAAAAGGGGGCTGGGGATGTGGCCCAGTGGTCGAGTGCCCCTGAGTTCAATTCCCAGTACCAAAAAAAAAAAAGCTAAAACAAAGGACATTTTAAGGAAGAGGAAACATGACTGGCACATAAACACATTTGCTCTTGTTAGTGATTATAAACATGTTAATGGAAATCACAATGAAAATCACTCTAATTTCCCCAGATTGGCAAATGCATATGCATTAATACAGAGCCAAAGGGTAGAAACAGGAAGGTAAATTAATCCAATTCAGGGGAAACAATTTGATATACCTTGTAAATTTCAATATTTGCACACTCTGCCACCCAGAGCCAACTCCCCTCTCTTTTAAAAGTCTGGATAACCCATGTACACCAAAAGACAAAACTTACAATCATAAGAAAAGAAAAAAAAATTCATGGTGTATCAACACAATTGAATATTATGAAGCATTGAAAATAAATGCATCGTGGTGACATGCAATAATATGCATGACTCAGAAAAATGATGGCACTCTTCACAAAACCTGAAAATAAGAACATCAAAACTATATGTTACTTCAAAACTATATGTTACTTAGGGATGCACAAATTTTAAAAGAAATCCTCTTTTTCTAGGAGATCAGGAGACTAAAAATCTCACAATTCAGTGCTGCTGTGGCCTCTGGTTTAGAATCAGGATGCTGGATTAGGGAAATACAATGACATTGGGAATGATTCAGTTCTTGAGATGGGCTACTGGTTAAGGACATTTTTCACTTTTTTTTTTTTTTGGTGGTACCAGGGATTGAACTCAGGGGCACTCGACCACTGAGCCACATCCCCAGATCTTTTTTTTGTATTTTATTTAGAGACAGGGTCTCACTGAGTTGCAAAGTGCCTCGCCCTTGCTGAGTCTGGCTTTGAACTCGCGATCCTCCTGCCTCAGCCTCCCAAAGTGCTGGGATTACAGGCGTGCGCCACCACGCCTGACTCATTTTTTACTTTTAATGGTTATATGGTTATGCTTGCTTTGTATCAATCAGCTATTATGTAATTTGAAACATTAAAAAATGAGGCTGCAGTAAATGGATGGAGTTGGAGAAAATAATGCTAAGTGAGGTCAGCCAATCCCAAAAAACCAAAGGCCGATTGATTCCTTTGCTATGATGATACTGAATTATAATGGCAAGGGAGGGGGGATGAGAGGGAATGAAGGAATGTTAAATAGAACAAAGGGGAGGGTTGGGTGGGGAGGGGGCAAGGGGATAGAAATAATGGCAGAATAAGTTGGACATCAGTACACTACGTGCATGTATAAAAACTCAAATGGTGTGAAAATATTTTGTGTAAAACCAGTGACTTGGAAAACTGTGCTCTTTATATGTAATATGAAAGGAATTGCACTCTGCAAGAATGTATAACAAATTAAATTAAATTAAAAATAAATGGGGCTGCAGTGTCCTTCCTTGACAGAAATTGTTCCACAAATAGGGTGAGATCAGACTAATCTTACCGGGACTGCTGGGAATGAAAGGGGAAGCAGAGCAAAACCTGGACCTGTCACCCACAAGGCTCCCCAGTGATTCTGAGGACCCTCCAGGGAGTCCAGGCTGGACAACCACTCAGCCTAGGCCTTACATGGGGTAACCAGTAACACCCCAGCTGGAGGCTGGACGAGATGGTCTCCAGTGTCTCACCCCAACATTCTGTGATGCTCTGATTCAAAACTGAGGCATATCTAGCTTCTTAAAGAACTGACAGGTAGGCATTACCCTGTTTTTACAGACAAAAAAATTAAGTGGCAGAGAGATTAAAAGTCTCACTTTACAGATCAAACTTGCTCACAGTTACCTTACAACATTTTTTCTCTAAAGGTCACAAGAGAGAGCCTTAAACTGGGTGTGTGTGTATTATATGTATGCACACATATTATGCATTATGTATGTATTACATACATAAGTGTGCATGTTTGTTATGTATATGTGTATGTGTACATGAACACATTTAAGTATATAATGTGTGTGTGTATGTAATGTTTGATATGTAGGTAGGCATATATGTTTGTGTGTATTATGTATATATGGATATGAGGATGTTGTGGATATGTTTATTTTTCTGAATTACATAATTAGGAATATTACCCCAAATGCTTTGCTTTTAAACTTGAGCCTGCATTAGCAACACCTGGAGGATTGGCCAAAACTTGGATTTCCACTCCCGCACACCTCCAGAGTTTCTGTTTTAGCTGATGCAGCCAGAGAATGTTCATTTTTAACAGTTTCCAGGCGCTGTGGCTGCTGGCCTGATACCTACTTTAAGCATACCTGCTGTGCTTGTTAGGAAGAGCTACAAATAAACACTTCCTTTTCTCCCTAAAGGGCCTTGATCTTACCTGTTTTCTCACTCTATTTAAAAGAGAAGGGGGGCTGGGGTTGTGGCTCAGCGATAAAGCACTCGCCTAGCATGAGCGCGGCCCAGGTTCGATCCTCAGCACCATGTAAAAATAAATATAAATAAAGGCATTGTGTATGACTAAATAAATAGATATTAAAAAAAAAAGATAAGGGAACTGAAGGGCTGGGAATATGCTTAGTAGTAGAGTGCCTCCTGGCATGCAAAAAGTCCTGTGTTCAATCCCCAGTATTACCAAAAAAAAAAAGAGGGAGGACTGGGTCTGGGGTGTACCCATGATAAAGCATTTACCTATCATGAGCAAGTCCCTGGGTTTGATCCCCAGCATGGTGGCATGTGGGTCAGGGAATAAAGGGATTGAAAAGTTGGGGAAATATTTTCAAACCATTAAAATTTGCATTTCTTACTATCTGAAGAGAAAAATAAAGTAATAATTCTATTTGATAGACACAGTCTGTTCTCTGCTTAACTACATAATATTGAAGCAATGTTCTCTTTCAATAACTTTTCCAGGTGGTTTATATGTGTTTTTTTCTCCTTTGGTGCAGGTAAACTGGGATTTGGCCAAGAGGGCTTTACCATTCTCACCCTATTCATGCACAACCACTGAAAGTCAACTAAGAAATTATGTCACTAAAGTGATTCACTTGATCTTAGCCAAAGGGCCAAGAAAAAATACTAAACTGATACAAAATCTGAAGTGAGGATTTTCCTGTTTACCTGTTATAGTTTGGATATGAGATGTCCCACCAAGCTCTTTTGTTAATGTAGGAATATTTAGAGGTAAAATAATTAGATTGTGAGAGCTGTAACTTAATCAGTCCATCCTGACTGAATTGACTGCTGGAGGAGGTGGGTCACTGGGGAGTACCCTGAAAGGATGCACCTTCCCTGCCTGGGTCCCCCAGCCCCAACCTACTTCCTAACCCTGCCCTAAGCTGAGCTGCTTTCTTCCAGTGGGCCTTCTACCAGGATGTTCTGCCTCACCTTGGACCCAGAGCAGTGGAGTTGGCCTCTGTGGACTGAGACCTCTGATTCTGAGACCCCCAAATAATGTTTTTATTCTCCTAGTTGTTGTTGTTAGGTCTTTTGGTCACAACAATGCACAGCTGACTACAACATTACCTAAATGCCCATATGACTTTACAGAGCCATGTTGATGGCTTAGCTATATTTTACTTCAAAGAGCTATGGGATGAGTATGGTTTCCATGGGAGAAGTGCTGGTTCCCCTACAGTTTCCAGCTCAGGCATTATAGAAATTAAAATGTGAAACTTTTAATGCATTAAGAATCTAAAAATTATCCATGACACTGACAGGCTCTTACAAACTGAGGTTAAACAGAAAAAGCAAAAGTCAAAGTTGTATAGTTGGCAGGATCCCAAAACACATAAAAAAAAAATGCAGTGTACAGTGGATATGCTTTCCTTATGTGGAGTCATGTTTGCAACATGAGCATCAATAGTAGCAGCAGGTGTTAAAGCCCATTTACACTATGCCCTACTGTATATGTTGTATGTCTCTCAGCTCATGCAGTCAAGTGGGAGCACATAGTCATAGAGACACAAGTGACTTTCCAAGGTCCCCAAGCAGTAATCCGGGCCCCATGTCTCTGTTGATGCTCCTACACAGGCCCCTTCCTAACTGGGGTAATTGTAAAGAAGCAAGAAAAGTGGGAGAATGGCTGTCATTGCTGGGAATGTGAACGGCCACAACGTTTTTCTGTTGTGTTCATGACTTGGCCTGAGTGAACCTTTCTTGAGGCAGATCCCGGGAAGTCAGGAAAGACCGCCTCAGCGCCTAGGCCCTTCACAACCAGGGATCCTTCACACTGAAAAGCACTGTGCAGGTGGCTGCCTGCCCTGAGAGACACCACTAAGTCACCTCAGAATGGAGTAAATTCACTTCATTTTGGGGAGTCTCTAAGTTGAGGTTCAGAGAAACAGACATGGTCAAGGCCATCCAGGCAGAGACCCATTGACACACCCACCCTCTTACCTATGTAAGTATCACTACATGTGTTACCCACAGTGCACGCATGCATGTGCACGCACATATACACACATACACACCTGCTATGTACACACAGGCACACACACTCATGTGCACAAGCATACAAACAAGCATAGACACATGCAGGAATACACACATGCACATGCACACATGGTCCCAGCCACCATAAAGAGGATTCTTATGCCCTCCACTTCTTAATTGCCATCCCATTCCATCCTTGCAAACCCCTCAGGTCTCTCGTCTTTGCTGCAATATTTACTGTTTCTGTTTTCCTGCTCCCAGCTGGTATTAGGGGTTTGGTCCTTCCTGGGTTCTCTGAGCCAGAGCCTTTTGTCCCCAGCACCCTCCTAGGCTCTTCTGCACCCTGCAGGGAACATATAAGGGGCTGCTTCCCCTGGAAGTAGTATGCTGCCCATCTCTGTATTGCAGCTGCCAGAGGGGCTATCCAGGTCTTCATCTTCCTGGAGCCAGGTCTGGCCTATATCTGAGCCTTCCTCCAGCATCCTGGTTACTAGCCCTGGCCTCAGCTCAGGATGCTTTTGGGATGACCAGATTTAGGGGGTGGCTACTGGTAAATTAAGGCAAGAAAAGAAAAGAATCCTGGCAATTAAGGTTATGTTTCCAGCAGGAATGGAGAAGGGGATTCCTGATGCTTCCTGAGATGGGAAGCAGCAAGAGTTTGGGACCCTGACTGAACCTGTTTTCCCAGTGATTTCCCACCTGACCTTCAGCAAGTTACACCTTGAAAGCGTGGCCTCAGTTTTACCACATGTAAATGCAGTGTTTATACACTGTTATAGGATTACGAAGAACTCCCTAAGTGCCTATCAGCATGTATGTGGCCAGTGGCCTCAGCAATACAAGTCCTTTCCCAGCCACCAAGGCACGAGCTCTCAGAACATTCTCCAAGGGCTTCATTAGACATAATTAAAATGAATTTTTGTGATTCTAAAATAGAAACTAATACACCTAAGAGAAAAAATTTAAAGTATACAGAACTAAACCAAGCATGGTGATGCATACCTGTTATCCCATCAACTTGGAGGGCTGAAGCAGGAGGATCATCAGTTCAAGGCCAACCTCAGCAACTTAGCAAGCCCCTGTCTCAAAATAAAAAATAAACAAATAGAAAGGGCTGGGGATGTAGTGTCTACATATAATACTTCCAGGTCCAATCCCCAGTACAAATAAATTGTACTGAAATTCATTTGTTAAATTTATTTCAGTAAAATAAATAAACAAATAAATAAAAATAAAAGCCTGGAGAACTATAAGACTATAATAACTAATGTCATCGTTCAATTTGAACTCATTTGCTAGTGAGACAGACATTTCTTCATCTATTTCTTTTTTTTTTTTTTTTTTTTTTTTTTTTTTTTTTTTTTTTTTTTTTTGTGGTTACCGGGGATTGAACTCAGGGGCACTCGACCACTGGATCACATCCCCAGCCCATTTTTTGTATTTTATTTAGAGACAGGGTCTCACTGAGTTGCTAAGTTCCTCGGCATTGCTGAGGCTGGCTTTGAACTCGCGATCCTCCTGCCTCAGCCTCCCAAAGTGCTGGGATTACAGGCGTGCGCCACCGCGCCCGGCTTCTTCATCTATTTCTTACCCTTTAAATTTTTTTTTCATTTTATGTGAGGCTGTGCACTGTTCATGTCCTTTGCTGATACTTCTATGGGTGTTTTAAAAATGAATTTCGACAGATCTTTACATATTTTAAGAACACTTTTTGTTTGTTATAGGGTTGCAAAGAATTTTATGATTTGTTATTTAATTGTTCATTTTGCTTAGTCTTTATTTTTTTAAAAGACATAGCTCACATATATGAAATTCACCATTTTAAAGTGCACAATTCAGTAGTTTTTAGTTCATTCAAAAGGTTATATAAAATCACCACTAATTCCATAATATTTTCATCACCTCCAAGATAAACCTGTACCTCTTTGCAGTTATTCTCCATTCTCCCCATTCCAAGTCCCTAAAATCCATTAATCTGCTTTCTGTCTATGGATTTGCCTATTCTAGACAAATTTCTTATATACTGAATCATATACTATTTGGCCTTCTGTGTCTGGCTTCTTTCATTTAGCCTAAGATTTTCAAAATTCATCTACTTAGTAGTGTGTACCAATACTTCATTTATTTTTATGCCAGAATAATATTCTATTATATGAGTATAGCACATTTTATTTATCCATCTACTTTTTGGCTATTGTGAATGATGCTGCTATGAACATTTGTATGCAATTTTCCATGTGAACTTGTTTTCAATTCTCCTGGGCAAGGTACCTAAGGAGTGAAATTGCTGGGTTCACTAATAATGCTATGTTTGACATTTTCAGAAACTGCAGAGTGATTTTGAATGTAAGTTTACCATTTCACATTTTCACCAGCAGTGAATGGAAGCCATTTGTATACATTCCTTGGGCAAATGTATTCAAATCCAGTTAGGCTATTTGTTTGTGTGTGTGTGTGTGTGTGTGTGTGTGTGTGTGTGTGTTGTATAAATGTAAAAGCTTTATATGTTTTGAATACTAGACACTCATCAGATATATTATTAGCAAATAATTTTTCTCATTGTATGGGTTTTCTTTCTTTCTTTTTTTTTTTTTTTTTTTTGTGGTACCAGGGATTGAACTCAGGGGCACTTGACCACTGGGTCACATCCCTAGCCCTTTTTTGTATTTTATTTAGAGACAGGGGGTCTTACTGAGTTGCTAAGTGCCTCACCATTGCTGAGGCTGTCTTTGAACTCACGATCCTCCTGCCTCAGCCTCCCAAAGTGCTGGGATTACAGGCGTGCGCCACCGCACCCAGCTTGTATGGTTTTCTTAATAATGTATTTTGATACACAAACAGTTTTAATTTTGACATTAAATTACCTATATTTTCCCTTGGTTGCATGTGCTATAGGTGTCATAAATTTTTTGAAAGTGTTACTTAATTCAAGGTCACAAGATTTACACCTGTTTTCTTCTAAAAGCTTTACAGTTTTAACTCTTAAATATATTTTCAATATATGAAAAATCAAACAATATAATACATAACATTAATAGAAAAAAGAAAAAATATAATCATCTCATAGATCAGAAAAAAGCATTTGACCAAATCAAATACTCTTTTATGATAAAAAAAAAAAAAACTAGAGATATAAGGAAATTTTCTCAATACAATAAAGGACAATTATGATTAACTCACAGCTGATATCATGTATAAAACTGAAAACTGAGTAAAACAAGGATGTATGTGCTCTTGCCATTTTCAGTCAACATTATACCAGGGAGACATTTTAACCGGGACAGTTAGGTAAGAACAGTAGAGACAGAAGATATTTGGAGTGCTATTTGGTATATTTGGAGTTAATCTTCAATCCATTTGGAGTTAATTTTTGGAGGCATGCCTCAGAATTCATTCTTTCACATATGGTGATCTAATTATCCCAACACTGTTTATTGAAAAGACCGTTCATTCCCCCAGTGGATTGTCTTGCCACCCTGTTGAAATCAGTTGGCCGTAGACATGCAGGTCTATTTCTGGACTCTCAATTCTATCACAGTGATCGATCTTGATGCTAGTGCCTTGCTATTCTGACTATCATAGGCTTGTGGTAACTTTTTGAAATCTGAAAATGTATGTCTTCCAACTTGGTTCTTCTTTTTCAAGATTATTTGAGGCTATTTTGAGCCCTTGCATTTCTGTAGGAAATTCCAGATAACTATGTTAATGTCTTCATTGGAATTTTGCTAAGAATTACATCAAATCTGTGGATAGTTTGGAGAGTATTGTCATCTTAAAAATTTATGTCTTCTACTCCATGAACATCCATGAACATGTGATATCTTTTTGTTTATTTAATCTGATTTTTTTTTTTTTTTAATGGCAATACCTAGAATTGAACTCAGGGATACTCTACCACTGTGATACCTACCCAACTCTTTTTATTTTTTCTTTTGAGACAGGGTCTTAATAAGTTATTCAAGATGACCTTGAACTTGCAATCATCCTGCCTCAATCTCCCAAGTAACTGGGATTAGAGATGTGCACCAGTGCATCTGACTTAAACTAATTTTTGTGTATTGTATCCTGCAAATTTGCTCAACTTATTTTAGCTCAGGAAGGGGTTTTTTGGTTTATTTTCTGCTGCTGCTGCTGCTATTGTTGTGTGTTCCTTTGCGTAGAGGTAGTTTTGTTTCTTATTTCCGATCTGGATGCCTTTTATTGTTCTTACCTAATTGTCCTGGTTAAAATGTTTCCCTGGTATAATATTGAATAAAAGTGGCAAGAGCATGTACATCCTTGTTTTACTGTTTTCGATTTTATACATGATGCCAGCTGTGAGTTAATCATAACTGCACTTTATTGTATTGAGAAAATTTCCTTCTATCTCTAGTTTGATATTTTCTTTTAACATGAAAGAGTATTTGATTTGGTTAAATGCTTTTTTTTATATATGAGATGATATAGTTTTCTTTCTTCTATTAACATTATGGATTATATTGTTTGATTTTCATATATTGAACCATCCATGCATTACTTGATCATGATGTATAAGCCTTTTTATATGTTATTGAGTTCAGTTTGCTGGTATTTTGTTAAGAATTTTGCATCTTATTCATAAGAAATATTTCCTCTAGTTTTTATTTCGTTGTCTGATTTTGGTATTAGGGTAATATTGACCTCATAGGAAAACTTGGAAATTATTCCCTCTTCTTTTAATTTTGGAAGAGCTTTTGACAAAGCCATGTTATTTTTTCTTTAAACATTCAGTAGGATTCCCCAGTGAAGGCATCTGACCCCAGGTTTTTCATTATTGGAAGAATTTTTTATTGCCAACACAATTATTTTACTTGTTATGGATTTATTTAGATTTGCCTTTTCTTTTTGACTCCATTTTGTATGTTTCTAGGAATTTTCCCATTTCATTTAGCTTACCTAATGTAATGGTCATAGTATTCCCCTATAATACTTTTTGTTTCTGTATAGTTCATAGGCAGTAATGTTCCTTCTTTTATTCCTGCCTTTCATAAATTGGGTCTTTCTTTCTTAGTCTATTTAAAGGATTGTCAGTTTTGTTGATATTTTTAAAAGACTAAAGTTTGGTTTCAGTCATTCCTTCTATGTTTTTCTTCTCTCCATTTCATTTATTTTCATTTTAATCTTTATCATTTCCTTTCTTCTTCTTGCTTTGGGTTTAGTTCTTCTTTTCTGATTTCTTAAGGTGGAAGTTTAGGGTATTGGTTAATGTTATGGATCAACTTCACAAGGCCACAGTACTAGCATTTAACCAAATATTACTCTATGTGTTTTTGTGAATACATTTGCAGGTGAAATTAATATTTAAAGTTACAGATTTTGAGTAAAGCGCTTTACTTTCCATAACATAGGCAGGCCTTATCTAGTCAGTGAAGGTCCTTAAATGGGAAGAGGAGCAAATCTCCACCAAGGAGAACACCTTTGGACTTGAGTTTCAAGATTAATTTTTCTTGGATCTCCAACCTTACATGTTTGAACTTGTCAAGCCCCACAATTATGTAAACCAATTCCTTAAATATACATAAATATCCTATTGGTTCTCTTTCTTTGGGGAATGCTTGGTTCATCAGCTTTTCCTCATCGTGACTAATACCTGAGAAAATCAACTTAAAGGAGTAAAGGTTTATTTTAGTTCATGGTTTCAGAGGTTTAAGTTCATGGTAGTTTGGCTCCATTGTTTCTGGGCCTATGAAAAGACAGAACATCATGGCAGGGAGGGGGTGGATGGTGCAACGAAGCTGCTAACCACATGGCAGCCAGGAAACAGCAAGAGAAGAAAGGGCCAAGGCAAGAAATACCTTTCCTGAGCACACCCCCAGTCACTTACTTCCTCCAAATAGGCTCCACCTCCTTCAGTTTCCACCACTTCCCCATAATGTCATCAACTATGAACCTGTCAATGGACTAATCCTCTGATGAGGTCAGAGCCCTTATGATCTAATCAATTCCAAAGTGCTCCACCTTGGAACATCACTGTAATGGGGACCAAACCTCCAACACATAAGACTTTGGAGGACATTCCAAATCCAAACCATAACTAACCCTGGCTAATACAATTAGGTTATTGATTTGAAATCTTTCCTCTCTATTTTAATCTAGGTGTTTATAAGTATAAATTTCCCTTTAAGCTCTGTTTTCACCACATCTCATGTTTTGAGATGTTAGGAGTTCTTTTTCCTATTCATCTCAATGCACTTTCTAATTTCTCTTGTGATTATTTTCTTTGGCTCATTGTTTATTTAGAAGTTTTTGTTTTGTTTTAATGTACACACACTCATGAACTTCCCAAATTAGGGAAATTTCTCTGAATTTTCTAATTTCATTTCATTGTGGTCAGAGAACATGCCTTGATTTCAATCCTTTAGCATTTCTTGAGTATTGTTTTATGGCCTAGTGTATGACTTACCCTGGAAAATATTTTATGTGTATTTGAAAGCATATGCATTTTGTGCTTGAGGGCAAAATGTTTGTCGTCACTTTTTAAGTAAACAAATATGTACTTTCCTTCCTGTTTTATTTATCCTTTTTTTTAATTAGAAATATTTACCTATGCTGTAATTATTTTAATATTTACCTCCATCTATTTCCGCTTTTAACAATGACTAATTTGAAATTCAGGCATATTTCCTCAAAGAACCCACAAACACCTTCTCCCAAAAAAGAGGTTCACTTCAAATATCCACTAACTCAGGCCAAGATTTGGAAAGGAAGGAGCTGACATGGTGGCTTCCTGATGTTCAGTCAGATCTCTGGATGTGTTATTAGTTTTCTCCTTTAAGAGGTGGGTAGTATTCTGGGGCAGCAATCTCAGAAGCTTCTAGACAGTCATTATTCGAAGGTGAGGTATAATTTATGCATTAATTTACAGGGCTGCCATAACAAAGTCCAAGAGTCAGGTTGACTTGAACAGCAGGAATTTATCATCCCACTGTCCTGGAGGATGGACATTCAAGGTCGAGGTGCCAGCTCTTCTGAGGTTGTGAGGGAGCATCTGCTCCACACATCTTTCCAATTTCTTATGGTTTGCACACTTGTGGCCCCTGACTCCAACCTTCTGCATGTGTCTATGTCCAAATTTCCCCCTCTAACACCAACACCCATCATATTGAATTATAGACCCATCCTAATTAAGAATAGCTACATACATGTAACTTAACTTACTGTATCTGCAATTCTATCCAAATAAGGTCACATTAGAAGGTATTGGGAATTAGAGCTTCAACATGTGAATTTGAGGGAGGACCTGGTTCAGCCCATAGTAGCTTGAACACAAACATACAAATCTTAAGAATATGGATTGATTTTTTTACTTATACATAAGCCCACAAAACCACCACGCAAATCAAGCTCGTGAACACTCCCAGCACCCAGCTGGCTCCCTCACGCCCCTCCAGTTAATTCTTTCCCCAAAGAAACTGCTATTTTGAGAGACTTATTTTTAAAGCCAAGGATCTATTTTTACTTTCCAATATCTGTTTGAAACTGCCTATTTCAGCGGGTCCTGCCTATCCCTGTGGTTTGGTCTGTTCTAAGCACAAGATCTACTCCCAGGTCTGCCTGTTTGGGGTGTAGAGGCAGAGGAGATCTCCATACACTGCTGCAAGTCAGAGGTGATCCCGCTTGGGTCACTGTGGCACTGAGGCATGTTCAATGATCAGTCTTCATCAGGTGCATGCCTGGGATCATTGAAAAACCAAATTAACTTACATAACGCCCCAGAGTAAATGCTTTATTTTACAGTTCCCTCTACCTGCCCCCGGCAAATCCCAAAGCAGCTCATGTTGTAAGATGACAGCACAGATGCCTGTGCTGTGCCCTTACCAGCCACACCACCTTGGTGGACACTTCAGTGACCAGATAATGTAGCCATTCTAAGAACAAGAGAGCATGACTCCCATTTGTCCTGCAGGACTCAACACTGGCCTTGCACCATGATTTTCACTGCATTTGTTGTTTCCAGCCTGTTCATTCTCGTGTTTTTCAATACATCTTTATAGCTAGGTTAGAAGAAACATAAGATAAAATCCAACAGCTATGATGACACTTTACTCTGCTTAGCTCCATGCTGACACATCTAAAGACCTTCATCTAGTCATCTGAAACTCAGCCTGTACAACATTGAAATCTCCCTGTTTCTCCTTAAAGTCATACCACTTTGGGTCTGAGTTTAGTAAATTACTTTTCCACCGATGCAATCACCAAGAAAATATCCTGGGACTTACCTAATTTGCTTTGCTTTTTCTAAATCCAATCAGATGCCTAACTAAATAACCCCATGTAGGGACCTCTTGGGTCTCTCAATCCCTGCTTCCCAGGCCAGGGCCAAGCCTCTCACTGCCTGTGGTCTGTCCTCTCTAACATGCCTGCCCCATAGTCATCAACTTAAATATTCAAAATGGAAATGTGGTTGTGTCACTCTTGTGATTAACACTGTCCAATGTCTCATTACAGCCTGTGGCTACAGATCACATCGAATGACTCATGTGCTAGCTTTCACCCACCTTTTCAGTATGACCCCTTGTTGCCATCCCCCCACTCCCCCGAGACAATCTCAGCTCACTTGTACCTTGAGAAGTGCTACCTTCAGGTGGACAGCTAGCTCTGTTCCCAGATAAATTGAATAAGAAAAAGAAATAAAAGTCATGAGAATTAGAAAGGAAAAAATAAAATTGTTTCTACTTGCAGGTGACGTGATTATCTAACCAGAAAATCACAAAGAAATTACAATTAAAAAAAAAACTGGATATCAAGTGCAAAATCAATTGTACTTCTCTATGGTAACAATGAACACATGGAAACAGAAATTGGAATGCAGTACTAATTATAATTGCTCAAAAATGAAATGAAACATATACAGAATTTATATGTTGAAAACTACAAAATTCTGATGAAAGAAGACCTAAATGAATGGAGAGACACAGTGTTTTGCATTGGAAAACTTAATATAGTAAAGCTATTACTCCTCCTCTAATTGATAAGAGTTTAATGTAATTCTTTTAAAATCCCAGTGAGACTATTTGTAGATGTGGGCAAGATGGGAAGGCCAAGGAAGAAAAGAGACAAAACAAGTTTGATAAGAATAAAGTGTGAGGAGTAACTCTTCCTGAATGACTTAGACTTATATAGCTACAGAAATGAAGATGGTGTGGTATTCACAAAAAGATAGACACATAGATCAAGGAACAGAGTAGAGAGCCCAGAAATAGATCCACTCAAGCACAGCCAACCAATGTTTGAGAAAGATGTCAAAGCAATTCATTGGGGGAAGGTTATAACTATCAACAAATGCTGCTGGAGTAATTGTACACCCATAGGCCAAAAAAAATAAACCTTGACCTAAATCTCACATCCTATGCATTATAATTAACTCAGTATAGACCACAGACTCAAATTAAAACATAAAGCTATTTTGGGTTAAGTTGTAACTCAGTACAGAGTGCTTGCTTAGCATGTATGTGGCACTGGTTTCAATCCCCAGGACTGCAAAATAATTAAGTAAATAAATAAAAACCTTGGCTCTGCAAAAGACTCTGTCCAATGGATTAAAAGACAAGCTACAAACCAGGAATGAAACCTTTGCAACCACATTTATAACAAAGACTACTCTCTAGATTATGTAAAGAGCTCTCAAATCTCAATATAGAAAGTGATAAAAAGATAAATATATACAGAATCATGGAAGAGGATATTCAAAGGATAAATAAGCACATAAATAGATCTTCAATATCTTCTGCCACTGGTGGAACTGTAAATCAAGACCACAAGCCGGGCGCGGTGGCGCACGCCTGTAATCCCAGCACTTGGGAGGCTGAGGTAGGAGGATCGCGAGTTCAAAGCCAGCCTCAGCAATGGCGAGGCACTTAGCAACTCAGTGAGACCCTGTCTCTAATAAAATACAAAAAAGGGTTGGGGATGTGACCCAGTGGTCAAGTGCCCCTGAGTTCAATCCCTGGTACCAAAAAAAAAAAAAAAAAAACCACAAGGAAGGGTCACTTCCCATCTATCTGAACGGCTAAAAAAATGATAACACCAAACACTGGCGAGGAAATAGACAAACTAGACCTCTCGTGTTACCGATGGGAATGTAAAATGGTAGAGCCATTCTGAAAAAACAGTCTGGTAGTTTCTTGAAAAACTAAACATATACTTGCAACACAACCTAACAATCATACTCCTAGGCATTTATCCCACAGAAATGAAAACTTAAGTCTACACAAAAATTAGCATAAGAATATCAGCTTCATTTGTTATATCCCCAAAGTGGAAACAAGCAAAGTGTCCTTCAGCAGGTGAACTGTGACATAAAGTGCAGTTCATCTGTCCCTGTGGAATATTATTCAGTAGTAAAAAGGAATGGAACACTGATGCACATGACAGATGGGCAAGATCTCAAAGGCAAGGTGCTGAGGGGGAAAAAGGCAACCAAAAGGTCATGTTCTTCATCACGCCATTTCTATATATATACAAGTGGGGTGTATAAAATATGCATAATAAACACATAGACATATGCATGCATATGTGTAATTCTTGAAATAACAAGTTTTAGAGGTGGAGAACTACTCAGTGGTCACCAAAGGTTAAGGAAGGTAGTGGAGAAGATAGGGTGAGTATGTCTAAAGAGGGATGGCACAGGGGATGATTTTCATAATGCAATATTTCTACAATTTGGTTTTGTAACGTTTGCGTGAATCTGCATATGTGATAAAGTGGCACAGAACAATATACACACTCATTTTGCCAAGGTCAACCTCCTGGCTTTGATATTGGTCTACAGGCAGGTAGGAATTAAACAGGGGAAACAGCAGGAGGATACAGGAGGCCTATCTGCACTATTTTTGTAACTTCTTGTCCATCTACAGTGATTTCATGTTAAAAAGTCAACATAGCGCCGGGCGCGGTGGCGCACGCCTGTAATCCCAGCACTTTGGGAGGCTGAGGCAGGAGGATCGCGAGTTCAAAGCCAGCCTCAGCAATGGCGAGGCACTTGGCAACTCAGTGAGACCCTGTCTCTAAATAAAATACAAAAAAGGGCTGAGGATGTGAGCCAGTGGTCGAGTGCCCCTGAGTTCAATCCCCGGTACCACAAAAAAAAAAAAAAAAAAAAGTCAACATAGCCAGGTACAGTGGTGCATGCCTATAATCCCAGCAGCTCAGGAGGCTGAGGCAAGATGATCACGAATGAGTTCAAAGCCAGCCTCACTCAGCAACTTAGTGAGGCCCTAAGTAACTCAGTGAGACCCTATTTCTAAATAAAAATGCAAAAAATATGGCTGGGGATGTGGCTCAGTGGTTAAACACTTTGGAGTTCAGTCCCCTGTACGCCCTCTGCCAAGTGTCAACATAGCACATCTTCAAAAATAAGATTAAGGTACTGGCAACCTGCAACGCATGGATGAATCTTATAAGATTACATTGAGCAAAAGGAGACAGGCACAAAGAGCACTTGCTATCTGCTTCCATTCCTGAAAGTTTCAAGAACAATCACAACTAATTGATGGTGATATAGAGCATGCAACAGTTACTTTGGTTTTAAGAGAGGAAGCAACCCTAAGTGCATGTATGAAGTCACGAATGGTGTGAATAGACTTTGGATACAACCAGAGATATGTAAAAATGTGCTCTACAAATATAATATGAAATGTAATACATTCTGCTGTCATTTCTAACAACTTAGAATAAAATATAAATTTGAAAAAAAAAAAAAAAACATGGATGAGATATGAGAAAGGAAAATGGTCTCTCATTCTTTGTTTGGGTGGTATTACAAGGATATGTAGAAAAAAGAATCAGGAAGCTGAATGCATAAGAAAAGTGTGTGTACTTATTATATTAGAAAGAAAACCTTGTTTTATGAATTTCTAAACCCTTAGGGCTAGTTCATTCTTGAGGGGCCCACCTGGACACTTTGTCCACAACCTCCATGCTCAGTTCTTGGTTGCCCTCCTACCCAGACCCTGACAAGACAAAAGAAGAACTTTCTTCTCTATTCCCTCTTAGAATGTCTCCTTGCTACTAGAATGTGTTCCTGCTACTCATTTTTGTTGCTATTTTTACCTCAGAAGCTTTGTCACATTTCTGTAGAGGAGTGGATCTCCATTGTGGCCCTCAGCAAGCAACATCTGGGAACTTGTTATAAATGCAAATTCCAGGACTGTGCCCCAGACCTACTGGATCAGTAAGTTTGGAAGGACCCAAGCAATCAAAGCTTTTTTTTTTTTTTTTTTTTTTTTTCCTTTGAAGGGTAAAAATTTTATTTTTGAGGAATTCATACTGCACATTTTCAAAGAGAGTCACATAAGAAAGCAAAAATGTTATCCTCCCCTTATCCTAGAAATAAATAAGAAGGGCATAAAATTTCTTTTTAAATCATGACACTTGGAAGTTTAGCACCAGCATCCAAAATGAACAAAAAAGGGAAAAAAAGCATTTACTATATATTTCAGATTTCTTTGGTTGGGGTTCTCCCCATGTGGTATTAATATTTCTTCTTTCAATTCATATTACCAAAACAGTAAAAAACAGGGGAAAAAAATATAAACCTAGTGGTTGCTGAAACTGGGGAGGTTGCTCTATCATACTCTGTGCAGGCATTCCCGGAATGGCAGCTTGCTGGAACAATATGCTGACCAATCAAAGCTTTAACAAGGCTTCCAGGTAGCTCTGTGGCACACTGGAAGTTCTGATGGCCCCTGATCGCGAATCACTGTTGCAGGCGGGGCTCCAGGAAGCTGACTCTGAGACAGGTCAGCAACAGGAGGGGCTTGGGAGCAACATGAACGTTAGGGACCCCTACCATCTGCAAGCATTGCAGCATATAACCTTCCAGTCTCAGGATCCCATTTCTAACTACCTGCCTGAAATTCTTCTTCAGGAAGGGATAAGCAGGGAATTCTGCTGCTTTGTTTTGTTGGGGCACCTGTTGGATCTGAACATGAGTAGTCCTTGCTATTCTCTCACAGTCTTCAATTGAATTACTTTGTCTTCCCCTATATATTTCCTGAAGGCTGCTTGAAGGAACCAGCACACCTTGTTCTGGTACAGCCCAAGTTCTTACTTTACCACCTCATGGTGAAGCTGACACTGCTTATGCCATCAGAGGTGGATCACAGGTCTCCCCACTCCTCCTGGGATCCGTGTCTATAAGCCCCACCCATTGCTAAAAAAAAAAGTCTGCTTTAGTTAAGAATTTCTTTGGAAGTTCAAGAACCCAATTTGGAAAAAAAAAAAAAAAAACTTAGAAGAAGTTATTATAATAAGTGGGGTTTCTCAAAGAATCCAGGGGAAGAGACTCATCCATGCCCTAGAAATGGATGGTAACTGGCAAGAAAAAGAAGCCTGAACCCAGGAGCATCCATTCCTTCTCTATCTCTCAGCTCTCTTCTTTGTACACACGTTTGACTCTTTTCTCTCTGCAATATGTTTCTCTGCTTCTCAGAGCTAGTGAAGGAGGGGACATCTCAGCCCTGAGTTTACATTTCACTTCTGCAAGATCACTGCCTGGTAGCCATTGACCTCTGTCTCCTTTCTCTATACCCACAACAACAACAAAAAAAAATCAGAGTGTACTTTTGGATAGGTGACCTCCCCATTGTCCAAACAACTGTGGCTGTGATCTGGGTCAAGAAGAAAAGCACTGGGAGGGAAGTGATCTTTTAAGGTGACCAGACAATTCTTAGAGGAGCAGGTGGGGCAGACAACCCAATCTTTGCTTTGATATCCTATAAGGATGTGTGCAAATGGGTCTTGAAAATGTTATGGCTCTCAAGCAATGTTTCATCCTCATTAGAAATGATAGAATCAATTTTCTTCACTGAATCTCTGTGATGCCTAATTTATTTTGAAAGGGAAAAGAAAATTATTTAATTTTCAGGGGGTTCAGTGTGAAGGGTAAATTAAATAATGACATAGAGCACGTCATTTGTAGTCATTCTTTTTCCTTCACCCACTCCCAGAAACCACTTTTCTTCTCCAGTCATTAGAGATCATTTCAAATTATTTTAAAAAAGAAAATGCTGCTTTAACAACTATAAATGGTTTATATGGTAGCTCTCAACCTTTTAAAAGACATTATATTTTGCAAAACTTAAATTGCATCAGAGACAGAATCTCTAGAATCTGAGCCGGCAGCCTCCTCCAATTAAACCTCCTTCTAGCATCTGCTGCAATATTTTGCCAATAAGCCATTCCAATCCAAATATAGTTCTGATTCTCACAGCACTTTCTGTAGCAATTAAGTGTGTATTTTTTAACATCCCCATGTTGCATTTGGCATCCACTTTCCGCTGGCCTCCGTTCTGCGGCCACCTGCAGTCTAATTCTGGCCTCCCCTGCACTCTGCATGCTCCAACACAGTTGCCCACTCGCCCTCGCCTTGCTTTTGCAAATCTACAGCAAAGAAAGGAAATCAGTGACTTCGTGTTCTTTGCCACCTGGGAGATGAAGCAATCTGCCCTCGGTGCCCACTCGAGGTGGTGAGGAGGGAGTCTCTATTTCTTACTTAGACCTCACTCCTTGCCTCCCCGCAAACATTCACCTGCCAACTCTAAAGTTCTACCTGTAAAATCACAATGACCTGCAGGGGCTATTCAGGGTCCTACATACATCATCTCGGTTTGTCCTCACAAAGTTCTGGGGAGTTGCTATTACTACCAGGCTCTGGTGCTGGTTGTCAGCAGCCCATAACTCAACCTCTGCAATGGAGACCCCCATACAGGAAGCTTGTCAGGGTGATGACCTGGGGAGAAGGAAGCAAGCAAGGAAGGGGGCCAGGGAGAAGTATGGCCCCCCACAGGCAATGCCTCCCCAAAGCAAAGATCTCATCATGCAAAAACTCACATGCCCCATGGAGGTGTCTCATTTGTGTGAGGGGCAGGTCCTCACACTCCCACATAGTCTATCTTGGGATGCAGCATGGAGCAAGGCCACTGCCACCAAGAGATGGGTGAAAGGGCAGGAGTCTGAGCACCTGCTGTGAGTGGGTCAAAAAATTGAGTTTTCCTCATACTGACTTTACCACCACCCCTACAGTGTCTCTGCCCTGTTACCTGCCTGTTCCCGGTATTCCCTCCCTTCACCTCCCTCTTTCCCTCCCCTATCACAAATCCTGAACAAATCATACCAGGTCGTGCTTCCTGGATGGCTCTGCCACCTGCTGCCTCATCCCTTTACTCTGCTGTCATAGCCCAACATTAACCCTCTCCAATTCTCGTCTGGACAAAGCAAATCCCCACCACCACCACCACCAAATGGCCACTCTACTAAGAATCTTTTTACTCCCTCCCAGCTGCTCTCTACCAAGCATTGTGAGCTTCAGCTCCAACCTGGGGTTAGACTTCCTCAGAAAAGTCTACTGCTCAGACCTATATGCAAGACCTATTCCCATCTGCTATATGGTCCTGGGCACTCCAACTGCACCCATGCCTTCCTGAGTCCTAAGTGCTGGCCATGGGATTATCCACTGTTTCCAGACACCTTACCACTCCACTGCCCACCAGGCAAGGCCTCTGCCCACCAGGAAGGCCTACTATCCACTCCATTCCCCTTTCCTCTAGAATGCTGCTCAGAGGCTACAAAATGCCCATTGGAAAGCCAGTAGAAACTGAAAGAGGCAAGGAGAATCCTTCCCTACAGTCTCTGGAGGGACTGAGGCCATGCCTACAGCTTGATCTTAGATGTTGGCCTCCAGCTCTGTGAGAGAATAAACTGTTTTAGGCCACTGAAATTTCATGGCAGCTCTAGCAAATACAACTGCATATCAAGAATTGCCATAAAACAACTGTCTCTTGTCCGTGTTGCATGACCATTGAATCAGAATCTGTTGGTGCCAGGTCTGGATTTGACAAAACATCTCACAAAACACAATACAGCCCCAACCCTGCATTCTTTATGCACCTTTATTCTGGGCCTGCACTTCATTGTGCCCCTTCCACAAATCCTGATGTTGAAGCTCCAACCCTCAATGTGATGGTATTTGGAGATAGGAACTTTGGAAGGTAACTAGGGTTAAATGAGGATGGAATCCCACAATGGAATTAGTGTCCTTGTAAGGAAAGAAGACATACAGGGTTCCCTTTGTCTCTCTTCACTGTGTGAGGACTCCCCAGGGAGTTAGTTGTCTGCAAACCAGGAATAAAGCCCTCACCAAGAACAACATTTGCAAAACCTTGATTCTAGAGCTGGGGAGAATAAATGTCTGTTGTGTGAGCCACCCAGTCTGTGGAGTTTTGCTTTGACAGTCTGAGCTGACTAATTCCCTCCGCAACCATGTTGAAGCCATGTTGAAGTTTCCAACAACATGGCTGCCCAGCAGGAAGCACCTACTACAGTTGGGCTCCTCCTCCAGCAGCAGCACAAAGTTCAGGCTGGTCAGCCTGATGCACTCCACAGCGAGCACTTTGCCTTCTGCATTGCAGACAACAGTGTGGTGAGGGAGATGAAGTTAGCTATGCCTGGGATAGGGCAGGGGCTCATACCAACAACTCTTAGTCTTTTCTTTGTACCATGTATTTAAGTTCCTAAATCTTTTTTGCTATTCTGATTATTTTTGAAACATGTTTGACTTTATCCATTCTAAAGAGTTAACAGGAAAATAAGTTGAGATGATGGTTAATATCTTTTGAAGTACTAAGAATACGTAGATTGTGTTGATGATACCATAATAATATTTATGAATAAACTTTTCATTTATTTTCTGGTCAGATTTTTATATCAGTTGTTCTCTTGGTTTTGAAATTTCCCTAAAGGCAAATGTACATTTTTTTGGGGGGTGGGGGGATGATATTCTATGTTCTCATAGCAACAATGGCCTTTTACCATGTTTATTTACAAAGTTTATCATAATGATTTTTGTAAAATCTCTTCTGCAAATATAAACAGCTATCTTCTGTTCCCATTCATATCCTATTTCCCTTTTTCTCCTCCTTCTCCAAGATAAAAATATCACTATCTCTTTTAAGGAGGAAGAATATTACAATTGTGCTCCATTTAACTGTATTCCATTTAAAATAAATAATACATAAATCAAATTTTATATCTATTTTTAATTTTTAAAATTTTTCTTGAACTCAGGATAAAATAAAGGCATCACTTAACATACTGAAGAATAATCCATTTCAATGATTACCTAACATTTCACTTTATGGTGATACATTGGAGGTATTCCTATTAAAATCTGAGATAAGAACACTTGCTATCCCTAATAAATTTTGGATTTTTTCTGAGTATTCTAATCAAAGTAATAAAAAGAGGAAATGTTGTTATCTGTAGCGATTGCCGCTTGGAGCAGCGACGCTGCGGGGGGAAAATTCGGAGGCAGGATGGAAACAAAAAAAGTTCTTTTATTCCTCTCTCTCCAGCTCCAGCAACCTCTAACACCACACACACTCCTACAAGAAGCCACCACACACACACACACACACACACACACACACACACACACAATGGCGTTCACTCCCCACGCTCTCTCTCGGGCTAAGTCTCTCCAGCCCCAGCAAAATGGCGCCAACCCGATTCACCTCTTGGCTTAAGTCTTTCCAGATCCCGGGCCAAGTCCCGCGAGATCCCGGAAGGCAGCAATGTCCGGGCATCTCTGTGTAGCCAAACGCAATCTCTGCCATCTCCCCAATCAGGGCTCCTGCAAGGAAAGGGGCTGGAGTTGTTGCTCAGTGGTAGTGTGCTTGCCTAGCATGCATGAGGTATTAGGTTTGATCCTCAGCACCACAGAAAAATAAATAAATAAATAAATAAATATATTATGTTTATCCACATTAAAATTAAAAAAAATAAAAAGAGGAAAAATAAAGTACAAACATTATAAAGGAGAAACTCAAATATTTGCGAATAAATGTTAACTAAAATGCTGGCTTTTGGGGTTTTTGCTCATCGTTTTCTAGTTTCCTAATATGAAAGATTAGATATTAATTTGAGACCTATCTTCTTTTTTAATGTAAGTTTTAACGGAATAAATCTCCCTCCAAGAACCAGTTTATCTGCATTCTATAAATTTTGATATATTTTCATATTTGTTCAATATAAAATACTTTCCTATATTCCTTGAGACTTTCCCTTTGATTCATGGGTGATTTAGAAGCATGTTATTTAAATTCCTAGTATTGGGAGACTTTCTTCTCTTCTTTCTATTTTTGATTTCTGCTTTAAATTTGTTTTATACAGAAAGCATTCTTTGCATGATTTCAATTCCCTTCAATGTGTTAACGTTTAATTTTGACCCAGGACATGGTTTATTGTAGTGAATATTTTAATGTTCACTGAAAAAGATTGTGCATTCTTGTTTTGTGATGGAGTGCTTCATATGTCAATTAGATGCAGTTGGTTGGTTGTGTAGTTCAATTCTTCTATATTCTTGCTGATTTTCTGTCTTATGAGTTACTGAAAGAAGAATGTTGAAATCTCCATATATAATTGTGGAGTTATCTATTTCTCGTTTTTTCTCCATATTTTTTTATTTCTATAATTTTAAGTGCATACACATTTAGGATTATTATATTTTGTTGGAAAATTGATTCTTTTATTATTATGTAATACCATGCTTTATCCCTAGGATTTTCTTTGCTCTGAAGCCTATTTTGTCTGATAATTATATAGCCACTCCATCTTTCCTAGCCAGAGTTTTCATACTATATCATTTTCCAGCATTCCACTTTTAATCTAACTGTACCATAGTATTTGATGTAAGTTTCTTCCAAATAACAGACTTGGATTGCTTTTAAAATCTATCTATTCTCTATCACTTAATTGGTATACTTTGGCTACTTATATTTTATCTAATTATTATTGGGTTTAGATTTTAAGTCTACCATTTTATTTCTTCATTCTGTCTCCCATTTCCTCCTTTTGAGGATTATTTGAACATTTTTAATGTGTCCATTGTGGTTTTGCTCATATCCTTTATACATGTTTTTTGTAGTGATTGCTCTCAGTATTACAATATGCAACTTAACTTGTCACAGTTGACTTACAATCCATATTTTACAGCTTCAAGTGGAATATAGAATCTTTATCAATGTAGAAACCACTTTATCTTCCCCCTCTTTGTGGTGGTTTTAGAAATTTTATCTACATACATTGACAACTCCAATAAGCAGTGTTATATATTTTGCTCTCAATTAGCAACACATTTCAATGAATTCAGGAGAAGAACAAGCTTTTATATTTATCCCTATGTTGACCATTCTTGTTGCTCTTCCTTTATTCCTGATGCTCCATTCCCTCCAGTAACTTTTCCTTTCCCTCTAAATGACTTTCTTTAGTGAGTCTATCAGAACAGATTTGCTTGCATTCAATTTTCTTTGTTTTCCTTCCTCTAAGAATGTCTATATTTCATCTTCATTTCTGAAGGATATTTTCTCTCTGGGTATAAAATTATGGATTGGTGGATATATTTCTTTAAAAACTGTTTTCCCTCTTCTTTCTGATCTCCAGAAAGATGAGATTCCACTATCCTTTGAGCCATTGTTCTGCTATATGTACTCCATCATTTTTCAACAAGTGCTTTCAAGACTCTTTCTTTGACTTTAGCATCTTTATGATATATCTGTTGAGTTTCTGTGTATTTGCCCTGCTTACGGCTTACTGAATTTAAATCTGCAGGTTTAGGTCTTCTGACAATTTGGTATATCTTTCATCATTCTATCTTCAAATATATTTCCTATTTAATTCTCTTTCATCTCCCTTTCTGGGAACCCTAAGACACAAATGCAAAACCTTTTAGCATTGTCCCACACTAAGATTCTAGTACTGCCTCCTTTATTAGTCTTTTTTCTTGTAATATTAGATACTGACTCCTTTCTCATTTCCCTCTGCTACCTATGATATTCTTTTTCACTTTGGCTATTAATTTTTTTTAGGCTTACAATTCCCATTAAGTTCTCCTTTGTATATTCTATTACTCTTTTGAGAGTTCCTATTTTGCATTTGTTTCAAGATTGTTTGCTGTTACTTCTTCGAGCATTTTTATAACAATTTTAAAGTCTTTTTCTGATAATGTCATTATTTCTATTATTCCCACATCAGCTTCTGTTGATTATCTTTTCCTACTCAAGTTAATATTTTTCTAGTTCTTTGTGTGCAAAATAATTTTAGATTGTATCCTGAATATATGGTTCAGACTACAAGTTCCAACATGCCTTCCATGGGTCGTGGTCTCAGTTCTATTTTCTAAATCTCTGCATTATTGGATAAAGCCACGCCAGGACTACCTTGTAGAAAAGGGGGGTTTATTAGGGGCCACGTGGAAGGGAAGGGGGGTAGGGAAAAGGTGGTGTGGAAGGGCAGGGAAGGGACCAGGGAAAGGAAGGACAAGGGGGAGAGAAGGGAAAAGGGACGCGTTCTGGACTGGTGCAAATTCCCTCGAGAGGCGAGTATCCCAGGATCAGGAGGTGTGGCTAGTCTTCAGGTATCCAGGGGTGTGTGATCTGGTTAGGCTACCTGGGAAGTGTGGCCTCCCTGCCTGGAATCTAACATGCAGTGTTGTTCAGATTTACCCTACCTGTAGGCCACTCACTGGCCAGGCTGGGGTCTGGGTGGTGTTTGATCCCATCGTTCAGATCTCAAAATCTTCAGTATGTTGTTTAGGGTCAGGTTCACAAAGGCACTGCATGGGCATAAACCCAGGGTTTCACAAAGTTCACAAACAACTTCATGGATCCTCCTTTTAAATTTATTTTTTAGTTTTTAGTTTTATTTTCTTGGTACCAGGGATTAAACCCAAGTGCGCTTAACCACTGAGTCACATCTCCAGCCCTTCTGAGATAGGGTCTTGCTAGGTTGCTTAGGGCCTCACTAAGTTGCTGAGGTTGGCTTTAAACTAGTGATCATCCTGCCTCAGCCTCCCAAGTCACTGGGATTAAAGGTGTGCACCATCACACCTGGGCTGGATCCCTCCATTTTTAATAATTTCCCTTGCAATTTCAAATTCCCTGGTGACCCCACTGTGGGTGTGGTGCTTTAGTTCTTCCACTCTGTCAAGCACCTCTGTTGACAGCACCTGCATCCTGGGACAAGGGGTGGGAGGACAAAGAGATAAATGAGGCAACAGGCATTTGCCCCACCCTCTTGGGACACCGGCTTCCCTGGTTTTGGAGGGAGGTTCCCTTCTCCTCCAGAGTTTTAAGTTTCTGGGGTCCCTTTCTGCTGCTGTCTCTCCTAGGCTTCTGCCATTGTAGGATTGCCTAGGGGCTGGAGCCTTAGAAGACAGAGAAAAGAAAAGGAGGATAGGAAAGATTTCAGCCACTCTTTCTGTGTGTTAGGTCCTTTTCCTACTCTTCAGCCAGAGCTAGAAGAAGCTCCCTGCCCATGTCTGTGCCACCTCTTAGCATTGAGTCCAAGGATAGAAAGATAACAGGAGCCTATCACAGGCTCCGTGACACTTCATATTCTCCTCTACTTCCCAATCCATCTGCTTTATTGATATTTCAAGGTTCTTGTGTCACTGTTCCATATGCTCTGTCCAGGATTCACAGCTGTATCTGATAGGAGAGACAACCAGAGTGTACTTCCTCTACCCTTCCCGGAACTGCAACTCTACCCATGTTTTGTTTTCTCTTTACATTTGAGTCTTTATCATTATGACATTCGTGCTGATATTGAGAATTAGACATTAATTCCAGCTTTATAAGATAACCAGCCAGTTGTGCCAACATCACTGACTACACAGTCCATCTTTTCCTACATGCTGTACCTAGGATTTATTTCATGTGTACATTTAATGAATGTTCAAAGAAAATGCAATGAGTTTTGTTTCTTTTTCTTTTTTTGAGTTGTAACTAGCTCATCTGAAAGTTTATTTCTAAACTTAAATAAATAAAAATAAATAATTGAGTTGATCAAAGAAATTTATATTTACTTTTATTTTTAATATGTTTTAAACTGACACATAGTCATTGTACAAGTTTAAGGGGTGAAGTGTGACATTTCAATGTATAATGATCAAATAGGCTAATTAGAACATCTATCAAAGATATTGATCCTTGACATATCAACAATATTTTTTAGAAAGGGGAGTAGGTGGCATATGGTGTAGACTGCCTTTCATATTATATAAAATACAATTGTTGAATCAATAAGTAGGAGAGGTAGTACATGAACAAGGTGGGCAGGGATGGTGACTCTGGGAAGATTTTATTTCTATGTTGGTAAGGAAGGTCTGAAAATGATAACAAAAGTGACATAAGAGCCCAAAGTATAGTGATGTGGATACGCATGATTAATAATCTGACAGCAATAGAATCTGTCTAGGAAAGAAAGCAATCAGGGCTGGGCAGGTGCTGCTGAAGAGCATATCTCCCAGAGTGCTCTCTGTTAAAGACACAAATGTGTCCTCCAAACACAAAGTCTGCCAGACCTTGAGGGTAGATAGGCATCTCCTTGCTAACAAGAGGAGAGTCAAAACAAAAATTGATAACCAGTGCAGGAAACTGGTTTCCCCAGTCCTGGCATCAAAAGGGGTGGGATAGGGTGTTGTAGCCAGAAAGGGATTGCAGCCCGGAACGGTGGCGCCATGGGAAGGAGTCTGGAGACAGGATGGAGACAAAAAAATTCTTTAATCTTTCTCTCTCTGTCTCTTGTAATTTCTAACACCACATACACACTCTCACAAGAAACCAAGACACCTACTCTTACAAGAAACTACAATATATCTATACAATAGCGATAACCCTGTCCGTTCTCTCTCAGGTCTCATCCCATGCGCCCGAGCAGGAATGGCGCTAGCTCGATCTGCTGAGTCATGGCTCAAATCTCTCAAGATCCTGGGCCAAGTCCCACGAGATCCCAGGCCAAGTCCCGTGAGACTACGGAAGGCGGAAATGCCCAAAAATGTCTATGGCCCGTAGTCAACCGCAATCTTAGCTATCCCCCCAAACAGGGCTCCTGCAATAGGGCACCTTGAATAACATGGGAAATCTCAGTACTGAACATTCAGAAATCAAGTAACCACTAATCAAAAATCAAGAAACAGAAATCCTCATTAGCGTCAGTTTTTTAAAATGATAACTCCTTCTAGATTTGACTCTAGTGAAAAGTACCTATAAGAAACTGCTGGCTATATTCTGGAGCTTTAATCACATTAAAATGTAATCTCATATTCTTCTGTAGGGATTATAAAAAAGAGAGGAAGAAGTAAGAGAACAAAGAAAACTTTAAACATTGAGCACTGTGAATGAATCGTTTGGTGTTTATGGAATTCAAGTGGTTTGTTGGAAGCAAGAAATACTTAAAAATTAAAAGTAAACATAGTATGGAATCTTAAAAACACTTGGGGATAAGAAAAGTAAGTTAAAAACATAGAACTATAATATGTACTCAACATGTTATCTCGGAATGAGCCAACGTAAATCACATCTCTAAGTCCACTTAGGCCAAGAGGAGGGGGACGTAAATGTCAAATCATAGGCTCTCAGACACAGATAACCATAACTCTTGCAGGACCAGCTCTGCAGCCTACTGACTGGATGGTCACCAAACAGCTCGAATTCGTCTCCTGAGAGGACACCATCTCACCAAGGAGCAATTTCATTGTAGAGCAGCTCTGTGTATGAGAAAAAATTCCTACCGTTTTGCCAAAATCTACTTTCCTGTGGGTCTGTCCTCATGGTCCTTGTTGTACCCCCTGAGAGCAACTAGAACATTCTGATATGAATCTGTCTGCAGCAGTCAGATGTCTGGAGGATATGCTCTCTGCGGAGTGGTGTTCCTGGTGCCTGGGACCTGTCCTCACGTGGCAGCTATACCACCCATGCAGGACATGCCACACTGTTCCTCCTAGAGGAGGAACCACACCATCGACAGCAGGATGGTGACAATATCTAATGTGTACTGACAGCCAACCCTGTTCTGTACAGGAACATGCATCCTCGTGTTTAGGCCACAGAACAGTTTACCAAAATAATCATCTGTTCGGGCTACCACAACAAACCCGCACACTTGGAGTTTCAACCACAAAAATGTATCTTCTCCCAGTCCTGGGGACTGGAAGCCCCAGATCAGGGTGTGAGCAGGGTTAGTTTCTCTCTCCTCGGCTTGTCATGGCTTGGTTTCTTTTCCTGTGTTTTCACGTGGCCACCCCTCTGTGTGTTTGTGTCCTAATCTTGTCTTCTTCTAAGGACATTGGTCATATGGGATTAGGGCCCATGCTAGTGACCTCATCTGAACTTTATCATCTCTCAAAGACTCTTTCTCTTGAGTATGGTTTTATTCTGAGGTCCTGGGGTTAGGACTTGAGCACATGGATTTTAGGGGATACAGCTCAGCCCATAACAACAAGGTAGGACTTTGTGACCTTCATTTTCTGTGTGCACAGCAAGGTGGTGAGTCATGTCTCAGTTTCCTAGAGAATTTTCTTCTATGAAGGAAATTTAAATTTTCATAAGCTATTTCATACCGTGTCAAACCAGCAGCCCACTCACACTTCTTTGTATGGATCGACACTAATCCACCCTTCATTCCTCTCGAATAGGGACAGTTGATTTTGTTCTCAAAGCCTCATGTAGAAAGGAAGGAAGAAAAGGAGGGAGGAAGAGAAAGAATGGAAAGAAAGAAATAAACTAGTGTATTCAATTTCTTTATACCACACCTCTTTCTCAGGCTATGGTAAAGTAATGAAGATATCTAGTCTTTGTCCCTTATGTCTGGCATAGAGCTTTAAGAGCCCTACAATTTCTTAATGACAGGAGTGTTTTATCTTGGTTGTGCCAATGACGTGACTCCCAGTAGCTTTAGGATGGGGCAGGTGGCTAGAAAGACCAACCCCATGATTTAGCTGGAACTTTCACCTCAAAACCCCCTGTAGGGAGGGAAAGGGCTTGAGACTGAGTTTAAGCACCTAGTCAGCAACTTAATCACTCATGACCTATAATGAAACTTCTAAAAAGTAAATAAATAAACTGCACACCAGACTCAGGAACTTCCTGGCTGGTGAACACATGGGTGAGAGTAGTGTACTCCAACTCCATGAAGCTCCTATGCTCAGGACCTCCTGGACCTGGCCCTCTACCTGTTCATCTGTTTGTTTATCCTTAGCCTTTATAACAAAATTATTATCATAAATACAGCCGGGTCTTGTGTTCTTTGAGGTATTTTTTGTTTGGGTTTGGTTTTTGCAAATTAGTGAACATGAGCAGACTTGTGGGAACCCCTGAATCTGCGGTTGTGTGGGCAGAAGTAGGGACCGCCCTTGTGGCTGGTGTCTGAGCCAGGGGAACTCTTGTTGAAGATCTTGCCTTTTAACCAGTGAGGTCTGCTCTCCCTCCAGGTGGTTGGTGTCAGATTTGAATTGAATCTCCAGCTGGGGCTGGAGAATCAGTGTTGGAATACACAAGCATCATCTGCTTTTGAGCAAAATGGCACAGCAGTTGCTCAGGAGAGACTATGTCTGTCTAACAGCAGGCAAAGAGCCAGATAGATGGTAGTTAAAGTGGTAAAAACAGATATTATTCAGGAACCATTGCAATCAGGGGAAAGAGACCTTAGTGTAGAACTCGGCTCAGTTCTGAACACAGCAAGGACAAGGAGGGATTTTCAGTCAAAGACATGGTGCGGTGTGTGGGGAGTGGGGGGAATTCTGGTTGAATTGCCCTAACAGAATTCTCACTGAAGGCAGGCTATAGTGATCAGACATTACATGGGGGACAAGGAACCTGACCAGATGTCGACACTGGGAGGATTCTCTCTAAACTGTCTTCATGCGATTTTTGCTAAGACTGACATGAGAAGAGAACATAAGACAAACTACAGTGTGTGTATGTGTGTGTTTATTGATGGCTATCACTCAATAGTCCACACATTTGTAAAAACATGTAAAATGTACGGGTGGGTGTGAGCAAGGCTTTCTTGAGGTCCCTCCAGGGCTAAGCCCCTATGAGAAGGTTTTTTTAAAGGAAGCAAAGGGCATAAGACGGGACTAGAGAGACCAGTATGGATGGTGGCCCTGTAGGCAAGATGCCTGTTTTCCTCAGCCTGGGACACGCAAGGCCAGAAGTGGTGGTAGGGGATAAGGGGTTCATCCCCCAAATAACAGGGGTTGGTTGCAGGGATTAGCATAAACATTCCCAAGTGCATCTTGATTAGACGAGTCCCCAGCTGGCTTTACCACAGCTATGCACCTTAGGAAATACAACATTCACTAAAAATAGTTCTCTCCTAGGACTTGAGAGGCATAGAGCTTTTGGAGACAGATTTTCTGGGGAGTCAATAAAATCACTGCTAGGCTCAATTTCATGAACATTCACCAGGTCTTTCCTGGGAGCCAGGCACGTGTGAGGTCCTGGGAGGGTGAGGACTGGTACAATTGGACAATAGACACCTGTCCTTCAAGGAAGTCTCAGTTTATTGGGGGAAGGGGAGCATACTTCCAACCTTTTTCTGTGCAGGACAGTAGCCAGAGCCATGAATACACCACTCCCCAAAGCCCCTCTGTCATATGGACAAACCCACTCATCCTGGGGCCAAAGGAGGAGAGGTGGCTAAGCACAGACCTCACTCCGGGGAGGTACCAGAGCCATGGATAGCAGGATATTTCTCCTCCTCCCCCTCCATGTAAAGCACTTCCACGCCCCCTTTGCAGGTGTTTGAAATGAACAAATGATTCTGGAGTTATAGGATAAACCCCTCATGAGTTGAGAATATTGTAAGTGGAAAATGCATTTGTTACACTTAACCTAACGAACATCACAGCTCAACCACATAAGACACTGTAGAGTATCTATTTTTTCCCCTTGTGATTATGGGGCTGGCTGGGAGCAGCAGTGGCAGTCACTACCCAGCATGGCAACAGAGGATCTGACTGCCTATCAGAGAGCCCAGGAAAAGATCCAAATTCAAAATTTGAAATGCATTTCCTACGGAATGAGTATTGCCTCTCCACCATCATAAAGTGGGAGATTTTTAAGTCAAACAATTGTGAGTCAGAGATGAATTATATATTTTTCCTACTTTGCTTAAACAGAATAGCAGCATGTTCCAGTTTTTGTGGAAAGATGACTGGGTAGCCTTGCCTTTTATGTAGACTAACCAACAGCCAGTTCTTAAAGGAGTAAAATTCTAACATTCCTGCTGAGGACTCTTCCATGACCCCTGGACATATTCCACAGTACAGGGCATTCTCATGCTCTGCTCTGATGCCACGGCCTCTGCTGGCACCTGCTCCCTACCCTACTCCACACTTTCACCTGTCAGACCTTCTACAGGCTGTTCCTGTCTGCTCTTCTCCCATGGCAACCCTCACACCTTGCCTGCACCCCTCAGCCTGGTGTTCTCTTTCCTGGGCAGTGGTGATGGTGGCCCTGTGCTATCACATGCTCAGCAATGATGCCAGGGATTGATGATACCTGCAGATAAGCCAAGTGCACCAGGAGGTCTTAGGTCCCACTGTGTTGAGGGAGGCTTCTCCCAGTGGGTCTACAGCCCGCATCCCCCAAGCACCACAGCTAACTCATTCTTCATTGGAGAAGCTGCCTGGAAGTGGGAGGGGGTCTGCATTGCTCAGCACTTGGAGCACAAGTGGCCCTCCCACTTGTGAAGTGAATAGGTCAGTTTTTGTTGAAGTTGAGCCTGTTCCCCTAACCTGCCAAAAGTGGACGTGGAGATTTTCCCATCAAGCCTCTGCCATGAGGATTAATCAAGCTGTCCACTCCCAACCCTGACTTGGGCCTTTTCAGGCCCTGGAGCAGCATCTTACATCTCCAACCCTTCCTACACTGGGCCACTTACAGACTAGGAGGTTGTGCACCGACAAAGCTGCTCCCTCAGACATCCCAGCATCTTTGCCATGTTTCTCAATTTCACTAGCTTCACTTCCTCACTTACAAAAGGCAGGTGTTGGGAAGACAGTTCCCCAAGATCCTCTGGGCTCTGACAGCCTATGATGTTAAGAATAGTGAGTCCATACTTCCTTCTACTGAGATGAGGAGTTGTTACATCTTTGGAGAGAATCCAGGCTCTGAGGCCAAGGCCAGCATCCCATGACTGTTGCTTCATCTGTTAGAGGAGAGCTGCAGATAAAACATCCCAAGGGCCTCCTTCTTTTGAGCCCTCTCTGGTCTCCCTGGAGGGAGCATTACTAGGAACTGGGGCTGTGTGCATTTGTGTTGTGCCCAGAGCTCTCTGTCCTGGTCACCTTGGCCAGATTGTCTTTCTGACTTCCCTCAGGGGGACATCAGAGCAGGTGTTCAGGGAGAGTGTTTAGATCCGATGTGAGGTCAAGGCTGCTAGCTCGAAGTTCAAGAACCAAGCCTGTCCTGTGGAGACACCCTCCAAAGACTTTTCTTTTTAAGGTAATATTTTAGAATTGTGACTTTCTTATGAAAACTCAGATTCTGATTTTTCCTGAAAAAGTCTGATGGCAAAGAAGTACATTGGAGTATTAGGGTTCTCTAGAGAAACAGAATCAACAGGAAGTATAATTATAAAAAGGGGACTTATTAGGTTGTCTTATGCGACCAGAACTTGGATAGTCCACAATGGCTGTCTGCAGGCTGGAGACCTGGAAGAACCAGTAGCTGTGCAGTACAATGGACTGAAGCACCAGAACAAGAGGGATCGGTGGTGCTACCCTAGTCCGAGACTGAAGGCTTCTGGAGGATCACTGGCAGAGTTCACTTTGGAAGCGTGAAGAAGCAAAGGTTCAATATCCTCAGATGACTGCAGCAGTAATCAAGAACCCATTCAAGAAGGATGGAGCTTGCATCTGCTGCTGCTTCCTTGTTCTTCCAACTTTTATTCCATCCAAGCCATCATTCTATTGGACAGTGCTGCCCACACTTAGGGAGGGTCTCCATTTCAATTGGCTATTCCACATGCCAATCATTCCAGGACATACTCTCATTGACACACCCATAAGCCTCTTAATCCTTGTCATCTCTTAATCTAATCAAGTTGACAATTCAAATTAACCATTACAACTGGCCTCATAATACTCATGTGCTGGCCACAGTGACTACATGGCCAGCTCCTCTCATTATAGTCTGGACCTAGACCTGGGGTATCAAAACTGTACCCCACCCTCAGGGAATTACATAGATGACTTCTGAGTCTTGTGTATATGTTTTCAAAATTGTCATTAGGACAAAACATATTTAATTTAATGGCATATGAGCTTGAATGGTCCATTAAACATTTAGACCTCAGGCAAGAGGCCTCCTGGCTACTCCTGTGCCCTGGACTGCAGCAGCTAAGTGGGCCTGCTATTGCCAATGCATACTCAGCCCTGATCCCAGATCCCACTGGTGCTCAGAATCATGAGTTGGCTGTGAGCTTGGACCAGATGCCAACGTTTCAGGAGATTCATCCCTGGGAAGTTGCTGAAATGTTATCAACACCAGCAAATGGCACAGTCACCTCCATGTCCACATGGAGTTGGGATGGGGACAATAACCATGTGTTCCATTCATTCAAATATCCCTTCATTCCTTTCCTACACCACCCACAGATAAGCACTGTCTTTAAAGAGCTCAGTTTCTTGGAGAAGTAAGCTGATACTTGCTCTAGAGTACAAGGTATAGCTGGTGCCCCTGGAGGGGTAATGAATGGCCTGGGCCGGGAGTGGCTACATGAAGACTGGCATCCTTAAGAAAGGCATCTCTCCCTCCTTCCCCCCACTTCTTCTTCTTTCTTTCCTCCCTTCCTTTATTTCCTTCTCTTTTTTCTGCTTCTTAAACATATTTCCTTCACTATATACCTATTAGAATGGTCAAAGTCTAGAACACTGACAGCACACAATGCTAGTGAGGAAGTGGAGCAACAGGAACTCTCATTCATTGCTAGTGGAAATGGAAAGTGGTACAGTCACTTTGGAGGATGGACTAGCAGTCTCTTACAAAACTAGACATACATTTACCATGTGATCCAGCATTCCCACTCCTGAGCATTTACTCAAAGAAGTCAAAAAACATGTGCACTCAAAAACCTGTACACATTGCTGGGGTTGTAGCTCAGTGGAAGAGCATTTGCCTAGCCTGTGTGAAGCACTGGGTTCAATTCTCAGCAGTGCATATAAATAAATAAATAAAATAAAGATCCATAGACAACTAAAAAGAATAATTTTTTAAAAACCTGCACACAGATATCTATAGCAGCCATATTCATAATTGCGAAACTTGGAAGCAACCAAGATGTCCTTCGATAGGTGAATGAATAAACAAACCATGGTATATCCAGTCAGTGAAAAGAACTAAAAGGAAATGAGTTATCAAGCCATCAGAAGACATGGAGGAAACTTAAATTTATATTACTAAGTGAAAGAAGCCAATCTGGAAAGGATATCTACAATATGATTCTGAAAAAGGCAGAATGATGGAGACAGCAGAAAAACAGGGGTTGGGGGAGGGAAGAATGAAAAGGTGAAATACAAAGGATTTTTAGGGCAGTGAAAATATTCAACATGATACTGTAATGATGGACAGAGGTCATTATACATTTATTAAAACTTACAGAATGTACAACTCCAAGAGTGAACACTAATATAAACTGTGGACTCTGAGTGGTAATGATGTATCAATCAATTGTGCTCATTAATTATGATTTAGGTATGGGTGTCCCCAAAAAGCTTACGTGTGGTACAGCAAAAGAATATTCAGAGGTAAGATGATTAGATTATGAGAGTTGTAATTGGATCAGTGTATCAATCTACTGGTATGGATTAATCCAGGTATGGATTAACTGGGTAGTAACTGTAGGCAGGTAGGTCGTGGCTAGAGGAAGTAGGTCACTGGGGGCATGCCTTTGGCAGTTATATTTTGTCCCTTGTGAGTGTAGCTCTTTTTCTGCTTCCTGGTTGCCATGTCTTGAACTGCTTTACTCCACCATACCCTTCTGCACTATGGAGTTGGATAACCATGGACTGAACCTCTAAAACCATGAGCCAAAAAAAGTGACAAAAAAAGCTGACTTAAACAGAAATTTGTACTATAAGTCAGGTTGTTGCTGTGACTAACCTCACTGTGTGGTTCAGAAGTTTTTGTTTTGTTTTATTTCTTTATCTTTTTTTATTTATTTATTTTTATGTGGTACTGAGGATCAAACCCAGTGGCTCATGCATGCTAGGCAAGCACTCCACCACTGAGCTACAGCCCCAGCCCCTTCAGAAGTTTTTGTTGCTGGTTTTTGGGAGGAATTTTGAAAAGTTTAGAGATGCGAGCTGGAAAAGCTTTAGAATATTATAAGCAACACTTAATGGGTGATTCTGGTGGAAGTTCAAAAGACCAGAATGTGGAAAGGACTCCAGACAGTAAAGACTGTGCTTTTGAGGTTTCAGAGGAAAAGGAGAAAATTGGACTAGAGGCCATTCATGTTCTAGCAAAGAAGTTGTCTACAGTTTCTACAGTTTGCCCATGTCCTGACACTTCCTGTGAGATTGAATTTAAAGATGATGGACTAATTAATCTGGAGGAAGAAATTTCAATGTACAACAGCATTCAGGGGATGGCACAGATACTGCTGAGAGCTTTTGGCCAAGTTTACTGTGACAGGAGCAGAAGGATTTGAAAAACTTGCCGTCTAGCCAGAAAAGTATGAGTAAAACTGAGGCTAAGTTAGTTGTGGTTTTAAAAGAGATTATAGCCACTAAAGAAATGCTAAACACTTTACCCAGAAACCACAGGAAGGATGGCTTCAGGGCATCTCAGGACCATATCCATCTCAGGCTCAAGGGCATAAAAATAAAACTTCCTTCAAGAAGAGACCAGTGGGGCACTCTGCTTGCACAGGTGTCCTAGAAGTTGTTTCACTGCACTCAGCCACACAGACACTCAGAAACTGCTGCAGCCTTGGTCCCAGGAGGCCTGGCTACTACTCAGTATGGTAGCAGACTTGGCATCAACCACATGGTGCTGGTTCTGCAGGACTATAGGATGCTAGAGTTACAGTGTCATGGAAAGTTCCACCAAGATTTCAAAGGGAGATAGGAAGCCAGGCAAAGTGTAGCAGGGTTAGAATCCTTGAAGCCAGCCCCTAAGAGAGCATGTGTGTGAAGATGTGAGAAGAAAGCCAAAACCGCTATGGAGACCCTCAAGATGCCAGTAACTTGGAACACCTGCCAACAAAAGCTGAAGAGGCAAGCCAAGAGAGAGGCCATGTGGGCTTCAATAAGCAAGTCTATAGAGCTAGAGCTACACAAGCCCTTTGTAGAGAACATCCTGATGTCATGTGACCCACATTCTAGACATAGAGCTATAGGACTTGTTTGCCCAGCTGAATATTGGTCCCACTTTGATCCCATCCCTTCATTCTATGCCCCTATTTCTCCCTTGTGGAATAAATATATTTACAGTGTTATTATATACCATACACACACACCATATATTTTATATACCATATACATATAATAACTTCCTTTTGATCTTTACAGGGGAAAACATCCAAGCGTTTGCCTTTAGTTTTAGATTACTGTTTGGACTTTGACTTTTGGGCAATGCTGGAACTGTTTAGACTACAGAGACACTTGGAAATGAACTAAATGTATTTTTCATTGTGAGATAGGCATGAGCATTTAGGAACCAGGGATGGAATGTTAGGGTTTAGACATGAGTTAAGAGCCCAAAAGCTCATATGTGAGAAGATGCAGAAATATTCAGAGATGAAATGACTAGATTATGAAAGTTGTAACCTAATGAGTGGGTCAATCCACTGATATGGATTAACAGGGTGGTAACTGTAGGCAGGTAGGTTGTGACTAAAGGAAGTAGGTCACTGGGGACAGGTCTTTGGGGGCTATTTTTTGTACCTGGTGAGTAGAGCTCACTTTCTACTTCCTGGTTGCCATGTATTGTGCTATTCCTCCACCATACCTTTCCACCATGATGTTCTGCCTCACCTCAGACCCAGAGCTATGGAGTCAGCCAACCAAGGACTGAACCTCTGAAACCATGAGTCACAATAAATTTTTCCTCTTCCAAATTGTTCTTGTCAGGTCTTTTGGTTACAGTAATGAGAAAGATGACCAAGACACTCATTAATTGTAATAAATATATTTCTGTTGAGGGATATTAATAGTAGGGCAGGCTGTACATTTGTGAGGGAAGGGAGTATAAAGGAAAATTGTCTTTTCTGCTCAATTTTGCTATAAGCTAAAACTGTTCTAAAAAATAAAAGTCTTTTTAAAATTAGGGAATGGGCTTAATCTTGATAGAAATACTTGCTTAAAATTTCATGCAACTTAAAATAAATCCACAGGGCCAGTATGGTATAATCCTTTAATAATTATTCTAAGGAGATAAGATCATGTAAATGAAACTTGGAGATTTAAAAGAATAAATATCTGGTCATTACTTTAGCCCAGTGATAATATTTTTAAAAACACAGCAAATTAAAAAAAAAAAAAAAAAAAACAAAAAAAAAAAAAAACCTCTTCTTTAAGATTGATTATATGTATTTGCCACTAAAAGAACTAGAGAAAGACAAGGGAGAATGCTAATGAAGACAGAGAGGATAATAACCACAGTCAGCGCCAAGCTATGGAAACATCCACATGGGTCAAACTTTTTCCAGGCCAAGCTCCAATCTCTGGCTTTCCACTTGTTTGGGGATTTGGCTCCTGAGGAGTGAATCAAGTTCCCTCTGCCTAGAGGGCACAGAAGCCCAGGGAGTTCATGTGAGTATCCAGGGCTTAATTTCTGGGAAGGTCAGGATGGGAAGCCACTTACTCACTGAAGGGATCAGGTTGGGCAGCAGGAAAAGGGCTTCTTCTAGGAGCAGGGGCTTCATACCCTTTGTAAATTCTAGGACCAGCAAAGAGGCCTGGGCCTCTCAGCTCTCCCCTGAACACAGGAAAAGGGGCTGGATGGTGCCTGGTGAGGCACAAAGAAAAATAAGCCACAGATGTGCTGATCTGGGGAGTTTCACAAACTGCAGAAATCGACAAATTTCAGCACTCTGACCCAAGCCAAATCAGCTCCTGTGAACTGCAGCATATTCTGGTGAATTGCTCACTAATCAGAAGACAGCTTGTGTCATCCTGCCCTGGCATAGGTGGGTGCTCTGGAGAATCACTTGTCACAGATGTGTGTGGTTGTTAGGGGTGGGGATGGGGCCCTGGAATAAAAAATATAGGCTTAAACAAGGAAGGGAAACAGGAAAGGAAGGGGCTAGACAGGAAGGAACCTGGACAGGAACAAGAACTGGACAGGAAGGAGCTAGAAAGAAAAGCCTAGACAAGAAGGAGGCTGGATGGGAAGGGGCCTGGAAAGAAAGGGGCTTGACCAGGATGGACAACTGGACAGGAAGGAGTTGGACAGGAAGGGTGAAGGGTTATGAAAAATAATATTTCTACAAGACAGCCCCCAAAGAAAAGCTGAGAGATGGTGCAGCCAACCGACAGCCATTTTCACATCCAGAAAATGAGCCCTTATGGTGCCTGAGTTCATGAATGAATAAATGGCTCCTCTGAATCTGTTGAGGTCTACATTCATCGTTTTGTGCTTACCAAGGGGGTTGGGCAGAAGCAGGGTGGACAGGAAGGGGGTGCACCAGGAAGCGAAGTAGATAGGAAGGGCAAGGACAGAAAAGGGGACGGACAGGAAGGAAACTGGGTAGGAAGGAGTTGGGCAGGAAGGGGGTTGGGGGGAGCGGGCAGGAAGGAAACTGGACAGGAAAGAGCTGGACAAGGGGATGAGCAACTTCAGAGCTGGCATCTCTGTTACTGGAGCAGCACCTGGCCACAGCAGACACAAAGTCACTGTAGCCTTGGACTTGGTCTATTGCTTGTGCACGCACAATTCTTCGCTCAGTCTGTGATTTACCTTACCTAGCCCTCCTGGCTCCACCTCAGAGATGTTGGACCTTTGGGCTTCCTCAACCTGCCACCTCCATGTGGAAAGGAGCAGAGGACTTGGAATCAGAGCCAGGCCCACCATGATGGCCAAGACCTAGCCATATGGCCCCACCATGACCCATACCCACACCTGCTCTTCCTCCCTGGGCAGTCTGCCCATCACTTTTCCAGTTATAGAAACACTTTCCTGGTTATCTCTGAATACTGTGCCTGTTCAGCTTCTGTTCTTTTCTCCAGAAACAAAGATAGCCACTGCGAGAGCCCATTGGTTATTTTCATTCCTTTCATCCTCTTCCTCATCTGTTTTGTACTTTTGACATTGTCTTCACCATCTCAAAAAGCCTCCCAGACTTCATTTACATATCGCTGTTTGGCTTCTGCATAGCTTGGCTTCTTCATTTCACTCAGTCAATGGGCTTTGAGTGCTGCTATTTATTATTCATTTTCTCATGACCCTGCTTTTACCCTTTGTCCTAGTTGTCATCTCAAGGTGTTGGGTCTGATCCTTTTTATCGCCCATTGCCCTTAATGTCCTGCAGTATAATCAGCAATGTCCTTCCCACTAGGATGTGGCACTTTTGTGTTTCTTACAAGCTAAACTACTGCAGTTTTTATTTTGAAAATCCCCTTTTAATTGATCCCGAGTTGTTTACTCATCCTGAGGAGTAGACCCTGAGTCTCACTCCTGCCTCTTGTTTCCAAATGAGGGCTGAGGATGGAACTTCACAAGTCCTTTACCCACTGACCTGGACACTTGGCCTGCAAGGAAGTGGGTAAAATCCAGCTGTTGGTCTGGTCCCATTTGCAGAACATCCAGCAGAAATTTCGGACAATGTACATATGCCTAGCTGCTTTTCTGTAGTTTGGGAGGGCTGTGAAAGTTTCTTAGTTTTCAATGTTTTGTTTTGTTTTTTTCTTGGTCGTTTGTGTGTTCCATGGAGGGGATTCTGAAGGTTGTTCTGAAGTCCCCTCTCCTTAGTCTCAGAAGTTACCGCATTCCTTTAAGGCCAGTGGCCCCTCCCTGGCCCTGTATTTTTGTGTAAATTGGTTTGAAAGAAAGAACTAGGGTGACAGAAGGTTATGCTCTGTCATCATCAACAGCCACCTGGGCACTGGGAATCCTGCCCCACAGCAGAGCCATGCCCAGAGTAGAGCTGGACATTTGTGATTCAGTGAGTCCTAGAACTTTGGACTTTGCTTTAAATTCTGCCTTGATGACTACAATTTCCAAATTTGCAAAATGAGCATTAAAATCTTTAGAGAGCAAAGGTTCCTTGTAAGATCAGCAATTCTTTCCCCTTCTTTAGAAAAGAGCCCCAAAATATCTTCTCAGCTCACATTTTGTTGCATTTCCCCTTTTCAGCATAGCTGGGCAAAAAGAGGCTTATGCCAGGGAAAAGCGAAAGGTGGAACGCTGTTCAATCTGCCCAGGCAGGTCTTTGTTGCTGGATGCAGGGATGGTCTGATTCATCAAATCCCTCTGCAGTTTACAGTCAGCTCAGCCGGAACCGCACCTTCCATTGTTCCAGGGACTAGCCCAGGCACCTCATTCCCCGGGCTCATCTTGCTTCATTTCCATACAGGAGCAGGGACACCCAAGTACTGAGCACAGACCAAGCTTCTGAATTGAACTTCCATACAGCCTTTAATAAAATTCCCCACAATAACACGGGAAGACAGTTGTTCTCATTTGACCAACAAACAAGCTGAGAATCCAGAGGACACAGTAAAAAGTCACCCTCCTTGTCATGCTCACTGCACACTCTGATCATCTACCCCACAGCAATGCATACTCCATGGATTCCTTTATCCCTCCTCCCAATAATGTGATCCAGTTATTCCAAGAGCATTCATTACATAATCCTTCCCTCTTTCCCTCTCTTGGAGACTTAGCTCCAGCAAGTTCCAGACACTGCTGTGCTTGCATTCTTTTCCTTTGGTCTGTGTTTCTATATTTTTGCTTATACACTCTTTTACATGACACCAAGCAAAGGGCTCCCTCCCTAGTACACAATAAGCCATACTATGGCACTGACTTTTGCAAAAGGAAAGCTTTATTGCAAGGTCAACCAGCAGAGAGGACAAGAGCAAAAGCTCAAATCTGCCTCCTTGATTGGTTGGCAGCACAGTAATTTACCAGAAGGGAGAGGGGAGAAACTGCTTACTGATTGGATGATGAGAAAGGGAAGTTTTAGGCATGGAGGGTCCTATGCTCCCTTCACCAGCTGTATGTTTCTCGTTGGAAAAGGGAGCTTACCACATTTTTTTTTTTGGGGGGGGAGTGGTAGGGAATTTTGAGTATCCAGAAGTTGTTAACCAGACAAGCCACTACTTCAGCTCATGTCCATTCTTGAAAAGCTGGTTTCAAAATACCCTTGAGTGGATTCTGGAGGTACTTTCTGAAAAACATCTTAAGCACTCTGTTATTTAAAAAATTAATTTCCCATGTGTTCTGGCCTTAGCCAGTTTCACATGGATCTTAACTAGACAGCACTATCTAAAGGATCTGAATTCTGCATCACTTGTGTTTGGTTCCAGAATCCCTGATAATCTTGCACACTTGCCTTCCTGTTATCTTTGCTTTTTCTCAAGTGTTTCATTTCCTCTGAAATCCTTTCGACACTTTTTTAGAGAGTTGGATTTGCATTAAGCCCACAGATTAATTTGGTGAGAGTGCTCACATTCTGTAATGTTCCGCCTTCTTGTCCCTGAATGTGTCCCCATCTCCCTGTCCTGGGTTTTCATTCCCTCCTGACATATCCCAAGAGATGCCTCAGCTCCTACAGCTCTCATTAATCTCATTCTCATGTGCATTGTTTGTTTTTTGTTTCTATGCTCAAGTGAATACCTTTTCTCATTTCTCTCTGACAGGTGTTTCCAGGGAAGTGAATGCCTTTTATTTCTTACATTTGCTGTGAAGCTTGTCTTTGCAGTAAACTCTTCCACATTCTAATTGCTGTAGTAGAAACTCTGGGAAACACCTGCCAATCACCAAAGGGTCCTCTGAACTGCAGGCTGCCAGGTTCTGAGACTCCCGAAGCACAAACAAGCACCCACAGAAATTCTGGTGACCCTGGCCCCAGGGGAAGGACACTGCAACACTGCCTGGAGGCTGGCTGAGGTTGGTGACACACAGTTGGGCGAGGACCCTCAGCAGGCTTCACTGCCGTGGTTTCCCTTCATCTGCATTCAACACATTCAGGGATACCCCACTATTTGTCAGACCTCCTGAGCCAGTACATGTGTCTGACATAGAGGTCAGGATCTGGAACAGGGCATGTCTCATGGTTAAACCTCGCATTTATCTTAAAATGATGAAAAGAAGAAAAACAGCTATGACCCACTTCAATTTCACAGATCCCTAAATCAGGGTAACTGGCATCCTGCATATACAGGGCATGTCCTGTATTTAATGGCTTTGCCCTGCATTTGTCCTGCTTTGTCAGGATGCCCGAAATGTCCTGGATTCTGGCTTGGTTTTTTTTTTTTTTTCCCAATAAGTTATAAAACTTCAACAGAGCTAGTTTGCTGCCACGGTAATTTGAACCTGAATTGGCACCACAGCAGATCCTGACCTCCACAAATAAGGTCTGGGTGCTGGCACATTGGGGGTTGGGAGGCAGTGAGGAAGAGCCAAGACTTACAAGTACTTATTCTTCAAACTCCAGAAAGGAAAAGATTGTTGTTTCACCAAAGCCCCACATCATGAATTGTAGTTGGCACTAATCTGAGCTAACTTCAACTCAGTCCACATGTTCTGAAAACCAGCCAAGCAACACTAGGTGAGGCCAGACCTTGATAGGAACCAGGTCAGTGATGCCCCACATGTCTGATAAACTCTATCCCTAAAGGCTGCTGCTCCTCAAATTCATCCATCCCAAGTCCCAGGCTCTCTAAAACCTTAGGTAAGGTCAGCTTGGCTTTGTTGGTTGAGCCCCAAAACACAGCTCTCCCTGGCAGGCAAATGGGAAGCATACACGGTTTTGCAACTGATACCAAATTCAACTTACTTCTAATTCAGGATTTCACGATCATTTTAATCTGTTCCAATCCCTACTTGTGATTGGTTCTCAATGTGGATTTTGAGTGACAGATGTGCTCAGGCAGCTGTGAGATCAAGCTCCATCTTATCTATTCTTTCCATGGTTCCTATTATCTATATCTTATTTATGTATTTGAGCCCCCAAATGCCAAAATGCAAATTTTGTGATGAACTTTTATTTATTTATTTATTCATTCATTTATTTATTCATTTATTTATTTTAGTGTGGTGCTGAGGCTCGAACCCAGTGCCTCTCCTGTGCTAGGCAAGTGCTCTACCACTGAGCCACAACCCCAGCCTCACTGTGATGAATTTTTGACCAATGGATATTTACTTAACCGAAAGAAAAATACATTGAAATTCTCTGTCCAGTCAATATTAAAATGGTGGAGAGTCAGAACTAAACAGTGTTTAGGCTAACAGACACAAGAGACACAGGAGTTCTTCAGCTGGTACCACAGAAAGTGATAAAATAACTTTCTTTTGCCTTACAGGAATTCACATGAAGAAGATAAAATAATCTCAGAGGTTGTGATGACTCCCAGACTGTGTATCGCCATCAGTCTTTCAGCTCGAATGACTGTCTTAACATACGGATGCCAGAAGTATTTTCTGATTCCAACATTGCAAGCAAACTGTCAAGTGCCAGCACAAATCTCCTGAAATAGGATAATGTAACCACTCCATTCACTACCACAGGGTTTTCAGAGCTCTGCCTGCCTCACCTTGAACAGCATAGCCACAGGTGCAACATTCAAGCAATCATAATGCAGAAAAAATAATTCCCTTTGTGCAGGATTTTTCTCCTGAAAAAGGCTTGCTTCTAAGGCTATCCCAAATATGATCTCTTCCAGAAGAGACATCAATAAAAATGAGCGAAGTTTTGCGGAGATCCTCTTATAGACTTAACAGTCAGTGAAGGAAAAACTTGCAATGCTTTTCACGGAGCTAATATAAATACACATTGTGATGGGTGTTTGTGTTAGGTGCAGAGAACAATGTTTATTCTGGGTAGAATAATGAATGGCTCTATGAAAGGGTTGGTGCCCTGCCCTCATTCTCCATAAAGCTACTCTGACAGCATCCGGTGTTCTTTCAATTGACATCAAAGAAATTGGCATGAAATTGTTCTCTAACTTCAGCATTTATACTGTTCGAACGGAGCAATCAAAGGACTTTGGTGATTTTCTGGGCATTCAGCAATGTTCTGCTCACTCATATTCATTCAAAAACCCTGTTGTCTTTATTCAACAAATTCAGTTGAGAGAATCCTCAGTTTATTCACAGCACTGAAATTGTACTTTAATTCCGAAGAAAAGGCCCCAGAATTTCATGTTGACTTCATAAATAATTTATTAAGTGAAGTCTACTTATTTCTTGTTCAATATCCCCTTAGCAATAGGATTATGCAAATTGACAGAAGAGCAAACAGTGTTATTGAAGCACTCCGTTGCTTAAAGGAACTTGAATACATTAAAGAAATAATTGAGGAAATATTTATCCCTTTAAGTGTCAAGGCTATTCTTCAAAGAAACAACATTAATTATAAGCAGAAAGGGAAGTTCTGACTCAAAAGTGGATAATTATTACAGCATTTGCCATGACTATCTTTGAAATGGATTTCATCCCTTCAAGAATTCTTTCTTTCTTTTACATGGATTTCTTAATACTCTTCCATCTTAGGAACAAGCAGAGTCATCATGTGTAGTGTTAAAGATGAAGGCAATAAAAATTGATTATGATGGTTTTTTGTTGGTGGTGGACAACCTCTTAAAATGTTGATGAACGAGAGACACAAAGGAAACCCCAAAAATGGAAAAGCAACGTATGCAGTAGAATGTTGTATTACACACCCTAAGAAATCAAATCCAAAGGGCAGTTGTCAGAGTTACTAACTTTAGGCCAGTACATGTTCGGTGTACCAGCTTATGATGCTAATGTTGAGTGTGTTTTCTCAATAACACACAGTCAACAGGAAAAAAAGAAAAAGAAAAAGAAAAGAGTAAATGTGACTATAGTAGAAGACACCTTACAATGGAAATGGAAAGTGAGCTGTAACTGCAAAGAATTTGCTAAGTGAATTTTGCAAAAGGCAGAACTGCTAAGGAGAGCCAAATCACTAGGGAAATGTAATAAAAGGTATGTAACTTAGTTATTTGTAATTTATTTCAGATAAACAATGAATAAATCTTACTATAAGTATGTCCATGCAATATTTTTTCTTTTATGGCAATGAATATATACATATGCAATTTGAAATATCATGGGTGTCAGTATTTTCATGATTTAAATCTGGCAACCCTACCTAGACAGAACTCCCTGACTTACATGATATTTTCTAGAGATAAGTAGGGCCTTCACATTGAAAAAGAAAAGAAAAATAGTAGACTGAACTGGTCTTAAGCATGATTGATCATCAATTTTTTTTAACAACTTCCTAAAATGTGAGCAAAATTTATCATTAAAGTCTGTAATTTGGGGGAAATTAATAAAATGTTTAACAGTCAGACTACTCTCTGAGATTTATGTACAGAGTGTCTTAGTCAGTGTGGACTGCTATAACAAAAATACCATAGACCATGTGGCTTGAATAGTAGAAATTCATTTCTCATAGTTCTGGAGGCTGTGATTCCTTTTAGTGAAAAGAGGGCAAGAGAGCTCTCTGGTGTCTAGGTGTGTATCTTTTTTATTTTTATTTTTTTGTATTGGGCATTAAACCCAGGACCCTAGGGTACTTGTATCTTGAGCTAAATTCCCAGCAATTTTGGTTTTTTAGTTTGAGACAGGGTCTCACTAAGTTGCTGAAGCTGGCCTCAAACTTATGTCCTCGTGCCTCAGTCTCCCAAGTTGCTGAAATTACAGGCATGTGCCTCTGTGCTGGCTTGGTGTCTCTTCTTATAAGGACATGGATCCCTTGTGACTAATCACCTCCCAAAGACCCTACCTCCAATTACTATCATTGAGATTAGGATTTGTAGGGGGAGACACAAATATTCAACCCATTGCACAGAAGTTTTTCCTTCTCTGGTCCCACCTCCCCACTCCCCATCCCTGTTTAGAGCATTTAAAAAGAGTTTTGAATATACACACAAATACACATATCCTCTTCTCCCATAAAGACCACTTGACAGAATCTGGAGAGCACTGGAAGGGGAACACAAATTACTTGACGTTCTTGCCTTGAAGGTGATGGGATGGGATGGCTGGAGGTGTAGTGGCACCTCTGAGACTGTGAGGAGCCAGCTAAAAGGATGAATAAGCGGACTTCCCTGATATCAGTTGAGCTGCAGAGCCAAGCTCCAGCCTCCTTGTTTTATTTGAATCACTAGAGCTGCTCTTCTATTACTTACCTCTGAAAATATTCCAGAGTATAACAATGGGACATTTGTGGGCATTTTGATATAGGCAACACCAGAGTCTACACAGAGGGCATGTCCTTGTGTTGGGGCACAGACATGAGGTGTGACATAGATGGCCAGGTAGTGAAGATCTTCAAGGAGTCAGGACAAATTCTCAGAGCCTGGGATCCTGGAAAAATGCATATCCTTTTTATTTTATAGAGCATATTTAGTTTTAAAAGGGAACTGTCAGTAATGTTTTAAAATATACTTGAAAACATATGTTCAATTTCAAAATCTTGAACTGATGTGACACTAAATTAAAAAAAAAAAAAAAAAAGCTGAGTCAAAGCTGTGCAACTGGGTCTGGAAAGGCAAATGCCCGGAATTTATCCCAGGCTCTGCTTTGGAATACGAATGCTGTGATGTTTATTAGTGCAGCCCTGGGTCAATGTGTGTGTTTTCTTCTATCAATTTGTGGGTTTAATGGGCATATTTTGGTAACAACAAGCAAAATAACAAACTTCCTAATTCTCTTTGTGAGAGTCATTCAGGCTGTAAGAGGGAAAATGCTATTTAACAATCTATAATTAGGGGAGCTGCTCCCAGCTTGCAACAGGAGTACAAGGACTGATAACATAGTTGTAATAGGGAAAATTAAAACAGAAATCTCTAAACAGCCTGCAAACTAGCCTTGAGCATCCAGCAAAGGAAAAGCTCCTGAGTGCCTTGGGGATCCCATGGCTTCCTCATAAAATGCCCAAGCCTTGAGATGGTCGGCAGTGGTGAGTGGTAAGACTTTGAACACCGTGCTTTTAGGGCTTAACTAGCAGAAATCCCATTTTCCTTTGGTAGCAACTTGGAGGAGTTAGTTTGTATGAAGGAGTGACAAGGGACAGCATGTCCTAACTCCTTTGTTCTCATTCTTTCCTTTACCCCCACTGGCCAGGCAGGGACCATTCAGAACAAACCTACCAACAAGCAGGTCCAAAGTGACTGTGGCTCCAACTCTCTCGCAAAACCGGGACATCTTTGCCTACATGTTTTGTGCCTCTATATCCTCACCTGTACACTGGGGATAAAGCAGTGCTGACATTGTAGGATGATGGGGAGGATTCAGTGAGGTTGTCCCTGAGGAGGGTGCAGTGTCGGTCTGCCCAAAGTTAGGGCACTTGATTCTCAACCTCGCTAAGAGTGGTGTCTATGCCCGGATGAGCTTCTCCTCACCTTCCTGGTTATTCCTGCTTCTCATTGGCCACTACCCCATGGAAGCACAGTTGCAAGTGCATCTCCTTGTAGGACAGTTCTCAGCACTGAGTCATGCTTGCAGCTCCCCTACAAGCTCCATTTGCCTTTCTGCAAGTTGGGAAGCTCATGAGCTGCACATCTGAGCCATTGCTCCCTGGGGACACTATGGCATGACTGTCTTGTGACAATTAAGACTTTAATTCTGTTGATTAAGAGCCCACTGTCAATTCTGCCACTTGACTTGCACAATGCCCACATGGCAAATCAGTCCTCAGGGATGCTTCACAGTCCTTATGATGCTGAGGAACAATTCCACCACTGAACCTGTTTTGCAGAACTTGTATGAACTTCAGTGCCTTCTCTTGTACTGCTGAGATTTGTTTGCCCCAGCTCATCGCGCTTGTAGATGCTATAAGCTAGGGTGCTTTGAGGATGGGGTGGGGTTTGAGAAGGTAAGATGGATGCAGGTTGTGGATCCCAAGCAATTCCCTAACAGTCTTGAGCAAGGGATCCTGTCTTACTGTAATAAATGCAGCATCCTAAGATTTGCTCCCCAGAAGCTCCCAACATCACACATACCAAGTGAGGGGAAAGGATGCAGAAGGTAGCTCCATAACCTCTTGTGACTAAGTGGTTGAAACCGGCTGAGGCCTGGACACACCTAGATGCAAATCCTTCAAATAGCAAAGTTCTTAAGCCGTCTTTCAGGAGAAACCTCTAGCATGCACTCAAGGATGATTTTGAACTAGCTTTACAAGAATGGGCATGGATAGAAGCATCTCCCTTGGTCAATGACTCTTTGATGTCATAAATTCAAAATCCCCCACACAGAACACGATAACTTCCTGGGGGAAAGAAGCAGGTGAACTGTGGAGAGACATGATGACTATAGGCCTGCAGAAAAGAATCCTAAAACTCCCCCTTCTTATCATCCAGCCAGCAGGCAGCTCCTCCCCTCACTCTTCCTATGAATTTCCCACTGCTAACTGATGCGAGAGGCAGACCTGAAGCTCCTTTGAACCTCCTTCCTCCTTGCCAGTTGACCACAAAAAAACGCTTTCTCTCTTCGCAAAAATCCAGTTCCAATGTATTGGCTTCTCTGTGTGTCAAGCAGCAAACCCTTATTGATAGCACAGGGATAATTAGAGCATTAAAAAGAATAATGACTGCAGTTGGCTAAAACACATTGAACTTATAAAAGTTTATGACTCCATAAAATTCTCAAAGAAGAGAAAAACCTGCCCTGATTCATCTCCACTATAACCAAGTATTACTCCTACTCTTCCCTCTGAAGGCTCACAATTGGGAGCAAGAGTGAAGCTGTTGGGCTGCCTTTCCCACAGAATCCATATAGGGGACTACTCCATAGCCCCAGCTGAGGAGGAAAATAATTCTCTCTATATAATAAGCCAATAAATAGAAGTGATAGAATTAGAAGGTTCCTGCTAACATCCTCTATAAGAGGAAAGCCAAAGTGTTTTCTCCCGCTCTACTCTGACAACACACTTCTGACACCAGGTGTGTGGGGGTTTTCCCCACCCACCCAGCAATCCATTCTGCTGCAGACACCAGCTGGTGTCCCCTTCGATACTATCCACCTGGAGGTAGCATCAGATCCAAAGGTTGAGCCTCAGTCCCCAAGACTGACCCCATTTTAGATGTTGATCTCAAGCCTAGATGGGTTTACCTGTGCTTCTGACCCATTGGCTACAATTCAGGTTCTCACAACCCCCTCCTCAGGTTGCCAAGGCTTAGACCAGAGCTGTTTTAGCATTTAGAGCAATGATACCACCAGGCAATATGTTGCTTCAGACATGACCGGTCCTGTATGTGGCCTTCTTGCCTGATTCGCTCGTCTAGATTGAAACAGTCATTGGGAGGTCACTCCCACTTTACAGGAAAATCAGCAGATAGGGAACCTGCTAAGCCCCACCTCAAGAACCAAGGGCCACAATGAGCCAGGGAGAGAGGTGATCCAGGAATCCTGGCCTGGTCTCTTCAGTGAGTCTATGTCATAAAAAGAAGAGGAATGAAGGACAAATTTAGCCTGAAAGAGATATAAAAAAACAAAAATTCTATCTTTGATATGTACAAACCACACTTTAAAGTCCTCTTGAAGACATTTTTTTTTATTTTTGAATGGGTACTAGATAATATTAAGCAATGGTTGCTCATTTTCTTAAGTATAAAATAATGGTATCTGAATTATATCAGACAGTGTTTTTGTTTTTGTTTTGTTTTGTTTTGTTTTCAGGAAAATGTTCTTAACTTTAGAGGAGAAAATAAACGTAACTGGGGTTAAATGCCAAAATGTGTGTAATTGTCTTTAAAATACTTCAACTAAAAGCAATAATTGTAGTATATATATATAGCTACATGTTAACCATGAAATCTAAGGAATGGTTCTGTGGGTATTCATTTCATATTCACTCTACTTTTCTGTGTGTCTAAATTTTTCATAGTGAAAAGTAAAGAAATAGGTCTGTGGCTCCACAGTAGCTCATTAGCAAAAAATGTGGGAGACTGTGAACTGCAAAGTGACCATGTGGTGTCCCCCAACTCCAGTTCTGTGGAGCCCTGGGGCCCATGCATGGAAATGTGGAGCTCAGGCCAGGACAGATCATCCTGAGTTCCTGTGCTGGGGAGCACTGACAGGAACGTTGGCAGCCAGACTACTGAAAGCCAAGGGAACACAGACACAGGGTGGGGAAGGCACTGGAAGTCCTGCCTAGAGCAGAAATGGCGAATAGATTCCCGGTGGGGAGACTGTCCTTCCAGGTCTGCAAGAGGAAGCACTTGCAGCAATCTGTCAGGGGTAATCCCTTTGCCTTTCTGAAATCCTGCCCTTCACTGGGGGAGAAGCAGGAGAGCAGGAGTTAGAATTTATACCAGGTGAATTTGAAAAGAAACAAAGACCTTTTTGATCTGATATGCAAATTAGCATTATACCTCATACAGATGGCCCTGCAGGCCAGACTATTTGAAAGGAAATTCCAACCAGCATGTTGGTGATCCTTTGACACATCAAGGGCCCAGCCTGGGGGTACAGCCCTTCCTTATAGTTCCTGGAAGAGCACAACTGTTGCCATCCAAGGCAGGCTTATTCATGGTAGGAAAGAGAGATGTCAGAGGAAGGAAAGGGAACCACAGCCCATTCTAGAAGAAGGAAAAACGGTGTTTACAGGGGTGCTTGTGCAATGTGCATATGTATGTATATGTCTGTATGTGATGTAAGTCTTCCTCCCTTCCTTCCTTCCTTCCTCCCTCCCTCCTTCCCTCCCTCCCTCCCTTCCTTCCTTCCTTCCTTCCTTCCTTCTTCTTTCTTTTTTTTTTTTTCTCCCTCCCTCTCTCTCTTTCTTTCGCTGGGGATTGACCCTAGGGTCTTACACATGCAAAGCATGGACCCTAGCACCGAGCTACATCCCAGTCCTTTGTGTCCTGATTTCTTTCTCTGACTTTAGACAACAAAGAAGCAGTACATTAGTTTGGTGCAAATAACACTGAGACTTCAAAGGGAGTCTCTCCCCAGTGCATTAGTTTTACTAAAGTTGTTATTTTAGAATAGTTTAAAATTTATATAAAGTTGCAAAGATGGTACAAAAGTTCCCATACACCCCACACTTATGTTCCACTGTTATTAAAATTTTATGTTTGTGTGGTACATCTGTCACAGCTAATGAACCAATATTGATAAATTTCTATTAACTTAGATTCTTACTTTATTAGTTCTAACCTAATGTCATTTTCCTCTTCCAGGATCCTAGCCAATACACAACATTATGTGAGTGTCTCCTTAAGCCCCATTGGAGTGATAGTTTCTTCAACTTTCCTGATAGTTGTGATGAGTTTAGTAGTTTTGAGGAGTGTTGTTCAAGTGTTTTGTAGAATGTCCCTCAATTAGAATTTGTCTGATGTTTTTCTCACTTCATTATTCTAACATCATCCTCCATGTTCCACCTATTCATTCATCTTTTCCTCCTGCTCAGTCTCTAACAACCAACAATTTTTCACTCTCTCCTTAGTTTTGCATACTCCAGAATGTCATATAATTGGAATCACACTGGGTGGTGGTCTGCATGTGCCAGTGTATTTATCCACTCATATACTGAAAGATGACTTGGTTGCTTCCATATTTTGGCAAATATCAGTTAAACTGCTACAAATATCCATGTACAAGTTTTTGTACAGACATGATTGTGAATTTCATGGTAAGTGTATTTAGCACTGGGCATTGTCCATGTTTTGGATTATTTGCCATTCTAATGGTGTATAGTGCTATGTCATTTTAATTTACAATTCTCCAAAGATATATGATGTTGAACTTTTCATATGCTTATTTTACCTCTATATTTCTTCTTTTACAAAGTGTCACTTCAGATCTTTGCCCATTTTTAATTGGGTTGTTCCTTTCCATATTGAGTTTTAAGAATTCTTTCTTCATTTTAAGATAACAGTCCTTTATCATATATGTGTTTTACAAAATTTTCTCCCAATCTGTGTGTTTTCTTCTCATTACATTGTCTTTTGTAGAGCAGAAATTTTCATGGATCATGACTTTGGTGTCAATCTAAAAGGTCATCACCAAACCCAAGGTCATCTAGATTTTTTTCTATGTTATTTTCTAGGAGTTTTATAGTTTTTTTATTTTACATTTACTGTTATCCATTATGAGTTGTGAGTTAATTCCTATCTTTCTTTCTTTTAACACATGGATGGCCATTTGTTCCAGCACCATTTGTTGAAAGGACTATTGTTTCTCCATAGCATTGCCTTTGCTCATTCATCAAAGACCCATTAACCAAATTTATGTGGATCTTTCTCCAGGTGGGCTCTCTATGCTGTTCTATTCTTTTACCAATACCATTCTGCCCTCATTTCTCTAGCTTTACAATAAATCTTGAAGTCAGTATCTTCCAACTTTTTCTTTCTCCATTGACATTGTGTTGGTATTCTGGATATTTTGCTTTTCCAAACAAATTTTAGGAAGCTTGTTTTTACCCCATTTGCTGGGGGTTTTATTGAAAGTGCATTGAATCTATGGATCAAGTTGGGAAGAACTGACAACTTGACAATATTGAATCTTCCTATCCATGAACATGGAATACCTTCATATTTATTTTGTTCTTAGTTCTTTGATTTGTTGGATTTATATTTAACATTTTTTTATTTCCTTTTTTTCTTTATTTTTTTTTCTTTGTTATTTTGGGGGGAGCAGGTGATGTAAGTAGTATTGTGTTTTTAGTTTTAAATTCTACTTGTTCATTGCTAGTATATAGAAAGTAATTGACTTTCATGTGTTAACCTTGTATCCTGCAACCTTAATAGAATCACTGATAGTGCTATGAGCTTTTTGTTGATTCCTTCAAATTTTCTACATAGACAATCATGCCATCTATGAATAAAGAAAGTTTTATTCCTTCTTTCCCAATTTGTATGTCTTTTATTTCCTTTTCCTATCATATTTAATTGGCTAGGACTTCTCAAATGCCATGGAAAAGCAGTGATGAGAGGAAATATCCTTGCCTTCCCTGATCTTACAGGAAAGTTTCTAATTTCTCACCATTAAGTACAATGTTAGTGATGGATTTTTTGGTAGATGTTGCAAAGATGGTACAAAAAGTTTTATGTACTTTGATTTTTATATTTCAGACGTTGCCTCCTGATAGAGAGCATATAACTGGTTTTTATTTTATTTTTAATACACTGAAAATCTCTGTCTTTCAATTGATATACTCAATATACTCAGACCATTCACATTTAAAGTGATTATCAATATAATACAACAAATATCTATTGTCTTTATGATAGTTTTCATTTATTTCGTTTATTTTTTTCCCCATATTTTCATGCATTCTGTGGTTTTTGTTGAGCATTTTATATTATTGGATTTTATATCCTTTTTAGCCTATTATCTATACTTCTTTAAAAATTTTTAAATGTTACCTAGAATTTACACACATTTATAATTCATCTTAAAAATTAATCTACCTGCAAATAATAATACTCTACTGCTTCATGTGTGATGTAAGCACTGAGTATTCTCATATTTCCCCTCCCATCCCTAAGGGGTCTTCTGTATTCCAGAAATTGTTCTTCCTTACCTCCATGTAGACTAATAGTCCAATTTCCCCCTCGGTAGTCTGGATCAGTTATCCATCCCAACTCAGTCACTCCTTCTTTCCTTATTGATTCAGAGACCTGAGGAGCTCAAAGCAGCTGAGTGGCAGCCTTAACTTCTAGTTCAAAAGAATCATTGTTGCTTCTCCCAGTGGAATCACTCTTTCCTCTGGACCTAAGATCTCTAGGCCAGCAGAGCATACTGTTTGGGGGATAGAAAGCAAAAATTTTGTTGGTGAATCACTAGAAGTAATAGTGGGTAATGCCACTTCCATTTCTACCCCATAATTTCTAGACCCAAGAATCCTGGCTGTGGGAGGAAAAGCATCATGTATTGGATGAAAATGTAGAGTATATACAGCTTCCCAGAGAATTTTGTTCCAGCTCTCTAAGGTATTGCCACCTAGCTGGTGCTGTAGCTGCATGAGCCTATTTCTGCACTTCACTCTGTGAACTAAGTTCCTTGATCATATCAGTGCTGTGAAGAATACCAGGATGGTGCATGAGTCCACAGATGGTATTTTTGGCAGTAGTATACATGCAGGAAAGGCACACTTCCACCCAGGGTAAATGTCTGTTCCAGCAAGAACAAAATGCTTTCCTCTCTATGAGGAAAGTGATCCTATATAATCAACCAGTTTGATCACCCCAGAAAATGATGCCATACTGAGCACTTAGCATGGATTTCTGCTGCTGGCATTTTGGGCACTCAGCAATAGCTATGCCAGGTCAGTCTTGAGGAAGTGGGAGTCTACATTTCCAAGTCTGTGTGTAACCTCCACCACTACTACTATGGTCATTTTTTTCATGAGCACATTGAGTGATGACATGTGAGTGGGGAAAAAGTCTGACTGGTGATTACAGAAAGGGTCTTCCTAATCACATGATTATTAAGATCCTCCTCTGCTGAGGTCACCCTTTGGTATAAATCCCCATCAGACACAAATATTTTCATGCTTTTTTTCCCAGAGTGGTCAATCCATATACCACCTCCCTAGACTCCCACATCACCAATTTTCCAATCATATTCCTTCCAAGAGTCTGGTAATCCAGCCAAACCACTGGCCACAGCCCTTTCATTGGTCTACAATCAAACATGTGGCCATTTGTCCTTCTAGGTGAAGTGAACATCCCTGTGCACTGCTTAAAGTTCTGCCAACTGGGGAGGTTTCCCTTCACTGCTGTCCACCAGGGATGTCCCTAAAATGTCCATATACTACAGCTGTTCACTTTCATGTGGTGCCTGCATATCATACAAAATAATCTGTAAACTAAGCCCAAGTCTCTTCTTCCTCTGTCAACTAATTGTGAGGAATTCCCCATGAGGTCACAGGTAAAGGCTGAGTGAGAGGAATCAGTGCAACAGGAGGGGGACTATGGGCCACTTCTTCATGTAGCTTACCTGTGCCTTCAGGACCTTCTTGGGCCTATCATATATGTACCACTTCCGCTTGTTGATGAAGTGCTACTGAGCATGCCCAACTTCATGATTGGTAGGAATGTTAGTACATTTGGGCTGCTATAACAAAATATTGTAATCTAGGTGGCTTACAAACAGAAATTCATTTCTCACAGTTATGAAGAATAGAAGTCCAAGATCAAGGTGCCAGCAGATTCAGTGTCTAGTGAGGATGCATTTTCTGGTTCACACATGGTATTACTTTTTTTTCCTCTTTCCACTTATTTTTATTGGTGTATTATAGTTGTACATAATTATGGGATTTGTTGTTACATATTTGTACATGCATACATTATAATTCGGCCAATATCACTCCCCAACACTTCATCTTTGCTTCTCACCTCCCACCCCCTTATCCCTTTTTTCTACTAATGTACCTTTGATTTTCATGAGATCCCCATCCACCACCTTTATTTTCTTTTTTTCCTCTTTTGATTGCATATATGAGAGAAAACATATGATCCTTAACCTTCTGAGTTTGGCTTATTTCATTTAACATAATGGTTTTTAGTTCCATCCATTTTCCTGCAAATGACACAATTCCATTTTTTTTATGGCTGAATAAAACTCCATTGTGTATATATACTACATTTTCTTTATTCATTCACCCACTGATGGACACCTAGACTAGTTCCATAGTTTGGCTATGGTGAATTGTGCTGCTATAAACACGGGTATGCATGTATCACTATAGCATGATAGTCCATTCCTAGGTTTTTTTTTTTTTTTTTTTTTTTTTTTTTGAAACCTCCTGGCATCTTTTTACTGTGTCAAGTAAAAAGGGCAAAAGGGGCTGGCTAGCTCTCTAGCATATCTTTATTAAGGGTACTAATCCCATTTGTGAGAGCTCCACCTGCATGACCTAATCACCTCCCAAAGTCCCCATCTCCTACTGCCACCTTGGAGGTTAGGATTTCAGCAAAGAATTTTAAAGGTATATAAACATTCAGTCCATTGCAATAATTCAGTAGATCAGACAGTATCCATCTCATGATGGCATGAATGGACTTTTCTTCAGAAACCCTGGGAGCAAAAGGAGAATAGAGTGAATAAGACTGGACAAGAGATGAAAAAGTTCAACTATGAAAGTGACATTGAAAATGGTGAAAAATATGGTTTTCAGGATTTTTTTTCTTTAAAGTTGGTAAGATTTGCTGATGGATTTTGTATATGGGATGAGATGAAAGAGATTCAAATATGGTCCCTAACTTCTTGGTTCAAAAAAATGGTGAATATTAATGCCATAATGAGGCATGAGGAAGACAGCTAGAGAGATGTGTGTATGGAGATGGGTGGGTAACATGACTTTGAAATAGTAACTAGTTTTTCTTCAAATAAGGTTGACATTCCTATTAAACATCCAAATGTTTAGTATGGGCACATTTAATCGGCCCAGACAGTAGGCAGTTAGTACTTGAGTGAAAAAGCAGAACTGGAGACAGATTTGGAAGTTATTGTCAATTAGAAGCTTATGGAATTGGGATAAGAGTAATCAGAGAACAATTGTTTGGACAGTGTCAACAGGCAGAAGTTAGGACAGTACAGGCAAGTTCCTGAATGAGTTGAGGTAATTCACTTCTCCCTTCTCAGCAGGGAAAAGCCAATGGAAGTTTCTAAGCAAGAAATGACTTCAGATATTTTTAGAACTATAATCAGTTAAGTATTGATAAATGTTCAACAATCAGCTTTCAGAAAATAGATACACACAGTGCACCATTATACAGGACTTCTACCATATAAATACCATAGATGTAAGCCGGGCGCGGTGGCGCACGCCTGTAATCCTAGCACTTTGGGAGGCTGAGGCAGGAGGATCGCGAGTTCAAAGCCAGCCTCAGCAATGGCGAGGCACTTAGCAACTCTGTGAGACCCTGTCTCTAAATAAAATACAAAAAAGGGCTGGGGATGTGGCCCAGTGGTCGAGTGCCCCTGAGTTCAATCCCTGGTACAAAAAAAAAAAAAAAAAAAATACCATAGATGTAAAAGTGAGCACAAGATGATATTAACATGTAATAGAATAATTAGAGAGTGATGAAGTTTGGGTGTTTTTTGCCTTTGTTCTTGAAGTTACTTAATTGTAGGCTTACATAATTTTATTCTTAGTGTCTGTGTTGAACAAATGACTCACACAATACCTGACCATTTAGCAGGTGGCTCTCATGAGCTAGTCTGTGAGAGCCCACACCACTGCCATGTTCTATGCAGCATAATTTGTTGCCTTTATAAGAGAAATCATAATTTCTCAATTCTAGGTCAAATAGACTGCTAAAACTAAGCTCCAATTTCACACACAAAACAATATTTCCTAGTGTTATAGTTCAGATCTGGAATCTCCCAAATGTTCATGTGTTGGACATTTGATCCCCAATGCATCAATGTTCAGAGGTGGGGATTTGGGGAAGTGAATGAATCATGAGGGCTCTAATCTGATCAATGAATTAATCCAATGATGGGGTCATAATTAAATGGACTATTTGGAAACTGTAGGAGTTGGGAGCTCATTGGAGAAAAATAGGTACTGGAGGCATGCCTTGGAGGGGTATATCTTGTCCTTGATTCCTTTTTTGCTCAATCTCTCTTTCTCTCTGCTTCCCAGCCACCTGAGGTGAATAGGTTTGCTCTGCCACACCCTTTCACCATGATGTTCTACCTCACCTTAGGTCCAAAGCAATGGAGCCAGCTGACCATGAACTGAAATCTGAAAATGTGAGTCAAGTAAATCTTTCCTCCTTTAAGTTTTTTCCCTCAGCTATTTTGCCACAGTGATGGAAAGCTAGCTAATACATCTACCACTAAATATAATCAGAAAAGCTAAGGCATTTATTCAAAAGGAGATTTTCCAGAGACTTCAAGATTTTTCTCCATAGGCAACTATCAAGTTCCTTATAAGAAGAGGACATATGTCGCCTTCCATCCTGGCCATGATCCAGTGATATCATTGTCCTGTCCTCGCTTCTGCTTGCTGGGGTTGGATGATAAGGCAGAGGAAAGTCTGTGGTGGTCAGAATATCCAGCAAGAGACCCTCTTCTGAGGGAGGATTTCCTCCTCTCAGAGCTAGTATTACAGCTAAAACCTTCCAAGGCCAACATCCCCTTCCTCTAGATAGAAATATCAAGTCCACACTGGGAAAGGGGCTCCCCTAACATCACACAGTAGTCAGTGGGAGAATCAAGACTAGGATCCACACCTAAACTTAGGCATGTTTGGATGCTCATCAGATCAACACAGCAGGCATTCCCCATAATGAAGGCAGAAAAACTGTATGAGGATGCAGGGAGCTGAGGAGATGAGCTGGGTGGGACAAGATTCCAAACACTCCCACTTCTTGTTTTCTTGGAAGCACCACTCAGTCACCATTTACTAAACACCTTCTACCTCTAGCATCATCCCACCCCTGAAAAGCTAAGGCCTCAGGCTATGAAACCTCTTCTGGTTTCAGAATTTCATGGGGCTGTAACATCTTCCAGTGTACCTTCTTCAGTGGTCACCAGCCTGGTGCTGTTTTGAGGGAAAATTGAGGCATTCTGTTTCAAAAGTCACTGTGGCTACTGTGATGTGCAGTCATTCACAGATATTTGTGCTAGGCATTGCATGAAGGAAATAATATCCCCAAGTGCTACAGACATTGATCCTTAGCAGTGAATCACAGCAATCACTGTCCTATGGGATACTAGGTATTTCTTAATAGAAGGACATTGATCATCCTTCCATGTACCTCACCTCATCCTAAAAGAGTTGCAGACATTTGTGGTACATATACCACACACCAAATCCTATTAAGCATTTTCCCTAGCTGTTGTAGACTGAATTGTGTCTTCCAGAATCCACAGGTTGAGGTTCTAATGCCCAGGGACTTCAGAATGTGACTGCATTTGAAGACAGTTTTTTAAGGAGGTGAGTAAGTTAAGATAGGGTAGGCCCTATCAGGACACTGCCACTCTCAGAAAGACAAGCATGAGAGAACACACCTACAAGGAGAGAAACCTTAGAGGAACTAGCCTACCCACACCTTGACCCTGGAGTTTCAGCCCTCATAACTGAAAGAATAAGTTTCTGTGGTTTAAGTCCCCGGTTTGTGGCTTTATTATAACAGCCCTAGCAAACTAACACACAGCCATCTCATTTTATCCACCCTGGACTCAGAGAAGGAGGTGGTGCTTTGAGAGTGTGAAGTTGTTTAGACTCAGGTGTGGGCTCTTACAACAAACATTCAGGCTTTAATAATGTAGCAGCCCCTTGATTATTTTAGGCAGTTTAGCTTTCTGGGTGTAACTCTATTTGCTTGTGGGGAACAATTGAAGGAGTTAGAACAGCTTTCAAAGCTCGATTTGGAACACAAATAGCTGATTTATGTAATTAGCCCATGTGCAATTACATGGAACTCCATCAAGTGGCTTTTTCATGAACCAGATTGGCACCACCTGATTCTTATAAACATAAATAGATCAAGTTGTTAAGTAACAAGTAATTAAAGGGAGCACATGATATTCTCTCTGGGCAACTCAGACTACCCACGTTTAATCTGGTTTCTGTACTGCTCAGCCGAATCAGGAAGAGCTGGAGGGAGATTTTCAAAATGATATGCTCAACTACTGTGTTGAATTCAAGGGGGTCTATGAGCAGCTTTGTGATCCTAGCTGTCTTAGTCTATCCTGACTGCTATAATGAAAATACCAGAGACTAGTTAACTTAAAAACATCAGGAATTTGTCGCTCATTTCTGGAGGCTGGGAAGTCCAAGATCTAGGCCCCAGCACACTCTGGGTCTGGTGAGGGCTCATTCCTCATACACAGAGTTTCTTAATGCATCCTTACATGGAGAAAAGCAAAGGGAGTGGAGAACTTAATGAGCTCACTCAGCCTCTTTTATAAGGATATAATCTCATTCATGAGCTTAGAACCTCTCTGGGCCTAATCACCTGCCAAAGCCCTTACCTCTTAATATCACCACAAATGAGGTGAAATATCAACATGTGAATTTTGGGGAGACACAAATATTCAGACAATAGCACTAGTTAAAGTGCAAATAAGGCAGTGAATGTTAAGAACACATTGGTAGGAAGGTGTTATGCTTTTCAGAGGAATCCATTATACTTAAACTACACCTTGAAAAGAAGTTGCAGCAAACAGAGTTTTTATATATAAAAAGCACCTTTTATATATAAAGAGCTCAGGCAAATTGTTAAGAAAAATGACAAGACCCAAATTTTAAGTTGTCAAAGGACACAGAGAAATAAGTCTCAAGGGAAACACAAAGGACTTAGTGAGTATGTGATAAAAATTAAATTTTACTAGTAAGCAAAGATATGTAAAAATAAAGAGGTAGCTTTAATTACCCATATTTTTTTTTGCAATGATTTAAAAGTTAATATTGCATTTACTTTTATCCTCTTGAAACTCTATTGAATGCTCCTATAGAAACAAAAAAGAGTAAGTCCACAGAAGCAAAAAAAAAAAAAGAAAGAAAGAAAGAAAAGAAAGGGGTGCTCCAAGCTTCTGGATGACTTGCAATGGGCAGATGCACAGGGAAGGGTGCACCTAGATGAACAGAGTAAAAGAAATCACAGAAGGAACCCCCTTCCAGAAGTTGGAGTGGGAAAAATGAAAACCCATTTGACTTCCAAAGATCCTCAACTTTATTTATTTATTTATTTTTTGTGTGTGTGTGTGGTTACCGGGGATTGAACTCAGGGGAACTCGACCACTGGGTCACATCCTCCCCAGCCCTTTTGTGTATTTTATTTAGAGACAGGGTCTCACTGAGTTGCTAAGTGCCTCGCCATTGCTGAGGCTGGCTTTGAACTCGCGATCCTCCTGCCTCAGCCTCCCAAAGTGCTGGGATTACAGGTGTGCGCCACCACGCCCGGCCTCAACTTTATTTTTATTCACTTTTAAAATAAATTTTATTAAGTATATTTAAGGTCCACACACAAAGTTATAAGATTCATATATATTGTAAAATGGTTACTATTATGGAACAAGTTAATATATTCATCTCATCCCTTCCCCCCCCCCCCTTGGCAAGAACAGCTATAATCTATTAATTTAGCAAAAATTCTGAAGACAATACATTATTATCAGCAAGAGTCCTCCTGTTATGTGTTTGATCATTGGACTGGTTCATTCTACTGCTACTTCGTCTCCTTTGACCTATATCTCCCCATTTTTTCTCCCCATCTCTACTGTGCTAACCATCGTTTTAAGAAGCTGCCTACGGATTTGTTAGCCCGTCTGGTCTCTCCACTTGGTCTGGCATTTGGGTCTCTTTGGACTTGGCAGGTTTTTATCTCTCTCTCCTTCCTGCTCCCAGTCTCTCTCGGCTCTCAGCTTTCTTTACCAGCCCCTGCTGGGATCTTACAGCTCTGTCCTCCAAGCCAGGCTCTCCACTCCCGTGAGGCCCATGCCTCTGATAACACCTTGGCTCCTAAGCTGGCACTATGGTAGCTGAGCCCCTTCCCAGAGTCCTTAGAAGCTTGGCTCAGTATCCCCCTGCCCAGACCAGTTCAGAGAGAAGCCTGCCCCTGTTGATGCTCTGCCTACCCTGTCTGGAGCCCAGAGATCCAATAGCCACTAGATTTTCACTGTCTTATGTTCACTTGACAGAGATGCTCGCATCTAATGCTCAAGGCTTGCTATGCCTTATTCTCCCTCTCCTATTTTATATTTTTAAATTTTGTTTGAACGGAGAGGGTTTTGAAGTATTTGTTGCTTTGCTGTGTTGATGGACAAGTGTTTGCTATTGATTTATAAATTCCATAATCAATTATGAAAATGCCTGGAGCACTCAACAGCAGTTACAGAAAAGACTGTGATATTATTAACCAGGACCCTTTAAAAGTGAGGATATATTTGAGTTAATTCAAGAGACAGAGAGAAGGAAGCAAAGACACAAGGTCAAGGAGCTAAGATCCACATTACCTAAGGCAAATGAGATACTGATGAAGTTAATGGATCAAGAACAGATAGCTAATAGCATACTAACTATGTCATTACCATCAGACCTTAGAAGGAGTATGGATGGCAGAACAACAGAATGTATATTGAGTGACTAAGTCCTAATCTTTTCTGTCAATGCCACTAATGTCAATAAATATTGTCTTAGTGTGATGAAGGGAGAAAGAAGAGAAACCTTATTTTTAAAGGTGTGGATGTAATCACACATAAAAAAATAAAGGCATAATGATGGGAGTGTCTGGAGAACTGGACGCCATTCTTTATTATATGAAAATTTTTCTGCTATTCCTTTTTTTTTCCATCCATGCTTCTCATACATACATACACACACACACACACACACACACACACACACATGCTAATATTCAACACTGGTGATGATGACAAGATGGATTCCCACCTTCCCACCACACCTATGTGGAAACACCATCTGGGATATTCCTCATGGAAAGCAATTTGACAATATGTAAAGCGAGCTTTAACATGATTATAAATTTCAATCAGCAATCCTATTTCAGGGAATCTATTTGAGGAAATATTAAAAATACAGAAAAGTGTTTTCACATGGGGATGTTCCCACAAGTATGAGATAGAATAATAAAAAGTCAGAACAAGTTAACTACCCAGTGATGGGTGATTGTGTGATGGCACACCACACAATGATTAAAATTATATTTTGAGTGAAATTTAATGTGTGATCATTCCTACATTATTGCATTAATTATTTTAAGAAGCAGGAAATGGTAACTATGGTTATCTCTGGGTACTGGTATTTTTAACAATTTAAATTTTATTCCTTAGATCATTCCCCTTTACCTTTCTAACCTCATAATCTGAAAAATAAAATGCATTTCATTTTCTAATATGTACATTCTGTCTTATGCTTTATCAAAGCCTAGCCCTGTTGTTTCCAGAGCTATTGATAGGAAATTGGGAACCATTTGGTTTTTAAATGTATGTGAAGGGGAATAATTTGGCCTATGACAGGTTTGAAGTAGAATTACAGTTATGATACTGAAGCATTGCAGGTGAAATAAAGAGACAGTATTGGTACATAGTAGCATAGGACACTACCTGTCACACTGACAAAAGGGTGAGTTCATCTCTCAGAACCTGCCGCATGCCAGCATTAGGGAAGTGAGGGTGACATGCACAACCAAAGGAATCCCATAATATCCACTGAAATTTGGAAAGAGTCACACATATTGAAACGTGTTGAGCTTGGTCCCACCCCAAACATAAAGAAGGCAGGATACTGGATTAGAGTGCAGGGGAAGCTGCTGCTGCCATAAAGATGCCTCACAGGTGACAAGAGGGAGCTTCTTGTTCAAATTCCAGTGAGTGTGATAAGCCTTGTTGGGTGACGTGTCCCCCAAAAGTTCACATGTGAGATAATGCGAGAGGGTTGAGAGAGGAAATGATCAGGTTATCAGAGTCTTAACCTAATCAGTTAATTAATTCCTGATGGGGTTAACTGAGTGGTAACTGGAAGCAGGCGGGGTGTGACTGGAGGCGGTGGGGCATTGGGGGCGTGGCTATGGGGTATATATTTGTATCTGGCATGTGGAGCCACCCTCTGCTTTCTGATCACCATGTGAGCTACTTTCCTCTGCCACGCTCTTCTGCCATCATGTCTTGCCTCACCTTGAGTCCTGCGGAGTGGAGCCTACTGTCTATGGACTGAAACCTCTGAAACTGTGAGTCCCCATATAAACTTTTCCTCCTCTGCAGTTGCTCTGGTTGGGTCTTCAAATCTCAGCAGCGAAAAAGCTGACTAAAACCCACAGCCACACTCATTCATTTCTGTGTTGTGTGTGGCTACCTCCCACTACAAGCAGAGTCATTGAGGATAGAGACCACATGGCCATAAAGCCCCAAATATTTACCATCTGATGCTCTACAGAAAAGGTTTGTGGGTTTCAGTTCATGGAAAGAGGAAAGAGAAGGACGACTGGTAAAGGTTTATCCATTGGAAAGCCAAAGTTAGGAGGGAGGTGACTTGGAAACTGGCTCAACTTCAAACTAAGCTTAGGGACAAGCAAGTGGTGATCCAGGTATTGAAACCAACAGGAGTTTCTTCCAAGTAATCAACTCTATCCAGGCAAGTGTAGAAAGGCACAGGTGAGGAAGTTGGAGGGGAGGGTGGTAGGGGAGCCTAGAGTGGCCGGGAGTGATCTTAAATTTGAACCAAAATTAGCCACATCTGACTCATACATTGAGTGGGAGTAAGATGTATTTCCAGGATAAGGGAGGATAAGGCCCTGACCAGGAAGGGAGCTAACAGGAAGACCCCTTTAGCAAAATCCCCTCCTGGGATCAGATGGGAAAGCATATCTAAGCAGCGGGTGATTGCTAAAGGGGGTCTTCCTGTTAGCTCCCTTCCTGGTCAGGGAACCACCCTCCCCTCCAACTTCCTCACCTGTGCCTTTCTACACTTGCCTGGATAGCTGAGGGTGACCAAGGTACTGGGGCTAAAGAAAAGAGAAACTGAACCAAGGGTGGTTGAAAAGCATTTAGTTCTGGCTGATCACGGGCCATATACATCCTGCACTGTGAGCTGCTGATGGGGTAAAGATGGGAATTTGGGGAGCCTGGGCTGGCCTTGTCCTAGGTGGAAGAACACCTTAGTGACCCATCTAAGTCACATAGGTGAGGGGATTATTTGCAGTGAGCCAAAAAGAGGTGGAGATATTTCTATTTTATTTTTTATTTATTTTTTTTGCAGTACTGGGGATTGAATCCAGGACATGCTATCACTGAGCTGCATCTCCACCCTTTTTATTTTTTATTTTAAGATGTCTGGTGCATAGGGGATTTCTTTATTCTTTGCTATTTCAGGGTTCGGGTAAATTCAACAGTGTCAGGTTGAATTTACCTGATGCTATGACAATGCAGTGTTTTATGTGCCGTGGGAGTCCCCCAGACATTTGTGTGATACATGTATATAAATTTCTGCATTTTGAATTTAAGAAATATCTGCTTGGGTCATTTTTTAAAAATTAAGGAAATTTTTGTTCAAGTGAGTACAACTCTGTACATGGATATTTTATAACTTTACAGCAGCTTTCATAGTCCTGGGGCCAGACTCTTCTGGAACCCTAAATCATGATGACCAAAGCCTTCCCTTGGCCCTGCTACTAAATGGTTCTCTTAAGTACTATACAAATAAGATTGACTTTACCCAAAGGCAGTTTTTTGTGGGTGTTTTCTGCTCTCTCATACTCCTTTTAAAAACCTCAGCCTCTGATAATGTTGACCTCAATCTCCTAGACAAATAGGTCTCTGTCACAGTACACAACATCAATTTAGAAGTTAAAACATTAGGCACAAGTGTCACCACCCCAGTACTCCGCCTATGATGAGTCTTCTCTAGCAAAGGTCACACTAGGGGCTGGGGTAGGGCAGGGGTTGAGCTGATTCACCCTTCATATTACCAAGTTCATTATCTGCTCTTAGCCATGGGGTAAACAGTCCCCTTCCAGGTGCCCATGGTGACCACAGTGCCCAGCTCACAGCCCCAGTCATGGGGGTCACCACCATCTCCAACTACCAAGGTCTCCAGTTCTTCCCAAGCTGAGACAGGCTGTCCAGAGGAGGGGGCATTCTTTAGAGGCCGTTAGGATATAGTCCATGAACAATGCTGGTTTCTGCTCATTGGAACCCTTTCTGCACATCTTTTTTGTGTGAGAATTCCAGATCATAACCACACAGTGAGAGCTGTGGACCCTTGATGCTGGTGCATGGGTGGCTGGCTCCGTGGGTTCCTGCCAACTTTCTCATGGTGTGAGTATGCAGGGGCGTCCCTCTGTTCCACTACCCAGGGACAGTGTGGTCAGGGATTGGATGTATCCTGCTATTCCTTCTGCTCCTGCCATGGCACCAAGTGGAGCAGGGATATGCCTAGCCCCCTCCAAGAGCCCTGCTTACCTGGCCTCTCTTTCTGGATGTTGGGCAGCCTCGCTACATTCTCACCTTAGACAGTGTGAATCATATACCCCATGTGTCCTCATTTCCAAAATCTCACTCAGGTTTATTTCCTTTCTGATCAAAGGGAAAATTCATAATTCTCACCCATATCACCTTGGAGGATGCCAAATTCCATTTGTTTTCATCTCTCCTCATCTCCACTGCAGTGCATATCTGCCAGAATAAATTCCCCTCACCTGCCACCATGTGGGAGCTTGCTCCAGAGTACAGGTAGAACCAGCAGCCTCTCCCTCCACAGATATGCTAGGTCTAAGTCAGTAGCAGCTGTTTTGTCTGCAAGGTGGTAATTCCCTGTCAGCATCCTCACTCTCACCTTAGACAGCTAGGAGCTTGGCAGAGATGCTTCCACTGAATCAAGAAATCATAGCAATCTTGAGCTGACTCTGCAAGGACAGCCAGGGTGCCAGGGTCAGGACTTTTTATCAGAGGGGAAACTCAAAACCCCATTCAGCCAAATGCAGGGACTCCTCAAAGCCTGAAATCTCATAGATTTATGAAAGTCAAGTGTCTGTTAAGGCTGTAGTTTAAGAGCTAAATAAGATTTGACATCTGTACCATCAAGTTACTTCATTCCATTTCTCTGATGAAGAAGATAATTATAAGTCTGAATCTTCAAAGTCTGAATTTTGTATTATCTTTCTTCTCCCTTTCTTATAACGAACAAGATAGGATATTGGTTGCCAGTAAAATATTGTAGTAAAACCCTAGCAGGGTGCCCAAAATTGATTGATTGTCTAATTCTGTTATATTCTGTATGGTTTATCATGGCTTATATTCTAACAGTTAGATGGCTGAGGCAATTTTATTCTCATTTCTGTGATGAGATTTTTATTATTCAGAATTACAACACAGAAATCGGGATGTTTATTTTGAATGAGATGCAATCTCTTCTTCCCAAATTCATTTAGAATGTTTCATAATGCATTTTAAATTCTAATTTGAAAAGTAATTTCCATGTCAGCAACTACCCTACAGAGACATCCAAATTGTCTATTGGCATAAAAAGAAAAACCAGATATATCTTTGTAAGAAAAATGTGAATGATAAAGTTGTCATTCTTTTTATAGAAAGCAGCACATGTAAATTTTTTAAAAATAAAAGTCATCATACTTATGTGGTATATCTTGAAATACCTAGAAAAAATGTAAAGAAAAAATATTACCTCTATAATCCTACCAACCACTGACAACTATTCTTAACATATTGACAAATTTCCTTCCAATCTTTCTTCTATGAAATAAATGCATATTATTTGTTGTACAATATTGTTACAAATGAATTTTCCCCCAGAGTTGAAAATTTAGGTTGTTTAAATATTTTGTTAAAAAGAGACATGTTTCTTATGGGTACAAAGTTGACTTTTTTCTGTGCATTTCCCAAATGTTTAATGAAATGGACATCTGTCATGTCTATTGACTTTTTTGGTATCCTCTGTTAAATTGTCTGCTCAAGTCTTTCTGGTTTTCTTTTTTTTTTTTGGTACCCGGGATTGAACTCAGGGGTACTCGACCACTGGGCCACATCCCCAGCCCTTTTTTGTGTTTTATTAGAGACAGGGTCTCACTGAATTGCTAAGTGCCTCACCATTGATGAGGCTGGCTTTGAACTCGCGATCCTCCTGCCTCAGAATATTTATTTATTTGCTTTAGTTGTACACAATTTGTTTATTTTTATGTGGTGCTGAGGATCGAACCCGGGCCGCGCACGTGCTAGGCGAGCGCTCTACCGCTGAGCCACAATCCCAGCCTCTGGTTTTCTATCATGCTATTTGTCATCTTATTTGGTAGTAGAAGTTCCTTATATATTCTGGAAACAAGTCCTTTGTCAGGTAAGTCTGTTCTCACTCCTTGTTGTAGTTCTGTAAAGTTGCTGTGACACTGATATTATGGTTTAGATGTGAGCTGTTCCCCAAAAGCTCACATGTGAGAAAATGTAAAAAAGTTTAGAATGAAATGATTGGGTTATGAGAGTTTTAACCTAATCAGTATATTAATCATTTGATAGGGATTAATTGGGTAGAAACTGTAGGCAGAAAGGGTATGTCTGGAGGAGGTGGGTCATTGGGGCATGCCTTTGGGTGTATATGTTGTCCTTTGTAAATGGAACACGCTTTCCTTCTCCCTCCCCTGGTGGCTAAATCCTGAGCCACTTTCCTCCATGATGTTCTGTCATACCTCAGGAGCTGGCCATCTATGGATGAGACCTATGAAACTGTGAGAGCAAATAAACTTTTCTTCCTCTAAAATTGTTCTTGTCAGGTCTTTTGGTCAAAGCAATAGAAAAGCTGACAAAAACATATCATTTGCTGTAAAATGGATGGAACTGGAAGAGATTATGTTAGGTGATATAAGTCAGACACAGAAAGGCAAATTCTGCAAGGTCTCTTTCATATGTAGATTTTTTTTAAAAGTTGATGAGAATGTATAATAGTGATTGTACTTTTTAAATTATTGCCATTTCATGAATTCACAAATTTAGCTGTCTCCATTTTTCTTTAGCTTCATCATACACACTATGGATGTTAGTTTAGTTTAGCATTTTGCAGAATGACCTTACACTGATAAATTTCCTCTTTTTCTGGAGGTAGCATGTCATGTGTTATTATCAGCACTGAACTCATGGCCATCAGCAACATACCCATGCCCAAATGAAGCTTCTCTAGCACACGTATTTTCTACATGGCACATGACAGCTTTCTTGCCCTTGGGAACACTAGACAGCACTGAAGCACTAAGATTGGGGACTATTTAAAACAGCAAAACCAATAATAGAAAAGGCACTAAATAGACCCACAAAGGACACCTGTTTATTGCATGAGTATAAATAGGCAAAGCAACTCCTTGTTCACCCTCAGCTGGACATGCACATCAAGTGGCTCAAATTTTGTACTGTTCTACGAGTGTTTGTAGATGACCCCAGAAATGCTGTATTGATTTGGGGATTTACAAATATATTTTAGCAAGAAGGCAAATCTAAAAATATGAAATCTGCAAATAATCAAAATTTACTGAATTTATATTGTGATTATTATCTTTTTTTCTTCCCTCTCTGCAAGTTATATTACTTACTGTCTTAATAGTATCTTTAACTGAACATAAGTTCTTAATTTTAATGTAGTTAAATTAGGGTTTCTTTTAATGGCTAGAGGTTTTCATTGCCTACTCTGAGGTCATGAGATTGCACTTTGCTTTCCTCTAAAAGCTTTACTGTTTTGCCCTTCATGTGTAACTCTGCATTCCATCTGAAATTGATTTTTTTTTTTGTAGATGATATGAAGAGGATATCCTTGTGAATATAGATCCAGCAAGATTTATTAAAAATAAATATTCTCTTTATGACCCACATTTGTCAAAGATCAGGTAACTCTATATGTGAGTCTATGTTCATACTACTTACTTTTATTCTATGTATCCTTGTACCAATATCACCTTCTTTAATTAAAGTTAATAGTTCTTGATATCTGTGTGAGTCCTCTAACATTATTCTGTTACTTCTACAGCATTTTGGTTATTTTTGACACTTGGAGTTTCCATAAAGCTTACAATCAGTGTGTTTTTATCCATTTTTTAAAAAGCCTCTGGTGTTTTCATTGGGATTGCATTGAATTAATAGATGCATTTGGATTCATATTTTTAAAGTATCTTTGATGAACATGAAATAGTTTTCTCAAGTATTTTTATCTTCTTTAATTTATCTCAATGACATGCAATGTTTTATGTAGAGTTCACACACATCTGTTACTAGATTTATTCCCTCTTTGTCCATAGTAATTCTCTTTGCTCTGAAGTCTACTTCATCTGATGATAATATAGCAACACTTGCTTTTGGTTTTGAATAATGTCAGTGTGATAAATCTTTTTTTATCTTTTCACTTTTCTGTGTTGTGTTTGAAGGGACTTCTTAAACACAGCAGATAGTTGGGTCATGTTTTTTAAAACACTCTAACAGTCTTTTAAATGACTATCTAGACCAAGTAATTCTTGATATGTTAGGGCTTAAGACTGCTGTTTTGTTAGTGATTTTCTGATTATTTCCTCTGTTTTTCATTCTTTTTCTCTTGCCTTTCTGTGGGCTACTTGAACATTTTGTGAAATTCAATTTGGTTTTTGATAGTGTTTCTTAATATATAGCTTTACATAATTATCTTGGTGGTTTCCTCTGGATATTACAATATATAACATTACTGCCTTTAATATTTTATCAATTTGGGTAAAGTCTTGAAATCTCTTAGTCTTTTTACCATCTCCATTTAAGAAATATAATTGTCTCAAATATTTCTGCTATATACATTGAGTACAACAATATTGTTATGTTTTGTTTAACTATCACATATTATTTAAGAAACTTGGAGAAGAATGGCTATCATATCTACACCCTGTCTTTACTTACTTGACTCTTGTTCTTTCCTTTCTAAGATTTTAAGCTTTATATTGTGATTTTAAAACACACAATATAAAATTTACCATTTCAACCAATTTTAAATGCCCAATGCAGTAGTGTTAACTACATTCATAGTGTGCAACAAATCCCTAGAACTCTTTATCATGCAAAACTGAAACTGTACCCACTGTACAACTCTCCCTCCCCTCCCCCCAGTCCTTGGCAACAACCATTCTACTTTCTAAGAGTCTAAGAGTATAGACACCTCAAATTAGTTGAATCATGCAGTATGTCTTTTTTTGTATATAGCTTATTTCTCTTAGCATAATGTTTTCAAGGTCCATCCATGTTGTAGCATGTGTCAAAATTACCTTCCTTTTTAAGACCAAATAATTATGCATACACCACATTTTCTTTATCCAGACATCTATCAATGAACATCTAGGTTGCTTCTACTTCTTTCCTATTGTGAATAATGCTGTGATGAATGTGATCATACAAATATCCCATCAAGATCCTGTTTGCAAGTCTTCTGGCTACTGTTGCTAATGCAAGGGGGATTTTTCCCTTAATTTCCTTTTTGTAATGTTCATTGTTACTATATAGAAACAAGTGATTTTTGTGTGTTAATTTTTGCAACTTTCTGAATTCATTTATTAGTTCTAATAATTTTTGTAGAATGTTTTAGGGTTTTCTACACATATTATCTTTTCACTTGTAAACATAGATAATTTTACTTCCTCCTTACTGATTTGGATGCTTTTTATTTTCTTTTCTTGCACAATCATTCTGGCTAGGATTTCTAGTCCCATGTTGAGAAGTGGTGAAAAATGTATTTTCTTTTTCTTGTTTCTGATCTTAGAGGGAAAACTTTCAGTTTTCACCATTGAGTATGGTGTGTGTGTGTGTTTATATATGGTCTTAATTCTGTTGAAGTGATTTCCTTCCATTCCTAGTTTGTTGAGGGTTTTTTTGAGTCTTGCTTTTTCTGCATCAATTGAGTTTATTTTGCTGCTGTTCTCCTTTAGTCTGTTAACGTGGTATGTTATGCTGATTTATTTTCAAATTTGAAACCAACCTTTCGTGCCAGGAATAAATTCAACTTGGTCATAGAGTACAATTCTTTTAATATGTTATTGAATTCAGATTATTGGTATTTTGTTGAGTTTTTTCCATAAATATTCATCAGGGATATTGGTCTCCAGTGTTCATTCAGCATAATTCACTCAGAGAAGGAATCCAAATACCTCCCTGATGCTGTGCCTGGCTATCACTTCCAGAGGAGGACTCTAAAAACACCTTGCCAGCTTCCACTTAAATTTCTAGATCCAGCAGGGATTTGTGTACAAATCCAATTACCAGAGTAGGAGTCAAGTACCAGTAAGATAGAGCATTTGCACAACTAGTTACATAAAGCAACTTTATTACTCACAAATGGCAACAAGAACCAACAGAAGTCTAGGATCCATAGTGAACCAGTCCCTGAGAAAATCTACCCTGGGTGGGTGGGGCCTCATCTGTTCATGGCCTACTTTGCACATTGCTGCCAGACTTCCCAAGTAGTCAGTTCTGGGCTTTTATACTCCAGAGAAGGTTGGATCTCCAATGAAGCTTTGCAGAACATCCTTTTCTGGAGAGAACAAGGACAATCCCCTGGTCATTCTCATTTCAGGATGCTGCATTTTCAGCACATTTTACTGTTATCTTAAACAACAAGCAGGAGAGCTTGCTCCATTGGACAAGGCCATCTGAGGGACCCATCCTCCTACCTTAAACTTTCTTTTAGGATTTTTCTCTAATTTTGGTGTCTGCATAATACTTGAATCAGAAAATAAGTTGAAAAGTGTTCCCTCTTCAGTATTGTGTAACAATTTCAGATGGATTGGTGTTAATTTTTTAAATGTTTGAAAAATTTTCCAGTGAAGCTGCCTTATCCTGGGCTTTTCTTTGTTTTTAATTACTGATTAATCAAATAATTCCTAATTAGTGATAGATCTGTTCAGATTTTTTTTTTTCATAAATATTAGTGGGTTATTTCTATAAATTCATTTCTTCTAGGTTATCCAATTTGCTGGTGTCAAATCATTCATAGTAGTCTCTAATGATCCTTTTTATTTATTTATTTTTTTATTTTTTTCGGTACCGAGGATTGAACTCAGGGGCACTTGCCCACTGGGCCACATCCCCAGCCCTTTTTTTGTATTTTATTTAGAGACAGGGTCCCACTGAGTTGCTAAGTGCCTCACCATTGCTGAGGCTGGCTTTGAACTCGTGATCCTCCTGCCTCAGCCTCCCAAGTGCTGGGATTACAGGCATGCACCACTGTGCCCAGTACTCCTTTTTATTTCTGTGGCATCAATTGTAATGTCTCCTTTCATTTCTAATATTATTTTAGTCTTTTTCTCTTAGTTAATTTAGTTAAGGCTTGTCGATGTCATTGATCTTTTCAGAAAACCAACTCTTATTTTTCTATTCTCTATTTCATTTGTTTCTACTCTAATATTCATTGTTTCTTGTTCTCTGTCATCTTTGGGTTCAGTTTGTTCTTCTCTTTTCTAGTTCCTAGAGGTTAAAGTTAGGTTGTTGACTGGAGATCGTCCCTTTTTCTCAGTGAAGATGTTTATTGCTATAAACTTCCCTCTTAGTGCTGCTTTGGTTGCATCCCATAAATTTTGGTTTGTTGTATTTTCATTTGTCTCAAGATCTTTTCTAGTGTCCCTATGACTTCATTGACCCTTTTCTGTTCAGAGCATGTTGTTTAATTTACACATATTTTTAAATTTCTGTTTCCCTTAAGCTTTTGCTTTCTAGCTTCATTCCATTGTGGTCAGAAAAGATTCTGAACATAATTTCAGTCTTCTTAAATTTGGTAGGACTTGTTTTGTGACTGAACATGTGATCTATTCTGGAGAAAGATCTGTGTGCACTGGAGAAGAATGTGCATTCTGTTGTTGCTGGCTGGAGTCATCTGTTTATGTCCTGGTTTCCAGGCAGAGGATGGGGTAAAGTGGGAGGGGCATGACTACAAAAGGGCAACACAGAATCTTTGTGGTGATTAAACTGTTCTGTATGTTGATTGTGCTGGTTGTTACACAAATCTATACAAGTGACAGAACTGCATGGAAACACACACACACACATACTCGCACACACTCTCACACATACTCTCACACATATTCTCACACAATGACCGCATGAAAACCTAGTGAAATCTGAAGAAGTCTATGAATTATACCAATGTCAGTTGCCTGACTTTGATATGGTATATGTGGGGCCTCTCTGTACTACTTCTGTCAGTTCTTGTGAATACATTTCAAAATAAAAATTAAGGGTCTGGGGTAGTGGCTCAGTGGTAGAGTGCTTGCCTACCATGTGTGAGGCACTGGATTCCATTCTTAGCACCACATAAAAATAAAAAATAAAGGTCCATTGACAACTAAAAATTAAAAATAAAAAAATTAAAAGAGAAAAAAACTAAGGGCTGGGGCTGTAGCTTAGTGGCTGACCACTTACCTTGCAAATGTGAGGCACTGGGTTCAATTCTCACCACCACATAAAAATAAATATATTGTGTCCATCTACAACTAAAAGAAATTTTTTTTAAAGAGAAAGAAACTAATAACAGTCATTTATATTAGATAATCTTATCTAACAATAATGTTGGAAGATATAAACTGGATTAAAATTATAATACAAATAAAATAATTGCTTAGGATAAAATTAAAATGAAATATCTGAAAGCTTTTTTTTAAAAAAATCTCATAATAAAACAACCCTAACAAACAAAAGTAGGCTTAGAATGTTATTTTGGGTTAGGATGTCTCCCTATCAGCAAGATGTCAGACATTAAAGCATACTAGAAAAATCTCCATAATTGAGAATGATACTGTTCTACCAGGTGTGGTGGCATATGCCTGTAATCCCAGCATCTCAGGAGGCTGAGGCAAGAGGATCATGAGTAAAACCAGCCTCAACAATGGCAAGGTGCTAAGCAAGACCCTGTCTCTAAATAAAATACAAAATAGGGCTGAGGATGTGGCTTAAGGATTGAGTGCCCCTGAATTTAATCCCTAGTATGAAAAAAAAAAAGATACTGACCTGCAAATAGATGTATCAGAGAAATGGAAGTCCACAAGTTGATCCAATTATATGTAGAAATCTAGTACAGAATGAATGGGGCACTGCAAATCACTAGGGCTGATATCTTTTTAATAGTATTTTGATAACTGGATAGTCATTGAAAAGGATAAAATATGCAACATTCTTCATTCTATGCCCATCTATTATTTTTTCAACTTCTTGTGAATCAATTTAAAAACTAAAAGTTAAAGAAAATAGCATTCATATATCAATAGCATTCATATATAAGACATAATCTAATAATACTATATAATAGTAATAATAATCATCAAAAAATATACCATCATAAAGTTTTAGGGAAATAGGCATCTCACACATTTGTTGAGTTCAAAATAACATATCCCCAACAGTGAGGAATTAGGTAATACTTAACAAAAGTATGTAATGTTGTGATTTATAACAAGAAATACATATATGTGTGTGTATATATATACATAGATATTTATAAATATAAATATAATATATAAATATACATATATCTACATATATATGCATAAATATACATATATAAATATATGTATATGTGTAAGTATACATATATAAATATACATATATAATATACATATTTATATATATAAATATACATATAAGTGATATGTATAAATATACATATAAGTTATATGTATATTTCAAAAGTTCTGTGTGTTAAATGTGGTGTCAGCATATAAGTTATATGTATATTTATATATATATATGTGTGTGTGTGTGTGTGTGTGTGTAGGTCTCTGCTCATTTCCTGGCACACAGCTTCTTAAAACACTCTATCTCCAAAATGACAAGTATCTCTCTGTACTAGTGAGAGGACTGGTGGCTGGGTCTCCTGCATAGACTCAGGATGGGGACTGGTTGCAGGGAACCAACCTCGTGATTAGAGGGTCAAACATTTCAGTCCCATCGTTCCACAAACCTCCTAAGCACTTCATCTCCACCTCAAAATTAACCTCTAGGAAAGGGAGAGGAACTGAAGATGAAGTTGATCAGCTATGGCCTTACCTTTAATCAATGATGCCTAAGTAATGAAGTCTTCATAAAAACCCATAAGGCCATATTTAGAGAGTTCCTTTGTTTGTGAACATATAAGATGCATCCTTGGGTGATGCCCCAACTCCATGGTAACAGAAGCTCCGAACTTGGCACCTTCCCAGCCTAGCCATAAATGTCTCTTCATCTGGCTACTCACCTATATCACATATTCACCTTTAATATGTATCTTTTGTAACAAATCAGCAATGTAAGTAAAGCATTTCCTGAGTTCTGTGAACTATAGGAGCAAATTAATCCAAACCAAGAAGGGGTTCTTGGGAGACCTCAGTTTATAGCCAATCAGAAGCACAGGTTAAAAAAATAAATAAAAAAAACCTCAGGGTTTACAATTAGCATCTGAAGTGGGGGACAGTGTTGTGGTACTAAGCTCTCAGCCTGTGGAATATGATCCTATCTTCAGGTAGATAGTATCAGAGTTGAATGAAACTGGGGGATACCCAGTTGGTGTTCCTTTAAGAATTACTTGGTGTATGGGGGGAAACTCACCTATTTAGCCACAAAAGTTCTGTGTGTTAAATGTGGTGTCAGCAGTGAAGTGTTCTGGAACAGAGTGTTTGAAGAGTGTAATAGGAAAAAACAGTTTTCACATTATTCAAGCATATATATGTTTGCCCTTCAGTCCAGCAATGCCACTTCTAAGACTCTCCTCTGAAGACATACATCCAACAACATGAGCATCCATATGCAAAGATCCTTCATTGTAATATTATTTGTAATTGCTAAATATTGGAAACCAGTGAATGCCCACATCTGGGAGGTTGGTTGGATAAACGATGGGGATGTACACACAATGGAATAATACACCACTATAAAAATAGAATGAGGAAGCTCCTTTTGAAAGATTATGAAAGCATTGCCAAGAGTTGGGAATAAAAGACCCAACTGCAGAAGAGCAACTGTCATTTCTTGCTTTTATATAGAAAAAAAGGTCAAATATCATACATACACTTATTTATCTTTTTCTTGAAATATTTATTTTTGCTTTAGTTGTACACAATGTGTTTATTTTTACGTGCTGAGGATCGAATCTGGGCCGTGCACGTGCTAGGCCAGCGCTCTACCGCTGAGCCACAACCCCAGCCCACCTATTTATCTTAAAAGAGGAAAAAAAAAGATGGATTAAACCAGTAAGAGAAAAAAAAGGCAGCATTGCATGGAGGAACAGCAGAAAACAGCTAGAAGTAGGGACATATCTCTGAGTAGGCCTTTTGACTTTTGCAAGTTCTATACTTTCATAAAATTAAAAATAGAAACAAGCATGGAAAGTTGTGGGGAAACTAATAAAGCCTGCAGAAGTTCAAACAAGAAAACCCCATGGAATGGGGCAGGGGCCGATGACAACTGATCCTATAAACCTTTGAAAGCAGTATTAAGTTGTATATCTTACCCTTGGAAAGATTGTGGGCACGGCACCCAGCAATCAATTACATGCTGGTCTCATTTTGGTCAGTTTGATATATTTTTTTAAAATTTATTGGTGCATTATAGTGACACATAATAAGAGGATTTGTTGTTACATGTTCATACATGTACAAAATATGACAATATAATTTGGTCCATTTCGTTCTCTAGTACCCCCCCTTTCCCTTTCCTCTTCTCTCCTCCCTTCTCTCCTTCCTCCCTTGTTCCCTTCCTTTACCCCTATTTTCATAAGATTCCCTTACCATTTTTTCTCTCTAGCTTCCACATACGAGAGAAAACATATGACCCTTGAGTTTTTGAGTTTTAAATATTTGATTTAAAATAATGCTCTCAAGTTCCTTCCATTTTCTAGCAAATGATATAATTTCATTCTTCTCTATGGCCAAGTAGAACTCATATATACATACCTACATCATATGTATACATGCTTCCATCACATTTTATTTATCCATTCATCTGTTTATGGATACCTAGACTGATTGCATAATCAGGTTATTGTGAACTGTTTTGCCATAAACATGGGTATGCATATATCACTATAGTTTGATGATTCTTTAAGATAAATATCCAGAAGTAGTATGGCTGGGTCATATGGTTTTTCCATTCCTGGTCTTTTGAGGAACTGCCATACTGCTTTCCATAGTGGTTGTGCTAATTTACGATCCTATCAACAGTGTAATAGTTTCCCACCCAAAGCGTTCCCTTTTTCCCACATATTCTCCAGCATCTATTATTTTTTGTATTTTCAATGGCTGCCATTATAACTGGAGCGAGATGAAATCTCAGTGTATTTGTGATTTGCATTTTCCTAATTGTTAAAAATGTTGAACATTTTTTCCATGTATTTTTTAGCCATTTGTATTTTTTTTTCTTTTGAAAAGTATCTGTTTAGTTCTTTTGCCTGTTTATAGATTAGGTTATTTGGGGGGTTTTGGTGGCAAGTTATTTTATTCTTTATATATTCTACATATTAATCCTTTGCCAGAAGAGTAGCTAGCAAGAATTTTCTCCCATTCTGTAGGTCTTTTTTCACTCTCTTGTTTCCTTTGTTATGCAGAAGCTTTATAATTTGAAGCCATCCCACTTATTAAATCTTAGTATTATTTCCTTAGCTTGACGAGTTCTAGGAAGTCATTGCCTGTACCAATGTATGGGAATATAAACCCTGTGTCGTCTTTTAGTATTTGCAAAGTTTCTGGTCTAATTTCTAGGCATTTGATCCATTTTGAATTGACCTTGTGCATAATGAGAGACAGGAATCCAGTTTCATTTTTCTACATGTGGATATCCAGTTTTGCCAGCACCATTTAAACTGTCTTTTCCCCAAAGTATATCTTTGGCACCTTTATCAAGGATCAGATGCCAGTTTGTCTCTGTCTTCTATTCTTTTCCATTGTTCTATATATATTTATGCCAGTACCATGTAGTTTTTGTTACTATAGCTCTATAGTATAACTTGAAGTCAGGTATTGTGATGCCTCCAGCATTGCTTTTTTGGTTTGATTGCTTTGACTCTTCTGGTATTTTTTTATTCTTCCAAATAAAGTTTAGGACTGTTTTTTTTTTTCTACTTCTACAACGAATGTCTTTGGTTTTTGATGGGGATCGCATTGAATTTGTACGTCACTTTTGGCATGATGGCCATTTTAACAATATTAATTCTGCCTATCCATAAATATAGAAGGTCTTTCCATACTCTTGTGTCTTCTTCAATTTCTTTCTTTAGTGTCCTATAAATTTCACTGTAGAGGTCTTTTGCCTCCTTAGTTAGATTTATTCCCAGTTTTTTTCCTGAGGCTATAACGAATTGAATGAAGTATTTTCCTAATTTCCTTTCCAGCAAGTTCATTATTGGTGTACAGGAAAGCTACTGGTTTTCATGTGTTGATTTTGTATACTGCTACTTTACAGAATTTGTTTATTAGCTCTAGAAGTCTTCTGGTGCAGTTCTTTGGCTCTTTCAAGTATAGGATCATATCATCTGCAAATGGTGACAATTTGACTTCTTTCCTATTCATATCCTTTTTATTAATAAATTGGTCACCACTCTTATACTATATTAAGTAAGAGTGGTTTGAGTGTACATATTTGTCTTGTTCCTGATTTTAGAGGAAGTGCTTTCAGTTTTTCACCATTCACTATGATATTGGTTTTGGGTTTGTCATGTATAATCTTTATGATGTTGAGGTAAGGTCCTTCTATCCCTACTTTCTTCAGAGATTTTTTAAAATCGTGAATCAGTGCTAAATTTTGTTGAAGTTTTCCCTCTGCATTTATTGAAATTACTATGTGAATTTTATCTGGGGGGGAGTTACTGGGGAACTCAGGGGCACTCAACCATTGAGCCACATCCCCAGCCCTGTTTTGTATTTTATTTATTTATTTTTTTTAATTTTTTAAAAATATTTATTTATTTACTTTAGTTGTACACAATGCAATGCATTTATGTTTTTTTTTAATTTTTTTATTATTTATTTACTTATTCATCATGCACAAGTATAGTATCTTTTTACATACAACTGCTTGTATACAAAGTATATAAGTACCATTCAGATCTTCAATCATGCATTTAGGATAATGATATCCATCTCATTTGTATTTTATTTAAAGGCAGGGTCTCGCTGAGTTGCTTAGTACCTCCCCATTGCTGAAGCTGGCTTTGAACTTGTGATCCTCCCATCTCAGCCTCCCAAGCCGCTAAGATTACAGGCATGCACCACTGTGCTCACCAAATCTATGTGAATTTTGTCCTGAATTCTATTTGCATTATTGATTTGCATATGTCAAAACTTCCTTGCATCCCTAGAATGACACCAACTTAGTCATGATGTATAATATTCTTAATATGTTGTTGCATATGATATGTTAAAATTTTATTGAGATTTTTGTGTCCATGTTCATTGGAAATATTAGTCTACAGCTTCCTTTCCTTAATGTATCTTTATCTGGTTTGGGTATCAGGATGATACTGGTTTCATACAATTAATTTGGAAGTGTTCCACTCCTTTGTTTTTTGTGGGATAATTTACAGAGTGTTGACATTAGTTCTTCTTTATCTAAAGGTTTGGTAGAATTCAACTGTTGATCCATTTGGTCATGGACTTGCTTTTTTATTTTTATTTTTTATTTTGAAGACTTTTAATTATGGCTTCCATCTCTTTGCTTGTTATTGGTCTATTTAGGTTTTCCAAGTCTTCTTGGTTCCATTTGGGCAGGTCATATGTATCTAGAAATGTATGTTTTTCTTCACTTTATTGGTGTATAAGTTTTCAAAATAGTCCCTAATGATTCTCTGGATTTCTGTGATGTTTGTAGCAGTATCTTTTTTACTCTCTAATTTTATTAATTTGGGTCTTCTCTCTTTTATTTTGGTTAGTTTGGCTAAAGGATTATCTATTTTATTTATCTTTTCAAAGAACCAACTCTTTGTTTTCTTTGTCTTTTATATTTTTTTAATTCTCTAGTTCATTGATTTTGGCTTTTAATTATTCTCTTAATTATTCCAATTCCTTGGAATTGGTTTGTTTTTGTTTTTCTATGGCCTTGAGATCATCATTATGTTATTTATTTGGGATCTTTCTGATTTTCTTATGCAGGCACTTTTAGCTATAGATTTTCCTCTTAGAACCACCTTCATAGTGTCCCAGAGATTCTAATATGTTGTATTTCTAGTCTATTCTAATTCTAAAGAATTTTTCAATTTCTACCCTGATTTCTTCTATCACTTGTTCATCATTCAAAACTCCATGTGTTTATATAGTTTCTATAGTTTTTATGTTGATTACTAATTTAATTCCCTTATGATCTAATAAGACATGAGGAATTATATTGATTTTATTTGTATTTGCTAAGAGTTGCTTTGTGGCCTAAAATATCATCTATTTTTAAGAAGATTCCAGGAGCAGCTGAGAAGAAATTTGGCTGTTTGATTAAGTATTCTCTAAATGTCTCTTGGGTCCATTTGATTTTATATATTTTTTTTCTTTCTTTTTTTTTTTTTTTTTAGGTCTGAAGAGTCTTTACTGAGTTTATGTCTCAATGACCTATCCATTGGTGAGAGAGGTGTCAATGAGGCAACTTTGAAACTAGATTATAGCAGTGTGGATGAGCCACAGTATGGATGTTGCTGGGAATTAAACATGGAAAGCAAGAAGGCAAGAGTTGGATTCTAAAGTATTAGTACAAACTCAGGATATCTGCATTATATACGCATGTGAATACATGCATGTATGCAGGTATACCAATGTATATATATAAAGGCCTAGGATGAGGTATGTGTATCTCTACCATATATCTATCATCTATTATCTGTCATCTATATATAACTTATTCAACTATCATCCATTATCAGGTGTTCAGGGTAGACAGCAGAGTGTTCCTCCATTCTTGGGTGTAGTGTTTTAAGATTAGGGCACTAACTGAGTCCAGGACCAGAATTACAAATTACAAATCTTCAAGAAGATTTATTGCAAAGCAAAAGTATGCCTCTGAAAACAAGGTGGGCAAATTGGTAAGAGACTGACTACCCTTAAATAATTGGGCTTTGAGGCTTTTGTTAGTATCGTGGGTGTTATCTCCAAGTGGCATGAAACCTTAGTGTGACAGGTAGTCTCCCTTGTACAGTTGTTGCCCTTTGGGGGGAAGTTGTGTGCTTGTCCCTAGAAAGAACTGAGGGCATGCATCTGCTCTTTCTGGTCTACTACCACCAGCAGAAGGTCTTACAGTAGCCAACTGACCCTTGGGGCTGCACTGTGGGCACTGTGCTACCTTGAGAACAGGATGTATTCCCTGCAAAGGAGAATGGTGGGCCTTTCTGTAGAATGTGAAGGAAGATGATGGGTCCTTCGGTGGCTTCTTAAAAAATATTTTTATTAGCATATTATGATTATACATAATAGTGGAATTAACTGTGACATATTCCTATATGTACACAACATAATTTGTCCAATTTCGTTTGGCGGTTTCCGGTAGTCTGACCATCTCTCCAAATGGATCTCTTCCGTAGCCCCACCCCCATCCCCACACACAAGGGGAGGGGTGGATTTATATCCCTGTACGGTTCACCTCCTTACAAGATGGCATCAGTGCACGATGGGTACTATGTCCTCCAGGTCAATTGTTGGTCAGAGCCTTTGATAGCCACTCTCCTTCCTCCTCTTCTTATTCCTAACTGCCTATGCTAACACATCTGTCACCTATATATCACTCTGTTATCTAGAGTCTTGATTTCTAAAAATAGTCTTGATTATATTACCATTGCCATACAATTTCAGGGCTATCTGGAGAAATGGTTGCCAAGACTATGGCAGAGTAGATAGATGATTTGCCCAGAACATCTTGTAATGAAAACATAAGGAAGTGCTAAAAAAATTAAAAAGATACAGGAATGTAATAAGGCAGAAGAACATGATATAAGGTGCTCCAACTGGCCAAATCTGGGACAATTCAAGTGCCAAAATAATCAAGTAGAATACTTAATTACCAACCACTGAACAAAACAGAAATGCATGAGTTCAGAACTGTAATAGGGAGATAAATGAGTGGGAGAGGAGAGATGGTTCTTGTCACAGTGCAATGCTGAGGCTCAACCAGCAAAAGTGGAGGGAGTCTAGGAGTTGGAAAATCACTGAAGTAGTCTGGGGACTTCCACCCCAAAATATGACTCTAGTTTGCTGATTATTCTAAATTAAAGGAGCTCAGACAGCAGCAGATACTGGAAGAGACTCTTCTCTAATATTTCTTTTTCTGCTTAAGGTCCAAACCTGTCAAAGAGGAAAAAAATTTCCTCTGGTCTTTTGCCTGAGTTTTCATTTAACTAAGCGGGTATCACGGGGAAAGACTGCAGTTTGTCAGCACACCTGGATAGACTTTTTTCATACACCATTGTCTTTTATTCAATATTCCAAAGAGAATCATTTATAAACCATTGTCTAAGCCGGGCGCGGTGGCGCACACCTGTAATCCCAGCACTTTGGGAGGCTGAGGCAGGAGGATCGCGAGTTCAAAGCCAGCCTCAGCAATGGCGAAGCACTTAGCAACTCAGTGAGACCCTGTCTCTAATAAAAAAAAAATACAAAAAAGGGCTGGGGATGTGGCCCAGTGGTCGAGTGCCCCTGAGTTCAATCCCTGGCACCACAAAAAAAAAAAAAAAATTGTCTATTCTGTGAACCCAACGGACTTCATCCCTAGCCATTGCATGTTTCCCCAAGCTCACTGAATTCCCCTAAAAATCATTTACTATTCCTCTAAAAAAATGTCTTTCCCCATTCCACCCCACATCCCCATAGAAAAGCCATATATAAGCCTCTGAATCATATTGGGCTAGGGGGTACTTACACTGTGGGATTGCCTCCATGCATGAAATAAATTTGTATGTCTTTCCTCCTATTTAATCTGCCCACTGACATTCATTCCAGAAAATCTTCAAGGGTAAAGGAGAGCCTTTCCTTTTGCCCCTACATCATCATTTTTCAATCATCATAGTAAACATTGCTCCATGCAAGACGCTTTAATGATAGCTACATAATTTACTTAAGTAGTTTTCTAGCCATGAGTAAATAATATATAACCTTAATCTTGTTAGGAAATATTATACAAACCCCAAATGAGGAGCATTCTATAAAGAGATAATAGATGAAAGAGATCACACACGCACACACGTTCATCAAAAATGTTAATGTTGCAAAACTTTTTTTAAAAAATGTTTTAGGTTAAAGAAGACTAGAGAGACATGATAAGTGCAATACTAATTCCAGAATATAATTATGGCAATTATCCCGGCTGGGGACAAACACTCTACAAAGGACATTGTTGGACTATTGAAGAAACTGAATAACGAAAACTGTTAAATTCACTGCCAGTGATGACTATATATTTAGTGCTCTTCTGAGAGTTCTCCTCTCTCCCATTTGTTTATTTATCTGTTTATTATCTGTATGAACTCATGAAGGTTTGTTCTTACAACACAGATGACTTTTTATATACATGAATGTTTTCGATCGCTATCATCATTCTCCTTTTAATGAGCAAATTGCCACAAGTTTGGCTTGCATTCCTTTATTTTTTAATATTTTTAGTCTTTAATTTTTTCTTGCTTTCTGAAACAAAATAATATCCCAGACAAACACATCCTTTCTCATTAGAGAAAAGTGCTGGGCACTATGTCTGGGTCCCTAGTGTATGTAGGAAGTGAATGTCACTGAAGAGCCATTTCCACAATTAGAGCAGGACAAAACAGCTTTTGTTACTACCTAAACATTTTTATTCTAGTTACTAGACTTTCTTTTTTATCTTACTTTTTTAAAAAAACACAATATTCTTTAAAAGTAGGTGACATAAAAAATATAAGGAAATAAAAGCAATAATAATGATCCTAATATTATTATTAACAGAATATGCTGAATGGAGTTTTAAGTTTTTATCATGGAATTTCATTTGCCATTAGAATGAGTCCTTCTGAGAAGGTGCAGTCAAATCAATTTGTTCCAAAGTCACATGTGATTTCTCATTCTGTATGGCTACAGGACTCCTCTGGTGGGTGATGTGATCAGATTATTTCGGCTTGCTTACAGTTCAAAGGCACTGACATCCTATTAGCTGATAGCTTTAGGTTCTTAGAAGATAGAGTCTGTCAAATTCCAGCCTGTTCTTCGTATTCAATTACTGGAGGGGAGAGGAGGCCTCTGCCTGTTCATGTCAAGATAATGGAAAGATTTGAGCAAGATTTTGCTTCGCAACCATCTTATGGATGCAATGCCTGATTTTAAGTGTGGACAACCTATATATGTGTGTGTGTGTGTGTGTGTGTGTGTGTGTGTGTGTATATATATATATATATGTATGTGTATGTATATGTATGTGCGTGTATATATATATATATATATATATGTCCTTGTTGTTCAAGCCAATCCTGTTTCCTGTGTTTATTATCTAGTATTATTAAGAACCTGCATGCCTTCACATATTTAAATGAGTTCTAAACCTGCTACCCTGATGAAAAGCTTTTACAGTCATCTTTCTTTCTTTCCAAGCTACAAGCTCCTTCTTCTTTTTATAAAATGCCGAATTCCCTTAGCAATCTGGTTGTCCCAGTCTCTCTCCCTGCTGGCTCAAATACTCACCATCTTGGTTAATAGCAAATCCTTGACTTCTACCTTGATTCCCTTCTTTATTTCGTGTCTTATATCTTGTCTGTCGGCTATAAAATAAATGTATAGGAAGCCATTGTTTTGGGCTGTGTTTTTCTCAGCTCCAGTAGACGAAACAAGAATAGAGTCACTCATGCTGAGTACCAAGTCATTGAACCAAACTTTAAAATGGACCAGTTTCTCTCTCTCTCTCTCTCTCTCTCTCTCTCTCTCTCTCTCTCTCTCTCTCTCTCACACACACACACACACACACACACACACACACACGATTCACAAAAACAAATCAAAAGGTATCTGGTTTCCTGAGTAGCCATGATGAGGAAGTCCTCCTCAACCCAGTTTCAAGCTATAAGGAGAGTAACTTTGAAAAGACCAGTTGCTCTTTGTTCCCTGTTTCTGCTTTCTTCAGCCACTTTTTGCTTATAAAGCCAACCCCCTCTGCTCAGTTCAGAGGAAAATCCATTCTACCCTCTAGAATGAAGAGTTGTCCAACTCTAGACACAAATAAAATACCAACTCGATCTTCAAATTAAATTCATATTTTTGTTTTTTGACATCAATGTTATGGATAAGACTGGACATAAACTAGGAATCCCTATGTATGTGTAAAATTAAAATGTAGAATCCCTCATTCATAGATAACTAAAATTTTCAAGATGGTCAGAGCAGTACATTAAACCAAGGCAGTTAACTTCAAATAGATCCAGATTGTGACATCTCAAACAGCCTCTGCTGCTGCCCTGAAAGCAGGAGGGTGTTTATCCATGAGCTTATGTCCCCATTGGATGAGGTTTGCTCTCTTGTATAGCATGAGCCCTGTTGGGTTCCAGTCAGGATCCCCTGGTTTATCTCTGTACCAGTAACCAGAGTAAAGGGTTGGCAGAGAGGGGCCTGCTAGTGTATACCTGTAATTCCAGCAACTCAAGAGGCTGAGGCAGGAGGAATAGAAACACAAAACCAGCGTCAGCAACTTAGTGAAGGTCCTAAGCAACTTGGAGAGACCCTGTCTCAAAATTAAAAAATAAAAGGGCTAGGGATGCAGCTGAGTGGATAAGCACCCCTAAATTCAATCCCAAGTACCAAAAAGAAAAAAAGAGTAGTTGGCACAAATTTTATGAGGTAGACACAAGAGGTTTCAATAGAGCATTAGAAAAATGTAAATCCAACACTATTTTTACCTATGGTGTCTTGTCTACTACTTCCAGCACAATGTAAAGATGAGAGTAAAAACTTCTGCCTGTTTTGTTTTCAGCTTTATTATTGACACCCAGAATAGTGCATAACACATACTTAGTGCTCAACAAATATTTGTTGAATTGAATGGCTGAATGGAGAATTGCGTCAAACGGCTCATGGGTTGGTGGGCCCTGGGAAACATTGTTTAAAGTAAGTCCAGAGTGAAAGGAAGTCTAGAGTAGAGGAAGGAGAATGGGAGTGGGGAGGGAGGATGGGAGAGAAGTGGGGAGGAAAAAGCAGGGATCATGAACTAAAATCCATTTTCATACATGTATGTCAGGATGAAGCCAACTTTTATGTATAACCATAAAGCTCTAAAAAAAATAGTTCAAAGAAAATAAGTTATGTACAACTTGGCACTGTAAAACAATTTTTTAAATATAAAGTAAATCCAGTAGCTTGGGAGGCTGAGGTAGGAGGAACACAAGTTCAAAGCCAGCCTCAGCAAAAACAAGGCACTAAGCAACTCAGTGAGGCCCTATCTCTAAATAAAATACAAAATGGGACTGGGGATGTGGCTCAGTGGTCAAGTGCCCCTGAGTTCAGTCCCCGGTACCCAAAAAAATAAATAAAGTAAATCCAGCAGGTTCAGATCCTATCTTGATTCTTGAGCTGAGGAGAGGTCAGAATTAGCCAATCTAGCCGGGAGTTGGACACCAAAATTCTGATACCTATGGGTCACTAGGAAAGATACAAGAGACAGGGACAAAGACAGAGAAAGTTAGGTTATAAGCCCAACCTAAAATGACAAAGGCTTTCCAAGCAACCCTATTTGGGGGAGATAGCAAAGATCTTCATGAAAATAGGAAAAGGAAAACAAGATGCTCACATTACCACTCACACACCATGGTCTCTTCCTGAAGACTCCCAGAGCCTCCACAATTTTTGTGACTCAGAAGTTAAAGTAACACTTGGTCACTTGTTGCTGCCTGAAGCGATTGCCACTTGGAGCAACGACGCTGCAGGAATAAGTTCAGAGGCGGACTGGAAACAAACAGGCCCTTTATTCTGCTAGCTTCTCTCTCCGGCTCCAACAACAACTCCAACGCGCCATCCACACTCTTCCAACCACCACACAATGTTGCCGACCCCGTCCGCAACATCCCGGGCCAAGTCTCGCGAGATCATGGAAGGCAGTAATGCCTGAATATCTTTATGGCTCACAGCTAACCGCAATCTTAGCTATCTCCTTCAGCAAGGCTCCTACATTTCCCCCCTTTTGTTTTAAAAGAGGGGATGCTCTAGGACATCCATGTGCAACCAACATTCTTGCCTGTCATTGAATAATCAAGGCTGTGCCCTTGACTCCTGTCTTAGGTTGATATGTCGGCCACATGAGACTGTCCCGTGCGACTGTGCCTGTCTTAGGTTGTCCCCCTCTGGGGATCTTACCCGTCATTGGCTACCAGCCATTCAATCGAGCCCTTCAGGATCGACTGTGTATGATGCCTAACAGTCATCCAATTGTGAGGAGATGCTGCGGCTTTAAGGCGACTAGCCTTCTGCTGACGAGCCAAGTTGCATAGCATATCAAATTCTTTAAACAAATCATCTGCCCTAAGTTCCATCAAGTAACACTCTGAGTTCTCTAGACAAATACCCACAAGGCATTGTCCCATAAAGTCCCAAAACAATGAAAGATCAAAATGTCCACTTGTTATAACACGTTGATCTACAAGGCCCCATGCATGCAGAGCAGAGGCCACACTGCTGGTGAGGTTGTTTGATGCTTGAGCAGCAGGGATGCTTGCAGCGACCACGATCCCTGCAGCTGTAGCAGCAGCCATCTTTGTTATGTCTAGACAATGCCACCGGCAAATCTTCAGGGCCTGCTACCTAGAAACTCAAGCATCAATTATTAAAGGAAAGGCAGTGCTATTCCAGCACTGAGTCAAGAGGCAAGTTGTCAAACTAAAAAAATAGAATTATTAGATTAGAAAATTAAAGTTGATTTCTGCTCACACACATTGCTGCTTGAGCTCCCACAAACATAAGCTGGCAAAATATCATATTCAGAACAAAACAAAGAAAGACTGAGGGTATTTACTGCATTAAAGATAGATTAAAGAAAAGCTAAAGGCAATTTGGAAAAATAATTTGTTAGCTGGAACCCTCTAGTCTCTGTAAACTTCCATGAAATTATCTGTTGAAATAAATCAATCAGCTATAAAAAAATAAAGTTAATTACAAATAAACATTCCTATGTCAAAACACCCAAATATCAGGTTATACAGCACTAGTCATATTCTTCGCTAAAGAGAAATCCCTGGGACACCTATAAATCAAAATTGAAGGTACCTTCACTTATTAAATTATTTTCCCCAATTGAATATTCTTAAACTTAAATGAATTAAAGTTATTTGGATCCATATATATATATATATATATATATATATATATATATACACACACACACATATATATATTTTCATAAGTGCTTTGTTATTTGTGACATCACACTGGACAGACGCACAAACCTACAAACATTTGTTACGTCACATTTACATGAAATTTAGACAAATGCACAGACATAACGACATATATAAAAAGAAAAAAAAATACAATTGTGTGCACACTAAATAGAGATATCCTCGTCCCAGCTGGGAGGAATGACACTTAAGTTGTGAAATATTTTGAAGGACTCTTTTAAGGGAATCATTCCATACCTTCATCTTGGTCCTCTTGATTTTGTACCTTTTTTATTAATCTTGATTCCTCAACAACTTCATCTTGATCCTTATGATTTGGTACCTGCTTTATTAATCTAGATGGTATCCATATTGGAGAGGATTCGTGCTTTGGAAAAACACAAACAGATCCTCTCCCCCAAATTAATACTGGATCTGGACCCTTCCATGTACCTGAAAGAACATCCTTCCAGTAAACCAAAGGTTTATGTTGTTGGTGTGGGTTCCAATGTCTGTCTCCAGAAGAATAACCATTAGAGTCTAAAGTTAAAAAATTTAAGGTAATCAGGGCAACTGCCAATCTGTCCCTAGGATTTTTCCAATTTCCTTCTTTTTGTTTTAATAACGTAATTTTCAGTGTGCTGTTTGCTCTTTCAATAACGCCCTGACCCTGAGGATTGTATGGGATGCCTGTTTTATGGGATATATTGAATTTTGCACAAAACTGTTTGAAAGATGAGGACATATATGCAGGGCCATTATCTGTTTTAAGCATTTTGGGGATGCCCAATGCAACAAAAGATTGCAAACAATGAGATGTAACATCTTTAACTTTTTCTCCAGAATGTAAGGAAGCAAAAATCATGCCTAAGCATGTATCTATGGTCACATGAATAAATCGCAATTTTCTGAAACTTGGCTCATGAGTAACATCCATCTGCCACAAATGATTGGGCATTAATCCTCTAGGATTAACACCATAATGAGGATTGGACAAATGTGTCATACAAGATTTACAATCTTTTACAATTGTTCTGGCTTGCTCCTTTGTGATTTTAAATGCTGCAAGGTGGTGCTAATGACGTGAAACTGGGAGTGAAATAAAGTAGCTTGCTGGAGCGCTGAAAGTATAAAGATTGTTTGGGTAAGAGCATCAGCCTTTTGATTACCTTCATGGAGGGGACCAGGCAAGTTGGTATGTGCTCTAATATGCCCTACGAATAGAGGTTCTTTTCTTGCCCACAAAAGTTTTTGTATTTGATAAAACAACTTAAAGGCTGGAGTATGAGGTGCTATTGGTCCTGCTAGCTCTAATTTTGGAACGGCATGTACAATATAGTGGATATCTGAAAAAATGTTCATGGGCTGCTCTCTAAAATTTTCCAGAGCTCTTACCACAGCTTCCAGTTCCACTAGTTGAGCTGATTTGTGTGCAGTTATGTAAGTTATATTTTCTTCTTTATTAGTGACTACTGCAGAAGTACCATTTGAGGACCCATCTGTGAATACATATAATACCTTTGGAATAGGTTGATTTTTTTATTACCTGTGGAAATATAATAGGATGATTGATACAAAAAGATAATATAGGAGACTTAGGAAGATGATTATCAAAATTTGCAGAAGTAGACCATCTAGCTATAGCCCAATCATTATCATTGAAGCATAAATATTCAATCTGTGACGACGAATAGGGAGTAATAATAGTAGCAGGGTGAATGCCAAATATTTTAGTAGAAGTCTTAAGTCCTTGAAGAATAAGTTTAGCCACCATGGAGGTATAAGACTCAATTATACTTTTAGGAGAGATGGGCAAATGTATCCAAAATAAAGGCCCTTGTTGCCAAAATACTCCTGTAGGTGTATATTGTGAAGAAATAATAATCAATATCAGTGGTTGAGTTAAATCAAATCTATCACAATGAGCTCCTTTGGTGGCTTTTTCTACTAACTTTAAAGCTTTCCTAGCATCAGGAGTCAATGTTTGCGGTGAAGATGGATCAGGGTCCCCGCGAAGGATGTCAAAGGTTTTAGTTGGTGAGTAGTGAGGTTTAGTGTAGGGCGAAGCCAATTAATATCTCCCAACAATTTTTGAAAGTCATTGAGAGTGGCCAAATCCTCCTTATTAATTAATATTTTTTGAGGCCTAATAAAAGTGTCCATAATTTGGAATCCTAGATATAATATTGGAGATCTAATTTGAACCTTTTCCTTAGCAATGTTTAGTCCATATCGTTTCAAGTTTTCTGATATATCACTAAATATGGTAAATAAGACTTCTTGATTAGGATGAGCAAGCAAAACATCATCCATATAATGGAGGCACATAAGCTCTGGGTATTTATTTTTGATAGGCTAAATAACTAACTACATAGATTTGACACATAGTGGGGCTATTAGCCATTCCCTGCGCCAAAACTTTCCATTGATATCTCTGATCAGGGCCATTATTGTTAATAGAAGGAACTGAAAAAGCAAACCTGAGGGTATCCAGAGGGTGTAGAGGAATAGAAAAGAAACAATCCTTTATATCAAGAGTAATAAAATGAAAATTTTTTGGAATAGCTACAGGATTAGGCAGTCCAGGTTGAGTAGGGCCCATGATTTGCATGGTTTTATTAATTTGTCTAAGATCATGTAACGATCGCCATTTTCCTGATTTTTTCTTGATCACAAATATGGGGCAATTCCAGGGAGAGGTGGAAGGTTCTATATGTCCTGCTTCTCGTTGTTTCTGAACTAGTAGGTGGGCTGCTTGTAATTTCTCTTTAGATAGGGGCCACTGAGGGACCCACACTGGCTTATCAGAAAGCCATGGTATTTTCAAAATTATTTTCTCAGTGGCCCCCCAAAAAATATCTTTTTCCTTTATGATAATGATTTCTTTTAGGGTAAAGATTACCCTGTACTTTTTGATAATGATTTCTTTTAGGGTTAAGATTACCCTGTAGATTTTCACATTTAACACCTGCAGGCTTGGTTGCAAGGTGTACTCCCATTTGTTGCAAAATATCTCTTCCCCATAAAGTAACCGGTAGGTTAGGTAAAACATAAAGCTGGAATGTTCCTTTATGCCCTTCATCATCCTCCCATTTTAAAATTACCGAACTTTTCTCTGGGAGGTTATTATATCCCAAGCCTCTTAAATTGGTTGAAGCTTTTTGCAAAGGCCAGTGCTTGGGCCATTGCCATAGACTAATGATGGAAGAGTCAGCTCCAGTATCTATCAGTCCCTCCATCTCTATTCCTTGGATTTTTATTTTACACATAGGCCTCCTTGAACAATCCCGAACCCAGCAAGCCATAGGTCTTGAGTCATTGGAACAAAATCCTCTATTGTTCCTTTTTTGAGGCATACTCATTTTAAATGAATTATGTAAATTGGGAAGGAGAAGCAGCTGAGCAATTTTATCTCCTTGATTAACAGAACTTATACTTTGGGGTGAGCTAAGCATTATTTATTTTTATTTCCCCTTTGTAGTCTGAGTTTATTACACCTGGGGTCATTTGCAAACCTAATAAACTTTTAGGACTTCGCCTGAGAATAAGTCCTACAGTCCCTGAGGGAAGAGGTCCCCTGACTCCTATGGGAATCAGTTGAACCCCCATTTCAGGTGTTAACACTATTTGGGCGGTGGAACAGAGGTCTAATCCTGCATTTCCTCCTGTTCCTCTGGCGAGGGAGTGGATGGGTAGTAGGGATTGTGTCAGGGAAGCATCTGAGTGGATGCTTGAGGATACTCCTCCTCCAATGCCTCGTACATTTGTGGGCCCCAGGGCATTGGGCCCCGTGCCCTGTTTTTTGAATTCCTGAACAAATGATTTCCATAGATGTCAAATTTTGAATGGCATTTAGTGGCCCAATGATTTCCCTTTTTACACCTGGGGCAGCGGCCTGGGGCACAGTATGAGCTTGGTCTTCTCTCTCTTTGGGGATTTTACCTAGAATAGCCTGATTGATTATAATAATTTTGCCTGGAATATCCTGATTGATTATAATGTCTAGGTTGAGCCCTTGTGAAATTTTGAGGGGAAGCACCTCTCATTGCAGCTGCAATCACATTTCCTGTGACAAAGGCGTCATTTATATCTTTACATAGTTGTATATATATGGAAAGATCCTTTTTATTTCTCCATGGCCTGATGGCTTCCTGGCAGTAATTATTAGCATTTTCATATGCTAATTGAACAACTAATGGCATAGCTTGATCAACGTCTCTAAACACTCTACCTGCAGTTCTCAAAAGTCGATCAGCAAAGTCAGCATATGGCTCATTAGGTCCTTGAATCACTTTTGACAAGCTATCTTGTAGATCCCCAGGTCCTTGTAAAGTTTTCCATGCCTTTAAGGCAGCTGTATATATCTGAGCATATACACCTGGGTCATAATATTTTTGAGCCTGTAAGTCTGCAAACTGCCCTTCTCCTGTGAGCATTTCTATATTATGGTCTCCAAACACTGCAGCTGCGTTTCTTTTAGCTGTTTCTATACAAAGGTCTTAAAATTGCGATTGCCAATCCAAGTATTGCCCCCCACTTAATGCTGCTTTACATAGACTTTTCCAGTCTGAGGGGGTTACGTTAAAGGTGTTAAGGGACTCCAGCATACTCAACGTGAAAGGAGCTTGGGGCCCATATGTCATTACTGCCTCTTTGAGATTTTTTTTTTTTTTTTTTTTTTTTTTTTTTTGTGGTACCGGGGATTGAACTCAGGGGCACTTGACCACTGGGTCACATCCCCAGCCCTTTTTTGTATTTTACTTAGAGACAGGGTCTCACTGAGTTGCTAAGTGCCTCACCATTGCTGAGGCTGGATTTGAACTTGCGATCCTCCTGCCTCAGCCTCCCAAAGTGCTGGGATTACAGGCATGCGCCACCGCACCCGGCTTCTTTGAGATTTTTTTATTGTTTTGAAATCTACTGACTGGTGGACCCTCTGTCCATTTTCATTTTCAAATACTGGCAGTTCCCAATTGTATCTGTGAGTTACCCTCGAGAGCACATAAGCGCTCAGAAAGACTTTTTATTTCTATTTCTAGGGTATACAAACACCTAGTAATACCCTTCATATTTTCTGTAATGGATTCTACCCATGGGGGAGTAGAGGACACAAGTGGTTCCTCTACTTGACGGTCCTTTCTCTTTTTTAATTTATTTTTGTTCTTTTTCCTGGAGACTGTTCTCCCAGAATCACTTTTTGATTTCTCTTCACTACTAGTTTCATAGTTCCTAACCAGCTTAGTGGAGGAGACCGTACTTTCATGGTTTGGCTCCTTCTTACTACTATCACTTTTACTGGTATCCTGAATTTCAGCTTCTAAGGAGAGTACATATTCTTCGGCTAATTTCAATAAGTTTCAGATGGCTTTTGCAGCTCTTACTTTTGAATTTACACCACTACTCTTCTCACTGGTGTTAACTGACTCGGAGGCTATGCTTTCTTGATCACCTTCACCTTTTTCTAAATCCTCCTCACTGACAATGGAGTCAGGTATATCAAGGATTCTTTCCATAGCCTCTATCACTTGGGATTTAGTTACATTCGAACCCATCTTTAGAGACTTTTCAGTTCTTACTTGTCCACTCCAAAGTTCCCCGTACGGGCCACCACCTGTTGCTGCCTGAAGCGATTGCCACTTGGAGCAACGACGCTGCGGGAATAAGTTCAGAGGCGGACTGGAAACAAACAGTCTCTTTATTCTGCTAGCTTCTCTCTCCGGCTCCAACAACAACTCCAACACACCATCCATACTCTTCCAACCACCACACAATGTCGCTGACCCCGTCCACAATGTCCCAGGCCAAGTCTCGCGAGATCATGCAAATGTTGCCGACCTGATCCGCAATGTCCCGGGCCAAATCTCATGAGATCATGGAAGGCGGTAATGCCTGAACATCTTTATGGCTCACAGCTAAATGCAATCTTAGCTATCTCCTTAATCAGGGCTCCTACAGTCACTTACTAAGGCAGGGGGGTGCCATGAAGGTTAGTAGACATGTAGAAATTACAAGTATAGTAATTACAAGTATAGTAAAAGAACAAAGCGAGATACATCACTAGAATTGCCTCATGGGGGCAGAAGGTGGTATAACACTCAGATACCGGGAGGAGGCTCACAGTATCAAGATGGGGAGGGGAGCCGGGCATGGTGGCGCATGCCTGTAATCCCAGCACTTGGGAGGTTGAGGCAGGAGGATTGCGAGTTCAAAGCCAGCCTCAGCAATGGCGAGGCACTTAGCCACTCAGTGAGACCCTGTCTCTAATAAAATACAAAAAAGGGCTGGGGATGTGGCCCAGTGGTAGAGTGCCCCTGAGTTCAATCTCTGGTACAAAAAAAAAAAAAAAAGATGGGGAGGAGAGGACAGGCTCTGCAGTCTGAAGTTACCAGAGTATACCAGACCTTTTGAATGGGCTGCTGATAATACACAGAGGGTCCCCAACGTACCGTGATTTAACTTACTTTTTTTTTTTTTTTTTTTTTTTTTTTACTTTATGATGGTATGAATCAATGTAAATTCAGTAGAATCCATACTTGGAATTTTGTTTTAATCTTATCCTGGGCTAGCAACTACAGTACAATCTTCCCAAGCTGTAGCTCCATCAGCCATGTAATCATGAGGGTGAATAAATGAGACACTGTGCCATGTTAGCAGCATTTTTGGATATTGCATTTTGTTTTGTATCCCATGTCTACAATTCTCATTGGTGTGTGTACTTGAGATATTCAACAATTTATTATAAAATAGGGTTGTTTTAAGCTGGGCGCAGTGGCGCATGCCTGTAATCCCAGCACTTGGGAGGTTGAGGCAGGAGGATTGCGAGTTCAAAGCCAGCCTCAGCAATGGCGAGGCACTTAGCCACTCAGTGAGACCCTGTCTCTAATAAAATACAAAAAAGGGCTGGGGATGTGGCCCAGTGGTAGAGTGCCCCTGAGTTCAATCTCTGGTACAAAAAAAAAAAAAAAAGATGGGGAGGAGAGGACAGGCTCTGCAGTCTGAAGTTACCAGAGTATACCAGACCTTTTGAATGGGCTGCTGATAATACACAGAGGGTCCCCAACGTACCGTGATTTAACTTACTTTTTTTTTTTTTTTTTTTTTTTACTTTATGATGGTATGAATCAATGTAAATTCAGTAGAATCCATACTTGGAATTTTGTTTTAATCTTATCCTGGGCTAGCAACTACAGTACAATCTTCCCAAGCTGTAGCTCCATCAGCCATGTAATCATGAGGGTGAATAAATGAGACACTGTGCCATGTTAGCAGCATTTTTGGATATTGCATTTTGTTTTGTATCCCATGTCTACAATTCTCATTGGTGTGTGTACTTGAGATATTCAACAATTTATTATAAAATAGGGTTGTTTTAAGCTGGGCGCAGTGGCGCATGCCTGTAATCCCAGCACTTGGGAGGCTGAGGCAGGAGAATCGTGAGTTCAAAGCCAGACTCAGCAATGGTGAGGCACTTAGCAACTCAGTGAGACCCTGTCTCTAATAAAATATGAAAAAGGGCTGGGGATGTGGCACAGTGGTTGAGTGCCCCTGAGTTCAATCCCCGGTACCAAAAAAAAAAAAAAAAAAAAAAAAAAATAGGCTTGTTTTAGATGAATTTTGCCCAGCGTAGGCTAATGTTTTCTGAGCACATATAAGGTAGAGTAGGCTAAGTTATGACATTTGGTAGGCTAGGTAGATTCAATGATTTTGGATTTGGAATATTTTCAACTTTAACAATGAATTTTTAGGACATAACTGTCATAAGCAAAGGAGAATCTGTATATTTGAAAGAGGTCATATGATGTTTATCCAGTAAAGCATTGAGTTTCTTCTCATGTTGTTGAGACTTAGATTTTCTTTTACTACCTCTACTTACCTCTCTATTGCACCAAAATCAATCTTTCTCTCTCTCACACATACACCCATGACATTCATAAAAGGCCATATGTGGGTTAATGTTTCTTACTATGAAAAACAGAACTGAACCAGGCAAGGTGCTGCACGCCTGTGATCCCAGTGACTTGGGAGGCTGAGGCAGGAGGATCGTGAGTTCCAAGCCAGACTCAGCAATGGTGAGGCACTAAGCAACTCAGTGAGACCCTGTCTCTAAATAAAATACAAAATAGGGCGCTGGGCATGGTGGTGCACACCTGTAATCCCAGTACTCGGGAGGCTGAGACAGGAGGATTGTGAGTTCAAAGCCAGCCATCAGCAATGGCACGGCACTTAGCAACTCAATGAGACCCTGTCTCTAAATAAAATACAAAAAAGGGCTGGGGATGTGGCCCAGTGGTCGAGTGCCCCTGAGTTCAATTCCTGGTACAAGAAAAAAAAAATACAAAATAGGGCTGGGGATGTGACTCAGTGTTCAAAGTGCCTCTGAGTTCAATCCCCAGTACAAAAAAAAAAAAAAAAAAAAAAAACACCCACAGAACTGAAATGAGCAGCTTCCTATTGACTGGAGTTCCTACAGCAATATGGTGCACTTTGTGTTGCAGGAAGGGGCTTGCCAGTCCAGCCATGCAATGGCAGTGAACATGCTGCTGTCAGAGAAGACTGATACAGGAACCACAATGGTTCCATTGCCCCTGTGTCCCCTGGGAATGCCTGGAGCTCACAGCATCAGCCTGAATTCCTGGTGCATGCAGTTTTCCCCTGAAGGATATAACTAATGTGATTTTCATTGACAAATAATCCCTACTTACAAACTGAACATGTCACCTGCGTAAATTACAAATTGATTTCACAACTTCTTTTTTTAAACTTGACCACACTTGACCAAAAAAAAAAAAAAAAAAAAAACAACAACTCTTTTCCTTAATATTTGCCACAAAGTGCAGACTTCTTATACCATGGTTTGAGTGTACCCCCCCCCCCCCCAAATAATGCATGTGCTAGAACTTTAATTCCCAGTGCAGTAGGGTTGAAAGGTGGGGCCTAGTGGAAGGTATTTAAGTCACAAGAGCAAGATGCATTGCAAGAATTGCCTCACAGGGGCAGAAGGTACCGTAACACTCATATACAGGGAAGAGGCACATGATATCAAGAGGGGGAGGGGAAGGCAGGTTCTGCAGTCTCCACCTCATGAATGGATTATGGATATTCTCCTGGGAATAGCTGTGTCATAAAAAATGAGCTCACTTAATACATCCTTGCTTGCCATTTCACTTTCTGCCATGTTATAATCCAACTCAAAGGCCCTCACTAGACCCTGCCACTTGCCCTTGACTTTTCCAGCCTCCAGAACCTTGAGTTAAATGATAAGTTTCCCAGTGTGGTATTATTAAGTTACAGCAACACAGAACAGGCTAAGATATCTTACATGTCCTTATTCTTCAATCTGATATTTCCTTGGGACCTATCCAAGGAAATTATTAGAAATGTAAACGGGCCTTAGTTTAAGTTATACATCTTAGTACTCACTGTAGTGGTTTTCTTTTCATTTATATGAGTCATATAACTGCATAATTTATACAGAAATCCCAGAAATATTTTAGGATGAAGGGAAGGTATGAAACTAATTTCAACTATATAATTTCTTGAAATATTTATTTTTTGTCCATTTGGTTTTAACATGGTAGTTCTAGTTGCAAAATACTCTAAAAATAATATTTATTAAAAAATAACATTGGTTTATATAACAGAAAAGAAAAACTTTCTTCTAATGTCTATTTTAAAAAATAGTTTTACTGGGAGTGGTGGCTCACGCCTGTAATCCCAGCAGCTTGGGAGACTGAGGTAGGAAGATCACAAGTTCAAAGCCAGCCTCAACAAAAGCATGGCGCTTAACAACTCAGTGAGACCCTGCCTCTAAATAAAATATGAAATAGGACTGGGGATGTGGCTTAGTGGTCAAGTGCCCCTGAGTTCAATCTCTGGTACCCCCCTAAAAAATAGTTTTATCTGAAAGATTTTAAAAATAACATATGAGAATATTTGGCATGTCTCCATACTTGTAAGAGTTTCTTAGCCAAAACTGTTTCAAATGATGTCACATCAAAGCCACATAGACCTGCCAGCCCCGTAAATGAGTCCCTCGGAAGGAACCTCCAACCAACTTCTGACTACAATCTCATCAAAGTCCCCAACCAGGAATGTCCAGCCAAGCACTCCCAAATTCCTGACCCCTAGAAAATGTGAGGGGGAATAAATATCCATTGCTTCAAGCCACTAAGTTTTGAACAATTAATACCACACCAATAGATATACCATCAGTTTGCCAATTGTTTCCTACTGTCTCATCTATTATTTGTTCACTGATTTCTGCAATACTGCCTTTCTTAAAATATTAGTTATTTTCCCATTTTCTTTGCTCTATTTACATTCTAGCTGTATCTTCTACAGACTGCAATATACATCCATAATTTATGCGGTATACCTTGATCTAACTGTACACCACTTTGTGGATAACACCACTTATAACATCAGACTCCTACTTAAAACTCTCCTCTGTTTTCTGCTCTGTGAACAAGTATTTTACTTGAAAATGTCTTGCAGCCAGGTGTGGTGGCACATGCCTGTAGTCCCAGTGACTCCAGAAACTGAGACAAGATGATTCCAAGTTCAAGGTCAGCCTCAGCAATTTAGTGAGACCTTGTCTCTAAAGAGCTGGGGAGGTAGATCAGTGGTAAAGCTCCCCTGGGTTAAATCCCCAGCGGATTTAAAACAAAAACAACTCAACTTCTTAATATTTTTTCTTTAAATAATAAATTGACTTTAAAAGGGTTTTTTAAAAACAAACATGTAGTCTTTTATAATTATCAAAATATATACCTTTTCCTGTGCTCTTCCTTATTCATTTGAGTTTCTATCTGGTGTCCTTTCCTTTTGGTCTGAAATTCTTTTGTCATTTCTTGTAGTGCAGATCTGCTGATGAAAAATGTTCTCAGCTTCGGTACACTGGAAGTGACTTTATCTTGTTTTTATTTTTGAAAATATCTACATATAGAATCATAATGTCCTTTTTTCCCTCTCATTACTTTAAATATGTTCCATTTTTTTCTGTTGCTGATGACAACTGAGTGGTCATTCTTATAGTTCCCAGCAAACATTGTAACTCTTTTTCTACAGCTGTTTTAAGATTTTCTTCAAAATGCCTTCTGTTTGAGGCAGTTTGTATTTGGTATCCCTGGATGTGGGGTTATTTTTTTTTTTTTTTGAGAAGTACAAATATATTTATACTACTTGGGTTTTGTGGTGATTCCTATCATGGGTTGATGATCTTGATGAAATTTGTCAAATACATGCATATTTTACAAATATATACATGTCCTCCATTTTCTCCCTTTTCTACCTCTGGGACACTATTTCTGTTAGGCTGCTTGGTCCCATTAGATATGTGTCATTGAGGCTTTTTTTGTAATCTTCTCTCTTTACAATATATCGTTATGGTTTGGATCTGGAATGTGCCCCCAAAAGGCTCATGTGTTGAAGACTTGGTTCCCAATGCAGGATGTTCAGAGGTGAGGTTTTTAGGAAGTGATTGGATCGTGGAGGTTCTGACCTCATCAATGGATTCATCTCTCTCTCTCTTTTTTTTTTTTTTAACATTGGTAGAATTCTTTTATTAATCTTTGGACCATCACATATTGCCAATTGTCCTAATTAATTCCTCAGCAAAAGAAATCCCAGATCATATACTAAGTTCAGTTGCCAAGGCTGTTTCACATCCTTTAACTTTGAACATTTCCTCAGTCTTTGTATTTAATGACATTGATATCCTGAAAGAAAACAAATCAGTTATTTTGTAGACTATCGCAGTGGATTTGTCTGATACTACCTCATGAACACATTCACATTATTTAACCATGGTAGGAATGACAGACATGAGGTTGTCTTATTCTTAGTGATGAAACCATTTTAAGATAATATTATATTGGATATATAGAAGATTGGGTAGTATTTAAATGGTAGAATTTGCCTATTCAGACTGAAGGAGTTGGAAGAATTACATATAGGTCTTGAAAGAATGTCACTCAGAGCTAATCATCCCTTTAAAGGATTCAGTTGACTCTCAGAAGAAGCAATTTGATTTCCAGCATTATATAATTGGATTCATCTCCTAATGGAGTCATAGCTAAATAAGTGGCATACTGAGAGACAGTGGAATTTGTAGGAGGAGATAGGACCTAGTAGTGGTAGTGGTCTCTCTTCCTTCTCTCTTCTTTCCTCCTCCTCTTCCTACTCCTCCTCTACCACCTCCTCCTCCTCTTTTTTCTCCTCTTTCTTCTCACTTCTCCCTTCTCTCTCCCCTCTTTCTACACCATGACATACTCCCTCACCTCAGGCTTAAAGCAATGGAACCAACTGACCAAAAACTGAAACTCTGAGCCAAATTAATTATTTCCTCCTTTAGGTTGTTTTTCTCAGGGATTTGGTCACAGCAATGAAAAGCTGACTAACACATCTGTGCTTCAGTTTGAATGGTTTCTATTTATCTGAAACATCTCTGATCCTTTCTTCTGTATAGCCAATCTTCTGCTAGGCCTATCCAGTGAATTTTTTACTTCAAATATGATACTTTTCAGTTCTAGGGTTATCATTAGGTTCTTTTTCTATCTTTCAAATCTTTCCTGAAAATTTCCCAACTTTCCACTTATTATATTTAGTTACCCCTGTGTACTTTGTAAGTATGTTTATCACAGGCATTTCAGAATTCTTGATGCTGCTTCCAGCATCTCTGTCCTTTGTTATTCTACTTCTAATGATCATTTTTTTTTTGGCAGAGTCATATTTTCCTGTTTCTTCACTAAACCACTAAATATACTCTTCATCCATGGTTCCTAATTGAGTAAGAATATTGGTTTTCTATGGTTTGTATTCCATTAAGTTTGTTTTCATACTTAGCACAAAAATTATTTTGTCTTCAAACTATTAAATTAAATTTACAGTGGCATTCCCATTATGTCAGGTGTTTCATTTTCTATAGAAGAAATTTCTAAATGCTTTATGTTGATTCTACAAATTAGATGGAAAAAAGGGAAATATTTGGGCTAGTTACTTTTCTTTTAAAAGTACCTAACGACCCCAATAAAACATATTATTTGACTGTTTCTGAAATTCTTTTACTACAAATGGAGATCACATAATAAAAGATATGGTTTCACTTTACACACATGCAGGAAAACCAAAGTGAAAAAGAATTGATTTAGAACAGCAGCCATTTAATCTAAAAACCCATGCTTCTCAAAGTGATATCTACATGTAGATTCTATCATTGTACATTTTAATTTTTTACCTAGTAACCTAGTTAACTACTACTAACTTTGAAAGCCAATGGTGATGATTTTTTTCAGCAAGATTTTTCTGGAGACTAGGAGCCTGGTACCTGTGTCTCAGAGGCTCCACCACCTTGCTGTCCCTCAGATTCAGTCATATATTGAAGTCAGAGCACTCTTCATTGCACATGCATCTCACATACCATTGGTCAAGCACAGAACAGCCCTGGGAGTACAAAATGGTAGTCCACCAATCTATCCCAGTGCATTTTCATACCACTTTTTATAATAGAACATTTAAATTTTGAAAACCCAGGATAAATAATAAGCTATATGGGAGTCTGGAACAACAGGATTGTCCAAGGAAAATTGGAACCTATCACCACTCTCTTTATACACACCTTACAAAGATACTGTGAAGGTAAAGTTCATGAACTTTTACACATGCCCACATAATTCCATTCTGTACCATTTATTGGGATCTACCTTGTCATCTCCTTCTAAAATTCAACCATTGAGCTCCTGTTGTGTTCAATCTCCGAAGTTTTGGATTTGGTCATTCTTTTCTGTGGCACTAGCTATTTTAAGGCAATACATTTACATAGATTTCTCCGAGTTTGCAGGGGAGTTTCAGTGTTCACATGAAAGTAAAATGGCCTGTTCTATGATTTCCAAGGTGCACTGCCATTTGATTGCACATCTCCCTTCTGTCAAAATAGATTGTACCCATGGAACTCAATTGCTCCATAATTTATGATGTTCACTGTTGTGCATAAAAGACTACTGCAGCTTGTCATTTGGCATTAGTTCTCAGAGGGTGGGGGTAGCCCATCTATGTAAATCATGCACCCTGCATGCATGTGTACCCTGAATAGAATTTGATCCCTGTGGTGACAGATGTCACCTTGCTCAGCAGGAACCTCCATCTCTGAGAGGTTTTTAAAGTAGATATACATCTTTGATGGGAGCATTAATACTTCATGAGCTTGGGAATATTGCTTGAGGGTAGAGTTTTAGTCAGTTTCCAGTACCTATTAAAATTCATGCACAAATTATTTTGGGGAGTTTTTAAGTTCATAGTCCATTAGTAACTAGAGAAACAGCTTTATCACATGGGCCACGGAGGAAAATCACCCGTGTAACCAAATATACACAATAGAGCTTATCCCACTTTGTTTTTAGGTTTTGGAGGGTAGTCGTTAATAATTAAGTTAGTGAAATGTGGAACAAACATGCTTTAGAAAGCACAAATATAAGTAATACATGATTCTCTCGCTTTCGAGGGTTAAGGCAGATACTTAAATAATTGTTGAATTTGACTTTGACAGCTGAGTGCTGTCATAAGAGGCTATGTCAACACCTGCTTTGGGAATTCACATCATCCTAATAGATTGCACAAATTCCAGCCCTGCCTAAATTGTAATTGCCAGAATAGAAATGTCCATTTTTTTCTATACCTATCATAGGAGGCAATAATTCAAATTCAACTAAACTAAGCAAATTTATATTGAGCATTTATTCTGTGACAAACATAGCACTTGTCATTAGGGATTCATATGGTTCAGCTATGGCCCTGACCCTGAATAAGCCTGTAGTCCTGTAGGATTCACTGACCAAGAAGGAAAAAATAATGCAATAGAGTAATGTAGACTGTGCAAGAGGAGAGAAATGACGAGGAGGCAGAGAGTGACATTTTTGAGGGAAGTGTCTGGAAAGTGGCAGGCTGCACTGGGATTTGTAGAGGAGAGGTCTGCCAGCACACAGGGCAGGGTAGGCACTGGAGAGAGAGGGTGGCATTTGCGGACTAGCTATATTGACCCTTCTGTGAACTCTGCGGGCCCCAGATAAGTCTGGGAAGGGGTAAGTGAGGGCACCCCATAGCACAGCTGTCCTTATGTGGGGAAAAAGAGATAGGGAAACAATCATTCTAAAGTGTTGTGTTATGGCTTGTATATGAGATGCCTCCTGAAACGCTCATGTTAGGCAATGCAGGAATGTTCAGAGGAAAAATGATTAGAAAATGAGAGCTGGAATCTGATCAATTGATTAATCCATTTAACAAATTAATAATTGTAATGGATTATACTGGGTGGTAGCTGTAGGCAGGGCATGACTGGAGGAAATAGGTCACTGGAGAAGTGCCCTTGGGATTATATTTTCTCCCTGGATCTTCTCTCTTCTCTCCTCTCCTCAGCTGCCATGAACTGAGCAGAATTCCTCTGCCACACCCTTCCACCATGACATTCTCCCTCACCTCAGGCTGAGAGCAACGGAGTCAGTCAGCCATGGACTGAACCTCCAAGACCTTGAGCCCAAAATAAACTTCCTCCTCTTAGTTGTTCATGTCAGATATTTTGGTCATAGTGATGAGAACTGATTTATACACATTGGGGTTTATCCTGAAAGGATGAGGTGATGGGTAGAGGGAAAGATATAGAAAGAGTAGGGTCTTTTATAGGTAAAAAAAAATGAAAGGCAGAAATCACACAGTAGGGCTACAGGGTAAGTTCTTCCGAGGGAGGACAGCCCTTCCCCCAGGCCCTCCACGCTTCCTTTCCTGCTGTCCTCAGTCCTGTCCAGCACTTGCCATGGCTGGGCTGCATGGCCTTCTGAGAAGGAAGTGGTAGTAGCCTACTTCTTCCTGCCCTGGCCCTGCGTGCACCAATCTCCAAACCATGGACACTGTCAAGGTGTCCTTTCAGGATAGTGGGGACATTTTCTGCAAGCCCTCCACTCAGGGGTTCCTGATTTTCTAGGCATGTGTTCTGTTGAGGAGAGTTTGCAATTCTGTTAAGAGCGAGGCATGTTTGTAGAGAGTGAGAGCAATGCAGTAGTGGTGCAAGTCATCCTCACTGTATAGAAAGAGAACTCCAAAGGCTGCCGTTTATTGATATTAATGAGTTTGCATCTCCTAGGACATTCATTGCAGCATCTGTTTGACAAGAAAAATCCATAAATGTCTTTTTCAAATTCTCTTTTGAATCTGTATTAATATCTCATTCACTCTTTCATCATTTAATGTCTTAAAATTTTGAACAGGCTCTTTTTATATTTATATGAAAGTCATACATTTTTGTTTTCGTTTTTAAAATAAGCTGTATACTCATCTTCTTGAAGCCAAAGAGGAAAAATGAAATTCCTTATTGCCATACATAGACCAGTGTTTAGCAAATGCCACCTCTGTCTCATTGGTATTCCTGCTTGCCTCACAAGTGTGGTGGCCTCAGCTGTGACTCAGCCAGAAGCCAGTACCTAAATCAGCAGGAGTAAAACTCATCCTGTGATCTGACATTGCTAGGCAGCCTTAGAAGTTCTGTCCCCAAGGATTTCAGTGAAATTATGTCCAGGCAGCCTTTAGAAATTCTAACCCCTTTCCTTTTCCTAATTCAATCCCCACCTAAACAGGGGCCTCTTCACTTTCCCTCCCTCTCTCCCCATTCTCCCCCTTCCCCCTCCTCCATCATTATAATATAAATGATACTGAGGACACTTATTCTCATCCCTGTCCTGTGCACTTGTATAAGTGTTTCTCTAGGAAAGTACTGAGGTTTAATTATTAGGTCTTTGTATGGACATTGTCAACACTATATTGCCAACTTTGATTAGTTATTCCAAGCTGCCATCACAAATACAATGGACTGGGCAGCTTAAACAACAGACATTTACTGTCACACAGTCCTGAAGCCTAGTAGCCCAAGATCAAGGTGGATTGGTTTCTCTAAGACCTCTCTCCTTGGCTTATAGACTGCATCTTCTTCTCTCTTTGTCCTCATGTGGCTGTCCCTCTATGTGTGTCTGTCCTATTTTCTCCTTCTTATAAGGACACCAGTCATCTTGGATTAAGGCCTACCTCCTTTTGACTAGATTATGTCTTTAAGGCCCTTTCTCTAAACACAGTCCTATATAGGGGTCCTTGAAGTTAAGACTTCAATGTGTAAATTTGCAGGGATACTTCTCAGTGTCCTGTTTCCTAATACATAATATTGTCAACCTTTTATATTTTTAAAAACCAAGGAGATAACACATGGATCATTCTGGTTTTAACTGGCATGTTGTTAAGATATAGGGTAAAAGCTCAATTTCTGTTAATTTCTCACAACAACATAGAACATTTCACCTCTGGTCCACCAAAATGGATGTGAGGATTTTTTTTCCCCACCAGAAAGCAATTAGTTCTGTAGCAGACACCAGCTGGGTGCCATCTTATTTAATTTATTTCAGTTCTTACATTGTCTACCTAGAAGTAGTATCAGATCCCAGAAGTTAGGGGCTCAGTCCCACAAAACTGCTCCTACTTCAGATGCCAGTCACAAGTCCAGGCTTACAGAAATTTTAACCAACAGGCTATAAATTTGGGTTCTGTGTTAGTCAGCATTTTGTTGCTATGACAAAATACGTAAGATAAACAACTTAAAAGAGAAAAGATTTATTTTGGCTCATGGTTTCAGACATTTCAGTTTATGGTCAACTGGCTTCATCACTATAGCCTATGGTGAGACAAAGAATCATGGCAGAGAAAGTGTAGTAGAGCAGAGCTGTTTACCTCTTGGTGGCTGGGAAGCAGAGAGAACATGAGGAAGGGGCCAGAGACAAGATATACTCTTCTAAGAGCATGTCCCCCAGGGATCTTTTTCTAAGCAGGCCTCATCCCCTACAATTTTCACTACCTCATCATAGTCTATTCAACTATGAATGTATCAATGGGTTAATCTACTGATGAGATCAGAACCCTCAGGATTCATTCACTTCCTAAAATTCCACCTCTGAACATTGCTGAAATGGGGACAGAACCTTTAATATAGGAGGCTTTAGGAGATATTCCAGTTCTGAGCTACAACAGGTTCCCATGATTCCAGCCTTGGGTTCCACTGATTTACTAGAGCAGCTCACAGAACTCAGGGAAACACTAACATTTACCAGTTTGTCATAAAATATATTACAAAAGATACAGGTGAATAGCCAGGTGGAAGAGAAGCAGAGCAAGAAGCGGGGGAGGGGCAGGGCTTATAGGCCTTCTCTGAGCACATCATCCTCCAGGAACCTGCAATCATTCAGCGATCCAGAAGTTTCCTTTACCTGTCCTTTTGGGGGGTTTATGGAGACTTCATTACATGCATAATTGATTACAACATTGGCCTGGCTTTGGTGATCAATTCACTCTTTAGCCACTCTCCTCTCCCCAGAGATTGAGAATGGAGCTCATCTTGTTCTTTCCCTCCCTCAGCCCTGGAATCAGCCATCTTTTCAAGAAGCCTGCTTGCTTTTTGTAGAAAATAGCATTTAGAATCCAAGATATGGATCTCCCGCCCTAGTCTTTCAAGTGACCATCCCCCAATCTGAAGCTACCTAAGGGCTGCCCTGCTATCTATCAATCATTGGCATACAAAAGACTGCGGAAGATGAGGAGGATTTGGGGAGCTGTGTGTCAGGAAACCAGGAAACAGACTAAATACATACTTCACAGTGTTGCACGTGTCTTATAATATTATGCTACAGTTAACATTGAACAGCTTTTTTACTATTTAATAGCCATTTAGATAACTCCTCTGAATTGTCTGTCTTTTACTGGGTAGTTTGTATTTTTCTGATTGGCTTGTAGGAATTGTTTATGTATTTAGATCCCTACCATCTGTCAATTGTGTGTTTTGCACTTATCTTCTACTAATCCATAACTGGTCTTTCTACTTTTTAAATGATATCTATTACTAAATGTATATTTAAAATATTAATGTTATTAATTTTATCTTTGTGATTTGCTCATTTTCTCATATAAATAAATTTGCCTTGCTTAGAAGTATTAAATGTATTCTCTATGCTGCTTTCTCCATGGAATTTAGTTTTCCTTTTTACGTTTAAATAAAGCACAATTCATTATTATGCACAATGTGAATTAAAGATTGCATTTTATTTTTTTCCCATGGAAATAATGAATTTTTATTTTTCCCATGGGGATAACTAATTGTTTTAGCCTTGTTTACTACATAGATAGCCACTTCCCTTCTGGTTTGCAAGGCCACATCTGACATACAGATTTTCCACCTGAATTTTATGTGAAAAATCTGTTTTCAGTCTCTGTTTTTAATATCTTTTCCATTTGTTGATTTTTTAAAATTTCTACACCAGTATCATGTTTTGCTTTACCAAAGTTTTATAATAAGTTTATAATCTGGAATAACTTTGTTCTTAATCTGAATAATCACTTGCCTGGTTTCTTCAGAAATCCCTATTGACATTTTGATAGCCTTTAATTGGAATATAGATAATTTGAGAAAGAACTGACACATTCACAATATTGATTCTTTTTTTAATATGGAAAAATTTTTAATTATTTTTAGTTATATGTGACAATAGGATGTATTTTGACATATTATATATACATGAAATATAACTTCCAATTCTTGTGGTTGTACATGATGTGGATATTGGTTCTTCTTATTCATCAACATAAGACATCTTTCCATTCAAGTTTTCAACATTGCCTTTCAATAAAAGTTTGTTTTTCTTTTGTACCAGTCTTACCTTGTACACTTTTATTAAATTTATTTGATAAATAGTCTGGGGGTTTCTGTGAATGTTGCCTTTTTAACAAAGTTTTATTTTCTAAATAATTGTTGCTATCGTATAAAAATGCAATTGATTTTTCAAAATTATAACTGATAAGTAATTTCCTATTTCTAGTAATGTCTACAGATCCTTTTTAGTTTTCTTTTTAAATAAGGATATTGATTGCAAATAATAGTTTTGTTTTGCCTATACCAACCCTTGTGTATTCATCTTATTTCCTCTTGCCTTACTGAACTACTGTAGACAGATAGAAAGTGAATTCCTTTTTTTAGTCCTACATATGCATCATTCCCATTCAAAAATATGTTATTTACATAGATGACTATCATTTTTCAAGTTAAGCTTACTCATAATTTTGATAAGAGATTTTTTAAAAATTCATGCATCCTGGCTTTTATCAAATATTTTTTTATTGTTGTTCTTTGTTTGAATTCATTGAGTTAATTATATAATTTCTTCAGTTTTTTACCATGGCAAACTACATTTATATAGTTTCTAAGGCTTTATCATATTTCATTCCTGGGCTAAACCCAAGTCCTGTTACATTATCTTTTTTGTTTGTTTGTTTGTTTTGTTTTTATTTTTTGTTAAATATTTCATTTGTGCATTATAATTATGCATAATAATGAGATTCATTGTGATATATTCATTCATGCACAAGGCATAATTTGGTCTATTTCATTGCCCCATGCCCCTCACTTCCCTTCTCTTCTCTGCCAATATATCCCTATCTTCTAGGAGACCAGTAGTTTCCTTTTTTCTCTCTAGCTTCCACATATGAGCAAGAACATGCAACTTTGACTCTCTGAGTCTGACTAATCTCACTTAGCATAATATTCTCAGACATAATTGTCCTACATTGCTTGATGTTCAGTGGTTGAAAACCTGGGTTTGACATATTTTATCTGTTTTGTTTGTTTTTGGACAGGAGGGTAGAATGCTTCCCCTCACTCCATCTTTATCAGACGTGAACTAGTTTTCAAACATTTGCAAATCGATAAATGGCAGGTATCCAAATGCTGTTGTCTTTAGATTCTATCAGATGCATTTAAAAGTATGATGCCAACATTTTACTTTAAAATGTCACTATTTACATTACTCTAAGAATCATGTCCTTTGCAGTATTTAACCTTAACATAAATATTTTATATATCAATATTACTTCAAGAGCACATGACCAATATAGTGTTAAGACCATCATTTTAATTACTGTCTATTTTCTAATGTGATAACAAAATACTTGAGGCTGGATAACTTATAGAGAAAAGAAGTTATTTAGTTCATGGTTCGTGGAAAATCCAAACAGCCTAGCATCAGTTCTGGTAAGGGCCTCCCTGGCTGTGTCACATTATGGTGGATAGCATTACAGTAGGTATATGTGAGAAGAAGAGATTACATGGAAAGACAGAAAGCCAGAGATGGGAGATAGGCAAGTCTTAGTTTTGGGCATTAACTGGGGTCCCATTTGAACTACACAAGTCTTAAAGGCCCAACTTCTTCTTCATATTACCTTCATATTTCTGGGGACCAAGTTTCCCACACATAAACCCTTGGGGGATACATTTGAATCTCCTTCAAACCCATAGCAGTTACCCAGTGGTATCTCTGTCAATATGAAACCAGTGGCATTTATTAATATGATGGTCATACAAGGCTGTCAGGAGTGCTAGGACTTGAAGCCCCATCCAAAGGCCACATTGGATGGCAGAACAATATTTACCCGTGTCCTGATTCCTTCCCCCAGACCAGACTCTACCATGAAGGTCATAGGAAGGGGCATCTGCTCCTGGTATTGCCATCAATGGCTCAGTGAGCATCACTATTTTTTCTCTTACTTTTCCCATATCTCTTTGGGGGTGGAATGCTGATACTGTTAGAGCAGGCAGTAGGTCTTTGTGCAGATTCACATGTCTTGGTCTTGCATGTGATGAACTTAGATACACACTCATGATGGATGAGCAAAAGCTTTCATCTTGTTTAGAACCATTGCCATCACAGCAAGTCACAGTGAGCTGCTTGGTCCACAGTTATCACGGGTAGACCCAGAACTGGAGCTCCATGATCTAGTCCAGCATCTCCTGTCCTCCCTCCACGCCAAGTATCTCCAACCCAAGCAGGGCATCTATTCCTATTTTCATGTAAAGAAGGAACTTGAGTAAAAATTATCACTGTACAAATGAAAATTTGAGGGGGAGTTGATTATTTTTATCAGGAGAACAATGATTCATAGTTATCTTAAGTCTATTTTTTGGAAATTTATAAACCAAAATGAAGCAATGATGTACCACTATATAATGAAAGTCTAACAAATTTAAACAAATTATATTAATAATCATGTAGTGATTTTTTTAGTAATTTAAATTTAAAATATAAGAAATTGAAATTTCAAGACCAACCTAAAGTGACTTTTTTTCCTCTTTTTGCAATACTGGGGATTGAGCCCAGGACCTCACACATGCTAGGCAGGTGCTCTACCACTAAGCTAAATCTTCAGCTCTTAAAATGAGATTTATCATAAAATATTCTTTTTCTTAACTTTTAGTAATTCCAACCATGTGAGTGCATGTAAGTAAATGTGCATCAGTTTAGGAGAATGCCTGTAAGAGGCTACTCAGAGAAAATAAAAGTTTATATAATTTCACATGGCTTTTTTTCCCATATGAACCAAAGAAAGGCCCTGAACATGGATAATAATGAGGAGTTTGAATTCTGGTTCTATGGTATAGTGGATTAAGTTCCCCAAATGCCTTTCTGACTGAAGCAACTAAAACACTGAATAAAATATGAAATTGAAAAATTAAAATTAAAACCACAATAACATTTAAGTTGGGTATGGTATGGGTGATATGCAAAGTGTTTGAATTTCTAAGGTGAAGGTAATTACTGCTGCACTGTAAAATTAAGTACACATATTAATATATCTAGCATAAATATTGAAGCACAGAGCAAATATCTTCCAAACAAATAATAGAGGGGGAAATGAAATCAGAAAAAGACAAAAGAAACAAAAAAAGGTGGCAAAAAAGAAGGGAATGGAAAATATCAGATTTTTAAAATACCTAAAAAATAACAAAATTATATACACAATATATGTCATCAAAATAAATGAAGCTGGATAAACAGCATTTACAAGACAGAAATGTCAGACAATGTCTTTTTAAATTCAGCCTGACAGGTTTTGACTTTTAGAGATCCAACAAAAAATTAAGGAGACAGAGATAGTTAAAATCTAAGTAGAGGAAAAAATTACAGCAGATACTAACCAGAAGAAGCTGGTGTTGCTATTGGAATATCAAACAAATTAGCTTTTAAGGAAAGGTTCTGTTTAGCAGAAAGATATCATAACATCCCTAAGTGTCTAAGTGCCTGATAAAATAGCCTCAAATTGTGCAAAGCAGAAACTGCCAGGAAACCAGGAACATTTGACAAATGCACTATCATAATGAAGGACTTAAACCACATTTTTCATAATACATAGATCAAATGGGCCAAAAAGTCAGTATGAATGTAAAATATTTTAATGCAAAAATTAACTATCTGGATCTAATGAACAGATATGGAACAATGGACCCAACAATTAGACAACAAACCACATTCTTGTTAAGCACTTGCTAACTTCAATGAATTTCAAATGGTAAACACAATTCAATGAAGTTAGAAATCAATTGCAAAAAGGAAATGAGAAAAATGAAACATGTTTGGAAAAAAAAACCTCAGACCACATCTAAAGAATTCATGGATAAATGAAGAAATCACAATGGAAGCAAGAAAATGCTAAGAACTGAGGGATGATGAGAATATCACATTGTAATTTGTGAAATGCAATAAATATTATTGAAGTGGCAACTTACAGCCTTCAGTGCTGCCTTAGTAAAGTTGAAAGTGCTCACGTTCCCCAAACATGGTCATTGTCATCCTAGATCAGGCCCCAGAGAAACTCTTCAATGTACTCTGTGCCAGAAATTATCTGTAAGAAGATTGTTGGGGCCTGGTTTCTCACTGTACAATTTGTGGTAGGCAAAAGTGTATGTGGCACATACACTGACAATAGAAAAAAATATTTATCAAAATGAAAATTCCTTTTTATTCTTTAGATAAAACAATATTAAATTATACAAGTGCTTATCAAGCAATGTAAATTATAGATAAAAAATTTTATCAACTCTTTTAACTTCAATTTTTTAAAAATGTTAACTGTAGTAAAATAGAACGTAAAAGTAGCCATCACTATTATTTGGACCTTGAATGTCACCCAAAGGCCCAGGTGTTAAAGGTTTTGTCTCAAGGGTGATTATTTTAGCTAGCTTTTCATTACTGTGACCAAAATACCCAACAAAAACAACTGAAAAGAAGAAAGGTTTATTTTGGTTCATGGTTTCAGAGGTCTCAGTCCATGGTCAGCTGACTATCTTTCTGGGCCCACGGTGAAGCAGAACATAATGGCAGAAGAGTATGGCAGAAGGAAGCCACTCAGTTCATAACAACCATGAAGCAGAGAGAGCTCCACTCACCAGGAACAAATATAAACCCCAAAGGAACAACCCCAGAGACCTACTTTCTCCAACCACACACTAACTGCCTACAGTTACTGCTCAATTAATCCATATCAGTGGATCCAGATTAGGTTATACTTCTCATAATCTAATCATCATTTCACCTCTGAAAATTCTTGCATTGTTTCACACATGAGTTTTTTGGGGACACTTTTTATCCAAACCATAATAGTGGTGCTACTGGGCAGTAGTGAAAATTTTAAGAGGTGGGAACTAATGGGAGGTCTTTAGGTCTTTGGGGTGTTCACCAAGGGAATTATGGGACACCAGCCCTTTCTTTCTCTTCTGCTCCCTGACACATGATGTAAGCAGTTTTTCACTGCCATGTGCTTCTACTATGATATGTTGTCTCACCACAGGCCCAAAGTAATTGAATCAATCACCATGAACTAGAACCTCTAAAACTATGAGCCAAAATAAACCTTTTGTTTTTATCAGTTAAGAATTTTGGGTATTTTGTTCTAGTGTTAGAAAGTTGATGAACATACCATCATAACCATTTTTAAGTGTACAGTACAATGACATTAAGGCCATTTATATTATTGTACAATAATCACCACCATCTATTTCCAGAATTCTTTACATCTTCCCAGACCTATTAATCATTAACTTGCCATTCTACCATTAACCCAGCCCATGGAAACCACCATTCTATACTCTGTTTCACCGAGTTTGACTATACTAATTACCTCATGTGAGTGAACTCATACTGTATTTGTCCTTCTGTGACTGGCTTATTTTACTTAGCATAATGTCCTCAAGTTTCATCAGTGGTCAGAATTCCCTTTCTTTTTAATATTGAACATTAGTACACTGTATGAATATACCACTTTCTGCTTATCTGTTCACCTTTTGATAGACACTTGGATTACTTCCATTGTTTTGACTATTGTGAATAATGCTACTATGAACATAGGTATACAAATATCTCTTTGAGACAGTGCTTTAAAATCTTTAGGGGGTATACCTAGAAGTGGAATATCTGGATCATACTATGATTCTATTTTTAATTTTTTCATACTGTTTTTTCATAATGGCAGCTCCATTTTACATACTTACCAGCAATGCACAAGAGTTGCAATTTTCTCTGCATCTTTGCCCACATTTGCTGTTTTCTACCTTTTTGTTTTTAAGTAGCCATCCTAATGGATGAGAGGTGATACTTCATTGTGGTTTCTAGTGTTTTTAAAAGAAATTTGTTTGAAAGAAAGAAAGTTATTTAATACTTTGATGCAGGTGTTATAAGAGAGATAATGCCACAATTTATTATGGGAACTCTTTCCAGCTATTTCACCAATTTTCCCACCAAGTTGAAAACAATTAGTTGACTTATAGTTGCAAGTAGTAGAAAATTTAACACCAATGAAATCATCCATGATGCTGAATCATTTCTCTGCTTCTGTTGCATGATAACTATATTTAAACATGACATTATGCTAAGTAAAGTAAGCCAGATACAGGACAACAAATACTGCATGATCTCACTTGTATGTGGATCTAAAAAAATCAAACTCATAGAAGCAGAAAGGTTCTATTGCAGTTGCCAGGGGCTTGTTGAGGACAGGAAAGAATTGGGGAGATGTTGATGAAAATGTACAAAATTTCAGTTAGAAAGGAGGACTTATTTCAGGGGATCTATTGTACTGCATGGTGACTATAGTCAACAATAATATGTTGTATATCAGAAAATTACTGAGAGTAGGCTTTTAATGTTTTATCACAAAAATGATGTTTATTAGCTTGATTGTGGAGATTATTCCACAATGTATACATATATCAAAACATCTCATTTTATACCACAAATATATAAACATATAATTTGTCATTTATCAAGAAAAAAGTCTAGTCCTTGTGAAACAGTCTGTGATTTTTGTATAGCAATATATCTTTTATCAATTATGTCAACATCATTATTAAAATGTCATATTTAATTAGCTTGGTTTTGATATTTTGTTAAATTTTAAAACCAAGTTTGACAAGTCTTGGAATTCATTAAATTTAAATCCTTTAAATTGGTATTGTATTTTTCTCCTTTTCCACCACACCAAAAAAAAAAAAAAAAAGTATTTTCCTATAATTTATTAGATGATTGAAGTGTTATTTTAAATATGATACTTTTCTTGTTTCATCTGGAATTCTGTATCTTGGCTTAAAATACCTGTGATGTGCACTAAATGAAACCCCTGCAGCCTATGCGCAAGCTCACTCTCACACCTGTCAGGTACAGGATGGGGACTGGGATTAGCTAGTCCTGTGACTGCCATCCTGGGAGCAGCAGCCCCATCCTCAGACACAGACCAGGAGCCTGCAGCAAGACTGAATGCATAGCTGCCACCAGCATCACAGAGGAGTCAGAAAGGCACAGGGTTCATGACAGAAGCAAGTCGAAAAATAATCAATACAGTACAATTTGAGTCCATCCGAGGAAGGTCAAAAACAAGCACACTACACAACCTGCTGCTCCGGGATTCAAATGCAGGTGCTAAAACCATAAAACAAAAAGATTGAGACAGAATTTAGGACTCAGCTAGGTCTGTAAAGGGGAGACGGTATGTGCCTGTAGACAGCCTGGAGGTGGGTTGTGAGGGCATATTTCACCTTATGAAGTCTTTTATGAAAGAGGCTGCAGTTCACTAGCATGCTGCTCCATGCTCAATGTTCACAGCCCTCTCAGTTCCGCAGGTGAGACCCCAAAAGGCAGTCATTTCATTATGTGGCTTGGAAAAGGTTATTGCTCCTGACTACACCCAACAAAAGGAGGAATCAATTAGGTGATTTGGAATGCTCATGGTTCTCCTATTCAGTGTCAGCAACCCAGGGTAATTAATGGCCAACAGGGAATAATAAACAATGAGAAAGGATTTTTTTTTTTTTTTTTCATTTCTGAAGCCATGGCCTGGCTTCACCAATTATGTTGAATCGTTATTTTAATATTTGGAACTATTTCTGTTGCTATAGAAATAAACAATGAGGCTAATGAGACAAATATGCCTTTTGAAGAAGTCTAGCCAGCAGCCGCATTCTGCAGACAGCATCTCTGTAGATGGTCTCTGTGGCATCTCCAGGGCAGCCTCCAGGATGAGAGCCCTTCTCTTTTCAGGGACCAAGGCTGGCTGTTTCTGCATTCTCTTCATCAGTGCCGGTCACCTCACAATTGTTTTACACTCCAGCAGTCCGTTCCCAGTTTATGAAGGTGATCTGGGACCAAACCCCTCTCCTTATCCTTTTTGACCTTGAGCAGGATGCTCACTCTCTGGACCTTCAGGTTTTGTCTCTGCAGGGCCAGTAGTGACATCCTCCTCAGTGGCAGTGAAGGCATACACGGAGCTCAAACAGGGTCCTCATGGCTTCCACAGCCCACGGCAAGGCCTCATACCTGCTGCCCTCCACCAACCCCCAGATCTACCAGCCAGCCATGTAAGCTGATTCCAGCCCAAGGTCTCAGCCATTCCTCACTCTCGTGACCTGCAGGCTGCCCTGACCCCTCAGCTGTTTCAGCAGCCAGAGCAGGCACCTGCCCTCTTCCACATCAAACAACACTATTGGCTTCTACCTAGACAGAGAACAAGCTTAGAAGGCTTTGTATTTATTGCTTTGTTCTTATGGGAGGTGGAAAAGAGGGGCTCTTAGAACACTGTGAGCTGTACTCTTACCTGAGGGGCTGGGATTCCCCTTCATCTGGGCTTCAGGGTTAGCTCACAGACTCCCACCACCCTGGTCAGAACCAGCAATCCCTTGGTAATACAAGGACCATGCTGATGAATTGTGAGTTCCCCATTCAACCTAAAAAAACACAAGTACAGAGCTATGGGGCACATCTAGGAACCTTCCCAGAGCAAGTAGTGGGAGCTACTTGTTCTAAAACTCTAAAAACCCACTAGATGAGAACCCCATAGGCACTACCAGGGAATTTTGAGGAAAGAGTTCCAGTGCCTTCTCCCTGAGCAGGGATTTTACTGGCCTGAGAGGAAGGTCCCTGAGGAGAATGAGTTACCAGAGCTGCCAACCACCCTTTATTAGACCAGAGGTCCTTCTGTATTGATGCAGCTTCCACCCAGAACGGCACCCCTGCAGCTAGGTGATAGGCTTGGGTCCCTTGGCTGCACATTAGGAGAAGTAGGTGCTATAAGGTGTTTATTCTAGTGGGGATGGCAGATGCCATAACTGACTGTGGGAACACTGGAGGCAGCATTCCTGGGACAGTATCCTGAGCCTGGCCCTAGCACTGCCACTATGCCTCTGAACAACTCAGCCTGGATGAGATCATAGATCTGCAGTTTCTGAGCCTAGTACTCTGACTATTCATCCCCCAATCTCACATGGAATGGATGTGAACATTCTGCATTAAACTCATTTTCTGTTTAAACCAATCATTTTCTGAAGTTCACATTAATACTAATGTGAAAATATATTTATTAGGAACCATGGGATTAATATCCAGGCCTCAACAGCACCAAATCAGTCATTTTTCTGATATTCTGCAAGCTGGAGTTGTCCACATCCCTGGGACTCTAGAGGACAGTGGCAACATAACTGTTCATGATGTCTAGGAAGTTCCTATTGGCATGTGGACCAGCCTGTGTGATGGCAATGTCTAGGCAGCTTGATATAACCAGGACATCCTACTTTTTCAGGTCTTCTTTCTCAATGCACCCTACAATTCTTATCATTTCTGCCTCTGTCGGCCCAGCCCCTCAGTTCCCAAAGGACCTTCAGAATCTTTTGAAGAATCTGACACAGTGAATCAGCAACAGCAAAGCTGAAATTAGAGCCCAGGTCTCAGGGTCCTGAATGGAGCAGATCTTCACTCTTGCCTAAGAGAGTCTGTACTTGTCCATGGTCCTGACAAGCACAGGGAAAAGTGCCCACTGCAGCAGTGAGTCTGGAGGCTGAATGAAGAATGTGGTGTTCATTCACTCCTAGCATCCCTGTGTACCATGAATGTGCCAGCCATAAACATAGGAATAAAAGACAGTGAAGAAGAGTCCCAGTTGTGTTATTCAGTGGTGCTGCTGAACACCATGATGGATGTGTCCACATGAGGTGGAGAGAGCTGTGGGGACCAAAGGAGGACATGCCCAGAAGCTAGGAAACGTTTCTTGGAGGAGGTGACACTGAATCTGAATTCTGTCAGATGAGGGCAAAAGGCACGGAGGTTAAAGTCAACAGCATGGACAAAATTAAGGACAGGCAAAAAAGCACATGGTGTATTCCAGGATATTCCATCTTTATGTGGTTGTAACCAAGGTATCAGAACAAGGGTGCATCTACTTGGGCCCCCATAGATAGTAATGTACATGATGAGAAATTTCAAAAGTCCACTGGGATGTAATGAAAAGATGACAATTTTGACTACAGAGCACTTTGTGTACAGATTTCCTGGATTTATGTGACCTGGTTTTGTCACTGAATATTCCCAAGCAGGTGTTTGTTTTCTGAATCTCATTTTCTTCCTCTGGGAAGCAATGTGATTGTCTGTCCCTTCCTACCTCCCAGAGCCACTGTAAAGACTAGATGAGATCATGGATACTTTGGTAATGAGGAAGCATACCACTAGGGAAAGGCACAAACAGTACATATAATTGGACTGCTTGAACTTGGATACATCTATACTAATGCACACTCACTGGTATAGTTTGGATCTAGAATGTCCCCCAAAGGGCCATGGTGCTATTAAGAGATGGTGGAACCTTTAGGAGGTAGGGCCTAATGGAAAGAAGGTCACTGGAGGCATGCCCTTGAAGGGGATGTGGGGACCCTGGGCCCTTCCTATCTCTCACTGTTTGCTTCTCAGCTACCATGAAGTGGACAGACCTCCTCTGCATAAGCCCCTGCCATGATGTTCTGCTTCACCACAGACCCAAGGCAGCAGTACCAAAATACTGTGGACTGAAACCTCTAAAATTATGAACCAAAAGAAACCTTTCCTCCTTATAAGATAATTATCTCAGGTCTTTTGTCAAAGTAATGGAAAGCTGACTAACATGCTCCTACTTGCATGTGTACTCTAAACCACATAAACTTCACACACCCACATGCATACGTGCTGCAGAATGCACCAGACATGCATCACACACACACACACACACACACACACACACACACATGCATACATGCTTCAGAATATAATTGAGCATATTTGCATTAAGAAGCAATAAAGATGGGGCTGGGGTTGTGGCTCAGCTGCAGAGCGCTCGCCTCTCACATGCGCGGCCCGGGTTCGATCCTCAGCACCACGTAAACATAAATACATTGCATTGTGTACAACTAAAGTAAATAAATATTTTTTTTAAAAAAAAAAAGCAATAAAGAAAATGTATTAAAACATTAAGTGGAAATTGTATCAAAAGTATGATCAAAATTACGTAAAATTGTATGTTGGAGGATGAATTGTGTCCCCCAAAAAAGATATGTCATATCCTAATCCCTATACCTGTGACTTTGTAAATAGGATCTCTGCAGACATACCATGATGAGGCCCCTTTATAAACAAAGATTTGGCATCTCACAGGACAAAAGGCTTCATGATGATGGAGACAGAAATCAGAGCCATGCATCCACAAACCAAGGAATGCCAAAGAGTCACAGAAACTGGAAGAAATGAAGTGGGATCCTCCCCTAGAGCCTTGGGAGGGAGCACAGCCCTGCCCTCACCTTGATCTTGGACCTCTAGCCTCCTGAACAGAAAATACGTTTCTTCTGTTTAAGACACCCAGTTTGCAGTAGATTGTTAGGGTAGCCAAAGGAAACTCATATATCATTCAAAGAAAACACTGTCTGGAAAAGAACATTCAAATAAGGAATAAGACAAGGGAATTTAACTAGGCAATATCCATGTTCTTTCCACCTCTGTACTTATGTAACCATAATTATCTGAAACATTAGTTCCACTTCTTACATTTTTTGAAATCCAGCCAAATGACCCTGGGAAGACTCTGGGTGCTTCTATCTGTCCAGAAGAGTCCTGTGAGGACCGTCCAGACATGCCAGACACAAGTCTTGACAAGAGACTTACCAGAGATCTTTACAAATAAAAACACGGATATTGGCATATCTGATTGGTCCCTTTAGTAAATGTGCAGAAAGTGGAAGGCATGGTGGAAGAACTGGCTGAGAGACCCACACAGACTGGTCCAGCCCAGCAGGTCCTGGCCAGCAGGTGACCAAGGCAGTCCCCAAGCCCTTCTCTGGCCCTCCCTGGCTGCTCTTTTGCTCTGATCATGTGTCCCCAGAGACTCCATGACCAGGGCTGTTCTGCTAAGAAATCTGCACACATTCTAAGACTGGTCCTTCTCCCCATTTCCCAACTCTCTCTACAATTTTACCAAAGGAAAATTATACCAATAGAATTGAGAATAAAAAGGCAGGACAGCCAATTGCAAATCCAAACCACGAATAGTAAATCAAAGGCAAACCGGTAGAAATTTCTTTGTATTTAATGAGACTTGAAATGTTTGTGATGCTTAATGGAATCAAAGACACAGCCTTTGATGCATACGCCTCATGAAAATTCATTTGTGTGCTTAGTTGACTCTGGGAAAATACCCTGATCTTTTTATGGGTTGTGCTTTATACAGATCCTTGGCTGGGTGAGACACGGTGTTCCTGTTACTACAGACTTGTACCCGACATTGTACATGGATGGTTTTTTTAAAACATCTTACCTAAAAGTGAAATGGCTTTGCCTTTTCCCTGTATTTTCAATTTGTTTCCACCCTATATTAGTCCATTTTCATTACTGAAATAAAGTACCTGACTCATAGCTACTTTATTAAAAAGTTTATTTAGAGCACAATTTTAGAGGCTGGAAGTCCAAACAGCATGGCACAGGCTCTGGGATAGGCTCCCTAGAATACATCAAATCATGGCAGGAGGGCATGTGTATCTCTTTGTCCTTGTGGTCTCTCTCCCTTTCCTTATAAATCCTCCAGGCTTCAGTCACGGGGGCTCCATCTCAATGATGTAATCTAATCCTAATCATTTTCCAAAGTCCATGAACAGATTAAGTTTCTACCCTTGATGTTAACATGTAAGTTTGGGAATTAAACTTCTGCATGAGTTCTGGGGGACAAGTCACATTCAAACCATGGTATGTCCCTTCCCTTTCTATTTGTTCAAAAGCAGTATAGCATGCAGAGTAGAAAGATGAAAACTCTGGCAAGGTGTAGCACAAGGTTCTCCTCCCAGGCAAGAATCCAGATGCTCTGTGCTCCGGTTAGATCACCCATGAAGAGTGACAAGGAATAGCCACGAGGATTTGAAGAAATTTTTGTGAAGAGTCTGAGGAGGAAACACCTACCTGTACAGCGCATGACCAACCATGCATCTGTGTCTAAAGTTCTCCCACTCCCTGTTCTGGTCTTATTTTTAAATAGGAAGTGATCAAACTCATCTCTTGCTCCACACCAGACAATGAAGAGCAAATGGAAAGTTTAAATAATTGCTCTTATGAGGTCAGGGGCTGGAGGGAGTGAGTAGGTGAGGCTCCCACTGCCACACTTGCATCCTGCAGATGGCTGCATCTCAGTTGAGCCTGGAGACTGGGATGATTTGTAAAGGGTGAAGGAAGACTGGGCTGAGTGCACCAGCCACCTGGTGTGGGCAGCTATCCTGAGCCCCAAGCTGAAGAAATAGGAAGCTGGTGTCCCCGGGGGGTCTAAGAGTGAAGGTGCTACAAGTGGGAGCATGTGGAAGGGAAGAACAGAGGGGCTACAGAAGGCCGCACCTTCCAAGCTGAAAGCAGTTGAGTGCTCTGGGAAGGTAAGCAGCATTTGCTAGATTCTGCAGAGCTTTCCTGGAACAGCCACCAGCCACCACAGTGCCTCACCCCAACCCAAAACAGGAGCAGAGCACACTGCAGCACCTTGCACAGCCCCCCAGTGACAGAGGGCTCCTACCACCAGCAACCTTTAGGGTGGAGGTGGGGGAACTTTTCACACAGAAACTAGCATTCTGTCTTTCCAATCTGTAGAAAACATCTAATGCCCTTCCTCATGGTGAAATTTGAACACAAAATTGTGCTCACTCCTGTATTTTTTCTCCTCTTGCCTAGACTCTCAGGTGGTCCTGTGTGGATGTGTGATGCAAAGGCCCATAGCTGAACACTGACCCCAGGCCAGCCAAGACCAGGGAGGAGTAGGGCTGGGCAGCTACTCCAAGTTCCCTGCTCTGTTCTTTCCCAGCCCCGCCCTGGTGCTCTCATGCTTTTCGAGCTGTGGACCCAAAGGCAGGGCCTTAGTGTCTTCCTTCACAGCCCATTCATTGTCTGCCTTTAATCACTGCAAAACAAAAACACAAATAAAATGCAATTGGCACCTTTTTCTAAGAAATAGCAAATTAGGAGATGCTTTTCTAAAACAGTTTAAAACAAATGACAAAAGCAAGAGCAAGCTAAAGACCTATAATGAATGATGTAAGTGCTTTAAATTCCATTTTGATTAGAAACAAAATCCAAAGAAATACTGCTTTTTGTTATGCAGTATCACAGATACGTTCAAATATTCATTTAAGTCTTATCTTCTCCAAAAAACCTTGTGTTAATACTGCAACCTAAATGCATTACTGCATTGTTTGTGGATGAACGACTTTCATAAAGATATACGCTCTTTCTGAATTAGCATAGAGATTTAATGCGATTTCATCCCAGTGGGATACATTTGAACTAGAAACATTGATTCGAAAATACATCTGAAAGAATTAATAAAGAGGTTGCTAAGACACTTTTTAAAGTGAAAAGTAATGAGGGAGTTTCTCCTTTAAGGTAACTTTAAATGTTTTTGTGTTTTTTTTTTTTTTTTTTCCAAACAAGGAAAGTTATTTTGGGTGGGAAAAAACTGCATTTAAAGATTGTCAGTTTAAAGATGAGTGAATGTGCTCATCACTGACTCACAATGCAGACCTATAGATCTATCCCCTCCCTGTGCCTGACTGTCCTGCTGTAAGCCATGTCTCCTTGACCCCTGGCCGAGGACATCCACCGAGGGCCACAGATGCTGGAGTACCTAGACATGCCCTGGAACCAAGATGCAGTTGCTCTGTCCTCTGATTTTCTTCTGATGCAAACACAACCAAGTATTGACACCACCCTGTGACTGTCCCTATTTTTAGATGGAGTTTCTGTCCTTATGGACAGAATGGGGAGGTATCTGCCTAGCTTGCCCATTCCAGAAAATTCCTTTGTGTTAGTTGTTCTGCACACATGTGATTTGGAAACAAGCTCTCTCCCCATGGTGATCTCTCCGTGGCTGACCAAACCTTGGGAGGACATAACTAAGACATGATTCCCATTCCCATTCAGGAGGGTTAAACATTGTACCCTCTGCACCAAGAATTACCCTGGTCATTTTGCCCTTATGAGAGTCACTGTGCAAAATGTGCACACATGGGTTGAGTGGCATTGGACTCTCGGGCTTCAAGCTTGGCAAGATTGCGCAACAGGGAAACACAGGGCCAGGGTTGAGTTTTGGATTCAGAGTAGCACTGGGCTTTGCCCTGATGTACTTTTCAGGATCCCACATTACATTGGTCATCCTATTGTAAGAGCCTTAATGAGGAGGTAGCTAAGATGGCGGCTGGCTGACAGCAAAAGAGGAGACGTTTAATTGTTTTCTCCTGACCTTAATGTAATCTACTAAGAATCTTTCTGTGCCCGTGAACACTGTGTGACGCACCTGTAAGTTGAGCTTGTGACACGTGTATACTTGTTAAGGTGAAGAGTATTTAAGCAGGAAGGGTTGGAGTTGTTTGGGGGTTGTTGTTGGAGTTGGAGAGAGAAGTCAGAAGAGATAGCAGAATAAAGAATCTACTCGTTTCCAGTCTGCCTCCGAATTCTTTCCCACGGTATCTTTGCTGCAGGTGGCAGCCGCTGCAGGCGGCAACATCCTGTCTCCTCAGTTTCTCAGCTCTTTCATGTCTTAGATGACCTTGACAGTTGAGAGCAGTATGGTCAAATATTTTGTAGACTATCCCTCCATTGGTATATGTCTGATGTTTTCTTGTGGTCGGACTGGGGTTATTTAGGAAGACTACAGAGGTAAAATGCCATCAACATCTTATGAGATCATGGTATTTGCTGTCACCATGGACTCACTGATGTTGACCTTCACCACCTGGTTGGGTAGTGTTTGCCAGTGTCCCCTACAGTAGAGTGACTTTCATTTTCCTTTCCATACAACACTCTACAAGGAAGTCACCAGGCATGGTGAATGCTTGAGGAACAGAGAGATGTACTCCACTTCCATGAGGGTGGAGCATCTACATACATTTTTGTCAAGACAGATTTTGTCTGTTCTTCCATTTATTTAAATCATTGTGGATTTATGGATATCTACTCAGACTTTGAGCTATAACCCAACACTACTTCATTAATTTTCTTGCTCAAATGGCCCCATTGGGACTTTGGGAGCTTTCAGTTGGTTCCTGCATCCTTTTGACAGGCCCCATCATTTGTAATTTATTGTTTTCTATATTCCCTCACTTTCTGAAACTACATGATGTTCCAGGTTCCTCCTATATACTGTATCGTCTCTGTCCAGCCCTGTAATCAGCCAATTCTCCAGTGAGCCCTGATTCCTTTAATTAGAGAGTCATTTTAGAAATCAAGACCTGGACACTAGGTGGGTTTAATATTATTGGGGTGTCTTTGCTCCTGGAACCTCTCAGAAGACAACTAAGAAACTTGTTGCATACTAACCCATGCACACACAGCTGTATAAATAAACCTAATATTTGTCTATATGTGTCTATGTCCACCCATCTATAGGTAAATTTGTATATCAGGCTAAACATGAGTTCATGCTTCTCTCTCTAACTCTTCATTCAGCACCAAATGCATTAGTCTAGGTTTCCTTCCAACTTACCTATGAAACGGTGTTTGCAAAAGAAACTTGTCAATCACTTGCTGCCAGATATTATAGCACTGAAAAACTGGAAATTAGATTTTTTTTCTTTCTGTTAAAATGATCAGTTTGTAGAATTTTATCTCATTTTAAGCTGAGGCAATAAAGGTTTCTTTTATTTCTATAACCCACCCAGATAGCAGAGATTCCTCATGTCTCAGGTATGTCTCTGCTTTTTGGTGACTTTCTTGTGTCCTTCACTAAAAACAGAACGTGGGAGGAAACTCACTGCTGAGACTCAGACTCCTTCAGGCATGTGATCATCTTCCATGTTTATTTAAAACTCTGTATGTTGGTATTTTTTACTAAATAGTCAAACTATTAAAGTTGTACCATGTTGTACCTGAGAGAGTAAAACAACCACTGCACTGGTCACAAACTGTTGTTCTTTGACATCCATGCTTGAGCATGCAATCTTAAGTGACCAAATCTCTGATAATGCTTCTAATTTTGCCTCCCCAAGATCAAACCCTAAACTCAGAAATAAAATAAACTATTTTAGTTCTTTTTTTTTTTTTAACACTTGGAACCATTCTTGTGATTTCCCAGATAGGTACAAGAAAATCACAAAGGTTTGTGTATGTTCTTAGCTACAGAGATAACATTGACTAAACTCACATAAAAATAATAATAAATTATGCTATAGAACTTATATATAGATTTCCCTCCATTTCTATGCAGTTGGTTACATTTAGAAAAAAAAAAAAGGCAGCTACATCTTTCTTATCACCAGTTCCTGCTTTCTAGCTGTGATTGCTGAAGGCTCTGCTCTAACTTACAGGATAAGAAATTAGGTCTTCAGCAAGTGAAATTTGTTTCAGAGCTGCATGGAAAATTAACCACTTAGATTCCAAGTTCAGGGGGAGGTTAGGCTTTGATGACTTTTAGACTGTTCCCAGGGCCAAGTCAAGATTTCCAGGACTCTACATGTGAGAAGCAAATGAGTCCATGAGAGCAGAATACTACACCACGAGCCCATGGATAAGAATGAACCACATGGGCTGGACAAACAGATGGGAGAAACATAACGACAATCATTCATTTGGAATGTCACTGAACTGTTTTCTGAATTATCTGTTTTTTGTTGGGTACGGGTAAACTTTTTGCCTTTTTTAAAAAAATCTATTTATTTCTAACCCTCAACTTTGTAAACTAAGGTTTAACAAACTGAAATGAAATTTTTAAGAGGCCATTTTCTTCAGCTATTTAATAATACACCCTGCTGCTAAAGCTCACATTGTGTGGTTAACATCCCTCATCCCCATAAGAGAAGGGATCATTGCCCACGTGTCCACTCAGCCCACATATCCTTGTGCTCAGTCTCACATGCAGAGTGTACCCTCCAATATTTGTTGGGCAGTAACACAGAAAGTATTTATTCCTAGAGATAAAACAGTGAATAGGCATACATGGATTTTTATTTATGGATTTAAGGTTGATTTGAATTGAATTTAGGAATATTCTGTAGGGGCACGGCCCACCCTCCCTCTATTCCATGTGCCTCTAACTCTGATCACAAGGGGGTCATACAAGTGGTCACAATGTGGCAGATGGTCTGTCTGCTTCACAATGTTGTACCTAAGAGATTTAATAACGAACATGTGGCTTTGGAACAGTGACAAGGTCAAATGCAGATTATTCAGACCCGGGTGCCCATGGGAAAGGGTTTGGTGATAATGATTGAGGGAAACTCAACAGTGTTGAGAGGTGGTTTGAGAGCAGAAGTCAATCTGCATACATCACAATATAATTTTCTCAAAAGTTCACTTAATCCCTCAATTTCTTTTTATGTAAATCGCACAGGACCAAGTGAAGATCAAATGAAATGTGAAAACATCACATCAAACAGAGGTTGTGCTCTGTGATCCTTCTGCAGGAGGGCCAAAGGCACTGCCATGTCAGGCCCTAACCCCCCAAATCCTATCATAGCCCTGCTTAGGAACTAAAGGAGGGGAGGTTGATGTGTGAGCCATGGCCTTATGGGGGGGAGGGGGACCCCAGGAAAGGCTCTGCCCTTGGAGGAAGAAGACAAGGACAGAACTATGTGCAGAGACGGTCATTGCATCCAACGCCTGCTGTGTGCAGTGGGCAGGAAGGGGCATCCTCAGCTGCAGGAAGATGGGGCTTCTGGGCTCAGAGTGCAGAGCTTCAGAACGCGTTCTTGTCTTTGTGCTTCAGGATCCCAGGCCAGGGTAGGCCAGTCCTGCCTTTCCCTGCCTGAGGGAGTATGCAAAGCAGGAGCAGAATGTAACCTTCCAAGCTGGGTGTGGTGACACATGCCTGTAATCCCAGTGGCTCTGGAGACTGAGGCAGGCAAGTTCATAGCCAACCTCAGCAATTTAGTGAGGCCCTGTCTCAAAATAAAAATTTTAAAAAGAGTGGGACTGGCTCAGTGGTTAAACATCTCTGGGTTCAATCCCTAATACCCACCCCCTCCCAAAAAAAAAGTTGGTGGGGGGGACGCCAAGTAGGGCTCGGAGCATTCCCCTGGCAGGATCCTCCCAGGGGAACCAGGTATGCGTGTACATGTGTGCACATGTGTCTGTGATGGTAATTGTGTTTGTGTGCATCGTCTTTGTGTAGGTGTATGTATGAATGAAAAAGCAAGTGGGTGTACAAATGTGTGAGTATGTGTAGGAGTATGATTATGTGTGTATGTGTGTGCCTAAGTGTGAGTGTGTCTGTGAATTCAAGTGCATGAGTATACAAGTGTGTGTGAGTAAGTGTGCGTGCCCACCCCAACCAGGCAGGAGACATTGCACACATTATAAGGACAAAATTACAACAATTTAGTTGAAAATCTTGATTGGCTTTTTTTTAATTCTAGAATTCAAATAATTCTATAAATAATTCCATAAAATATAATGAGGGTTCCAGTGAGCTGAGCAGAAGAGGTTGGTTTTATAGACAGAGAAATGTTAAAATAAAGCAACAAACAAAATGAGTTGATCATTTCAAAGTCACTTTCCTTGTAAGGTGGGGACAGAGAGTTAAAACAGGAAGAAAATAACTGACTACGGGTTAACATCAGGTTCCTTTCTTGCAAGGATTAAGGCAGAAGGGACTTTATTATCATGCCATCTTAAACTAGCCTGTTTGGTAAATTTGCTGCTATCTCATTTCTCCTGGATTTTGAAAGCTCAGATAATAGCTTAGTTTCTGTTTAGTAACTATGAATGAGTGACCCATTTTGATTTTTCATGTGGTCAGATGGGACCCAGAGCAGAAGCATTGTTCAAAAACAATGGCCTTCTATAACTTTTATTTGACAAAATGGAAGATAGATGCAAGCTTGGAGAAAATGGGAGGACATCACTCCCAAAAAGGGTAAGTTGGTCCCAGTGGAGGGCAGAAGATAGCAGTGAGGTTCAGACCCCCGCTGCCCAGATCCATGGAGTGGAACCAGGGGGCATCTACCAGAGTTGGGCTTTTGTGCTGGGAAATAGATTCTTGGAAATTCAAGAGCAATTGGACATTAAATATTCCAGCTCAGGTCTTCTAAGAGCCTTGGCAGTGCCCCAGAGACAGCCATGTTTCAGCACACAGTCTACATTCATCCATCTTTATTCATTCAACTCCCATTTATTATCTGTCCACCACCTCATCTTAAGATTCCAGAAGTGAATAACATGATGTCCTTGCCCTCCAGAGTCATGCAATCTGGTGAAGAACTGAGAAGATTTCTATAGTCTGGATCTTGAATGTCCTCAAATTTCCATGAGTTAAAGACTGATCTCCAGCCATGGCACTATTGAGAGGTAGCGGACCTTTAGAAGTTGGACCCTAGTGGAAAGAAGTTAGGTCATTGGGCCAGGCACTTAAGGAGAGATTAAGCCCCAGCCACTTCCTGTTGCTGTCTTTGCTTCCGGGTAATCGTGAGATGTGTATCTAGCTTTACCACATGCTCCCACCATGATGTACCATGCCGCTACAGGCCTGAAGCAACAGAGCCAAGCAACTATGAACTGAAACCTCCAAAATTATGAGCTAAAATAAACCTTTCCACCTTATAAGGTGAAGTATCTCAGGTATTTGTTATCATCATGGAAAGTTGACTAACACAAGGTTTAAACATTCCAACAAGCATTTTCCTACTATGTTAGGGTTTTACAGAGAAACAGAACCAACAGGATGTATGTATATATAGAAAGAGACTTATGTTAAGGGATTGGCTCATGTAACTGTGGGGCTGGCAAGTCTGAAATGTGCAGGGTGCTAGTAGTCTGGAGACTCAGGAAGAGCCAAGGCTCCAGCTCCAGTCCGAAGGCCATCTGGAGCAGAATTCCCTCTTCCTCAGGGAGCCTCAGTCTTGTCTTTCATGGTTGAGGCCCACTACATTATGGAGGGTCATCTGCTTTACTCAAAGTTAACTGATTTAAGTGTTAATCTCATCTAAAAAAAAATACTTTCACAGAAAAATCTAGATTGGTATTTGACCAAATATCTGAGCATACAGGCCAATAAAATTAACTTCTCACATCTACTATAATAGAAGTCCCAGGAACAGAATGTGGACCTGAAGACAGGAAAGGAAACATGAATCAAGCTCCAAGGGTCAAAGCATGGGCCACCTGAGTCACACCTAGAAGAACAGCACTGGCCATGGCTAAGCAGGAGACAGGAGCAGAGGGCAGGTATTGTAGAGAGAATAATGGGAAAAACTGCACTGGAGGATATCCAGAGAGAGGGTGCCTGAGACTCACAGAGACTGTGACAGAGTTGAGCAGGGAATACCAGGTCAGTGCAGGCTGGGAGGTCACCGTGCAGAGCACAAGTGGGAGCCACCCCAAATCAAAGTCTCCAGCACGTAGAAAAGTTATGTCCCACTTTGGACACCAATGTGAGTGAGCCTGTAGCTGGATTGTATCTTGTGACTTTTACATGATGTGCTTCAAGTTAGGAAATCAAAGTTCAATGAGCTCATTTAAAATGTGAGAAATTCAGGGGACAGATTGTGGATAGGTGGGCTCACCTGGATGCCACTGCTGACCTGCCTACCCGAGTGATCTGGGCCTACTTATTAATCTTCTCTGAGGTTCAGTTGCCATATCTGCCAAATTAAGAACTTGATACCATCTCATGGGGCACAGTGATGACTAAAGGTGTACATAATTGTCCCTGGCACGTGACCTGGCTACATCCCCAGTGACAATGATAGTTCTCCTGGAAGCAAAGCCAGAGTGTCCAGAATTGCTGCAAAAGTCACTTTGCCATAATTCCAAGTTTTCATGTTACCTGAGTGTCTTTAAAATGAAACCCAATTCTACAACTTAATATCCCCATCACAAAGATTGCAGGCAAAGAACATGAAGGTGAGGATATTTTCCAATCTAAAGGTATCTTAGAAAGCATGGTGGCCACCTGCCTTATTTCCAAGGTTGTTGCACCTGACATGGTAACTTGTACCTGGTGCATGCACTGTAAGATATTGTTAAACAAGTGGGTATTCGACTGGGTACGTGGATCAGTGCTAGAGCCTTTCCCTAGCATGCATAAGGCCTAGGGTTCAATTCCTGGCATTGTAAATATATACATATAAAATAAATAGGGAGCCACCAGTAGCTGCTGCCACTGCCTGCAGGTCGGGGAACAGGCCCCAAATCAAGGAATTCGCCACTGACCACCTGTATATCCCCAGTTCCATCTGCCTATTCCAGAGCAACTGGTAGCCACTGCTGCTGCCTGCAGGTTGGGGAGCAGGCCCAGGCTGAGGAGGGTCGCCAGGACCGCCCATGTAATCCCCACTCCAGCCGCCCACTCCAAAGCTGCCTACAGGTCAGGAGGCAGGCCCTGGGCCAAGGAAGGGCCCGCCGCCCACCTGCCCAACCCCTTCCACCACACCTGGACTGGGAAGAGACACAGGAGGAAGAAAGTGGGGAGAAAAAAGCCAGACCTCCTGCTCCACCACACAGGGGCCAAGAGGAGATCTGGAGAGAGAGGCTCGCCCCAAGCCCACAACTTGGAGAGGCAACCCGCGCCTGCCTGGAGAGGCACTCAGCACTGGGGTTCAGTGCTTTCACAGCCCAACATCAAGATAATTATAGACTTGAGGCTGCCACTGCCACAAAACTGAGAAAGCGCTGCTACTATTAAGGAACAACAAAAGGTACTGGTAAGGCATCACTAAGGTCCCTGTGGACCAGGCTGCACCAGAGGGTGCTTTACTAAAGGTGCTACCAGTTATCCTGTTGTGACCTAACAGGGAGGATTACATGAGGATGCCTATCTCTTGTTTCTCCTACTAACACCCAAATTCTCATGATTACCCTCTCACTAGTCAAATAATATAATACTTCTATTTTCTCACATCCTTCCTCACAAACATCTTAGCCAAGTGTCAAATCTGTAAATATAAAATTAGAAGCTAACTGATATATGGCAACACCTTGGGTACATTGAATGCTGTAATATTGATCTTTCCCTTAAAAGTGAGGCATCGGGTAACCTGAAGGGATGCTATAAGACAATAGGGCAGAAGCAGTAACACCTCAGACTTATACTGCAAGAGAGGAAAACACATAGATATCATGAAAAAACAAGGGAGGAAAATGCCCCAAACAAACCAAGATACTACAGCAATAGAATCCATAGAAAGCACAGTAAGTGAAATGTCAGAGAAGGAATTCCAAATATACATAATTAAAATGATTTGGGATTTAAAAAATGACCTAAGCGAGCAGATACAGGCAAAAATTGATCTCTCCAAAAAAGAGATAAGAGATCAAATACAGGCCACCATCAATCACACCAACAAAGAGATAAGAGAACAAATACAGGTAGCAAAAGATTACTTAAAGAAAGAGATAGAGAGTCTGAGAAAAAAAAAAAAAAAACAGAAATACTTGAAATGAAAGAAACAATAAGCCACTTAAAAACTCAATAGATAGTATCACCAACAGATTGGATCACTTGGAAGACAGGACCTCAGACAATGAGGACAAAATATATAATATTGAAAATAAAGTTGACCTCACAGTGAAGATGGTAAGAAACCATAAACAGAATATCCAAGAATTATGGGATACCATCAAAAAACCAAATCTTAAATTTATTGGAATTGAGAAAGGTGTGCAGAGAATCAAACCAAAGGAATGCAAAATCTCTTCAATGAAATAATATCAGAAAATTTCCCAAGCAAGAAGAAACAACTTGAAAACCAAATACAAGAGGCCTATAGGACACCAAACTTACAAAATTACAATAGACCTACACCAAGGCACATTATAATGAAAATGCCTAGCATACAAAATAAGGATAGAATTTTAAAGGCCCCAAGAGAGAAAAACCAGATAACCTATAAAGGAAAACCAATACGCATCTCAGCAGACTTTTCAACCCAGACCCTCAAAGCCAGGAGATTCTGGAATAACATATACCAAGCTCTAAAAGACAAGGGATGCCAACCAAAAATCTTATATCCAGCAAAATTAGGCTTTAGATTTGATGATGAAATAAAAACATTCCAAACATTCCATGATAAACAAAAGCTAAAAGAATTCACAACAAGAAAGCCAGCATTACAGAACATTCTTGGCAAAATATTTCACGAGGAGGAAATGAAAAACAACAATGAAAATCTGCAAAGGGAAGAACTACAATAAAGGAAAATCCAACCAAAGGAGAAACCAAATCAAGCTAAATATCAAAAATAAATAAATTAATTAATTAATTAATTAAATTTAAAAATGACTGGTAATACAAATCATGTCTCAATAATAACCCTGAATGTTAATGTCCTAAACTCACCACCAATTAAAAGACATAGGCTGGAGCCAGGCACGGTGATGCATGTCTATAATCCCAGCACTTGGGAGGCTGAGGCAGGAGTATTGTGAGTTCAAACCCAGCCTCAGCAATGGTGAGGCACTTAGCAACTCAGTGAGACCCTGTCTCTAAATAAAATACAAAAAAGGGCTGGGGATGTGGCCCAGTGGTCAAGTTCCCATGAGTTCAATCCCCGGTACCAAAAAAAAAAAAAAAAAAAAAAAAAAAAAAAAAGACATAGGCTGATAGATAGGATTGAAAATTAAAAGACCCAACAATATGCTGCCTTCAAGAGACACATCTCATAGGAAAAGACGCCTACAGACTGAAGGTGAAAAGATGGGATAAAATATACCATTCACATAATCTATGTAAGCAAGCAGGGGTTTCCATCCTCATATAAAACAAAGTAGATTTCAAGCCAAAGGTAATCAAAAGAGATAAAGATGGACATTTCATACTGCTTAAGGGAATTATACATCAACAAGAAATAACTGTGATAAATATATATGCCCCAAATAACAGAGCATCCACTTTCATCAAACAAACTCTTCTCAAGTTCGAGAGTCAAATAGATCACAACACAATAATTCTAGGTGACTTTAACACACCTCTTTCACCACTGGATAGATCTTCCAAACCAAAGCTAAACTGTAGAATTCAATAATATAATCAATAACTTAGATTTAACTGACATATATAGAGTATACTATCCATCAATGAGTCAATACACTTTCTTCTCAGCAGTATATGGATCCTTTTCTAAAATAGACCATATATTATGCCATAAAGCAACTCTAAGCAAATATTAAAAAGTAGAGATATTACCATGCATCCTATGAGACCACAATGGAATGAAATTAGAAATCAATGATAAAATAAGAAACAAAAATTACTCCAACACCTGAAGACTAAATAATATGCTACTGAATGAACAATGGGTTGCAGAAGACATCAAGAAGGAGATTTAAAAATTCTTAGAGGTAAATGAGAACACTGATACAACATATCGAAATCTCTGGGACACTATGAAGGCAGTACTAAGAGAAAAGTTCATTGCATGGAGTTCATTCCTTCAAAGAAGAAAAAGTCAACAAATAAATGAACTAACATTACATCTCAAAGCCCTAGAAAAAAGAAAAACAAATCAATCCCAAAAGAAGTAGAAGACAGGAAATAATTAAAATCAGAGCCAAAATAAATGAAATTGAAACAAAAAAATTGAAAAAATTGACAGAACAAAAAGTTGGTTCTTTGAAAAAAATAAATAAAATTGGCAAACCATTAGCTATGCTAACTAAGAAAAGGAAAGAGAAAACTCAAGTTACCAATATATGTGATGAAAAAGGAAATATCACGACGGACACTACGGAAATACAGAAGATAATTAGAAATTATTTTGAAAATTTATACTCCAATAAAATAGAAAATAATGAAGGCATCAACAAATTTCTAAAAGCATATGATTTGCCCAAACTAAATCAAGATGATATACACAATTTAAATAGATCAATTTCAAGCAAAGAAATAGAGATGCCATCAAAAACCTACCAACCAAGAAAAGCCCAGGACCAGATGGATACACAACCGAGTTCTAAAGACCTTTAAAGAAGAACTAACACCAATACTTCTCAAACTATTTCATGAAATAGAAAAATAGGGAACTCTTACAGACTCATTCTATGAGGCCAATATCACCCTGATTCCAAAACCAGGCAGAGACACATCAAACAAAGAAAACTTTAGGCCAACATCTCTAATGAATATAGACGCAAAAATTCTCAGTAAAATTCTGGCAAATCGAATACAAAAACATATCAAAAAGATGGTGCACCATGATCAAGTGGGGTTCATTCCAGGGATTCAAGGTTGGTTCAACATAAGGAAATCAATAAATGTAATTCATCACATCAATAGACTCAAAGATAAAAATCATATGATCATCTCAATAGACTCAGAGAAAGCATTTGACAAAATACAGCACCCCTTCATGTTCAAAACGCTAGAAAAACTAGGGATAACAGGAACATACCTCAACATCATAAAGGCCTTCTATGCTAAGCCCCAGGCCAACATCATCCTAAATGGAGAAAAATTGAAAGCATTCCCTCTAAAAACTGGAACAAGACAGGGATGCCCTCTTTGACCACTCCTATTTAACATAATTCTTGAAACCCCAGCCAGAGCAATTAGACAGATGAAAGAAATTAAAGGGATACAGATAGGAAAAGAAGAACTCAAATTATCCTATTTGCAGACAATATGATTCTACACATGGAAGATCCAAAAAATTCCACTAGAAATCTTCTAGAACTAATAAATGAATTCAGCAAAGTGGCTGAATTATAAAATCAACACCCATAAATCAAAGGCATTTCTGTACATCAGTGACAAATCCTCAGAAAGAGAAACTAGGAAATCTACCCCATTTACTATAGCCTCAAAAAAAAAATGAAATACTTGGGAATCAACTTACTTAACAAAAGAAGTGAAAGACCTTTATAAGAAAAACTACATCACACTAAAGAAATAAATAAAGAAGATCTTAGAAGATGGAAAGATCTACCTTGTTCATGGATATGTCGAACTAATCTTGTCAAAATGACTATTCTACCAAAAGCACTATACGATTTCAATGCAAAGCCAATCGAAATCCCAATATCATTCCTCTTAGAAATAGAAAAGGCAATCATGAAATTCATCTGAAAAAATAAGAGACCCAGAATGGCCAAAGCAATTCTTAGCAAGAAGAGTGAAGCTGGTGGCATTGTTATTCCAGACCTTAAATTGTACTACAAAGCAATAGCAATAAAAACAGCATGGTATTGGCACTAAAATAGACCAGTAGACCAATGGTACAGAATAGAAGACACAAAGACTAACCCACACATCTACAATTATCTTATATTAGACAAAGGTGCCAAAAACATACATTGGAGAAAAGACAGCCTCTTCAACAAATGGTGCTGGGAAAACTGGAAATCCTCATGTAATAAAATGAGAGTAAACCTCTATCTCTCTCCATGCACAAAACTCAACTCAAAGTGGATCAAGGACCTAGGAGTTAAACCAGAGACTTTGCACCTAATAGAAGAAAAAGTAGGCCCAAATCTCCAACATGTTGGATTAGGTCCCAACTTTCTTAATAAGACCCCTATAGTACAAGAATTAAAACCAAACATTAATAAATGGGATGGATTCAAACTAAAAAGCTTTTTCTCAGCAAAAGAAACAATCAGTGAGGTGAACAGAGAACCTACAGAATGGGAGCAAATATTTACCACAAGCACATCAGACAGAACATTAACCTCAAGATATATAAAACTCTCAAAAACCTTAACACCAAAAAAAAAAAAAAACCCAATCAATAAATGGGCTAAGAAACTGAACAGACACTTCTCAGAAGATGATATACAATTAATCAACAAATATATGAAAAAATGTTCAACATCTCTAGCAATTAGAGAAATGCAAATCAAAACTACTCTAAGATTTCATCTTACTCCAGTCAGAATGGCAGCTATCATAAACACAAACAACAATAAATGCTGGCGAGGATGTGGGGAAAAGGGCACACTCATACATTGCTGGTGGGACTGCAAATTGGTGAAGCCAATCTGGAAAGTAGTATGGAGATTCCTAGGAAAACTTGGAATGGAACCACCATTTGACCCAGCTATCCCACTCCTCGGTCTATACCCAAAGGACTTAAAAACAGCTTACTGCAGGGACACTGCCACATCAATGTTCATAGCAGCACAATTCATGATAGCTATATTGTGGAAACAACCCTGATGCCCATCAGTAGATTAATGGATAGGGAAATTTTGGTATATATACACAATGGAACACTACTCAGCACTAAAAGAGAATAAAATCATGGCATTTGCAGGTAAATGGGTGGAGTTGGAGAAAATGATGCTAAGAAAATTATTTTAGCCAATCCCAAAAAACCAAAGGTCGAATGATTCCTTTGCTATGATGATACTGACTTATAATGGCAAGGGAGGGGGGATGAGAGAATTGAAGGAACTTTAAATAGAGCAAAGGGGGGAGGGGAAAAGAGTAAGTAAGGGGATATGAATAATGACAGAACAAATTAGACATCAATACCCTAAGTACATGTATAAAAACACAAATGGTGTAAAATACTTTATGTAAAACCAGTGACTTGAAAAATTGTGCTCTTTATATGTAATACAAAATGAATTGCACTCTGCAAGCATGTATAACAAATTAGAATAAAAATAAATAAATATGCTAAATTTGTTATCATTTGGGGAACTCATGTTGCAGGAATGGCCTGAAGCACCAGGCCAGCATGTGGTCAAGCTTGGGATCCCTCCTCAGTCCTAGCACCTGGCTTCAGATGGTGGAATATGTTTGAGGACTGACTAGTGAGAGAAATCTAAAAATACGCGTGTACAGCCTCATCACTCAAATATCAACAGATACCAAAATTGCTATCCTGAGGAAGAGAACCTCAGAAGCTCCAGCAGTAGCACAAGAAGCACTTTCAATAACACGGCCTGATTTTCCCACAGCATATGGTCCTGGTAATTAGCACAGCCACACGTGGCTCCCCTCACTGTAAGTCTGTGACATGACGCAAGAGAAATCAGCAGGAAATTGCAGTTTGTTTTGACTTGGAGTGCATGCAGTCACATATGGTTCTAATAAGCTTTGAATTAACAATCCCTTTGTCCCTATAAATGTTTTTAGAGCAGACCATTCTGGTCTTTCCTGAAAGATAGGGTGACCAAAAAAAGTGGAATTGAAGCAGATTTGCTTTACTCCCAGCACATTTTAGTTCTCTAGAATGTACCACAGGCTGTATACCACCGAGTTCTGCCCCATCCCCATCTTCGTTAGCATAATTCTCACAGCAGAAGGGATTCATCAAATCTTCAGGTAACTTGGAACAAGACCTCTTAAAATAAATATCTAAAATAATAATCTCAATCTGGACAAAGCTCTTGGACAAAATTTCTGAGAGAAAACTATGGGGGTTTAAATGGTGGCATTTGTCTTCGAAAGGCATAAAAAGACCTGTAGTTTAAGGTGATCCTGAGGTGTATGGGGTATGGCTGCAAGAGAAGCTCCTGTCCATGGTCCTGCATTCTCGTCTGCACAATTAATGCATAGAGTACTGTGTTCCATTCTGAGTATCACAGTCTCAACAAGATGAAACCATTGAATGAGAATTGTGTGTAATAATATTATCAGATAATTTATGCACATTAAAGTTTAAAAATAGTTGCTGAGAAAACAAGGCTCAATATGTTTCCTTGAACTTAACTGATCCATAATACAGCTTCTATGTAGGAACAAGACAGAAAGGAAGTAAGAATATTCTGCCTAAATTATAGAGAAACTGTCCCCTGGTGTACATTTGCTCAACACTTTGCTTTCGTAGTGGCATTTATTTCAGGGTTTGACACGCCGTAATAAACATAAAGGTATTCAAATCAAATCATTGTTTTCCCAATACTTGAAAATTGGAAAATAAAGTCCAACAAAATAAATATGTCAATCCATCTCACTTCCTGTAGACAACCAATATTAATAGATGGGCTCTGCAGATATCCTACACAGCCTGAGGACTGGCAGGAATTCAACCCCTCAGAGCTTTGTTGCTAAAAGTGTGTGCCATGCGCTGATGAACCAAGGGGCTTCCAAACACACAATCTCTTTCTGTCTTTCTCTGTTGCATTTCTGTCACCAGTCTTCTTATTTCTGTAGACCAGCTGCCTAGAAGAAACAAGCTGCTCACAGCATATGCAAGCCTTGGAGAAAGACTCCATTTTATTGTAGCCCTCGTTCAACTTTTACAGAGAAAGAAGAGCCCATTCTGTTCATATTCTCACTGGATCATTCTATTAACAGGTTGTTCGGGCTCCTGTTGCATGGTTGGAGTAGGGGTCAGTAATGGTAGGAGCAGAGATCAGGAATGGTAGGATTGTTTAGAAAGGGAATTCTGCAAAACAAAGACATAGATGACTCAAGGAAATATTTAGGGCTTTATGTCAAGTGTTTAAAACTAGGATGAGTTAAAATTGCTTTATTTTGGACACATGAGTATGTTTTGCTTCAAAGAAAAGATGATGAGAATATAGTATTACCCTTGTCACACACAGAATAATAATAGAGTCTAAAAAAATTGGAAAGTTGTCATTAAAATATTCCTAAATTTGAAATGCCTACTCTTCTCCTTTTATTTCTAACTTTGTCTAACTTCTTATTTGAGGTTATTATAGATTTCCAGAAAGGAAAGACAGGGCTTGGGCAGCCATCACCCAATTTCCCCAGTGGTTACATTTCACGTTGTTAGAAGACATGTATGGTTCTCTGACATCTTACCACCCATGAGTATGTTCCTGTCACCACCACATCAATCAAGATACAGAACGATTCCACCAACACAAAGTTACCCTGTGCTGTTTCTTCATGCTTACACCAACTCCCCCTCCCTACTGTCATTCTTAGCCCCTGGCAACCATGGATCAGTTCTCCACTTCTAAACCTTTGTCACTTCAAAAATAGTATATAAAGGGAATAATACAGCATGTAGTCTTTAGCACATTGCCCTTGAAATCATCCATATGTTGCATATCATTAATAGTTTGTTCCTTTTTATTGCTTAGTAAGATTCCATCATATTATGTAGCACAGTTTGTTTAAACTTTCCCATATTCACATTTTGACACTCAAATGAGGACATTTTGGTTGTTTCCAGTTTGGGGCTACTGCAAATTAAAGCTCTATGAGCATTCAAGTATAGGCAAATATGTGGACATAACTTTTCATTTTTTAAAATACATGTCCAGGAGTGCAATTACTGAGTTGTATGTGAAGTGTATGTTTTTAGTTTTTAAAGAAATGGCTATGCTATTTTCCACAGTGGCTTTGCTGTTTTACCTTCTCACAAATGTATGAGAGATCCAGTTTCTCAGTGTTATTATAGTAATGGCCTCTTAAATGAGTTGGGAAATGTTTCTGCTTCTAATTTAGAGAAGATATTTCTGAAAAATTCAATTTCTAAAGTTTGTAAGATGCAATTAAAGCAATTGGTAGAGATGTTTGTTGCATTAAAATGCATATATTTAAAAAACAAGATCTAGAAATCTAAAAATACTTTACCTTAGGAAAGTAAAGTAAGAAAAGCAATTTAGACCTAAAGCAGGCAGTAGAAAGAAAATCATAAAAATTAGATCAGAAATAATCAGAATTGGAAAAAGGAGAACAATAGATAAAATACACAAAATCAAAAGCTGGTTCTTTGAAAAGATCAATAAAATGGACAAATCTATAGCCAAGAAAAAAAAAGACACAAGTTATTAAAAATGAAAGGTATCCTGTGGTTCTTGAAAGGATTAGAACCCATAACAAAGGAGGGTAGAGAGGAGAAGTATAAAAGTACATTGGATTAGACAAAGGGGATTAAAGGGAAGGGAGGGGCATTGGGAATAGGAAAAGCAGTATAATGTATCAGACATAACTCTTCTATGCTCATATATGAATATATGACCAGTGTAACTCCACATCATATTCAACCACAATAATCAAAATTGTAGTGGGTTGTAACCCATGTATGTATGTCAAAATATACCCTATTGTCATGTGTATCTAAAAACAACAAATTAAAAAATAATAAATACCAATGCCTATAATCCCAGCAGCTCAAGAAGCTGAGGCAGGAGGATCACAAGTTCAAAGTCAGTCTCAGCAACTTAGCAAGGCACTTAGAAACTCAGGGAGACCCTGTCTCTAATAAAATGTTCAGCAACCCTGGGTTCAACCCCCAGTACCAAAACTTAAAATTAAAAAAAAGAAGGGAATACTGTGAACAACTCCATGCTCAGGGATTAAATAACTAGGTGACACAAGCCAAATCCTTGAAAGACACAGAATACCACAATTCACTTGAGATAGATTATCTTAAATTCAATTAGTAGATTCAACCCAATCCCATTAAAAATACCAGCAAGTATTTTTTTTTTTTTTTGGTACATATCAAATAACTACTTCTAAAATTCAGGTGGAAAGCCAATTGATCTAGAATTCCAACACAATTCTGAAAATAAATAAATATATAAATAAATAAATAAAATTGGAGGATTCATGTCTCTGAACTTTAAGACTTAATATAAAGCAACAACAATCAAGGTTGTGTGGTATTGGAGAAAAAATAGACACCCTGATCAGTGGAAGAGAATAGACTTAGAAACGGTGATGCAAATATACTTAAGTGATTTTTTTTTAAGTTGCTGTTATCAAACCTAAGACCTTGTGCATGCCAGGCAAGCACTCTACAACTGAGCTACATCCCCAACCCTTGTTAACTCATTTTCCACAAAGGCAAAATATAATGGAAACAGGACAATCTTTTGAACAAGTGGTGCTGGAACAATTGAACGTCATGTCCCCCTACCACCACCACCCAAAAAACAGAGCCTAGGCCTTACATAGAAAATAGCTCAAAATAGATCAAAGACCTAAATGTAAAATTCAAAATCATAAAATTTCTAGAAGAAAGCATGCAAGAAAATAAACATTACCTTAGGTTTGGTACTGACTTTATAGATTCAGTACCATAATCACAATCCATGGGAGAAAAATAATGGTAACTAGGCTTTCTTAAAGTCGAAAACCTTTGCTCTGTGAGGAGCATTGTTAACAGAATGAAAAGACAAATGATGACTGAGATAAACTGTTTACAAATCATCTTCCTGATAAAGAACTTGTAGCCAGAACATAAAAAGAACTCTTGAAACTCCACTATAAAAAAAATAATAAAAAGAAACTTTAAAAAATGGGTAAAAGAACTGAACAGACACTTGTCTAAAAATGATATATGTATGGCAAATAAGCATATGAAAAGATTTTTAACATAATTTTTCACTGGACATGGGACAATAATAGGTAACTAACTTTTTAAGGAAGAGCCAAAATGGCAGAGTGGAGGCAAGTAATGCCTTCCAGCTTCTCCATGTCTTGAAATCAAAACATAAATGTGGGTGGCTGAGAGAATTCACTGAAGTCCAACACTTGGCAGTCAGAGACTTTATCAGACCCAGAAACTCTGGTCTTTGGAACAGAGTGAGAATCTGCATTGGCCCTGAGCCTGTGGCTGAGGTGCCCTCAGGATAGGAAGAGGGAAGAAATAACACAAAGGGAAAGAGAGAGAGAGTAAACAAATTTGGCACAGATGCAGCTGTAGAACAGAAAGGTCATCTGAACTTAGCTGATCTGGGAGCAGCACAGCAAGTTGGGTGCTTGGGAGCAGCCCTTGTTGCTCATCTTATAAGTGGAGAGCTGTGGTGGGGAGCCATCTTGAGAAGGTCACGCCTGAGCTTGCTGCTTTGGAAACCCTGGAGACCACAGCAAACATTTTTGTACTGTTCTAGCTGACTCCTAATGTGTGGCCCAGTGTAGCCACAGTAAGACACCATTGAAACAGGCACAGAGATTATATGCAGTGAGATTAGGGTCAAATATGCAGAAGGGAATGTAACAGATTTCTCTTGGAGTCTGATGACTTAGGCAACCAGCTAAAGAGGGTCATGAAAGTGAACAGAAATGTGATTTCATGCAGTGACTGGGGCTCAGAAGACCGTAGTCCTGGGAGGTGGAATGTGCAAGACCTGCCATGCCCTCTTCACCTGGGATGCCTGGTTGCCTTATCCTCCTGAGGGATTGGGGTGGGGGTTAGTCAGCTTTTTCATCACTGTGACCAAAAGAACTGCCAAGAACAATTTTAGAGAAGGAACAGATTTTTTGGTGCTCATAGTTTCAGAGGCCTCAGTTCGTAGATGGCCAACTCCATTGCTCTGGGCCCAAGGTGAGGCAGAACATCATGGTGGAAGGGCATGGAGGAGGAAATCAGCTCAGGACATGGCAACAAGGAAGCAGGAAGAGCTCTGCTCACCAGGGACAAAATATATACCCCAAGTGCAAGTCCCTAGTGACTACCTCCTCCAGCCACACCCTACCTGCCTACAGTTACCATTCAAGTTGATTAATGCACTGATTAGATTATGGCTCTCAAAACTCAATCATTTCATCTATAAAATTTCTTGTATTTTCTCACACATGAGCTTTTTGGAGGCACAATATATACAGCAGGCAAGGTCCAGACAGGCAGCAAAAATCAGCATGGCCTGACCCCAGGGATACTTTATCTGATCAGCCTAGAGTCGACTTCAGCTGACAGTACTGCTTGTCCCATGCCACCTTTTACTGAGAACCGTTTCAGTCGGCTTTGGTCCCAGGACACTTCAGCAGACAGCCTGCCAAGAAACACGGAAAGGGAAAGGGATTAACAACCCCTAGCCCTTGGTCTTCCTAAGGGGTCCAAAGAAAACAGAAAAAGAAGTACAGTTGGGCATAGATAGAGAATTTGCATTAAGACTTTTGTTGTATTTCCTAATTAATTCATATTTTTTCTACCTGTTTTCTTTTTTTTTTTTTTTTTTGGTACCGGGGATTGAACTCAGGGGCACTCGACCACTGGGCCACATCCCCAGCCCTTTTTTTGTATTTTATTAGAGACAGGGTCTCACTGAGTTGCTAAGTGCCTCGCCATTGCTGAGGCTGGCTTTGAACTCACGATCCTCCTGCCTCAGCCTCCCAAAGGGCTGGGATTACAGGCGTGCGCCACCGCGCCCGGCCTGTTTTCTTTTTTATCTTTTTTTTTTAATCTTCTTATTTGGGGGGGGGGCAGGATTTTGTTGATACTCTCTCTTTTCTTCTCTTTCTACTAGTCAAATTCTCTTAATAATATCAAAGGAGTAACCACGGAATTTGTACCACATATACTTTAATGTTTATAACACAACTGCCTCATCCCCCAGAAGGACCCCATTCTTGTGAGACATACAGACAAAGTGGACTCCTAAAAAAAAAAAAAAAAAATTAAAAAAAAAAAAAGTGGACTCCTCAGGCTCTGACACAGTATGCATGGTGTCAAAGTCAAAAAAGTAGCAGGGAAATGATACTATAAAACCTACCTAGAAATAGATTTAACATCTCACAACAGTCTGATAATCTGGGATACATTGTCAGGAGAATGCTGTGCCTTAAAAAGACCTCTACATAAGAGTAAAAGAGAACCCAACCTAACAAATATGCAAATCTCAACACAGAAATACAAGAAATTTTTTAAAAACTAGGCAAAATGAATCCTCCTAAGGTTCATAATTCATTAGCAACTGACTCCAAAGATATTGAAGTAGAAGAAATGCCAGATAAGTATTCAAAATAATGATTATAAAAAAAAGATAAGCAGACCGAGACTGCACCACCAGAAACCGGAGGGTCCGCAGCTCCTAGACCGCAACACAGAATAGAGGAACACCACACTGCGGTTCCCTATTCACCAAGGGGTAGCTCCACCCAAACTACCTCCATCTTGGGACATTGCAGCCACCACCATAGCCCTCCACAAGTGGTAATCTCCATCATGGGACAACGGACAGGGCCAGGAGGCATCTGCTCATTGCAACACTTCACACCACAGTGTGGCATCACCCAACAGGCTGTCCAACATAGCCCATCCTTCCAGCTTCATCTCTGAAAATGGTTGCCTCCATCTTGGGTTACCTCCACTTCAGTCTCTGCCATCTTTAGCTGGGGTAGCTTCCACCTTGAGACATTGATTGGGGCCTGGAAGCCCAACGTCAAGGTACCTATAGGCTCGATGCTACAGCTGCCACCAACTAAGGACATGGCTGCTTCCATCTAGGGACAGCAACCAGGACCTGGAAGACCGTCACCAAGGTCCATGTGGGCCAGGTTACACCATAGGTATCCTTACTAGGTGTGCTAACAGTCACCGTCCTGTTGCTGAGGAACCAGGGAGACTTGTATGGGGTACCTTTTCTCTTTTCTCTCCTGCTAACAGCCAAAATCTTCTGATTACCCTTTCACTAGTCCTATAATCTAATACCTCTATATTCACACATCCTACCCTATAAATATCACAGTCTATACCCCCCCCATTCTCTTTCTGCCCACCATTAGAAACTATAAACCATTATGCAAATGTACTGGCTATATGGTAGAAGATAACCAAACTCATTATTTCTGTTTATAGCAACCAAAATGTAAATTTAAAAATGGAATCTAATTTATTTATGACTGCATATTGATTGCATTGGGTGCTGTAAACATTGATATCCTCCTTAAAGGTGAAGTATTGGTAATCTGCAGGGACACTCCAAGATTATAGGGTAGAAACTGCAATATCTCAGATCTGCACTGTAAGAGAGGAAGACACATAGACAACATGAAAAAAGCAAAGGAGGAAAGTGCCCCAAACAAACCAAGATACTACAATAATAGAATACATTGACAGTGCAGTTGATGAAATATCAGAGAAGGAGTTTAGAATGTACATAATTAAAATGATCTATGAATTAAAGAATGACCTAAGAGAGCAAATACAGGCAAAAATTGATCACTCCAACAAAGAGATAAGAGAGCAAATACAGGTGGCAAATGATTACTTCAAGAAAAAGAGATTTTGGGGAAAAAATAGAAATCCTTGAAATAAAGGAAACAATAAATCAAATTTAAAAACTCAATAGAAAGCATCACTAACAGACTAGATCACTTAGAAGACAGAATCTCAGACAACAAAGACAAAATACACACTCTTGAAAATAAAGTTGACCACACAGTGAAGATGGTAAGAAACCTTGAACAGAACATCCAATAATTATGGGATAACACCAAAAGACCAAATCTAAGATTTATTGAGATAGAGGAAAGCACAGAGATGCAAACCAAAGGAATACACAATCTCTTCATTGAAATAATACCCTAAAATTTCCCAAACATGATGAATGAATTGGAAAATCAAATACAAGAGGCTTATAGGACACCAAATGTACAAAATTACAACAGATCTACACCAAGGCACATTCTAATGAAAATTAGCATACAGAATAAGGATAGAATTTTAAAGGCCACAAAGAGAGAGAATCAGATTGTATATAGGGGAAGGCCAATTCAGATCTCAGAAGGTTATTCAGCTCAGACCCTCAAAGCCAGGAGATCCTGGAACAACATATACCAAGCTCGGAAAGAAAATGGATGCCAACCAAGAATCATATACAGCAAAATTAAGCTTCATGACAAAATAAAATTAAGCTTGATGACAAAATAAAAACTTTCCATGATAAATGAAAGTTAAAAGAATTTACAGAGAGAAAGCCTGCACTACAGAACTTTCTTGGAAAAATGTTCCATGAGGAGGAAATGAAAAACAACAATGAAAATCTGCAAAGGAAAGAACTACACTAAAGGAAAGGCCAATCAAAGGAGAAACTAAGTTAAGTTAAAAACTGAAATTACCAGTAATACAAACCATGTCTAAATAACAACCCTAAATGTTAATGGCCTAAACTCATCAATTAAAAGATATAGACTGGCAGATTGGATTAAAAAAAAAAAAAAGACCCAATATGCTGCCTTCAAGAGACTCATCTCACAGGAAAAGACATCCATAGACTGAAGGTCTAGGAAAAAAACATATCACTCACATGGACCATGTAAACAAGCAGGGGTTTCCATCCTCACATCAGATAGTAGACTTCAAACCAAAGTTAGTTAAAAGGGATAAAGAAGGACATTTGATACTACTTAAGGGAATCATATATAAAACAAGACATAACAATCATAACAATGGGGCATCTATGTTTATCAAACAAACACTTCTCAACTTCAAGAATCAAATAGGGGGCTGGGGTTGTGGCTCAGTGGCAGAGTGCTCGCCTCGCACGTGTGTGGCCCGGGTTCGATCCTCAGCACCACGTAAACATAAATGCATTTCATTGTATACAACTAAAGTAGATAAATAAATATTTTTAAAAAAAACCTTTAAAAAAAAATCAAATAGGCCATAACACAATAATACTAGGTGACTTTGACACACCTCTCTCACCACTACATAGATCTTCCAAACAAAAACTAAACAAAGAAACTAAAGAATTCAATAAAACAATCAATAATTTAAACTTAACAGACATATATAGAATATTCCATACATCAACAAGCGAATAATTTTTCTAAGTAGCACATGGATCCTTCTCCAAAATAGACCAATTGTTATGCCACAAAGCAAGTCTTAGCAAATACAAAAATATAGAAATCTACCCTGCATTCTATCTGACCATAATGAAATTAAATTAGAAGTCAATGATAAATTGAAAACAGAAGCTACTCCAAAACCTGGAGACTAAATAATATGCTACTGAATGATGCATGGATAATAGAAGACATCAGGGAGAAGGGAGGAGATTAAAAAAAATTCTTGGAGATAAATGAGAACTCTGATACGATATATTGAAATCTCTGGGACACTATGAAGGCAGTGCTAAGGGGAAAGTTCATTGCATTAAGCTCATTCATTAAGAGAAGGAAAAAGTCAACAAATAAACGACCTGACATTACATCTCAAAGTCCTAGAAAAAGAAGAACAAACCAACACCAAAAGTAGTAGAATACAGGAAGTAATTAAAATCAGGGTGGAAAGCAATGAAATTGAAAAAGAAACAATTCAAAAAATTGACAAAACAAAAAGTTGGCTCTTTGAAAAAATAAATAAAATTGACAAACCTTTAGTTACCCTAATGAAAAGATGGAAAGAGAATACTCAAATTTGTAAAATTTGTCATGAAAAAGGAAATATCATGACAGACAGTATTGAAATACAGAAGACAATTAGAAACTATTTTGAAAATTTATATTCCAGTAAAATAAAAATCCTCAAAGAGACCAACAAATTTCTAGAGGCATATTACCTACCCAAACTGAACCAGGAGGACATACACAACTTAAACAGATCAATTTCAAGCAAGTAAATAGAAAACACCATCAAAAGCCTACCAACCAAGAAAAATCAGTTTATACCCAAAGGACTTAAAAACAACATACTACAGGGACACAGCCACATCAATATTTATAGCAGCACAATTCACAATAGCCAAACTGTGAAACCAACCTAGATGCCCTTCAGTAGTTAAAAGAGCTTTCTTCTGTCACATATAACTGATTAGAACTAATAAATTTTTTAAAAAAGATAAGCAAATTCTGAAAGAACACAGAAAAACAGTTGAAAAAATTAAGAAGAGCACACAAAATATGAATGAGAAATTCCATAAATATATAAGAGATTTTGAGAAAGAATCAAACAAAAATCTTAAATGAAAAGATCAATTAAAAAAAAAACTCAGTGGAAAGTCTAATCAATAGACTAAACCTAGCAGAAGACATTTCAGGATTTAAAGACAAGATGGATGAACTAGAACATTCAAAAAGTAATTTTTTTAAAAAAAAAAGCTATGAACAGAATATGTAAGACCTCTGTGACAACATTAAAAGACCTAATTTTTTTTCTTTTTTTAAATTTATCTGTTCTAATTAGGTATATATGACAGCAGAATTCACTTTGATTCGTTGTACATAAATGGAGTACAACTTTTCATTTTTTTGATTGTAAGCAATGTAGATTTGCACCGTAAGTGCAGTCATACATGTACATAGGGTAATGATGTCCATCTCATTCCACCATCTTTCCTACCCCCATTTCCCCTCTTCTCCCCACTCTTTTACCCAAAGTTCCTCCATTCTTCCCATGGCCCCTCCCCCATTGTGCATCAGCATCCACTTATCAGAGAGAACATTCAGCCTTTAGTATTTTTTGTTTTTGTTTTTGTTTTGGCGGGGGGTAGGGAGATTGGCTTACTTCACTTAGCATGATATTCTCCAACTCCATCCATTTACCTGCAAATACCATAATTTTGTTCTCTTTTAATGCTGAGTAATATTCCATTGTGTATATATACCACAGTTTCTTTTTTCATTCATCTATTGAAGGGCATCTAGTTTGGTTACACATTTTGGTTATTGTGAATTGTGCTGCTATAAACATTGATGTGGCTGTGTCACTATAGTAGGATGATTTTAAATCCTTTGGGTAAAGACCAAGGAGTGGGATAGTTGGGTCAAATGGTAGTTCCATTCCAAATTTTATGAGGAATCTTTATACTGAAAAGACTTAATTTAAGACTCACAAATCTCACAGTAGAAATATAGATGAATAACATAGAAAACCTATTCAGTGAAATAATAGCAAAAAAAAATCCAAATCTTGAAAATGAGATGGGCACTCAGGTACTGGAGTCATTAAGAACTGAAAATAAAGACAACCAGAAAAGAACCTCTCCATGACATATTAAGATTAAAATTGCAAAAGTCCAGAATAAAGAAAGAATATTAAAAGCTGAAAGACAGAAGCACCAAGTCACTTATCAAGACATAGCCATCAGAAGAACAGCAGATTTCTCAGAAGATATTATAAATGCCAGGAGAGCATGAAATGGTATATTTCAAGCCAAGAAAGAAACTAAATAGTACCCAGCAAAGCAATCGTTTGGAAATGAAGAAAAAATAAAGACCATCTAAAATAAATATAAACTTAAAGAATACATGACCAGGGCTGGGGTTGTGGCTCAGCGGTAGAGTGCTCGCCTAGCACGTGCGCAGCCTGGGTTCGATCCTCAGCACCATGTACAAATAAACGCATCGTGTACAACTAAAGCAAATAAATAAATATTTTTTTTAAAAAAAAAGAATACATGACCACTAAGCCAACATTGAAGAAGACACTTAAAGAAATCCTGCACACAGAAGAGAAATGCAAACACAAACATGACAGCAACAAAAAAATAAATAAATAAATGTCACTATGAGAACAGATATGCAAATTAGAAAGAATCATCCAGTGCCACACACCTGTAATTCTAGTGTCTCAGGAGGTAGAAGTAGAAGGATTAAAAGTTCCAGGTCAGTCTTGGCAACTTAGTGAGACCCTATCATAAAATGTGAAAAGTGTCAAAAAGAACAGGTAATATAGTTTGGTTGTAGGGCACCCCCAATACCACTGAGAGAGAGAGAGAGAGAAAGAGAGAGAGAGAGAGGGAAACTGACATTAGAAAAACAACAAAATGGCAGAAATCAGTGCATACCTTTCAATAATAATCCTGAATATAAATGGATAAATGTAAATTTTCCAATGAAAAGACACAGACAGGTGAATTAGTTTAAAAAACAAGATCTAACAGTAGCCTGCCAGCACATCTTACCAGCAAAGACCTACAGACTGAAAGTGAAAGGATGGGAAAAGACACTGCAGTCAAATAGAATCTGAAAGCAAACACAAGTAATGACTCTCATATCCAACAAAACATAATTCAAACTAAAATTAGTCAGAAGAAACAGAAAGGGTCACTACATATTGGTAAAGGAAACAATCTGCCAAAAAGAGATAATTGTAAATATCTGTGCACTGAACATCACTGTACCCAGCTTCATAAAATAAATACTACTCAACATAAAGAGACAGGTAGGTCCCAATAGAATAATAGCTGTAGCTTTATCACTAATGGATAGGTCATCCAGAAAAAAAAAAAATCAATGAAGAAACATCAGAGTTAAACTACACTATAGATAAAATGGACTTAAAAGACATTTATGGGTGATTTGTTCCAACAACAGAATACACATGCATTCTAGCAGCTCATGGAACTTTCTCCAAAATAGATTAATATTTGATTATAAGCAAATCTTAACAAATAGAAAAATAAGTTCTTATACCTTATCAGATCATATGGAATGAAACTAGAAGTAACAAAAGAGAAACTGTACAAACACATAGAGATTTAACAATATACTTTTAAATGATCAGTGAGTCATTGAAATCATGGGAGAAACTTTTTAGATTCCGAGAATTAAAGGAAAATGGAAGCACAACATTCCATAATCTGTGGGATACAGTGAAGGCAATTCAAAGAAGGAAATTGATGGCTTTGAGTAACCACATGAAAAAATCAGAGGTCTCAAATAAATAACATAATGATATGTCTGCAGGTTTTAGGGAAAAAAAGAACAAATCAAACTGAAAACCAATAGAAAAATAATAAAGATCATAGCTAAAATTAATTAAAGAAAGAAAAAGAGGGTCAATGAAACAAAGAGTTGTTTGAAAAGATAAGCAAGATTGACAAACCCTTAGGCAAACTAACCAAAAGAAACAGAAAGACCCAAGTGAATAAAGGTAGAAATAAAAATGGGAATATTACCACAGATATCACTGAAATCCTGAAAATTGTTAGGGACTATTATTCAAATTTATATTTGAGTAAATTAGAAAGTCTAGAATAAATGGGCACATTTCTAGATATATCTACCTACCAAAATGGAACCAAGAGAATATAAAAAATCTAAGTAGATTGATAACAAGCAATAAGATTGGAGCAGTAATAAAAAGTCTTCCAACAAAGAAAAGCCAAGGACCAGATGGACTCACTGCTGAGTTTTATCAGACTTTTAAAGAACAACTAACACAAGGGCTTCTCAAGTTTGAAAAGCATTCCATTTCTATTCCATGAAATAGAAAGGGAAGGAGTGTTCCCAAACTCATTCCATGAACTAGTGTTACACTGATAACCAGGTAAGGATACTACAAAAGGAAAAAAGGAAAGGAAAAACAGAACAGAAAGAAAAAGAAGAAAATTGCAGACCAATATTATTGATGAACATGGATGCAAAAATGATCAATAAAATACTCACAAACTGAATTCAGTATCACATTAAAAAGATTATACACCATAATCAAGTTGGTTTCATTCTAGGGACAGAAGGATGGTTTGACATATACAAATCAATTAATGAACTGTACCACATAAATAGAATCAAGTATAAAAATTACATCTCAATAAATGAAGAAAAAACTTTTGGCTACATACATTATCCCTTTGTGATGGGAATGTTGAAGCCCCAAACAATCTAGGTATAGAAGGATCTTACCTCAACATAATAAAGGCTATATATGAAAACCCATACCCAACATTATAATAAATGGGAAAAGACTGAAAGCATTTTCTCTAAAATCAAAAATAAGACAAAGGTGTCTACTGAGACCATTCTATTCGATGTAATACTTGACATTTTAACCAGAGCAATTATGCAAGAGAAAGAAATGGAAAGAATACAAACAGGAAAGAAAAAAGTCAAATTATCCTATTTGCAGATGATACAAACCTATACTTAGAAAACCATACATACTTCACCAGAAGACTTTTAGATCTGATAAATTCTGTAAAGTAGCAGGTTACAAAATCAACATACAAAAGTCAATAGCTATTCTATACACCAATAATAAATCCACTGAAAAGGAAACCAGGAAAATAATTCCATTCATAGTAGCTTCCAAAAACATAAATTACCTAGGAATAAACCTAACCAAGGAGGTAGAAGACCTCTACAATAAAAACTGTAGAGCACTGAAGAAAGACATCAAATAAAACACTAGAAGATGGAAAGAACTCCCATATTCATGGATCAGCAAAACTAATATTGTTAGAATGGCTATATTAGTAAAGGCAATCTAAAGATTCAATACAATCCCCATCAAAAAAAAATGAAATACTTCACAGAAATAGAAAAATAATCCTAAAATTCATATGGAAGAAAAGAATTACCCCAAATAGCCCAAACAATCCTGAACAAAAAGAGCAATGCTATAAGCATCACAATACTCAATCTCAAAATATACTACAGAGCCATTGTAACAAAAACAGCATGGTACTGGCATAAAAACAGACAAACGGAGTACACAGAGACAAATCCACACAGCTACAGCCATCTGATTCATAACAAAAGTACAAAACACATACATTGCAAAAAACACATGTTCTTTAACAAATGGTGCTAGAAAAATTGGATATGCATATACATAAGATTAAAACTAGATCCCTATCTCTCAACCTATACAAAAATCAACTCAAAAATGATCAAAGAACTAAATATAAGAGCCCAAACATTCCTCATACTAGGGGAAAAACATAGGGAAAACACTTCAGCATATAGGTGCAGGCAATGAGTTCCTGAATAGCATTCCAATAGCTCAGGAAATAATAGCAAGAATCAACAAGTGAACCACATTAAATTAAAAAGCTTCTTCACAGCAAAGTAAACAATTAACAGAATGGGAAGAAAGCCTACTAAATGAGAGAAAAACTTTGCTAGCTACTTTTCCAATAAAGAATTAATATCCAGAATATATAATGAACCAAACACCAAACAACTCAGTCAACAAATGGACAAATAAACTAAACATACACTGCTCTAAGGAGAAATACCAATGGAGAAATAATTATATGAAAAAATGTTGAACTACATTTAGATTTCATCTTACCCCAGTTAGAATGGCAATTATCAAGAATATAAAAATGAATAAATGCCAATGAGGATGCAGGGAAAAGGGAATACTCATACACTGTTCATGGGAATATAAATTAGTATAGACATTATAAAAATCAGCATGGAAGTTTCTCAAAAAACTAAAAATAGAACTAACATGTAATCTAGCTATATCACTCTTCAGTATATACCCAAGGAATAGAAGTGGAAATCATAATGTTAAGCCAGACTCATCAAAGTTAAGCCAGACTCAAATAGACAAGTAGCACATGTTTTCTCTCATATCTGGATCCAGGGGGGGAAAAAAAGTGCAGGTAGCAGGGAGAGTACTAGAGGAAGAAAATCAGAGGAGTGGGAGGGTATAGAAGGGAGGGCAAGAGGGCCTAGAGGGTGGGTATGATCAAAGTATATTATTTTCATGTATGAACATGCCACAATAAAACTCATTATTCTGTAAAATTCAAGTTCACTAATTAAAAAAAAGAAAAGTAATTTCCCCCCCAAAAGAGCAAAGTAAACAATTAACAGAATTGATCATACCAATTTCTGATGAGGATGCAAAGCAGGAACTCTCATTCATTGCTAGCAGAAAATCAAAATAGTGCAGCCAGGGCTGGGGATATAGTTCAGTTGGTAGAGTGCTTGCCTCATGCACAAGGCCCTGGGTTCGATCCCCAGCACCACATACACACACAAAAAAATGGTGTAGCCACTTTGGCTGACAGTTTGGTGGTTTCTTATAATTTTAACTATGGTCTTACCATATGCTCCAGAAATCATGCTTTTCTGTATTTTTCAACCTTTTTGAAAAATTATGCTCACAAAAAAAATCCTGCATGCAAATATTTATAACATCTTTATTCATAATTGCCAAAAATCAGAACCAACCAAGTTGTCCTTCAGCAGGCAAATAGATGAAGAAAAAAAAAAAAAAAAACCTGTTGTACATCATGAAATGGAATGTTATCCAGTGATAAAAAGGAGTATGCTACTAAGCCACATAAAGACTTGCATGAATCAATATTGCTAAGTGAAAGAGTTCAGCATTAAAAAGCTACACGTTGTCTGATTAATGTTATATAACATCATGGAAGCCAGGCGCGGTGGCACACGCCTGTAATCCCAGCATTTGAGAGTCTGAGGCAGGAGGATCGCAAGTTCAAAGCCAGCCTCATCAATGGAGAGGCACTTAGCAACTCAGTGAGACCCTGTCTCTAATAAAATACAAAAAAGGGCCGGAGATGTGGCCCAGTGGTCGGGTGCCCCTGAGTTCAATCCCTAGTACAAAAAAAAAAAAAAAAAAAAAAAAAAAACCATTATGGAACAGGTAAAAATATAAAGATAGTAATAGTAAACAGGTTTTCATTGACAGTTACCAGGGTTTCATGAGTGGAGAAGGCTTAATAGGAAGCATTTAGATATAAATATAATGATGCCAAAAGGGACACAGTAGCCACATAAAAGAGCCCCCAATTTAGCAACAAAATGAATAAAGTAGTGTTGGATTATAGCCTAAAGTGTAAAATGAATATCCACGGGTTCATCCTGATATAAACAATGAATAAATAAGTGATTTGGGATAAAAAACAAATCCCTTGTGCAGAAAAATTCCAAACAATTTATGTAGATACTCTGGCCTCAAGCAGGTAGAGCATAACTCCCCACTCCCAAGTGTGGGCTACACATAACACCTTCCTTCCAAAGAGCAGGAGGGGGAAGAAAAAAGTAACTTTACCATGGAGAACTGAAATACACCACCTCAGGCAAGTGTCCAAGTTAACATCATAAGTAATAAGTCATGTTGATAGATGTGCCTTGACAGGATGTGATGAGAATAGCACTTTATCTCTGTGGTCTTCTTCCAAAAACCTACAACACTAGTGTATTGACCAATAATTCTCAGAATTGTAAAGGTCTTCTGAAAAAAAGAAAAGTGTGAGAAACTCTTACAGACAAAAACAAAAACAAAAAAAAGGCCTAAGAAACATTACATCTGAATGGGATCCTGGGACAAGAAAAAATAGTGGATTAAAAATTCAGGAGTCTAGGGCTGGGGTTGTGGCTCAGTGGCAGAGCACTTGCCTCGCACATGTAAGGCACTGGGTTCAATACTCAGCACCACATAAAAATAAATAAACCAAATAAAGGTATTGTGTCCATGTATAACTAAAAAATATTTTTTAAAATAACTAAGGAGTCTAAATAAAGCATGGACTTTAGTTAATAGTAATGTATCAATATTGCTTCATTGGTTGAAACATAGTGCTGTAAGATGTGCAACATTATATATGGCTATATATTAGATAAAAATAATGCATGTAATGTATAATATAATAGTAGGATCCGGGCATAGGATATATGAGAACTCTCTACCTTCTTCACAGCATTTTGTAAATCTAACACTATTAAAAACTTAAAAGTTTACTTTTAAAAATTTTCCTTTATGGGCTGGGGTTGTGGCTCAGCGGTAGAGCGCTCACCTAGCACATGTGCGGCCCGGATTCGATCCTCAACACCACATACAAATAAACGCAATGTGTACAACTAAAGCAAATAAATAAATATTTTTTAAAAAATGTTTCCTTTATCTTAATAAATATTTCCCAAAATATAAACTATACAGATTCATTAAATATTTTGATCATTCATACATACTATTCAATGTTAACATTCCATGTTTCATTTAATAAAGATAGCCATATTCATTTATAAAAATAAAATCCTATTATAAATTATATCTTTTAACTTAGTATTTTTACTTAATAAATTGAAATCAAATTGCTTTTGGCAAAACTCCAAAAGACTGAGTGATTTCCTGATTACAAAGGAGTTTTCTTAGCCTTTTTTATAAATGAAAATGATGGGTCTCTCGGGATTATTTTTATTGGTGGGAATTAAAGAAGTAGCAATTTAAAGAGGTTTAAAAGGGAAAGAGATCCAAATTAATAAGAGCCTTCTCTTTATAAATATTTATAGTCTCTTATTTGTATTGTGGTGTGTGTGAGGAAATGGTCTCTCAGTTAAAAACTCAGCCAGGGCATTTTACAACAATTTAACATCTGGATAAAAGTCTATTTACCATTATCTTTCAGAGGGAATATTAGTATTTTACTACTTAATAATTTTGGGTACTGTCTCTTTAAAGCATTTTACGTTCAAATTTTTAAAAATGTAAACTTATTTAGCCAGCTGATTTTTAATTCCTTCAATTTATTTTAAGTTATTAAGCAATTCTAGATTTACTCTATTGTATTTGATAAAACAATGGGAGTGTTTTAAAAGACTTTGCTTAATTTATAAGTTTTTAAAATATGAATATAAATGATGAAAAACTCAGAACAGACAAGCACATTGATTCTTTAATATATTGCTATCTTGAGTGTCCTCTAAACTTCCATGTGGTAAAGGCTCCCTCCCCAAGGTGGTGCTATTGAGAGGGAGTGGAGCCTTCAAGAGGTGGAGCCTAGTAGGAGGTCTTTAGATCAATTGATCATGGCCTTCAAGGGGATTGTAGAACCCCAGTCTCTTCCTCTTCCTCTTTTTCACTTTCTGGCTGTGTTGTGATTATCTCAGGTATTGGTTATAGTAACAGAATACTAACATGCATATTAATTTTGTGCACATTTTATTTCAAATTTGAAGACTTAGTATGATGGCAAATTCCTGTTGCTTGTTAATTCAAAATTTAAAACTCAAAACAGAAGCTTAGCACTTTGAACTTAAGATCACACAATGCTGAAGGGTAACAACATGACACCAACAATCTTTTACGAACAACTGGAGTCTTTCTCCCAATAATTTCCCACTTCAGTGTGGTTTCCTGAAAATGTTGAGGTTCTGTAATTCATGGGAAGAAAAGCTCTTTATCTTTTTTTTTAATTCCCCATATACCTTGTTTTACTGTTGTTTATTGTTCTTTATTCCACATTATCTGCTTTTGGTTCTCTCTAGATTTTCTGGGTCACTTTCTGGGTTCTCTTCTCTCTTTTTCTTTTTATTTATTTAACTTAATTTGTTATACATGCTTTTGAAGTGCAATTTCTTTCATATTACACATAAAGAGCACAGTTTTCCAAGTCATTGGTTTTACACAAAGTATTTGCATACCATTTGACTTTTTATACATGCACTTAGTATATTGATGTCCAACTCCTTCTGCCATTGTTTCTATCCCCTTCCCCCTTTTTTTAATTTAACATTCCTTCATTCCTCTCATCCCCCCTCCCTTACCACTATAATTCAGTATAATCATAGCAAAGGAATCAATCAACCTTTGGTTTTCTGAGATTGGATGACTTCACTCAGCATTATTTTCTCCAACTCCATCCATTTACCTGCAAATGCCATGATTTTATTCTCTTTTAGTGCTGAATAGTGTTCCATTGTGTATGTATACCAAAGTTTACATATCCATTCATCTACTGATGGGCATCAGGGTTGTTTCCACAATCTAGCTATCATGAATTGTGCTACTATGAACATTGATGTGGCCGTGTCCCTGTGGTATGCTATTTTTAAGTCCTTTGGGTATAGACCAAGGAGTGGGATAGCTGGGTCAAATGGTGGTTCCAGTCCAAGTTTTCCTAAGAATCTCCATACTGCTTTCCAAATTGGCTTCACCAATTTGCAGTCCCACCAGCAATGTAAGAGTGTGCCCTTTTCCCCACATCCTTGCCAGCATTTATTGTTGTTTGTGTTTTTGATAGCTGCCATTCTGACTGGAGTAAGATGAAATCTTAGAGTAGTTTTGATTTGGATTTCTCTAATTGCTAGAGATGTTGAACATTTTTTCATATATTTGTTGATTGATTGTATATCACCTTCTGAGAAGTGTCTGTTCAGTTCCTTAGCCCATTTATTGATTGGGTTGTTTGTTTTACTGTTGTATATTAGTTCTACCTATTCATGAACAAGGTAAATCTTTCCATCTTCTAAGATCTTCTTTAATTTCTTTCTTTAGCGTGCTGTAGTTTTCATCGTACAGGTCTTTCACTTCTTTTGTTAGGTTGATTTCCAAGTTTTGTTTTGTTTTGTTTTGTTTTGTTTTGTTTTGTTTTGTTTTGTTTTGTTTTGATGTTATAGTAAATGAGATGGATTTCCTAGTTTCACTTTCTGAGGATTTGTTGCTGATGTACAGAAATGCCTTTGATTTATGGATATTGATTTTATATCCAGCCACTTTGCTGAATTCATTTATTAGATCTAGAAGATTTCTGGTGGAGTTTTTTGGATCTTCTATGTAAAGAATCATATCGTCTGCTAATAGTGATAGTTTGAGTTCTTCTTTTCCTATCTGTATCCCTTTTATTTCTTTCGTTTGTCTAATTGCATTGACTAAGGTTTCAAGAACTATGTTAAATAATAGTGACGGAAGAGGACATCCCTGTCTTGTTCCAGTTTTCAGAGGGAATGCTTTCAGCTTTTCTCCATTTAGGATGATGTTGGCCTGGGGCTTAGCATAGATGGCCTTTATGATGTTGAGGTATGTTCCTGTTATCCCTATTTTTTCTGGCATTTTGAACATGAAGGGTGCTGTATCATGTCAAATGCTTTCTCTGCATCAATTGAGATGATCATATGATTTTTATCTTTGAGCCTACTGATGTGGTGAATTACATTTATTGATTTCCTTATGTTAAACCAACCTTGCATTCCTGGAATGAACCCCACTTGATCGTGATGTACTATTTTTTATGTGTTTTTATATTCGATTTGTCAGCATTTTATTGAGGATTTTTGCATCTATATTCTTTCTTTGTCTCTGCCTGGTTTTGGAATCAGGGTGATATTGGCCTCATAGAATGAGTCTGGAAGGGTTCCCTCTTTTCCTATTTCATGGAATAGGTTGAGAAGTATTGCAGTTCGTTCTTCTTTAAAGGTCTTGTAGAACTCGGTTGTGTACCCATCTGGACCTGGGCTTTCTTGGTTGGTAGGTTTTTGATGGCATCCTCTATTTCTTTGCTTGAAATTGATCTATTTAAGTTGTGTATGTCATCCTGATTTAGTTTGTGCATATCATATATGCACAAGGAACAAGATGGGAGGTAAAGAACCTGTTAGCCAGAGGACAGCGTGCCAATGGTAGTTCCTTTCAGTGACCTCATCACCCACAGCCATCAGGAGGAATGGCCACTGTTTGTTCTCCCTGTGGGGCTGGAGGGAAGCAAGCTCTCCACAGGACATAGTGTGTCTGGCTCTGGTGCTCAACCCTGAGCTCCTGATCTCTGCTTCCCTCAGGAGCCCTGTCTTTCTCTGTTTCTTATTGCTACAAAGGAAGACCACAGACACGGTAATTTATAAAGAATGGATTTTTAAAAAATTTATCTCTTGTTAGTTCTAATCAGTTATACATGACAGCAGAACGCTTTTTGATTCATTGTACACAAATGGAGCAAAACTTTTTGTTTCTATAATTGTACACTATGTAGAGTCACGCCACATGTGCAGTCATACATGTACTTAGGGTAATGATGACCATCTCACTCCACCACTGTTCCTACCCCCATCTCCCCCCTCTTCTCTTCCTCCCCTTGGCCCAATCAGAGTTCCTCCTTTCACCCCCACTGCCCCCCCCAATTATGGATCAGCATCTACTTACTTATCATTCTTACTTATCTGTTTTACATTCAGTTTTTGGTTTTTTGAGATTGGCTTACTTTTGCTTAGCATGATATTCTCCAACTCCATCCATTTCCCTTCAAATGCCATGATTTTATTCCCTTTTACTGCTGAGTAATATTCCATTCTGTATATATACTACAGTTTCTTTATCCATTCATCTATTGAAGTATATCTAGGTTGATTCCACAGTTCAACTACCGTGAATTGAGCTGCTATAAACATAGATGTGGCTGTGTCCCTGTAGGATGCTCTTTTTAAGTCTCTTGGGGATAAACTGAGGAATGGTATAGCTGGTGGTTCCATTCCAATTTTTCCAAGGAATCTCCATACTATTTTCTGGATTGGCTGCACCAATTTGCAGTCTCACTAGCAATGTATGAGTGTGCCTTTTATCCCACATCCTCACCAACACTTATTGTTGTTTGTATTCTTGATAACTGCCATTCTGATTAGCATGAGATGAAATCTTAGAGTAATTTTGATTTGCATTTTCTAATTGATAGAGATGTTTAACATTTTTCATATATTTGTTGATCATATGTATATCTTCTTCTGAGAAGTGTCTGATCAGCTCCTAAGCCCATTTATTGGTTGGGTTGTTTGTGGTGTTCTTCTGTGTTAAGTTTTTTGAGTTCTTTATATATCCTAGAGTTTAGTGCTCTATGTGATGTGCATGTGGCAAAAAATTTGCTCCCCAGCTAGGCGTGGTGGCGCGCGCCTGTAATCCTAGCACTTGGGAGGCTGAGGCAGGAGGATCACGAGTTCAAAGCCAGCCTCAGCAATGGAGAGGCACTTAGCAACTCAGTGAGACCCTGTCTCTAAATAAAATACAAAAAAGGGCTGGGGATGTGGCCCAGTGGTCGAGTGCCCCTGAGTTCAATCTCTGGCACCAAAAAAAAAAAAAAAATTTGCTCCCCAAATGTAGGTTCTCTGTTCACTCATTGATTGTTTCTTTTGCTGAGAAGAAGCCTTTTAGTTTGAATCCATCCCATTTATTGATTCTTGATTTTATTTCTTGCACTTTAGGAGTCATGTTAAGGAAGTCTGGGCCTAATCCAATGTGATGAAGTTTTTGGCCTACTTTTTCAAGAACAGAGGTGTTTTTCACTTGTGATTTTGGAAGCTGAGAGGTCCAATGACATGGTATTGGCATCTGTTCAGTGTGTGTAGGGGGCTCCTTGCTGCATTATAAATGGCAGAGCGCATCATGAGGTAAGCCAGAGCAAGTGTGCTAGCTCAGGTCTCTGCTCCTCTTCTGATAAAGCCACCAATGCCATCATGAGGACCTCACTCTCATGACCTCATCCAACCCTAATGACCTCTCAAATGCCCACCTCCAAATGCCATTATCATAAGATTTGGGATTAGTTTTCCAACACGTGGACTTTTGAGGGACATATTCAAATCATAGTACTCCCAGTGGGAATCTTGGGCGCTCTCTGCCTGTTTGCTGCCATTTTAAGGCTCTTGGCTGGGTGTGGAAACACGGCCTTTCCCTTCCCTTGCCACAGAACAGCTTGGAGCAATCTGGACTAATCACACAGGACTTGCAGAAGGCCCAGCTATGATGAAGAAAACCCTAGCAAGTGACCAGAGGCTCTGCCAGCTTGATCTCTAGTCCCTGTGTCCTCTCTTCTCTGATACTGGTCATCCTCAGTGGCCCCTCTGGATGAGTCCCCTGTGCACTGCAGTGCTTCATAAATGAAAAGGGATGAAGAACATAATAGGATCGTCTCAATTTGATGGTCTTTTGAATTTTAAAAATGTCTTGGGATGAAATTCACATAACATAATGAAAGGCATTTAAGTGAGCATCTTGTGCATCCAGGATGTGGAATTTTAATAGTTTTAGTATCTTAGAATCATTTGTCTAGTTCAAGGCATAGGCTATGAATCTGGCATATGTGTGTCATTTAGCCTTGGTGGCAGTCCATGAAAAGGAGCCCTCCTCAACATGTTTCTCTGATGAGGACCTCAGGCCTCTTTTATGGCTAAAAGAGGTAGAATGGAAATTTCAATCCAATCCACTGACTTACTAACACTTTGGTGTTTTGTTTTTCCTACTCTACCATGTTGCCTTTGGGGATAAATGAGTTAATTCTATGCATGGGTCTAACTGAGATAAGGCAGGATGAAGCCAAGGACCAAGTAGCTTCTCACCCCTGACCTGCTGCATCCACCTCCCACATTGCAGCCTTAGGATGGGGCTCAGCAGTACCCTGAATGCTGAGTGCCTTGGCATCTTGTGGATTCGCATGGCCTCTGATCAGGGAACCTCTCCCCACCATGACCTTCCGGCCAGCCTCCCTTTATGTGGGTAAGGATGAAGATTGGGGATTTGGTCAGGGCCACCTTCCCTGCTGCCGACCTCTGGGTGCTGTGCTTTCTGTTCAGTCCTTTTTTTGGTCTCAAGAAGCTACAGAATGGGGACCACATTTGGTCACTGCCTCTCCATTTCCTCACTGAGAGTCTTTTAAGCAGTGCCACCCCTTGAATGTCCCTGTGACCAACATGTGGCTCACATTCTCTGTGCGGCCTACACTGACTGCTCATGCAGCAGATCACCCTACTGGGGAAAGGCAAACTGTGGATGCCAATGTCAGATGGTGGGGGATTGACTGAGTAGAAGAAGGGACATGAAGAGGGATGGAGACCCGATCCTAGGTGTCTGATGACAGAAACAAACCCCACCTAGAATCTGTGGCTAGAAGGCAGCATTGTGTGGCCTACAGTGATGGGATTATTGGATTTTCTGTATGATAAAGGGGACATTTGAGAAAATGTGCCAGGTACTGGAATGAGGCATGATGGCATCTCCAAGGTGGGCGGGCTGATCTGAATCTTTACATCTTGCACAAAAAATTAACTCCAATGAATCATAGATTTATGTGCAAAACAAAAATATTCAAATCTTTGGGGGGAAAACAGTAGAAAAAATTGAGAGCAAGGAAAAAGACAAAAAGATCTTTTAGAACAAACAACTGTAATGTCCAGATAATGGACCCCCAAAGACCACCAAGGAATCTGAAGTGTATGCAAAGACAAAAAGCCTTTATTCAGGCTTAAGCTTGGACCCTCAGACCTCACCAACACAGTGGTGGTTCTCTTCTCTTGCAACCTCAGAGTCAGAGGATTTTCATTACAGCTCCCTGCTTGTCTGATGCCTCATGGAAAATCAGTAGTTAGGCTCCTATTTCTTTTGTGTCTGCTATATTAAAGAGCATCTTCAGGAATAACTTACATAGCTGCTCCAGTTTTCATGATGCAGTATTCAAGAATGTGCATAGATAGACTTTGATTTTCTCCACATACTGTGTTTGGAGAGAGTTAAGGTGACGTTTATAGAGATCCTGATAAGTGCTCCTCCTGAGTTAACTCTTTCAGTCATCATAACAATCCTGGGATTTAGACACTGTTTTGGTCAGCTTTTTTGTTGCTGTGACTAAAGAACCCAACCAGCACAATTGTAGAGGAGAAAAAGTTTATTTGGGGGATCATGGTTTCAGAGTTCTCAATCTATAGACAGCAAACTCCATTCCTCAGGGCTGGAGGTGAGGCTGAACATCATGGCAGAAGAGTGTGGCAGAGGGAAGCAGCTCATATGATGATAAAGAAGCAGAGTGAGAGGTCTCCACTTGCCAGATATAAATATATAACCCAACACCACACCTCCAATTTCCACCTCCTCCAGCCAAAGCCTACCACTTCAGTTACCATTCAGTTAATCCCTATCAGAGGATTAATCACTGATTCTGTTAAGATTCTCACAACCCAATCATTTCTCCTCTGAACCTTCTTGCATGGTCTCACATGTGAGCTTTTGGGGGACGCTTCACATCCAAACCATAACAGACACTGTTGTATTCCACTCTATGTATGAGCATAAAGGGTTGTCCCAAGTGGGGCCCTCAGAGGGAATCTCTTCAATCGCATCTGTCCAACATCTTTTAAAGGTCTATTCCTAGTGTATCTTTCTTCTGCATGCACAGGTACTGGCAGGCTAAAAATGCTCACAACCATCACTTATTTTTTTAATACACCTTTGTTTGTGACATTGACATGCAAGATCTCTCACTAAATGACCATCACGCCATTCTCATCTGCTGCACCAAACTAACGCATGCCCACCACCATGCTTCCAGATCACCTCCCATTGAACCTTGCACCATCTCTACTTGGAAAGAGACATCTTATTTGCCTTTAAAGTCTACTCCTATAGAAAAATAAGCATCTTTAATTGAAGGAGGGAGGATCTTCCTCGCAAAGCAGTGAAGAGGTGCTCCTAAAACAGTGGAAATGAACCTGCTGTTTTTACCCTTTTCCCCCCTTGTTGCTTGGGCTTAGATGTGAACATAGTTGTGTAAGTGCACAGCAGATTTCTTACTGGAGGAAAAACATGAGGACCTTAGGGTACTAGAAAGTGTTGATGAGATGGTGGTGAGAAAGAAGCTTCAGATAGTGACCCCATGAGTTGTTTATGAGCTCAATCCTATGCCGCACAGGATTGAGTCTATTACACATACCAAGGTATTAATAGCTGTACTAATAGGCTGGTGCTGTGTCTCAGACAAACCCTGGCTGAAGGAGCCCTAATTAGGAAGGGCTGTTGTAGCTAGCTGGAAGCCATGGGTTCCACCTGATATGTATGTGACGCACCTGTAGGCACCCGCAAACCTGAAGGTATATAACCGGGTGAAAGCGGTCCGAGTTAGGAGAACGGAGAATTCAGTCAGCCGGGCAGTCACTCGGTCGGTCAGAAGAATCAGAGCGGCCAGAACGTAGGCAGAGCGGTTACAGAAGAGAAACCAGATAGAAGAAGTAATGACTGGTCAGAGTTAGGCCGAGGCTCCCAAGGAAGACAGAAGACAGAAGAAAGAAGAAGGAAGAAAGAAGAGAGAAGAAAGAAGCTCTAATCTTTCTCTAAGCTAAGCTCTATCTTTCTATCTTTCTAACTAAGACTCTACTCTAAAGCACTAAGAACTCTAAGCTCTATCTTTCTTTCTAAGACTCTAAGCTAAGAAGAAAAATCTTTCTTTCCCTCTCAAAGCTCTAAGAAAGTAGAAGTAAAAGTAGTAAAAGCTAACTCTGCCTCCGAGAATTTTCCCGCGGCACCGTGGCTGGCCACAACAGGCAGCTTACACCTGGCCCAGTGAGACTATGTGGGACAGATCCAAATAGTGTTGCAGAGGCTTTGAAAATAAAACTTTCATCTGGACCATAGCCAACAGAAGAGTTGAAACTTATACCTGAATTTAACAAAGTAGATTCCCTGCCTTTAAAAAAATTAACATTCTCAATAGAATTTAACAAGACCCAGAGTTACAAAAACACACTTTACAATCTAACTCTCATACAATGAACTAAGACAATCTCAGCACACGGGATAAAATGACCAACAAGTATATTGAAATGACAGAGATGTAGGAATTAGTTGATGTATTGATATATTGCTGCTGTAATAAATTACCACAAACCTAGTGGCTTAAAACAACACAAATTTGTTTTATTATAGCTATAAGAGTCAGAAATCAATAGTTGGTCTTAATCTCAACTTGATTGGTTTATAACTATATCGTTAAATGGGGCGAATGAAAGGAACTTGTATAGTGGTAAGGTTTATATTTTCTTCAGATAAAAATAGATTTTTCATAGATCACTAAAAATACTACACAAGCAGATATAGTAACAAACCACATAGATAAATTAAATGGAGTGTAAGTAATGTTCAACTAACCTAAAATAGACAGGAAAAGGAGGAAAAAGAACAAAAGTCACAAAAATTAAACAAAAAGCAAATAATAAAACCGTGGACCAACCTAAATCTAAACATATCAGTAATTACATTAAATGTAAGTGGTCTAAACATGCCAGTTAAAAGAGAATTAATCATAATGGACTTTTTTTAAAAAAAAGGGACCCAACCACATGAAATCCACAAGAATTTCACTTGAAATATAATAACATAGGTAAATTAAAAGAAAAATGGAAAAGCAGATATTACACATCAGTGTTATACTGACAGTTCATGTGAACAAAAAAATTATAATACAGATGGTATAATCAAGACAAGTAGATATTACGGATATAAATCAAACTCACATTGTATAACTCAGATTTGATTTATACAAATCAAAATGAAAGATGGCATCTGCTCCACAAAATGTTTCTTTTACTCAAATTCATACCTAATATTCATAGAAACTGACTAATTTAATAAAACCTACCCAATAAATTTATTTCAGATACTGTATTTTTCATCTCTAGAAACTCCATCTGGTTCTTTTTAAAACATTTCATTTCTCTTCTATGTTCATTTTTTTTAGTATCCCATATTTAGTTTTGCTATAGAAGGTGTGGAGCAGGGGTCAGCAAATGTCTTCCCTAATGAGAAACGTAGTAAACATTTTAAACTTTTGGGGCCATGTGGTCTCTGTCACAATAGTTCATCTCAGCCATTATAGTTCAAAAGTAGCCATTGGCAATATGTAAACCACTGAGCATTGCTGTCCCAATACAACTTTATTTGGGGGGCACTGAAATTTGAATTTAATACAAATTTACTTATCATAAAATTCATCACCTTATCATTTTTCCCTGCTATTTTAAAGTATAAAAAAAATTATTAGATCTCAGATAATCAAAAACAGGTGGTGGGCAAGATTAGACACAGGTACCAAAGTTCTTGGACTGTGAGACACGAATGTTCTTCGCTCCACCAACATCTGAGCTTATGTACATGTCCTCTGAGACAGTCTGATGCCCTGGGTGGTCACTAGGGACTTATTGCTCTGACCGGTCATGGCTGTGTGAGGTTTAGGCATTGTTCTGTTGACAACCAACAGGTCACTCTTAGCTCAGCTTTCTTTTACTTTGCACAGCCATAGCCTAGTACCCTGCAAAAATACAAGAGAATCATGGTAGGGACTTGGGAGCTCTTTTTATGCAGACTGCCTCTCTCTGAGATTCTGCTTTCTACTTCCAATTACCTCAGACTCCCTCCCTCCCTTCTCCTTGCTCCAACAAGACTGTCAAGCTCCTTGGATTTCCCAGTACCCCTATCTAGACGTTGCCCCCCAAGAGGAAGTGGGTTGATTTCAGAACTCACCTTCACCTCCCTTCTGTCCTAGATCTTTATGATGAGAACTTAATCTAAGCCCTGTGAATGTGTTGTGTCTTGCTGTTATTGTTTTGCCCAAACATACCCAACATATAATATTTCAATAGCTTTCTTCTGGTGAGTGTTTGATATTGTTTTCTTGGTGTCTATTTTGATTTATTTGGGGTTATTTTTCTTTACATATATCTGTCTTAAGTTGCAAAACACTGGAGTTTATTTAATTCAGTTTGATGATCTCCATTTTCTAATAGGAAAACCTAATACATTTACTGTCTTGATCCCTCATATTTTTGGATTTAGAATACCATAGCTTTTGTTTGCTGTGGTCTTTCCTCATTTCTTTATTCCTTCCCCCTGACAGTGGTTTAAATGATTACATTTATTTCATTCATTTTCCCTCTTCATAAGTTTAGAGGTTTACTTTCTAATTCTGTTAGTTCAGAGGTCCCCTTAATTTTTTAGAATACACATGCCCAGAAAGTATGAACTCAGATATATTCTCATTTTCTCTAGTCTCACCCACCCAAATTCCATGTTCATTTTAAGTGCTTTCTCACCTATGTTTCTATGTGCTTTAATCAGGAGGACATTTTTTATATCAACTTAGTTCCCCATGTTGACTAAAAGTTTATATTTCTGTTTCTCAAACTGAATTTTTCCTCTTCCCCTTCACATGACTGATAGCAGAAAGAACTTAAATTCAGTCAGCCCCAGGTTATCTTTCACCCTCTACATTTTTCTCCTTGGGTTGGATTTGAGTTTTGAGCACATGTGGTGTCACACCAACAGTGTGGTGGGGAGCTAGTTCTCCTTGTGGTCTGGTTCTTGCCACCCCTTCCAGCTGAAGATCTGGTCTGTCTAATCCTCAGCTCTAATACCCAAAGTCTGGGTAGCTGCCACTCTGGCTCCTGTCCTCATCACCTTCAGATAGGCCAGTGCCCTCTCCTCTCAGCCAGCATTCTGGCATTTTCCATAGGACACAGAGAAACCCCATGTCACTCCTATGCTGGAGTAGAGATGGCTCTAGGGCCACCCCCTGCTCTCTCTGAGTGGACTTGGCCTCATTGTCATATTCCCACTCATGTTCTCTGCTCTTGTTCAGCCTTGGGTATCTGTGCGGGGAGGGATCTGCACCCCATTCACTTTCCAGAGCACAAGCTTCAACCTGATCTCAGGATCCTAACCTTATCTGAGGCCTCTATTTGCTCTCAGGCCCAGGTCTGAAGGTATGCAGCTGAGACCTCACAGAGACTCCCCAGAGCATCAAACCCTATTCATCCCTGAGCCACCCCAGAGAAAGCCAGAGAGGAAGGTAAGGGACAGGTGTTTGGGGGCCCATGCCTACACTGGAAGGGGCTAGGTACTAAAGTTCACAACAAAGAAGGTATCTACAAGGGAAACCCAGAAGCCTCTGCACGTCTCCTTAATGTTCTGACATCTACCTGCCTGTGGCCTTTCTTAGGGCAGGGAGAGGAATGTACTGCTGTGAAATGGTGTGGCGGACACGGGGCCAGTGAGGTCACAACAACATGTGTGTCAGCACACACTGTGTGCACATGAACACAAGCACAAAGCAGTACCCACAGGCGCGCACACACACATTCATCCCATGACACCATGAACTACATAACTGCAGTGTGAAATTGTGGATGTTTAGTCATGAATAAAGTGCGGCTTTCCAAACCACCACTGGAATTAGACATGTCCCTGATGTGATTTTCCTTGTGCCATAGATTGCTGAAATTGCAAATTGTCCCCAAAGATCAATTCTCTCATTTTCCCCATAGATAATGAAACTTCTACTTAGTCCAGACTCACAACACCCCTCAACCTGGATGAGTGTGAAGAGCAAGATGTGGACATGCTGTCATGGTGAGCTCTGCTGAAGAAACACATACAGAACGTGGTGCCTGAGAATATTTGCTTTCATACTGTTTTAATCTGTGGCTCTGGCTTGGTTGTCATGCAGGAGAGGGGAGGCCTGAGATGGAGCAGCCTGGAATACAGTTGACCCTTTAGCAAAACATTTATGAAAGTGGCCCTCTGGTTCCTTAGAAGTCAGATCTTATGTGTGCTTTGGAATGGGGCTGCTTGGACTTCTAGCACTGGGGCCAGGGAGAGCAGAGATGGAGGGAAAGAGCTGGAGGGAGAGAGAGAGAAAGAGACAGAGATACAGAGAAAGAGAGATAATGAGAAAGAGATATGGACAGAGGTGAAGAGAAATACAGAATGAGAGAGAGAGAGAGAGAGAAAGAGAAGGGAGAGAGAGAAAAGCTGAGAACGTGGCAGAGGCACTTTGAACTAAAGAGGGCCTCGCTGCAGCCCAAGGAAGTTGATTGGAGGGACCTCAGAAGAGGCAGACCAGCAGGAAACAGGACTGGGGAGTGCGTTTTCCACCAACCACTTTCCCGAGAGGCTTAGACCAAAGACAAAGACAAGACCAAAATGCCACCTTCTCACCAAGCAGTTGTTTCAGATTACCTGAAGAGACCACCATTAAACTGGGAGAGGAGTGGTCATCACAGAGACCATGAACTGATGACAAGTGTTTTCAGGCTTAGAAATTATGTCTGGGTAGTTCTTCTGTGTTCTTAGCACATACAACAGACCAGACACAAATAAACAGGAAGCCATCTAGATTTGAGACCTTATATTGCCAAAGAAACAAAATCCTAGCCTGCAGAACAAGCTAGTGTTAGCTGTGCCCTGAGACAGCCTGAGCCCCGAGTCTGCATCTTCATGAAATGGGCTGAGTCTGGACAGCCCCTGGACAGACCTGTATTAGTTTTCCATCGCTGTGATGAATACGTGAGATCAACAGAAGGAGGAAATGTTTATTTTGGTTCACAGTTGCAGAGGTTTCATCCATGGTCACTTGGCCCCATTGCCTTTCAGCTTGTGGTGAGGTAGAACATCATGATGGAAGCATGCAGAACAGGAAAGCTGATTAGCTCAAGGGGGCAGGATTGCCAAAGGTGGAAGTCCCAAAGGATGCCATCTTCTTGGCTCTAGGTTAGACACTTGAGCTCTTCCCTGCTTGGCCCTCAGGGGAGGGCTTCAGGTGGGCTCTTCCAACCCCTTCTCAAGGAAGCATGTTCCAAGCAACAATCCCATCAATTCAACCCACAGCATGTTTCACCAAGAATGTATCAGGCACTGGCTCAGCAAGAGAGATGAACTGATATCTTTCTTTCCTTCCTTCCTTCTTTCTTCCTTTCCCTCCTTCTTTCCTTTCTTCCTCCTCCACATCCTCTCCTCGTCCTCCTTTTTATTCTTCATTTTCTCAACTGAGCTGGAAGAGGCAGTCTTGGACAGAACCCTGGACAGGGAGTCATATGACCAATTCTATAACTAAACAGTATGGACCTTCTCCATCCTGATAGTCTATAGGAACTATATACAGCCCTCCTTCCGGGCAGTATGTGGGGTCAGACAACCTTAACACTAATGCCCAAATTATAGCAGCTCTAAGCTACCCCCCAACTCAGCTCCATGCCCACTCTTCAGGACCCACTAAGAATCATTCAGGCATGACCAGGAGTCATAGGGCACTGTCCTCTGTCCACAAGTCACAAGAGGAAGGCCCATTTCCTGCTGCCCCAGAAAATATGTTCTTCTAGGAGCTCACCATTCTTCTTGAAGCATGAAGTTCTTGCTCTTTGGAAAATAAGAAATAAACATGTAAAATTCACAGACAGCATAACATCTATGAAGAAAATTTCAAAGAACAGACAAAAGCAAAGAACAGACAAAATTTCTTATTTCTGGAACAAATAAGCAATTATACTAAGGTCAAGGATATAAGGTCAATATACAAAAGTCAGTTACTTCCATACATAAGCAATGAACTTAACTTTTTAAAAAAATATTTATTTATTGGCTTTTAGTTGTACACAATGCGTTTTTACGTGGTACTGAGAATCGAACCCGGGCCGCGCACATGGTAGGCAAGCGCTCTACCGCTGAGCCACAACCCCAGCCCTGAACTTAACTTTAATATTTCAAAAATATCATTTACAATAGCACAAAAAGGATATGTATGATATATGTATATATATACATATCATATATATGCCATATATATGAGATAAATGCATGGAAATGCACACAACACTGATGGGAAAAAAAAGAAAAGAATATCTAAATTAATGGAGAGACATTCTGAGTCATTGGCTTGGAGAACTCAATACAGCTAAGCTGTCAATTCTTTCCATCGTGACTTAGAGTTTCAACACAACCCCATTAAAAATCCTAGCATGCTGTGTGGTATATACTAACAGATATTGACAAACTGATTCTAAAACTGATATGGGAATACAAAAGATCTAGAATATCCAACAAAATACCAAAGAAGAAAGTTGGAAGACTTGCATTTCCCTATTTCAAAATTAATATGAAGCCACAATAATGAAGACAGCGTGGTTTGGCAAAAGAATAAACCCATGGATCAATGGAACAAAGTAGAGAGAACAAATATAGATCTGCACAGATATAGTCCATTGTCTCTGTCAAAGATGCAAAGGCAGTTCAATGGCAAAAGGATAGACTTCTCAATAAATTTTGCTAGAAAAATTAGAAGTCTATATGTAGAAAAAAATGGCCACACACCTCTCTCTTCACAAAAATTAACTCAAAGCATATTATAGATCTAAATATGAAGTTTGAACTATAAGACTTATGAGGAAATTTGCATGATGTTGGATTTAATTTTTAAAACAATACCAAAGCAAGATCAATGAAAACAATTGATAATTCTGACTTTATTAAAATTAAAAGTGCTCAGTGAAATAACCATTGAGAGGTTGAAAAGAAACCATAGCCTGGGAGAAAATATTTGTAAATCACACATCTGCTAAAGCACTTGCATCCAAATTATACAAAGAAATCTTCAAACTCAACAGTGAGAAACCAAATACTGAATTAAAATTAGGCAAAAAAAAAAAAAATCTGAACAGACACCACTGCAAACATGATATACATATGGAAAATAAGCATATGAAAAGATGCTCAATATCATTCACCATTAGGCAGATACAAATTAAAATCCCAATAATAGTGCAAAAATATTTGAAGGGCTAAAATCCAAAAACCTGACAATACCAATTGCTGGCAGAGATGCAGAACAATGGGAACACTTAATGCAGAGAGGATGTGAAATGATACAGCCGTTCTGGAACAGTGTGGCAATTTCTGAAAACGTTAAACACAGCCTTACCATTTGATCCAACAGTCACACTCCTAGAAATTTTCCCAATTTGAAAATGTATATTCATACAAAAATCTGCCCAGAAATGTTTATAGCAGCTTTATCCATCATCTTCAGAACCTGGAAGCAACTAAGATGCATCTTCAGTGGGTGAATGGCCAAACTGTGATACATTCAGTGTGAAATAATATTTCATAATTTCTTTTTAAAATGAGCTAGTGTCAGGTGCAGTGGCTCACACCTTGTAATCCCAGAAACTAGGAAGGCTTAGGAAGGAGGATTGCAAGTTCAAGACCAGCCTCAGCAACTTAGCAAGAACTATCTCGAAATAAGAAGGGTCTGGGGGTGTAGCTCAGTAGTTAAGCGCCCCTGGGTTCAATTTCCAGTACTCAATAAATAAATAAATTGATAAGCCATGCAAAGATCTAAATGAATCTTAAATAAATATTTCTAAGTGAAAGAACACAATCTAAAAAGGCTACTATGTGATTCCAATTATAAAACATTCTGGAAAAGGCAAAAAGTGTAGAGATGGTGAAGAGATCTCTGACTGCCAGAACTTCAGGACAGCGGATGGCAATAGGGTAAATAGTTGAAGCACAGAGATTTTTGTTAAGGCAGTGTAACTATTCTATATGATACTGTGTGTGTGCATTTGTCAAAACTCACAATACAAAGAGTGATCATCAATATATGCAAATTCTAAAGCATCACCTAGCATGAGCAAGGCCCTGGCTTTAATCCCCAGCACCGTAAAAAGAAAGAGGAAGAGGAGGAGGAGGAGAAGGAAAAAAACTCAGCATAGAGATGGAGAAAGATGAAAGGAGGAAAAGGACAAGATATCCCAGCATGCAACACCAAATCTGATGAAAGAATCCAACTTTTAACAAATATATAAAAACCTCACTGAAGCATGCGAGATAAAAAGTTGCCCAAGTAACTTTGGAAATCAGTGGAGTAAGACTAAAAGACGGTTAGTTGTTAAAGTAGTTTCCCATTGGGATGCAGTTGCATAAGTCTGAGCTATCTACAGGTGGACACCAGAATGAACAAGTTAGTGAACATGTGGTGGACGGTGGGAGCCAGGCTCCTTAATATGGGAAATGACATAAACAAAGGGGAGTAGGCCTTCAACTGATGGGATGAGACCCACCAGATTATGGAGGGCAACCTGCTTTATTCAAAGTCTACTGGTTTAAATGTGAATCTTTTTTTTAATATTTTTTAGTTGTATATGGACACAATATCTTTATTTTATTAGTTTATTTATATGTGGTGCCGAGGTTTGAACCCAGGGCCTCACATGTGCAAGGCAAGCACTCTACCACTGAGCCACAAGCCCAGTCCCTTAAATGTGAATCTTATCCCCAAAATACTTTAAATGATGTTTGACCAAACAACTGAACACCAAGGCCCAGCCAAGTAGACACAGATAATCAACACACTATTCTTCAGAAGAGGGAGAATAGGGTCTGGGGTGGGCAGTGCAAATGCAGGTGTGGTAGGGGATGTCTGTGAGCTCCTGCCAGAGGCAACCAGTGCAGAGCAAGGGACAGGGAAGCCCAAGAGGCTCCTGGCTAGCCTGATTGGCAGGACACAAAAGTCCAGGCTAAGTCGACCACTGGGACTGCAGCATGATAACTAGCTGCCATTCAAAAACTGTCCCCTGACCAAAAAGCTATTTGCTCTCTCAGACTAATTAGAAGCACTGACATTAGAAGAGTCCAGCGCTGGCATTTGAAAATGAATCAATTTCCCAAGGAAGTGCTATGTAAAGAGCTTACCTGAGACCAGAGAAGCAGCTGCTCCCACCAAAAGGACATAGGCTCTGTCACCAGACAAGTACAGTCAGCGGGGGTTGCTCACTGCAGCCCAGAGCAGGGCATGAGCAGCTGCAATAATTTATCCAATCATTTATGTTCTAAGTTGTCTTTATCTGTAGAGAGACATGGGGCTTAGTGGGTCAAAGCAAATGAATAAGAAGCAGAAGGGGCCACCCTACCAGGCCCACTTAACTTCAGAGATATTGAAAGAAGGTGCAGGTGGTATTCATTCTGGCCTCTGCCTTGCTGCATGACCTCAGAGAAAACACGCTGAGCCTCAATTTTCTCCATAAAATGTACTTGCAGCGATTTTCATTAAAGACTTCAAAGTCTGGAAGTCATGGTTTAGAAATCCATTTGAAGCTTTCAGCTCCAGTTCAGAAACATCTATGAAGTCACCCACTCTGTCTTGTTCCTATTTTTATGCAACAAACACACACTTTCTTTTTTTTTAACCTATCAGTGTATCTTTATTCATATTTTGCGTTCTTTCAAAAGATCAACCTTTTAAAAATACCTTAAAATGATGGCATCAAATGCCCAAAATGTGTGGGAGCAAAACCAAAACAAAACCAAAGCTACAGCAAACCATTCGATTATTTTACAAGACCAAAGTTACTGACATATACCAAAGCAAATAAGACAGACCTAATTATGGTTCCTTGAATGTGAAGTTATTGATGTATATACAGAAAACAAAGAAATAGATGTAATGGGATGACATTACAGTATTTAAATCTTTGCAGCTTAGCTTTTATATTGAAATGGTGAGATGGAGATATACCAGTCAAGGAAATAACTTGGTTACACAGGCAAGAGCAGAGGCATTATATAAGGTGAGAAAGCACGGGTTTCTGTTTCACCTCTCCCACCAACCAACCATGTAAACTTGGAAAAGTTACTTCATTTCTCCATGTCTCCTTTTTTTCTCCTATGTAGATGGCCACTAAACCCATTTCAAAGAATATTCATCATCTGCTCAGCATCCCCTTCTGGGTAACCACTCTTCTCCCCATCAAGTCCTGGTTGGGCTAACAGTCTGTGGTCCTCCTCTAAGGATTTTCAAAATAGAGCTAGTGGGAATACCACTAGCGAAACACACACCTTCTTCAAGGCTTAAGGAAACACTGACCTTTAAGATGATATAAACTATTCTTATAGCTCATGTTCACTGTTTACAAATCCCCAGGATATGGAGGCTATTTGTGTTGGCGATGCTGTCTCCCCCGGGGTGTAGAACATTCTGAGGGGTGGTCAAGGTCATTCTTGCCATGGCCTCAGTTCTGGAGGTAGTTGTGCTTTCAGAAGGCATGGAGATGGCCATGCAGAGGTCGTGGTGACAATGCCAAAGCTGCTCTGGTTTGTGCAATGCTCACAGCCCATAGAGAAGGGTCTCAATAACACTCGTGCACTGACTGGACAATGTGGCTGGAGGCGACCTCAAGCCACACCTAGTGCAATGGTCAGCCCCAGGCCTGTCTACAATGCAGAAACGATTCAACTATTTGTCTCTGGTCAGGCAAACTGGAAAGTAGAGGCATTAGGTTCTAACACCATAGGTGGAGCCCAGGAACATCCAATCCAAACCACCAGGGCTGCCTCACTGAAAAGGGTCATCTACCCAACTAAGAAACCCTTGATTGCTTTTTTTCTTTGGCAGGTGAGTAGATCAAGCTTTAATGTAGTGGTGCCTCAAAGTTTCTTGGGAAAGAAAAGAGTTAATTCTATCACTGAAATTAAGTTCTACGTGTAATTATGAATGCCCAATAAAATGTCTGTCGGTTTAGCAAAAATTTTAGGACTCAGACTTGTTCTAGGAATGGACGAGGCTACCAATGAGATCGTATTAAATCTTAGGGCCTGTATACAGACAATAAAAAAAACCCAGACAATAAAAGCAGAAGCAGAAGCCAAAGAATGAACAACAGCAAAGGTGAGGACCTAGGAGAATCAGGACCTAGAAGCTCAAAATATTTACCCTCTTGTAAGATTCCCAGTATCCAAAGAGAAAAGAGAAATGTGATCAGTGAAATAATGAAGTTTCTATAAAACCATCACAGGCTTCTCAGGAGGATCCTGGCCTCTCCCTCTCCTAGAACAGAGTCTACTCAAGGGGTCTTTCTTAGCAGACCTCATTCACTCCCACCCACAAGTTGACAAGACCCTGGCACATGGGGTATGTTTTATCACTCCAGTAGGGGAGTGCCCTGCTTGAGGGTTCACTTTGTGTTCCCAGCACCAGGGATAGGCATAGCCCAGAGAGACTCAGCCCTCAGTCACTGCATGAATAAATGAATGAATGGCCTGGCTTCATAGGCAGGGTGTTCCTTGACAGGGAGCCCTGTAGCCATCCACAAAATAAAGTGCTCTTAGTCTATGGAGACAAGATCTATATACATCAAAGGGGGTTGATGATTAGAAATGCAGGGAGGGATAACGACCAAACTGGGGCTGCAAGGAAGCACAGAGGTCACCTCCTACAGTGGGACAAGGCCAACATGGGGACCTGGAGGCTGTGCTGAGCCTGGACCTTAGGCAGAGGGAGGAGAGACAGAATTCAGGGAGAAAGACTCCTCAACAGAAAGGTCCAAAAGGAGTCACTAAAGAGTGTGGGGTTGGCTGCCCACCATACAAAGAACAATATAACAGGGTGAAGTGAGGCACACCTATAATTATAGCTAATAGGTAGGCTGCAGCAAGAGGATTATAAATTCAAAACCACCCCAGGAAAATTAACAAGTCCCTGTCTCAGTGGTAGAGTGCTTGTCCACCATGCACAAGGCCCTGGGTTCAATCCCCAGCACTGCATGAAGGAAAGAAGGAAGGAAGGAAGGAAGGAAGGAAGGAAGAAAAAGGAAGGAAGGAAGGAAGGAAGAAAGATGCTGTTGTGATGATAGGACCAGAAGATGGGAGGGGACACCTGAACTCTCAAGAAGTAGACCCTTTCCCCAGGCCTCCCCTATTTATGCAGATCCCTCTTAAGACTGCGCCTTCGATGAACACAGATTTCTTCTGTAAAATAAATATGCAAAGTTGCAAGGGTTCATGTCTATACCCTCAACATGGACCTATACTGAGATAAGGCAGGTCCAGGGCATAAGGCAGTTAGGGGCTGGGGTGAAGAGGGGTCAGGGCGCAGTGCAGTGTTGCACACATTTCTGAACAGCACATTCAAAGAGCAGAGGGAGTACAAATACCTGGAGCCAGTTTCAAGAAAGAAAACAAAGATGCCGACTGGGTCATGGAAGAATGTGGAAGGAGCTATAGCTACTGAGCCCAACAGAAAAAAAAAGTCCCCTAAGGGGTGGGCAACGAGGTAGATCAGGCAACACATCTATTCCAAACCTCTGAGGAAGTGAAAAGCAATTTGTATGGTACAGCCCAAAGGGACGGAAGCTGCAAGGAGGAGATTAAAGAAAGAGATAAACAATTTTTTTTTTAACAGCCAGAACTGCCCAGATATAAGAAAGCCATCCACAGAGGAATTCATTCATTCAATTCAATTCATCATTCATGTGTTCAGTAACTATTTACTGGCCATATTTCAGGCACTGGAAAGAGAGTAGTGGGCAACATGAAGATAATCTGTACTTTCACAGATTTTGTTTTTGTTTGGTTTGGTTTGATTTGGTTTTGGTGCTGGGGTTTGAACCCAGGGCCTCACACATACTAAGCATGCACTCTACTGCTGAGCTACACCCCCAGCCTCACAGGGTTTAATTACTCAGGGATGGTGGACCTTTTATAAATAATAAAGTGTGGCCAGAGGTGGTCTTCAGTGGACATTTCAAGCATGCAAGTGTTAGGTGGGACAGGGCTCTTCAGAGAGTGGGTATCTCAGTCAAATTCATTTGAAGTCCTAAGATTTTTTAATAATTACTTTGTCTACTTCTAGTCTTAACTATGAATCTCAAATTGAAATGTTCCCAAATTGCCTCCTGAAAGATCCTCCCCCTGAAAATGTAAAGGTAGAAAAAACAACTTCCTTTGCTTGGTTCTGCACTGGTCTTTGGGGACTCAAGTCTGACTTACATGCTAATGGAAGTTAATTAGACCAGGAGCCAGATTCCCTGTGCACAAGGCCCCAAGCTCTATTTGGGGCTGCTCATCTCAATAGAGGCAGGGTAAAATGATCCTGAACCAAATCACTTTCAAGATCTCCCAAGAGACCTAGGCAGACAGTTTGTCCAGGTCTCAGAAGGTCCTGCCCACTGGAGCCCACATATCCCTTCCTACCTTCTTGGACAGCCATCCCCAAATTCCCCAGTGACTCTCTTCAGGATGGATCTGAGTCAAAGAAATGGCCATGAACCACACCTGCTTGGCTTCCAAGATGGAACACCACAGTCAGGCAGGGAAGATTTACTTCTAGGTTCATCATCAGGCCTCGATTCCCTAAAATTCCTTCCAAATTCTCTCTTTCTTCTTGTTCTTTTAACTTTAGGGCTTAAATTCTTTCTCCTCTTCAGTTAAACCAATACCTGTCAAGCTCCAACTTGAAGGAAGCCATGAGCCCAATTCTGAAAACCCAGAGGTTAAGCTGCTGCAAGATAAGAGATATTAGAATTTTCCTGGTATATAAGGCTGAGGATATAATTCTGTTGGTAGAGGGCTTTTCTTACATGCACAAGGCCCTGGGTTCAATCCCCAGCACCACACACACACACACACACACACACACACACACACAAAAAGAATTCTCCTAGTGTTTCCACTTATGACTCCCCATGATTCAGAGATACAATGGGGACCTCAGTCTTCAAGATCCAAATGGAGCCCTCCATCCTGGCAGCAGAAAGAGGAAAACCATAAAAACCCAGCTCTCCATGTACAACCTCAAGAATGGAATCCTAACTAGAATAAGTTATACTCCATGCATACATAATATGTCAAAATACACTCTACTGTCATGTATATCTAAGAAGAACACATTTTAAAAAAAAAAAATTAAAGCCAGGTCTGTCTTTTGACAATGGGATATTCCTTATTATTATATTTTTCCAGATACTCATGATAGTTTAATGCAGAGATCCTTGTGCAAGGGACTTTTGGGTGGGTAACAGATGGCAAGAAGGTGACTCTGCTAGGTTGTGGGCAAGTTTGCTGTACCCAATGGTGCCCTCACTGTCCCTGGGTCTCCAGAGCCTGAGAGATGAATCTTATTGTTAGTCTGAACAACTGCTGATGCACCCTTCCCCATTCTTGGTCCATCTCACTACCCACCCCCAGGGAGAAAGGTTCCATCCCAATGGCCAGATTCAGGCATTGATAAGGCCATGGCTGATTCTTCTGTGTCCTTATTATGGTTTGGCTGTCCCACAAAGGCCCATAGTCTAAAGGCTTGGTCGCCAGCCTCTGGCATTATATGGGAGATGGTGGCAGCTTTAGGAAGTAGGGCCTAGTGGGAGGAAGTTGGGTCACTGGGGCTGTGCCTTTGAAAGAGATATTGGGACCACAGTCCTTTTTATCTCCCTCTTTGCTTCCTGGCTACCATGAGGTAAGCAGACTCCTCTACCACACACTACTGCCATGATGTACTGGTCTGCTACACTCCAAAGTAATGTGGCCAAGTGACAGGGACTGAAACAATAATCCAAAGTAAACCTTCCTCCTTTACATTCTTTTTCTTTTTAACATTTAAGCAGAATGTCTTATTGACTCTAAGTCACCTGGGAATAATTACCTGCATTTATGTTTTATGATATTTTACCTCATTGAGAAAAAAGATAAACTGTTAGACTTTTGACTTTCATGTGTTTGCTGCTCTGGGCTGAGAAAACGTTCTGTTCTCCCCCCTCATCAACAAAAGGTGTATGCACCACATTTCCACTTGCTGACACTGACTTCTAGCCAGAAAGAAGAAAAAAAAATTTGCAGCATTTATGACATCAACATCAGCCACTGAGTCAATTTGCTAAAGGAGGGTGGATGGTGGCATATAAGAAGCAGCAACTAGGCCATGTACAGTGGGGTACACCTGTAATCCCAGTGGCTCAGGAGGCTAAGGCAGGAGGATCATGAATTCAAAGCCAGCCTCAGCAACTTAGCAAGGCCCTAAGCAACTCAGTGAGACCCTGTCTCTAAATAAAATATTAAAAAGGGATGGGGATGTGGTTCAGTGGTAAAGGACCCCTGGGTTCAATCCTTGGTACCAAAGAGAGAGAGAGGGAGAGAGAGAGAGAGAGAGAGAGAGAGAGAGAGAGAGAGAGAGAGAGAGAGAGAACCAGCAACTAGAGCCTGGGATCCAACATCATCCAGGAAGCCTAATATCCACTGACAATAGATATCCAGCTCCCAGCTTGTTCTAAGCAGTCTGGACATCTTCATTGGCAAGGTTTCCTTGAGCAATTGTTTTTACTTGGTTATAGGCAGCCTTGATAACATCTCCAGCAGCTGTGTAAATTCCAAAGTGCCCAGAATCCGAGTAGCTGGCATTAAAAGCAGAAACATCAAATGACTGGTGATTTCCTTTGGCAACAGCCTGGTACAGGATGCTAGTGGCATTGCTGCCCCTCTTGACATGTGGCCCAGCATCCCAAGGAAATGCTGAAGAACAGTGAATGCACGTGTTGCACTTCCTATGGCAGACTTTCTGCTACAACAGAAGAATGGACAAGACTGTCTCCATTCTGTTCTCAAATTTTTCACCTCCTCAATATTTGGCCTTTGCACCAAATAAATCAAGCCCACCCCTTACATTGAGAAACTGTTCAGCAACTTGCTTTAAAACAGGATGACTCACACCAAGTCCAATCAAAGTCATTCTTGTGCTTGTAAAATGGTTCTGAATGAAGAGGGAGAGGCATACAGAGAGATTCAGAGAGAGAGAGCCACAACTGAGACCTCAGCTCTGTGCTGAGCCACACCTGAGGTCTTCTTGATGTTGGGTCTTGAAGTATAAAGCCAATAAATTCCATCACTGTTTTGTTCTTGTTTTGCTTTTTTCATAAGCTAGTTTGTATCATGAGTGATGAGGCCTTGTGTCCTCCATTCCTCTTTTCCCCAGCGAGGCATCTATTGGAGTCCTGGGCTGCCTGTGCTTCCTGTTGCTGTCTCCTACCACTGTGGGCTGCAGACTGGAACCAGCTTGGAGAAGGGGTGAGCTTTAAGGTCCTCTAGTATTGTTGCAGCTCCCTCTGGCTACTAGGAGCACCCCTCTCCCAGGCACATCTATCACCCCCCATTGAGGAATCTGGGTCCAAAGGCACCAAAGACATGGAGCTTGCTTGGACAAGTCCATTTCTGAACCCTGCTCCCCCAGTGCCCCAGCCTGGGAAGCCACATTCCCAGTGGAGGGGAGCAAGGTCAGGAGTGTGAGGGATCCAGGTAGAACTCAGGACTCCCGGCCCTTGACCCAGATCTACCACTGGCTTCCTATGTGGTCAGGGGTTGTTCACTCTGTCTCCCGGCCATATAACCTGGGAGCTCTGGAGTCACCAACCCAGGCGCCTTCACAGTTGCATCTTCTGATAATTCTTACTCTCATCAACTGAGGCCACAGAGAAACCACATTGATGTTACTAATCAAGATTCCATTCTGCTCGCTGCATGACAGCTGATATTTGGGAAGTTAGCGGGAAGGAAATCGGGCTTTGTCATGATAAACTAGCTCACTGGGAAAATGGCCAACTCTCATCCTAATGGCCATTTCAAAGAATTCAGGTACATGAAAGTGTCTTTATAGGGAGGAAAAAGGAGGAGGAATGGGGTAATAAACAGGAGGGACATGGGCTGAGTTGCACATCTTTAGGGGCTGCTTTTATTTTAAACATTCCTGAGATTACAAATGACATTTGACCTTGGGCCAGTTCTATCATTCACTACATAAACACATTATTTTCATGCAAATTAAATGTGTGTGTGTGTGTGTGTGTGTGTGTGTGTGTGTGTGTGTGTGTATCTTGGCAGTATTAGGGATAGAATCCACAGGCTCATGCATGCTAGGCAAGCACTATACCACTGAGCCATATCCGCAACTCTATTCTTCTTTTAATTGGAATACAGAATTAGCAAGTCCTCGGCCCAGACTTTGATGTTATATGAAGACCACCAGGTGTTCCATGGTTCTGAAAAACTAAAGACAGATTACTGTTTAGGAGGTCTGGGAACAGATGATTTTTTTTTCTCTTTGTTCCTTTCTCCTAGTTGACTATCTCAGTTAATATCTCGGCCATTTAAAGGGGATTATTCTTTCAGAAGTTATAGTACTGGGCAAAGGGAAAAACAAAGAATGGCTTTACAATGGGCAATTTTGCAAAGTAAAGCTAATCTCAAATAGCACGGTTTAAACAAAACAGTGCCGTCATTCCCACTGAAACGGTGAGTCTCGATAGCTCATGGGCAGTGGGTCTGTAGTGGTGACCACCGAATGCTGTGGGGGATGCCAGAGAACCAGGGTCCTTCAGCAACAGCAATGAGGTTGACACAGCTGTGAATGAGTCTTGTCAGTCCCTGGACAGCTGCACATCTCTAACAGGATGTGCCCAGGTCTCAGCAAGCTAGTCCTGCTGACTCTGCTGGCTACCCTCCAATCACTGAGACCCTATAAATGTCTCAAATGAGTAATAAAAATGCCTGTGCTATATCATACTCCTCCTCCATTAAAAAAGCAAACCTTCTTGCTTTCCCCTGGCTTGACCTGGGAACAAAAAGAAGGGGGTTCTACCCTCTTTCTCTTCTTTGTGCTTCTCCACCTTTACCCAGCCTCGTCATGGTTTTTGCCCTTTCTGTGGCTGAAAGGAGAGAGGAAGGGAAAGGAGCAAGGGGGGGTAGAAAAGCCATTTCCTGGCGTTCTACCCAAGTAGGTGAAGGACTGGAGTTCCAGAGACCAAAGGGTAGTCCGTCTGTCAGTAGCAGCCCCGTGTAATGGAAGCCCTGCTTCTCCCTGGCCCCGAAGGGTCCTCCCCTCCTCAGCCAGGGCATGGTCCCCCCACTGGTGAGTGCCAGCATCCCTCTGAGTCAGCCCTGTTGGCCCCCAGACAACACAACTCCACTCCAGTTTTCTCTGGTCTGAGACCTGCTTATGGTTCATGGGAAAGATTCTCACAACTCTGATACCACAAACCCCAAGGCTGAAGCAGTTCCTTCCAACCCCATATGCGATAGTACCTACTGCCAATGTCCCCCAGTGTGTGGCAGTCTTCCTTAAAGGACGCGAGTGTTTCACATTTGCTATCTAAAAATCTTCATGTAATTCTTAGTCACCAACGTCAATGTGTGGCAGCTGATAAAAGTTATCACTGATGTATAGGAACAAACTAGCTAAGGAAAATCATGTTCAACATCGAGCTCAGAGGCTAAGCGGACCCTCTGGGGTCCAAGGGAGGCACTACCAATACCAGGGGCTATAGCAGGGAATCATTATTCTATTCTCATGAGCTTCTTCCTATGTATTGGAAAAGTACCACAGTCTAGGAACTTCAATTTAATCTGACAGCTTCCCAGTGCTGTATTATTTACATTTTATTTTTTTTTTTCCTGTGTATGTTTTGACATCTGTCTGGTCCAAGAAAGTTGGCTAATCAATTCTTAGCTATCACAAAGAGCCTCAGTGGGAGCAGATCTTTGCTATAAACACTACTTGATACACAATCAAACCACTTCTATCTGCCCCCACACCCTAAGTGCCCCTACTCCCATCCCCAGACAACATTCCTGTGCTTATCATCCCAGGGCCAGGTTCCAAACAACTAAGGACCACCCCCATAGCCCAGAGCCCACCATGACTATTCTATCCAGCCAATCCTACACTGCTCACCCTGCCCTGCCCTTCCTTTGCCTCAGAAATCCCCGTAAAGACCGTGGCCTGAGCTGGCTCCTTACTCCTGTCTTCTGCCTCCTGACCACCCTGAGGCTTCCCCGAGTGGCCCTGCCTGGTGGGCTGCACCTTCATCTCCAGGACCTGGGGGTAAAATAAACTTGGTTTTCTTAGAGCACTTCTCTGTCTCCTCCCATGGCTGCTCTGACTGAGCTCCTCATACAAGAGCACAAAACATCTGAGACCAGAGACAAGTTTTCCTGGTCATTTCTGAGTGATATTTAATGAAAGTTTTGAAAGTATTTTAATAAATGGGATGTTTCAGCCCACTCAAGGGGGAATAGCAGCCAAAGGCTAGTATTAGGGGCCTCTGAAAACTGACCTCACTCTCCTTGTATTTCATGTTGTTCTTGGCTTCTAAGTATGACAAAGTGTTTAGAAAAAAATATATCACAACCTTTCTAGAATCAACTTGTTCTCACTCACTGACAACTCCATTGTACCCCCCAAGGTGAGATGTGCACCTATCCCCCTTTGGGGAAAGAAGTGATTATTGTGTCTTAAATAATTATGTCATATTTCTTCTTATTACAAAACCATGGCATGGCTCAATGAAGAAATGTGGGCAAACAAAAGGAAGGAAGTAAATATCCCCACCTAGCCCATATGCTGAGGTGACCCCAGTAACCCCTAAATCAATCTAGCAATAGGGTACATGTGCCTTTCAGAAAATAGTTGTTCATTTTGCACATAGTCTTTATCTTCAATTTGACACTGGTAGAGAAGCATCTTTCCATTTCATTATGTTGTCTCCTGCCATCTTGTTTTCAATTTCTGCGTAATTATCCCGTTGAATGAACACCATGTAATTTATTTTAATCTGTACCATATTGTTGGCCAGAATCAATGAAAACTCATCATTTGGACTATCTCATTATCATAAATAGCCCTGCAATTCAAGTGCTCATGCATACACTTTTAAACACATCCACAGTTGTACCTGAAGATTGTTTCCTGATATGAAATATCTAAGAGGATAGTATACAAAAGCTTTTGGTACATATTTAATACAAAGTTATTGCCAAGTTACTTTCATAAATGTATCAATTTCCACTTCTCTGGAAAAGTATGTCAGATGCTTTCTCACCCGCTGCATTAACACTGGGATTATCCACCCTTTTAATCCTTGCCAACCAGTAGGTGAAAAAAAATAGCATCTCATTATCATAATCGGTAATGTTTTGGGCCCCCTAATGGAGATCAAACATTTGGTAGCAATTATCTTTTGAAGTCAACCATTTTAAATGTCCTTATTTTAGGGTTTTCATGTTATAATTTGTAACTGGAAGCTTATAACAAGCTAATAGAAAATACTGTTTTGATGTAATTAAGTCCAGCTAGAAGGCAGCTCTCTGAATAACTGCACTTCCTTCCAGTTGATACTAGGGTAAAGCACTCCAAATGCATGTTCTGTCAAAAGCGATGTTAATAAAATAAACACTGCCCAAGCAGACAAACCAGGGGATGTAGTGATCCCAAAGCACTAAGCAAACAAGGAATTGGGTATTAAATTGTACGCGTGCATTAAGAGCATCCTGTAATGAATAGGGCAATGTGTTAATTCTGCAATTGCATCATTTCAAAACTCTCAGTGTTTGCTAGTGTCTAAAAGTTGCTAAGTTTATTTATCCTATTGTTTTGGCTTTGCTATATTGTAAGTAATTTTACAGATCACTAATTTCAATGCCATAATCTCTGAGCAGAGTGAAGTTGCTACATTCTTCCAATTAATTAACCAACAAATTTAATTTCACACTACAGAGCTTTGGAATAGCTACTGTTTACTGAAATTACCATTGCAAATAATGAAACCGAATGTTTAAAGAACCAACATTTAGTATTGTCAGTGAAATCTGGGCTAAATGTTAATAAATATAACCCAGTGTGGAAGGCCATCTGCTGGCCCTTCAGCATTGTGAAGGAATTCTCTGTGAGTAGCCTGATCTGGACAGCATGTTGATGTGACTCTGGACTTCCAGGAACCAGGGGCTGGTTAGTGACTTCTGAAGTGGCCACTTCCACCAGAAGACCCTATTGCTAAACTACCCTCCAAAAGCATCAGCTAGATTTTTTTCAGATTTTAAAAGGTTAGCTTATTGAATAATCAGCAATGTGATAACCACCTCATTTTTTTTTGAACTTTGCAGATGATCTTGCTAAGTACTTGATTCTCAGGCATCTTTATCCCTAGGCAGACATACATGTTACACATGTGCAAACAGCACATAAGCAGTTATCTGTGACTGCATCATAATGTATCTTAGTTAATTGTTTCTTGGTCTTTAAATTGCCATTTTGATTTACTGCAATCAACTTGCCTTGAGGTCCTTCTATTGTTGCCATTTTAAGTGAACACTAATGTTGATGATTATTAGCCATGAAGCGTGCAAAGTTTTCATGATTTGATGTTATTTTCCTAAAACAAATTCCCAGCCACTGAAACAGCAAAGCAAAGAGGAACTAATACTCTTAGCTTTGTGTATCTTCCCATCTTCCCGTCATTCTTATTCCTTCTGGATACCCCACCCTTCATTTCTTTGGATATATAAAGATCTAAAATAAAGAGGGTTTCCTGCTTTGTTCTGTTCTGTTTATTTTTCGGGTTCTATGCTATTCCCTGCATTGCTCTGCCTTTCCATTGTGCCCACTGTTCTCTCCCATGGAGGTGGGGCTCCCAGGTAAGAAGGAAGAGCTCTAAAATGGTGGGAATGTTGGGAAATGTGGGGGTCACCTCCTCACTGGAAACTGGTCATTGAAGTTCTTCTTGCTATATCACCATCAGCAATCCTATTCTCTGAGGATGTCAGTTCTCAAAAAACTGCATTCCAAGGGTGCTCCTCCTATCTTGTTGACATTCAAAAAGCAGACAATGGGCTTGCACGAGCATGCAATAAGATTAAGAATGTGTGTGTGTCTGTGTACACATGCGTGCACGTTCATGAAGCTGTGTGTATACAAATGTGCACATGCCTATGTATTCATGAAGTTTTGCACACATGTGTGTACACATGTATGATACGTATGAGGCTGTGTTGCATGTGTGTGGGCATGAGACTTGTGCATGTATGTGCATGCACATGTGTCTACATATGACTGTGCATATGACTGTTCCTATGTGTACACACATGCACAAGACTGCACTAGGCCACAAGAGGCATTGGGCTCCTCTGCAGGAGCCCTCCAGCAGCCCTGGTGAGAGGGCCTGGAAAGTGCTCTTATTAGTAGGAGGCACAAAAAAAGCAGCATGGTAATCAGACTGCTCTGACTCTTCAGGGACCCAAAAAGGCAGCCTGTGCCAACCTGTGCCTACCAAAAAGGTTGTGTGTTTGAATTTCCAAGTTTATAGATTAGGGACCCCAGGTAACTTTCTTTGCTTTGTGCTGGTTTCCTTGTATTTGTGCTATTACCTGGTAGTGTCAGAGCGTCCCCCACCTCTGCATCTATGGGTTTCAACAGACATTTTCTTGATTATTTGTTTACCATTCAACATTGCTTTTCTATATATTGCCTATTCATTATGATGACCCTTTTTTTCTTTTGATTGGTCAAATGTTTCCTATTTAGTTATTATTCTTTAAATAATGTTGTAAAAGTTTATATTGCAACTATCTTCTCCCTAGAATGTTTGTCTTTCAACTTTGTTATTGTATGTTGGCAAATTATTTTGTATATATTTGGGGAGTAAAATAATGTTATGACATATGTCTATAATGTGAACTAATTGAATGAAGCTAATTAACATGTTCCTTACTTCTAATACTTATCACCTATACCCTTCAACCAAATCCCCCCACTTCCCATCCCCACGCTGACATCTACTGGTAGCCACCACTCCTTTTGGTTTTTTGGTTTTTTTTGGTTTTTTTGGTTTAATATTTTTAGTTGTAGATGGATACAATACAATATTTAGTTTTATGTGGTGCTGGGGATCTAACCCAGTGCCTCATGCGTGCTAGGCACGTGCTCTACCATTGAACCACAACCCCAGCCCACTCTACTTCTTGATTGTTCTAGCTTCCACATAGAAATAAGAACACACAGTATTTGTCTTTCTGTGCCTGGCTAATTTCATTTAGTATAATGTCCTTTGGATTCATCCATGTTGTTAAAAATAACAGAGCTTCCCTCTTTCTAGAGACTAGATAGTATTCATAGTGTATATATGCCACATGTTTCTTCACCATTCTTCCATTGATAGACACCTGGGTTGATTCTCTAACTTGAATAATGCAGCTGTGAACATGGGAGTGCAGCTATCTCTTCAACACACTGATGTCAATCCTGTGGCTATCCACCCTGTTAGTGGGATTACTGGACCATATGGCAGCTGTATTTCTAGTATTTTGAGAAACCTCCATAGTTTTCCATAATGGCTGTACTAATTTACATTCCCATCATCATGTATGAGACTTCCCTTTTTCCACATCTTCACCAACACTGGTTTCTTTTGTCTTTTTGATGATAGTCACTCTGACAGGTATGAAGTAATATCTCACTGGGATTTGGATTTGCATTCCCCTGAAGACTAGTGGGCATCTTTTCAATTGCTGAATGCCCATTTTTACATTCTTTCATGACATGTCTTTTCAAATATTTTGCCCATTTTTAATTGAGTTATTTCTTATTTCTATTAAGTTATATAGGTTTGCTTAATGACTTACAAATAATTCCAGTCTGTGGCTTGTTTAAATTGTGATAAATGAGAAAAGTTTCATTTACTGCTAACTTACTTTTAATTATGTCTTTTGAAATGAAAAGGTTGTTTTTTAGTTTTTAATTTTGATGAAGTCCAATTGATCAATTATTTATTTTTATTAATCAGGCTTTTTGCAACATGTCTTAAGTTTTCTTTGTTTAACCCAAGATCCTTAATATTGTTTCCAATGGTTTATAACAAAAGTTTTATTGACTTAGCTCTTACATTTAAGTCTATTATGCATTTTGAGTTAATTCTTGTCAATGATGTGAAGTGTTTTATCTTTTTGCTTGTTGATGTCCAATTGCTCCAATGTCATTTATTAAAGATTCCTTTCCCCTTTGAATTGCCTTCTGTGGTTGCTGCAAATTAATTGACCATACATATAAATGTTTGCCATTTCCTTCTATTCCATTGATTATCTGGATCATTCTATTTCATTAATTGATATGTTTATCCTTATACAAGTATCACTATCTTGATTATTTAGATTCATACAGGTTTTAAAATTGGAACATGGGTATGCCACAAAGCTGTTGTTTTTTACGACAGGTTATTCTGGGTATCTGATATGTCATTTCTACAACTCTTAGCATTTTCATTGACTCATGGAATTTTCACTGAATTGAAGTTTTTCATTGAATCTATAGATAAATTTTGGGGAAATTTCCATCTTAGTAATGTGATTTCTAATCCATGAATATCGAGCATCTCCCCATTTATTTTGATCTTCCTTAATTCCTCTCAGCAATGTACTTTCTTTGGTAATTTTAGTCCTAAGCATTTAATATATTTATGATTTTGTGAATGGAATTGTTTTTGTCATTTCACTTAAGATTGCTTATTGCTCGTGTACAAAAATACAAATGAATTTTGTATGTTGATCTTGTATCAGGCGACCTTGCAGAACTTGTTTATGGTCTCTTAGTGACTGTCCACTATTTACCCATGTGGAACCATGTCATCTGTCAAAAAAGAGAATTTGCCCTTTCATTCGGATGATTTATATTTCCCCCCACCCCTTAATGTACTGGCTAGAACTCTTATTACAATGTTGAATACAAGTGGTGTGATTGGATATCCTTGCCTTTTCCTGGTATTAGGGAGAAAATGTTTAGTCCTTCCCCTTCAAATACAACATTAGCTATTGACTTTACATAAATGAAATTTGTCAAGCTGAGGAAGTTCCCTTCCATTCCTGGTTAGTCTGTTTGTACTGGGAAAATGTGTGGCATTGTGTCAAATGCTTTTTCTGTATCTATATCATGGGATTCTTCTTTTTGTTGTATTAATATTCTGTATTAATTGATATTTATTAAAACAACCTGGAACTCCTGGAATAAACCCCACCTGATCATCCTTTTGACATGTTTCTGGATTGGATTGGTTTGCTAATATTTAGTTGAGAATTTTTGTTTCTATACTCATGAGGAATGTTAATCTGTAATTTCCTTTCTTGTGATATCCCTGTCTAGTTTTGGCATCAACCAACCTCATAGAATGAACTGGAAATATTCCCTCCTCTTCTATTTCCTGGTTTGTAAACAATTGTTTATTTGTTCTCTAAGTTTGTGGTAGGAATCAACAATGAAGCCACTTGGGCCTGAATTTTTCTTCGTGGGCATATTTTTAACTATAAATTTAATATCTTTAGATTCAGTAAGAACCTCTGTTCTTCCCACCAGGATACAACTGGGGAAATAAAATTTATATCTTGATCATAAAAAATTGATGTCTTTACTTGTTATACTTTCATTCCCCAGAACTCCCTTTTTAGTATCTTTCTGGCTATGGTGGACTATAAGGAATATTCCTTTGTGAAAGTCATAGGACATCAGGAAGGAAGCAGCCATTTTATAGCATATATATACTTTCTCAGTTATTCAATTAAACATCAATCTAGGTGCTTCTGTGAAAGGATTTCAAATATATTATTAAAGTTCCATTGACTTCATATCAAACGGTACTTTATTCTGGGTGGATCTGATGTGAGTAGTTGAAAGCCCTTAAGAGGAGTGTCTAGGTCTTCAGAGCTCAGATATTCTGAGTAGTGGATTGGAAAAATTTGTGCAATCTTTCTATATTCAGGGACCTCCATACTTACTTTGTCATTTCTCATCTGCTGATTTACCACACTGGTGTGAAGCAGTAGACAGTCTTGGAATTGTCAAGTTTTTATGGCCTAGCACATGGTCTTTCATGGAGAATATTCTGTGTTTGCTCAAAAAGAATGTGTATTCTGCTGCAGCTAGATGATGTGTTCTGTAAATGTCAGTAGGTCAAATTTGTTGAGTGTTGTACAAATGTTGTTATATATTCTTGCTGATTTTCCATCTAGTTGTTCTATCCATTATTGAGAGTGAAGCCTGGAAATCTCCAAATGTTATTGTTGAATTGTTCATTTTCCTCTTGAATTCTGTTGGATTTTGCTTTTCATATTTTGCGGTTCTGTTGTCAAGTGCATAGATGTTTATAATTAAAGAGTTCCAGCACAACCCATGGAACTAATGCCTGGTCACTCTAAACCCACCAATTATAACTTCCCTAGAAAACCTGTTTAGTTTATACCCTAGACCCCATAAACACCTTGGCCCACAGGTCCCTCTTTCTCTTTCTTGTTTCCCATCCACTGGTTTAACGTGCCCTGGCCAGCTCCCCACTTCCCATTGGCCCTATTAGGTGTAATGCCTCTCCTCTCTGCTTCTGTTAGGTTGTGTGTTTTGTTGAGTTGCTTTTTATATGTCTCACGTGACCAACATGCCCATAGGTAACTTCTATCCTGGGTAGGGACCTCCTCTCCGGTGGCTATGTTGATGGGAGTAACGACACAGCACTCGTAGGAGAGCGACAAGTGTGTCTTCTAGAATAAACAAATTTCCTATGAGAGAAACAACTGGCCAGAGATTAGACACTGAGGCATTCAGCTGCTCCCACAATAAAGAAGTATCCCATGAAATGCACACTGTAAACATCCATGACCATGTCCTGAAGGTCTTCATGCAGCTTATAGTCACTCTCATGAAAGACCAAATTTTTAAAAATACGAGAGTTTGCGTGATAATTTTTTTTCATCCTTTTACTTTCAACCTATTTGTTTCTTTGAGTCTAAGTGTGTCTCATGTAGACAACATATAATTAGTTCTTATTTATTAATCCAGAATAACAATTTCTTCCTTTTTTTTTTTTTTTTTTTTTTTTTTGGTACCGGGGATTGAACTCAGGGGCACTCGACCACTGGGTCACATCCCCAGCCCATTTTTGTATTTTATTAGAGACAGGGTCTCACTGAGTTGCTAAGTGCCTCGCCATGGCTGAGGCTGGCTTTGAACTCTCAATCCTCCTGCCTCAGCCTCCCAAGTACTGGGATTACAGGCGTGCGCCACCGCGCCCGGCTACAATTTCTTCCTTTTAAATGGAGTGTTTACCTGCATTTAATGTTGTTGTTGACATGGTTGGATTTACATCTTCTATTTTGCTATTTTCTTGCTATATGTCTTATGGCTTTGTCATTCCTCTGTTCGTGTCTGAGTTAGTCTCTAAACAATTGCTGTGTGGATTTATTTACAATCTACTTCAGACTAATAGTGTCTTTTTTTTAATTAAAGTTTTTTTGGGTTTTTTTTTTTTTTTGAGGGGGGACTTATACCTTCTCTTTAATGCTTTGACTTTTAAGTGACGCATTACTTTTGTACACAGAAAAAATAACACACCTCCACTTAACTGAAAAGGACAAGTAAAGATCAGAAAACATAACAATATTTGATGATTAGTAAATGCAACTACCTCCTTGGGTAAGATACTTTTCTATTCTTTGTTCCCCATTGTTTGCTATATTTTTTATTCAAAGTTGTTGTATATATAACAATAACATGCATTACAATTCATATGACAGATTAATAGTGTCTTAATTCAAGTAAAATACAGAAACTTTGCTCCAGACTGCTTCATTTCCTTCTCTCATTCTGTGCTTTTGTTTGTATGTATATTGTGTCTATATGTAATATAAACCCAAAAATACATGTTAAAATTATGGTATGCAATCATTTTTAAAGTTTTAAGGAAGACAGAGAAAATATATTTTAGAATCTTTAGATTAACCCCTATATTTACCATTTCCAATATTCTTTATTTCTTCCTATGGATTCACATTACACTGGTGATTTCATTTCCTTGTACTACTTTATCTCTGCTGCTTATCTTTTCTTTGGTGCTATTAATGTCACATATTTTACAAATTTATATAAGCCCAATAACAACTTTATAATTGTTGTTTTATATAGTTGTCTTTAAAACCAATTAAAACATTTGAAATTATATATATATATATATATACATATACATATATATATGGACTAACTTTTGATTTTTCTGCATAATTACTTTTATTATTGCACTTTGGTTTTTCATGTGAATGGAGTTATTATCTGATGCTGCTTTCTTCCAGGTTCAAAATAATATTTTAGTAATACTTTAGTGTATGTCTGCTACTAAGAAGTTTTCTTTGTCTTTCTTTGGAAATGTTCTTATTTAGCCCTCAGTTTGAAGAATAGTTTTGCAGGATAATATAGAATTCTTGGTTGACAGTTTCTTTTTTTTTTTTTTTTTTTTTTCCTTTCATCACTTTGAATATCACATCACCACTGTCTTCTACATTGCTTCTAATGAGGCCAGCAGTTTACCTTATTATTGTTCCTTTTATATAATGAGTTACTTTTCTAGGTTTTTTATTTCATTCAATATTTTCTCTTTCTCTTTGTCTTTTAACTGTTTCACAATGTTTCTATGTTACACCACTTTGCAGTTATCCTACTTAAAATGCATTCATCTTTGGTGTGTGTAATAATTTTCATTATTTGAAATTATTTTGACCACTATTTCAGTGAGAATTTTTCCCTCTTTCTGCCTCTCTTCTCTTTCAGGACTGTCATTATGCATATGTTGCATAATTGTCCCACAGATCTCTGAGGCTGTTGATTTGTCTTCATCTATTTTTTCTTTTGCACTCCAATATTAGATAATCTATATTTACCTATCACCAACTTCACTGATTCTTCTGCCAGCTCAAACTTGCTGTTGAATCCCTTCAGTGAATTTTTCACTTCAGTTATTATACTTTTCAATTCCAGAATTTCCATTTGTCTTTTTACAGTATTCCTAATTCTTTATTGTTCTATATTCAGTAAGTCATTATTTCCTTTACTTCTTTAATTTGTGTTCCTTTAGTTCTTTGAACATATTTATAACACTGTTTTGAAGTCTTTTTCAGCTAAGTCTATCATCCAGCCTCACAGACAGTTCCTTTTGATATTTTCTTTAAAAAAAAAAAAAAACTTTATTTTGTTTATTTAATTGGTTGGTTGGTGGGTTTGCTTGTTTGTTTTTTATTTTTATGTGGTGCTGGGGATCAAACCCAGTGCCTCATGCATGCCAGGCAAGCACTCTACCATTGAGCCACAACCCCAGGCCCTTGATATTTTCTTTAATGTATAAATATCACTTTTTTTTTTAGACTTACACTTTTTATTTAAAACTGTACATATTAGACAATGTGTTGTAGCAACTCTAGATTTGATAAGTTAGGTTATAAGTTTGATAAGTTTTTGTTGATAAGTTTTTGTTTGTTTAATGATTTGCCTGAACTATCTCTATGGAGTCCATTTCCTGTGCTGTGTGCAATTGCTGATGTTTCTTTTCAATTATTTTTTGTTTGTTTATGGTTTGGTTTTGTTTGTGGGTTTTGTTTCTTTAATTTTTAAGACTGCTCATTCTCTAAATCTCCCCAGCTTCTTGGGGCTGGGGTTGTGGCTCAGTGGTGAGGTACTGGGTTCAATCCTCAGCACCACATAAAGATAAATAAATAAAGCTATTGTGTACATCTACAACTAAAAAATATTTTTTAAAAGCTGACTTTTTATGGATTTCTCATGAATCAACACCACTTAGTGGTCAATTAATGACTGGTCAGAGATTATGCTTAAGCATGTTTAGTTATTAGGTTTCCAACTTTTCCTGATGGACCTATGTGTGACTTGGGACCATTTACAAGTCTGCCCTGGTTTTTTTGCTTTCTGAAATTCATGAAGCCTCACATTTGGCTCACTAGGATCTTCTCTGGTCTCTGCTGAGCATGCCTGCAGCTACACTTGTTCACCGCCATTCACATACCAGGAACAAATGGTACCTTACTAAGCCCACAGGAAATGGCTTGCTCTCTAAATCTCGTTATTAAATTTCTGTTTGTCATTCTGTTGTAGTCCCCAACCAGTATTGTGATCTCAGTGAGCTGTGATGTTGACCTTCCATGACTGTTTAACTGCTCAGATCACTATTGTTTTTGATAGTTCCCCTGGGTGTGGGATTTTCCTCACTCTGTTTCAAATACAGTAATTTACACTTGGCAGTACACATGGAGGTCCTCCCTGCCCTAGTAGAATTTCAAGCTGTGGGAGTGAGGTAAGGTGGAGATGGATGTATTTCCAGGCCAAAACATCACAGACCTGCTTTCTCCTCCAAGGTTTTCTTGAATAAACACATTTTATTTTGTTATATGACTTTGGTCAATTTCCAGAGGCTCTAAACTACTGTTTTTGATCATTTTTGTCCAGTTTTAAGTTTACTTTTTCCAAGCTCTGCTTATTTGTTAATTCCAGAGGTCCTGACCCTAGACAAGGATTTTTTTTTTTTTTTTTTTTTTTTTTTTGTTGTACCAGGGATTGAACTCAGGGGCACTCAACCACTGGGCCACATCCCCAGCCCTTTTTTTGTATTTTATTAGAGACAGGGTCTCACTGAGTTGCTAAGTGCCTTGCCATTGCTGAGGCTGGCTTTGAACTCAACAATCAATCCTCCTGCCTCAGCCTCTCAAGTGCTGGGATTACAGGCATGCGCCACCACGCCTGGCTCCTAGACAAGGATTCTAATTAGGAAAATATCAACAGAAACATCTTCAACAGCAGAAAAAAAAAAAAAAAATCCCGGGAAAATATAAACAATATGCAAAACTCCTTTGTTATTGAAAAGCCTAATTTTTTTTGCATAGTATTTTTTTAAATATTTTTTAGTTGTCAATGGACCTTTGTTTTGTTTGTTCATTTATTTATATGTGGTGCTGGGAATTGAACCCAGTGCCTCACACATGGTAGGCAAGTGCTCTACCACTGAGCTACAACCCCAGCCCTGCATGGTATTTTGATATATAACCCATAAGCCTACATCCATAAAATAAAGCTATGCCTCATTTTGTATCCAAATCATGATGGTACAAGTCTCCATTGACCTAACTGGGAGAAGTTAACTCCCTTCTAACCTGTCCCCAAATACTTGCTTGAGAAATCTCCAGGTACCTACATGTCCTCAGGGACCTAATCCTCAGAGCCCACCGTGGGGTTTCTTCCTGCTCCACACATAATGACCCTAGAAGATGACCACTGTTCTGGGTCTAGCTGACACCCATGGAGACCAAAGCTTACAGTCCTCTCCCCAGACACATCATCTGAAGTGTGTGGACTTGCTCAGTCTCCCCAGAACAAATGCAGCTCTTATCAAACCTTTAAAGACAGCTGGGTTAATTGAGAGGAAGTTGTATAATCCTAACTCACAGAAACTGACTCTGAGCAATTCAGTCAGAAAGGGAGTTCATTAAAGGGATACTTGGCAGACTGGAAAATAAACAAGAGCAAAGAGAGAGCAGAAACCTGAGCCACAGGCAAAACAACATCTCAGAAAGCACCTGGCACATGCACTGCTCCACGTGGCTGATCTCTGAACAATGCAAATGGCATCATCACCTCCCTGAGGCTGCCACTGACATATCCAGGGCCCTTTTCCCCAGCTCATGGCTCCATTTGCAAACATCTGCTTAGCCAGGGTTAAGTCATGCACCTGGTCAGCAGCTGCTGCTGGCGGCCCAACATTGGGACTACTGAAATGGATAAGGTCTTGGAGCCCTCAGGCCAAACCTAGAACTCAGAGTTCTTTCCCAGGACAGATATGCTACGCATCCTGTATCCCTTAATATGCCAGGCCCACAGGATGTTAAGTTATTGACACAAATAGGGAAAAATTCAACCTGTAACATAACAAGTCCACACACCTTGGATGTGCTACCTTAGAAACAGGAGCATGGAGTCTTTTGTCGTCTCATTCTATTATATACACCAGTCTCCATCTTGGCTTCTATACCTCAGTAGTGCCTCTGAGACCCATTCTACCTATTGTCATCCCTTCACAGTTTTGTATCCTTCAACACAAATCCAAGGAAAGTTATCTGAGGCAGGACTTTTTTTCCCTTGTGACAATCAGTGCTGATGAGGAGAAACTGACAGGGCAGAAAGCTAGTGCACAGTCACCAGCAGATTGTGCTGGAGCAGGGACTGCAAGGCAGGCTCCTGCCACTACCCTGCACATCTGGATTTGGGTTTCAGATCCTTCCCTGGTCAGATGAGGAGGCTGAGCTGCATAGCATTGGGGAAACACTTCTGTGATTTCTCTGTCTTTCCTGACTGTGCCATCATGAAGCTATCTGCCTCTCCCTTCCACCCAAGGATGAGTCCTGCCTGACACCCAAGAGTTCATGCAAGAATTGCTCAGGAGAGGCCTCCTGAATAGACAAGTCAAGATCCATCCTAATGGATGGATTTTCAGGAATTAGGGACATTGCTCAAATGCCACTGCAAGGAACACTTCCCTCTCTTGCTGCTAAAAATAGCTACAGATGAACAATTTCAGAGAGACCTGTGACTTCTGTTCTCCAGTAATTCAAGCAATGCCTTCAGATTCCTGCTATGAAAATAAAACCCAGGCTGTTGTTTCAGAAGAAAATCTCCGAGGATTGCTGTGGGCAGGTATGCAAGAGCTCGGAGGCTGCACAATTTCCATGGGCTCAGTACCACATAAGTGTGACGGGAGCTTTCTTTCCTCAGTCATTTCTTCTGACATTGGAATAACCAAGAACCAGGTGATGTTCACACATTACTGCCCATCCCTTAGGCACTTGCAAAGGCCGGGTTGGTTATCCCCATTTTATAGGTGAGGAGGTCAGAGGCAGAATCATGATGTCACTTTCCTTAGTGGGAACTCCACATTCCTCCAAAATCTGAAATGGCAGAGGTGTGTTTGGTGTTCTCCTTTTCCATTGCTGCTGGCCCCAGTAGCAGCCTGGCATTCTCCTGGGTGTGCTTCCCAGCTCATCTGCACAGACACCTTGTGTCTCCTCCCTTGTTTAGCACTATTTTCTCTACTGATGTGACCTAGGATCTCTTTAGCAGCTTCTTTGCACAGTGAGCCACAAATGATCTTGTATAGTTCACCCTTATCTGTGGATAACACATTTCAAGACCTCCAGTAGATGTCTGAAACCACAGATAGGACTGAACCCTATGTATACTGTTTTTTTCCTACACAAAACACACCTATAATGAAGTTTAATTTATAAATTAGGCCTAGTAAGAGATTAACAACAATAACCACTAATGAAACAGAACAATTGCTAATAGAATAGAGCAAAATTTTTCTCTTCAATTCGTGGTTATAATAAAAAAAAAGAAAGTTAAGTGAATGTGGTCTCTTCCTCTCTCCCGAAATATCTTATTGTACTTGAGATCTTAGCAACCTTCGTACACTATTTCTCCCTTTCCTTGTTAAATTCAGAACTTTTACCTTTTTACTTAAAGGAAGCAATTTATGGCTTCTCTTTGGCACAATCAAGTTATAAGGATCACTACTCTTGCACTTTGGGACCATTATTAAGTAAAATCAAGTTTACTTGAACACAAAGGCTACAGTACCTGGAAGGTTGACCTGATGACTGACAGGACTATTAAGTGACTAATGGGTGGGTAGCATACATAGTGTGGATATACTGGACAGAGAGATGACTCACATTCTGGATAGGAGGGGGATAGTATAGTATAAGATTTCATCACGCTACTCAGAATGGTACACAATTTAAAACTTATTAATTATCTATTTCTGGAATTTTCCACATATTTTCAGATTTTAAAACTATAGGGGACAACTATAGTTAGTGGAATTTTCTCTGGTCAAGCCACACCTCCTCTTGCCTGTGCCCATGGGCAGCTCAGAGAGCTATGGTCCTCAGTGAGGGAGATGGTCAGCATATCCAGAGGGTGTCTGGGCCAAGTGTACTCTGGGATACTCCCTAGGGTCTGGTTTGGCCTGTCTACAGCTGGCTCTACACATCCTGGGAAACTTGAGATGGGGTCTGAGACTCTGTGGCCAACTCTGGTTTACCCACCCTGCAGCCCAAAGCCAACAGATTGCTCATATCTGGGGTGAAGCAGTTGGGGGTGATAATCCCTAAGTCTCCTTTCTGCCTTGATCTTCTGCAAGACCATGAGCTGACCTGCCAGGTTAGAAGCCATGCTCAGTGTCCATGGTGTGCTGGGGGTCACAGGAGGGGCTATCAGTGCCTCTGCACCCTTATCCTAGCCCCTTATGCTGAGTCTATATTAGCAGACCCAAAAATGTGATTCTGATTTCCCAGTCTACTAGTCAATCATTGCATGTTTTTTACTATATTTTAAAATTCATTCAAGAGTGGAATAAATTATGGTCAGAGAGCTATGAAAAAGACTCAGATGTAACTCAATTTGGGGAGCTTTTCACATGCTGTGGGACATAATGAGAGAATAACAAAGCAGCCACTAGCTCATGAATCAATTTGTCTCAATCCCATTCCAAAGGCAGTGGCATTCAGAAGCACAGTGACCCAGAGCCTTGGTGGCATCTCACCTCCAACCGCACCAAGGCCACACTCCTTTGTGCACCAATATGGCCATTGCCCATTTCATCCCAAAGCCCACAGCACCAGGACCCCAGCACCCCCAAACCACTATCATTGCCCCCCTGCACTCTCATTATCCATGTTGTGGGTTGTTAACTCACTGGTTTTTAAAAACCAGAGGGCCCCAGAGCTCAGTCCTCAGATCTCCTCTCTTTTCTTTCCATATTCACCCTCCAGGTTGATAAGAGGAAAATTCTAAGATGTTCTAAATTAAGTTAGAAGCCAGAGAATAGAGGAAAGAAAGAGATAAGAGAAGTTCCTTTAACTCACAGCTTCAAGCTAAATCAACAAAGAAAAAGAAAAAAGCTGTTCCACATTCCTTTTCTGTATGCTGAAGATCAAGGCCACCTGGAATTCTTTTAGAACCTACCAACCAAGAAGCAATAAGAACGTCTCTTTGTGTACTAAACTTCTGTTCTAGGAAGGCCCACTTCACATTGTCCTGCTGCTCTTATCTGTAGCCAGCATAGATTCAATGTAAATGATTTATGTTTCTTCTCGCCAAAATTTCATTGTAAAACACCCTGACCCCTTAGGTCTGGTAGACAGTTTTCCAGCTGCTATCTGACCATGCTTCTGGTAGCTTGGGGAATTTGTTCCTGGGTCAGTCTTTCACCTTTTGTCACAGCTCAGTAAACATTTTATTTCAGAGACCTCTTAGTCTTGAAAGCTTGATTTAACCAGGTGACCTCAGGCAGGCTGAGAATACCGTCAGCTGCAATGACGACCCACATACATGTGCCACTTGCCTGAACTCCTCAACTCGGACTCAAATCCTCTTTCATCTCTACTTAGAAGACTAAGACTAACCAAAAACACAAATGTTCAAACTTAATCCCTAGATTTTACCTATCCCCATACTTGCTCCTCCCTCCCCTAGTCATTCTCAGCTCAGTAAACCACAACTTAATATTGAACTCTACAACCAGCTGTGGAGACTAAAATCTGGCACCATCTTTTACACCTAGCTTGGGCCAGATCAGCAATGGGGCATGGAAACAACCAGATTCCTGAAAAGCTTGCCACAATAAATGCCAACCTCATAGATCACTTGATGGGCAGCTGCTGATTGTCCTTGGGTTTTCTTCTGCTCACAATGTGCATGAAACATCTGCTGAACACCTGTAAAATCAGCTGACACACAGAAAAGCACAACCTTCTGCCAGGTAAGGTCTCATGGTTCAGAGACTCCTATGGGTGGATCATCATACCATTCTCTAACATTTCCTCTGGAATTGGGACCTTAGTCTACAACAGATGAAAACTACACTGTTTCATCTCCAATCAGAATGACAGTTATCAAGAATACAAATAATAATAAATGCAGCAAGGATGTGAGGAAAAAGGTACATTCATATGTTGTTGGTGGGACTGCAAATTAGTACAACCACTTTGGAAAGCAGTGTGGAGATTCCTCAAAAATCTAGGAATAGAACCACCATAAGACCCAGATATTCCATTCCTCATTATTTATCCAGAAGAACTAAAATCAGTACACTATAACAACACAACCACTACAATGTTTATAGCAGCACAATTCACAAGAGCCAAATGATGGAATCAACCCAGATGCCATCAATAGATGAACAGTTCAAGAAAATGTGGTTAACATACCCAATGGAGTTTTACTCAGCCTTAAAGAAGAACAAAATAATGGCATTTGCTGATAAATGGATGGAAACAGAGAAAATCATGCTAAGTGAAATAAGCCCTACTCAGGATATCAAGGGTTGAATGTTTTCTCTTATACGGAGAAGCCAGAGAAAAATAAGGTAAAGAAGGCAGTCAGGGAGGGGATCAGATGTGACAGATAGAGGGAAGATCAGCAAAATAGAAGAAGGAGAACAAGAAGGAGGGAGGAAGGAAGGGAAAGGAAAAGAAACATGGAATAAATCCAACAGAATCATGTCATATACATATACAAATGTACCAAAGGGAATTTCACCTTTGTGTACATATAGAAAGTACCATCAAAAATAAATAAATAAGGGAGTGAAAGGAATATCAGTAAAGGAAGGAGAAAAGAGGGAAGAGGAAGGGGACGAAAAGGGAGAGGGAACAGGGATTGAAATAAAATTCCTTGTATGTATGATTTTGTCAAAGGGAACCCAAATACTATATATAATTATAATGCTCTAATAAAAAAAGAAACAAAGAAAAACTCCTCTGTGAGAGAATCAGCAGCCCCAAACAAAAGTGGGTGCAGCAATTTCATAGGGCTGGAAAATTGAAATGACTCACAAGATTCCACATGGTCTAAGTGAAGGACACCGCAGGCAGAAGGAAGCAGAGGCAGTCACAGGAGGTCTGAACCTTCCAGAACAGATTCCAAGTATCCTTTCTTCAGCTGCACAACACATTTTTCATATTTGAAATCTGAACCACCATTGGGCATGGTGGCACATGCCTATAATCCTAGTGACTTGGGAAGCTGAGTCAGAAGGATCATAAGTTCAAAGCCTCTACAACTTAATGAAACTCTAAGAAACTTAGGAAGATCCTGTCTCAAAATAAAAAATAAAAAGGGCTGGGGATGTGATAAAGCACCCCTGGGTTCAATCCCTGTGGAATGAAGGAAATAAGGAAGGAAGGAAGGAAGGAAGGGAGGGAGGGAGGGAGGGAAGAAGGGAGGAAGGGAGGAAGGAAGGAAATTTGAACTACCAAGGTAGGAGATCCCTGGCACAACTGAGCTGGACTGGGTTGCTGGCTCCAGCTACACATCATGGCTTAGGCACTGAAGCCTTGTGTCTAAAGGCATAGAATCTTAGAAAAAAAGCTATAACACTTGCCACCTAGGGATTTTCTATAGCAAAACACCATAACTGAACTTGAAAGAGAAAGAATGTCTTTCCTTTTGCATTAAAGAACAAGCTGTCTTTTCAGCTTCATCTATACCTTAACTCTTAAATCTGTCCTTTCTTTCTAAGCCCATTGTCCCTGCCTATTAAAAGTCACCATCAGCTCTCACCTGGGTCCTTACAATTGCCTCCCACCTGGAGTTCCCATGTTACATGGGTCACCTGTGGTAGAGATGGATAATTGACATACCACATCCACTCCAACATTTTCCCAGTCTGTCTTCTGCTGCAGAATCTGGGAAGCAAACATTAAGTTCCTTACATGGCCTTTCATCTGTTAACATGCAAATTAAATGCTTTCATGTGAGATATAGAAAAAGACTCCAGGGCCCTTCTTCTGTTTCAGTTTTTTTTTTTTTTTTTTCCCAAAAATGGAAGGTCTTTTTTGTAACAATAGTCCAGTGTCTATTCACAGGTTTTGTGGGTATTTGGAGACAGAATTGAGAACAGCAGTTGGTTTCTAAGCCTGGATCGCAGCTCAGGTATATTTTCCCCCAAGATGTAATGCAGTGTATGACAAAAGACTTTAACTAGATTATGAACATTTGAAGCAACTACATGGAAGGGAGTGAGGTACAGGTGTTGACCTAGATAACTCTGGAAATGAATAGAGTTATAAGACTAAAGTAAAAAAGGACTGTACATAAGTACTGTACAGTCATGCATTATTTAACAGTTAGGACACATTGTAGAAAGTGAATTATTATTTTATTTCATTGCTGTGAAAACATCAAAGAGTGTGCTTATGCAAACTCAGATGGTATAGGTCAATCATTTGACAGGGCCTGTTGATGCAATCAAGTGACATCATAAACACAAGATGAATGAGGCTACTGCCAGCATAACCGTAAACTGTTTTACAGTAGGCCCTTGGTGGGGGTGTGTGTGAATGTGTGCATATGTGCGTGTGTGATGCTGGAGATTGAACCCAGGGCTTTGTGCATGCTAAGACTGTGCACTTCCACATAACTACAGACTTCTCCCCAAACTTTTATAAGAACAAGGAACACACTTTAATAGTATGATTAAAAAATATATAATACAGAAAATACATGTATCAGTAACATAGTCATTCATTGTAATGTGCTATACTTTCCTATGACTGGCAGCACAATAGGTTTGTTTACACTGGCATCACCAAAAACAAATGAGTAACACCTTGTGCTTTGACATTATGACAGCAATAGAAATTTTTCAACTCCACTATAATCTTATGGGATTGTTAGGTTTGGATATGATGTGTCCCCCAAAAGCTCCTTTGCCAAGGCAGCAATGTTTTGAGTGATTGGATTAAGAAAGCTGTAATCTAATCAGTCCATCCCAGTTTGAGTAGACTGACCAAGTGGTAACTCTGGGTAGGTGGAGTATGACTGGCAGAGGTGGGTCACTGAGAGTGTGCCCTGGAAGGTGCATCTCCCTGCAGCCACTCCCCCCACCTCTTTCTTTCTGCTTCCTGGCTTCCTGGAGGTAAGATGCTTTCCTCCACCCTGCCCTTTGACCATGATGTCCTGCCTCACCCGGGGCCCAAAGCAGAATGGAATAAGCCATCTATGGACTGGGACCTCTGAAAGCATGAGCCCCAAACAAACTTTCCCTCTTCTAAGTTGTTTTTGTAAGGTGTTTTGGTCCAGTGTCACAAAACTGACTAAAACAGAAATCGCTTTGTGTTGCTGCCTGAAGCAATTGCCACTTGGAGCAATGACGCCACGGGAGAAAATTCGGAGGCAGGATGAAAATGAAAAAGGGTCTTTTATTCTTCTTCTCTCTCCGGCTTCAGCAAACTCTCCAACTCCAACCACAAACTCCAACAAACTCCTTCCACACTCCAACCAGATCCAACTACTTCCAACCATCCACCTTCTTCTTCCAACAACCTCTAACCAACCTCACCCAGTTATATACATTTAGCTTTAACAAGGACAAGTGCTTACAGCTCGAGCTTACAGGTGCGTCACACAATGTTCACGGGCATACAAAGATTCTTTGAATAATGTATGAATATCAGGTGGAACTTGAACATCTTTTATGGCTCTCAGCTAACCACAATCTTAGCTATCTCCTTGATTAGGGCTCCTTCAGCTTTGTATATGTAGTCTGTCCATTTAATTTTATTATGTGATACATGACTATATTTTTTGTACAGATGTTTCTTGCAGGGCAAAATGGGTTAGCGATTCTGAAACCACTATACATGGATACCAGAAATGAACAATTAAGTAGCTGGATGGTGGATGGTGGGAATTAGGCTTCTCACTGTCAGAGTCATACATTCCTGGTAAGCCAGGAAAGAAGGTTAGAATGAACCATGTGGTGTTGCATAAAAATTGAAGACATGATTATAAGCTCTTGTTTAGTCTAGTATAGATATGGGTGGATGTGTGTCTACATACATGGGTTAATATACACACACATGTCCCACCTCTGTCTACTAAGGAGGCCAAGAAGCAATAACACCTCTGTAGCAACAAGCATATATATTGGTTTCTAATATTATTCTTCATTAAAAGGAACTGGGGACCCTCAAAGAAATAGATGACTGCAGGGCTGGGGAAGGGAGTATACAAAATGATCCTGGAGTAGCTTGCATTGAAAAATCAAGAAACTGTTCAGAAAACAAAATAATAAGGGCTTAATTTTAGTGCCATCACTTTAATGATACAAGAGTCAACAAAAGGAGCCACCAGTGCCAAATTCGGAACAATTTGAGAAACTAAATAATATAAATAATGTACTATGACAGTATAACCCAAAGCACAATATAATATCACTGAGTCCATCCTGATTGGATAAACAATGTATAAATGAATTGATGGGGAGCGGACAGGTCTCTTGTAAAGCAGAGTTCCAAAGTGTTGATGTGGATACTTGACCCAAAGGCTGGGAGCATCACCCATCTACAGCCGTCAATGGTGACATGTGCCACTGAGCACATTTCCAAAGAGCAGAGTATGGAAAAGGAGAGGAGAGAGTAGCTCTGCAGTGCAGAAATGCAAAACACTACCCAGCCAGGGAAGTAAGGTCAACATCGTCACTGATAAGTCACGGTGTCAACAGACACCCTCACGTGACGACAGTTTCCCTATGTAATCTTTCTCAGGAAAAAAAAAAAAGAAAAGAAAAAAAAAATATATATATATATATATATTAAATTTCAAAAATACTATCTGAAGGACATTCTTCAAAATACCTGACCATTCTCAGCCCTGTCACAATTCTGAGAAACTCTCACAACCAAGAGGAACTTGAGCAGACAGGATGACTGATGTGATAGGGGACCCTGGATGGGATCCTAGGCAGGAAAAGAGCATTAGGAAGTCAAACAAAGTATAGGCTTTAGTTAATAGCAGTGTATTAATGTTGGTCCATTCACTAATATAAATATTCCACAGTAATATAAAATATTATCACTAGGGGAAACTAGGTTCAAAGCATATGGGCCCTCTTTGTACTATCTTTATAACATCTCTGTTAAATCCAAAACTAAGTTTATTTTAAAAAATCATTTTATGGGGCTGGGGATGTAGCTCAGTAGTAGAGTGCTTGCCTTGAATGTGGGAGGCGCTGGGTTCAATCCTCAGCACCACATAAAGATAAACAAATAAAATAAAGGCATGCTGTCCACCTACAACTACAAAAAACCATTGGATTTATTTTTTAAAAATCATTTTAAGTGTTTTGCTGGGCGTGGTGGCGCACGCCTGTAATCCTAGCACTTGGGAGGCTGAGGCAGGAGGATCGCAAGTTCAAAGCCAGCCTCAGCAATGGCGAGGCACTTAGCAACTCAGTGAGACCCTGCCTCTAATAAAATACAAAAAAGGGCTGTGGATGTGGCCCAGTGGTTGAGTACCCCTGAGTTCAATCCCCGGTACCAAAAAAAAAATTCATTTTATGTGTTTATAGCAGCTTAATCCACAATAGCTAAGCCATGGAACCAACCTAGGTGCCTTTCAACAGATAAATGGATTAAGAAAATGTGGTGTGTGTGTGTGTGTGTGTGTACACATACATACACAATGGAGTATTACTCAACCATAAAAAAAGAATGAAATTATGGCATTTGCCAGTAAGTGGATGGAACTGGAGACTATCATGTTAAGTGAAATAAGCCAATCCTAAAAAAGCCAAAGGCAGAATGTTCTCTCTGACATGTGGATACTAACACACAATAAGGTGGCTGGAAGGGAAGAATATTTCATTGGATTAGACAAAAGGGAATGAAGGGAAGGGAAGGGGGATGGGCCTACAAAAGACAGCAGAATAAATCGGACATAAATTTCCTATGTTCTTTGTTGTTGTTGTTGTTGTTTGTTTGTTTCTAGTTCTTATATGAATACACAATGAGCATAACTCCATATCATGTACAAAAAGAAGAATGGGAGGTTGTACTCCATGTATGTATAATATGTTAAAATACATTCTACTATCATGTATAACAAAAAAGAACAAATAAAAATAAAAAATATAAAGAACCAATGGAAAAACAAAAATGAATATTCCATAACCACCAAATGAACTTGCCAACATTTTTAGCACACTCCATTTCTTCATTCAAACAATTTGTAGTTATTTGAAAACAACCTGTCTCACTCACTCAAGCTTTGTCTTTCACCTCATTTCTTTCCTATTCTTGAACAACTTGGCCTACAGGAAATACGTGCATGCCTCAAAGACTCAGATAAAAGATGATAACTTATTCTGGGAATTGGGAATGATTCCTGTATGGATATGGATCTATACTTGAGTTCCATCTGTGTGCCAGGACCTCATTAGGTATCTCAAATGTTAAAATTCATTTAACACCTCCTACCAACCATACAGATAGCTCTTATCATCCTTGTACTGCTGAGGAAATTGAGGTACAGTGTCTCTCAGGAGGAAAAATCTTGGAAAGACAAGCATGACAAAGATGCAATGAGGTCGAAACATGCACAACACCTAGCACAGGGCCCTGGGTGTCTTGTGCACTAAACAAACATCATCTCCTGTGGAGTTTTTATTGTGGAAATCCTGGTTTCATTTTAAGCACACTTGAGACCCTTTAAATGCATTCATGGGTTTGAATACACACTTGGACTTTGTTACTTATTTTCTGAAATGAAATTTCAGTGAGGTACATTGTTAGTTCAGACTCGGTAGTAAGAAATAGCATGGAGACCTCCAACATACCTTTTACCCAGTTTCTCCTCAAAGTATTATCTTGAAAAAAAATCATAGTACAATACCACAACTGGGATGTTTTAGTCAGCTTTGCATTGCTGTTACCAAAATACCCAACAAGAACATTGCTCTGGGCCCAAGGTGAGGCAGCCTATAGTGGAGGAAGGGCCTAGCTGAGGAACACTGCCTAACTCTTGGCAGAATCAGGAAACGGAGAGAAAGTGAGAAAGGGGATCCAGGGAAGAACAACCCTTCCAGGCACATTCCCAGTAACCATTTCCTCCAGCCATACCCCACCTTTCCACGGTTACTATCCAGTTACCATCCAATCAGTCTGTTCAAACTAGGATTAGGTTACAGCCCTCATGATCCAAACATTTAACCTCTGAACATTCCTACATTAACAAGGAGCTTTGGGGGACACCTCATACCCAAACCACATCACAGGATATTGATAGTGATAAAACTGAACAATCTCATTCGGAATTCCCCAATGTTACTGGCCTCGTTTTTGTGTGTGTTCTTGGTTCTGTATAATTTTGTCCTGTCTATAGGCTCATGTTTTGACCACCCCAAAGAAGACAGAATATTCCATCACCACAAGGAGTTTTGCATTGCCTTTCTATAACTACCCATGCCTCCCTCCCAGCACTAGCCCCCTATCCCTGCACCCTGCCAATAAATCATCTATTCTCCATTTCTAAAGATGACAACATTTTGTCATTTCAAGAAATGTTATATGAATGGAACCATCCAATATATAAACTTTTGGGATTAGCTTTTCTCACTCAGCATCACTCCTTGGAACTTCAACCAGTCATGTATATCCATAGTTTATTTCTTTGTATTGCTGAGTAGGATTCCATGGTATGAGCGTACTCCAGTTTGTTTAACCTTTCATGAATTGAAGGACATCTGAGCTGTTTCCAGGTTTGAACTATTACCAATAAAACTTCTTTGAATATTCAAGCATAGATTTCTGTGTGAACATAATTTTCATGCATGTAAAATAAATGTCCAGAGGTGTGTTTGCTGGGTTAAGTGGTAGTTGCAGGTTTAGTTGCCTAAAAACTGGCAAACCATTCTCCAGAGTGGTATGCCATTTTACATTTTCTCCAGCAGTGGATGAAGGATCCAATTTCTCCACATCCTCACCAGCATTTAGTGTCATTACTGCTTTTTTTTTTTTTATTTTAGCCACACAAATATATGTGTAGCGCTATGGTTTGGATATGATTTAAGTGTCCCTCAAGGCTTAATGTGTTGAAATTTAGTCCCCACTGTGAGGTATATCAACCTAGATGTCCCTCAGTAGATGAATGGATAAAGAAAATGTGGCATATATACACAATGGAGTATTACTCAGCAATAAAAGAGAATAAAATCATGGCATTTGCAGGTAAATGGATGGAGTGGAGAATATAATGCCAAATGAAGTTAGCCAATCCCAAAAAGCCAAATGCCGAATGTTTTCTCTGATACAAGGAGGCTGATTCACAGTGGGGTTGGGACAGGGAGCGTAGTAGGATTAGAGGAACCCTAGAATGGCCAATGGGGAGGGAGAGGAGCAAAAGGGTGAAGAAAAAAAAAGATAGTAGTATGAGATAGATATCATTATCCTAAGTGCATATATGAAGTCACAAGTGGTGTGAATATACTTTGCATACAACCAGAGATATGTAAAAATGTGCTCTATAAGTATAATATGAAATGTAATGCAATCTGCTGTCATTTATAAAAACTTAGAATAAAAAAAATTAATAAAATTTTAAAAAACAAAAATAAAATACATATTCAATAAGGAAAAAAAAAAGAGGGTGGAAACTTGATCTGACTACAGGGTTTAGAGATAGGGCCCTTGGGATGTGATTAAGTTTAGATAAGGTCAATGGGGTGGAAGCCCCATGATTGAGTTCTGGTGGTTTTATAACAAGAGGTACACAGACCATTCAGATAAGTATACACACACACTCCCTGATTCTTGCCACTTGGTGCCTTGCACGACCTCAGGACTCTGCCAATAGGAAGGCCATCACAGAAGCAGTGCCTCAACCTTGCATCTCCAGATCCATGCACCAAAATAAAACTCTTCTCTTTATAAAGTTATCCTGTCTATGGTATTGTGTTAGTAGCAACAGAAAACAGACAAATTGATGTAGTTAATGCATTATTATGAATTTAGTGTGCATTTTCTTCGTGGCTAATAATGCTGAACATTGTCTCTTGAGTTTATTGACCATCTATAAATCCTCCTCAGAAAAATGTTCATGGCTTTTGCTGCTTTTGTAATAGGATTGTTTGTTTCATTAATGCTGTTTAGAGAGTTTAATATTCTAGGTTTTGGTTATTTATCGTTCCAACAGTTTCTCCCAGTTTGAAGCTTGTCTTTTTAGCCTCTTCATATGGCCTTTTGTATAGCAAAAGTCATTAATTTTCATAAAATCTACTTTATCCATTTTCCTTTCATGGATCATGCTTTTGGTGTCAAGTCTAAGAAATAGCCCTAGAGTTGAACATTTTCTTCTTTCCCCTAAAAGTTCTATTGCTTTACATTTATACTAAGTTCATGATCCATTTGGAGTTAATTTTTGTATAAGGTGGAAAGTTTAGGTCTAGTTCTTTCTTTATTTTAATCTTATTTTATTTTGCCTGTGGACATGCAATTGCTTTGGCACTATCTGTTGCAAAGACCACCTTCCTCCAATGACTTGCTTTTGTGCCTTGGTTAAAAATCAGTTGGGCCTTTCAGCCATAAATCCATCTTCCAGTGATTTGCCAAAATGATGAACATAAGGGAAAGAGGAGAGGCACTTATGCTCTCCATGCCTTTTAGAAAACATGAAGTTGTTATGTGCCTAATAGAAAACAAAGTAGGCTCAAATCTTCACCATGCCGGCTTAGGAACTGACTTCCTTAACAAGACTCCTAAAGCACAAGAAGTAAAATCAAGAATCAATAAAAGTAAAAAGCTTCTTCTCAGCAAAGGAAATAATCAATAACTTGGAATGGAACCCAGCCATAACACTTCTAGATTTCTACTCAAAGGATTTAAAATCAGCATACTGTGGTGATGCAGTCACATCAATGTTTATAGCAGCTCAACTCACAATAGCTAAACTATGGAACCAATCTAGGTGTCCTTCAACAAATTATTGGATTAAAAATGTGGTATATACCCAAAGGACTTAAAATCAGTATACTACAGGGCCACAGCCACATCAGTGTTTATAGCAGTACAATTCACAATAGCTAAACTGTGGAACCAACCTAGATGCCCTTCAGTAGATGAATGGATAAAGAAAATGTGGTATATATACACAATAGAGTATTACTCAGCAATAAAAGAGAATAAAATCATGGCATTTGCAGGTAAATGGATGGAGTGGAGAATATAATGCTAAGTGAAGTTAGCCAATCCCAAAAAACCAAATGCTGAAAGTTTTCTCTGATATAAGGAGGCTGATTCATGGTGGGGTTGGGAAGGGGAGCATGGGAGGATTAGACAAACTCTAGATAAGGCAAAGAAATGGGGGGAAGGGGGTTAAAAAAGATGTGGAATGAGATGGACATCATTACCCTAAGTACATGTATGAAGACACAAATTATATGAATATACTTTGTATACAACCAGGGATATGAAAAACTGTGCTCTGTATGTGTAATATGAATTATAATGCATTCTGTTGTCATATATAAAAATTAGAATAAAAAATACTTTAAAAATGTGGTATATACACAATGAAATATTACTCAGCCTTGAAGAAGAATGAATCATGGTATTTGCCAGTAAATGGATGGAACTAGAGAATAACATGCTAAGAGAAGTAAGACAACCCCAAAAAACCAAAGGTCAAACGTTTTCTCTGATATGCGAATGCTAACTTACAATAAGGCGGGTGGCTAGGGAAGAATAAAGGTACTTTGGATTAGGCAGAAGAGAAGGGGAGGAGATATGGGGATAGGAAGTAGAATGAATCAGACATTATTACCCTATATGCATATATGACCACACAACTGAGGTGAATCTACATCATGGATACCCAGAAAAAAGAGAAGTTATACTCCATTTATGTATTATGTGTCAAAATGCATTCTACTGTCATGTATAACTAAGGAGAACATTTTTTAAAAATAAAACAAAGAAAACATGAGGTTGTTCCTTTGGCCACATACATGCAATTATGAAAAAAAGGGGTGATAATGTAGACATGGAAGGCATGGGCACTGTCCTTTGAACAGTGTTACCACGGCAAAATTCCATGAGTCTACAATGTGACCCAGCAAGCTATCGACATTGTTGCAAACAAAATTAAGAGCAAGATTCTTGCCAAGAGAATTAATGTGGGTATTAAACATATTAAACATCTTAAGAGCCAAGATAGCTTCCTAAAATGCATACATGAAAATGACAGAAGGCAAAGAGAAAAGTACCTGGGTTCAGCTGAAACACCAGCCTGCTCCACCCAAAGAAGCACACTTGGTGAGAACCAATGGAAAGGAATCTGAGCTACTCCAACTATTTCCTGTGAATTCATGGCACAATAGTTGGAAAAAAATAAAAGACCTCTGCATTGTAAAAATGTTTCTCTTAATTGAGTATAAGTGTGATGTCTCTCCCCCAAAGAAATACTAAGTAATTTGTAATTGCACCAAAAGAAAGAAAGAGGAAGGAAGGAATCTCAAACATTTCTGTGGATCTGCTTCTGGAGTTCTTCATTTTGGACCATTGATCTGTGTGTCCTCATCCCCCAACACCATACTGCATTGATCGTTGTAGCAAAACCTACCTCCATTCCTCAAGACTTCTGCCACAGCTATGGTCTAAATAGCTAGACAGAGACTCAAGTTCTCTGAGTCAGGAAGGAACCCTCAATCCTACAGAGACAAGAGAGATTCAGAACCAGGCCACCTGTAATAGAACTCTCTCTCTCTCTCTCTCTCTCTCTCTCTCTCTCTCTCTCTCTCTCTCTCAGAGCTGTGCAGATGCTCAGGGTCCGAGTGGAGGAGAACACCTTCTCCTGGGGGTCATTGCTAGTAGATTCCTGACAGTCATTCTTGTGGGCGCACCTCTTATCTGCTTTGGTGAGAAGAACTTTCTTTCAAACTTGGGAAGGAATGTGCCTACCTGGGAAGCTTTCTGTTGCTCTCTTGAGGGCCTGGCCATGATCCTCTGTTGGGTGGGGAGTGTAAGACCCTGGTGACCACACTGTTTCTCAATCCTTGGGCCCTAAACCAGCTCAGCTCCCTCTTCCCACCTCTCAGAGCTCTCCTCTGGCTGCCTCTCATTTTCTTTCCAGAGCTGATGCTGGACTCAACAGGAAGAAGTAAGGAGAAACGGTTTGACGCCATGTTATCAGGCTAAAAGTTCACTTTTACCTTTTTGTAACAGATCCTTGACTTGAACTCGAGCTTATTAACCCATTCTTCCCTCTATACCTTTTTCACTGTAATGAATTTTAAAGACAGATCAATCTAAGCAAACGAACAGCAGGATAACTCAGACTGTTAAGGAATTCCAACGTCATCACCTGGTGTTATTTCAGATTTTCCAAACAATGACACATAAATGAGCTCCAATTTCTAGAAACAAACCAATTGTCCATGTGGGCCAGCCCACATTGTCATGAAATTCAAAACAGTCTGAAAATCTGTCTTCTTTCAAGAAAAGATGGAAGTCCATAAAAAGTGACTTTGAAACCCTTGACAAATGTCCATTATGCAAATCTATTGTCTCACCAAGTATAGAAATGAAAAGAGAAAACTGAATTAGTGCCACATAGACTAGAATTGTAACCAGGACCCCACACAGAGAAACCATAATTAGCTTTTTTATCTTCCTATATCCCCCACAACCAAATGTTCAGTTTTCACAGGGTTGTGAGTTGAAGCTATACTTCATGGTGAAGCTACTAACAGTGCGTGACCACAGCCTCAAACCCCCGCCTACGGGCCCCTCCTTGGATACACTCTACACCCTGCAGCCTCCTAGGAACCATTTCTGGTGGATTTTTCTGCTTTCTCTCCCAGATGGTTCACTTTAGTAGGATTTGAAGCCATGATGAAATACTGAGCTGAGAACTAGAATGCTAGGAAGCGATTAAGTAACCACTCAAGCCACAGAGCGGTGGAGCTGTTCTGGAGCTTACACTTCAGCAGGAAGACTCACTCTGACCAAGACTTAAAGGAAATTAAATGTGGAAGAACTGGCCAGGTGCAGTGGTGCACGCCTGTAATCCCAGTGGCTTGGGAGGCTGAAGCAGGAGGATTGAGAGTTCAAAGCCAGCCTCAGCAATGGCGAGGTGCTAAACAACTCAGTGAGACCCTGTCTCTAAATAAAATGCAAAAGAGGGCTGGGGATGGGCTCAGTGGTCGAGTGCCCCTGGGTTCAATCCCCAGTACCAAAAAAAAAAAAAAAAAGTGTAGGAACTGAGAAAAAAGAACTGCCCAAAACAACAGAAGCACATGAGAAAGAGTTCAAACTTGACTACAAAGGTCCTAGGAAACCCTCTGGGAGTTAAGAGCTGGAACAGAAGCAGTAAATGGGTGAGAGTCTGTTAAAGCACCCGTGGCTGTCCCTGCCATGGGTCAGTGGGCCATTGCGAACAGCCTCTGTAGTCACTCTTCTCAAAGCCCTCCCATTGCACATCAAATACCAGCCTTCCTAAACCCATTTTCCCATGATATGCAAATGTGTCCAGGTCTGCCTTCCTAAATCCCAACCTCCCACAACACATCAAGGCCAGCTTTCATATAACTCTTTACAAAAGTATAAACCCACAGATTAACGAAGCTCAGAATGAAAAGTGTATCAAGTCATATCATATAATATTTCCCAAAACTACACTGAGATTTCATCTCACTCCAGTTAGTATGCCAACCATCAAGAATACAAACAGCAATAATTGCTGGTGGGGATGTGGGGGGAAAGGTATTCTAATATAGTTTTTGTGTGATTGCAGATTAGTCCAACCACTTTGGAAAGAAGTATAGAGATCCCTCAAAAGATAAGGAATGAAGGGGCTGGGATTGTGGCTCAGCGGTAGAGCGCTCGCCTAGCACATGCGCAGCCCGGGTTCGATCCTCAGCACCACGTACAAATAAACGCATTGTGTACAGCTAAAGCAAATAAATAAATATTTAAAAAAAAAAAAGATAAGGAATGAAACCACCATATGACACAGTGATCCCATTCCTCAGTATTTATCCAAAAGAACTAAATTCAGCATACTGGAGTGATACACACCTACCAGTGTCTATAACATCACAATACGCAACTACCAAGTTATGGAACCAGCCTAGGTGCCCATCAACCAATCAATTGATAAAGAAAATGTAGTATGTATATACAACAGAGTTTTACTCCATCATAAAGAACAAAATTGGGGGCTGGGTGGTGGCTCAGTGGCAGAGCACTTGCCTAGCATGTGTGAGGCACTGGGTTCAATTCTCAACACCACATAAGAATAAATAAAATAAAAGTCCATTGACAACTAAAAATTATGGTATATGCTGGTAAATGGACAGAACTAGAGAACATCATGCTGAGTGAAATAAGCCAGACTCAGGAAGTCAAGGATCAAATGTCTTCTGTCATATGCAGAAGCTAGAAAGAAATAAGGAACTTAATACATTGGCAGGGGAGTCTCATGAAAACACAGAAGGGAGAACAGTGAAGAAGAGAAAGGGAAGTAAGAGAGAGGGAGGAGAGATGGGAAAAGGAAAGAACTACAGAAAGAAATTGACCGAATTATGCACATAAATATATCACAATGAATTCCACTTTTATATAGAACTGTAATGTACCAATTTTGAAAAGGCAATAAATAAATGCAAGGAAGACCAGTAGAGGGAGAGGATAAGGGAGAGGGAATTGGGCAATGAAAGAGGAAGTACTGGGGATTGAAATGGAGCAAATTGTTACATGTATCTATGAATATGTTAAAATGAGCCGCACCGTTATATATAATTATTATGCCCTACTAAAAGTCTCCCAGCAGCTTCAGAGGCTGAGACAGGAGGATTGCAAGTTCAAAGTCAGCCTCAGCAAAAATCGAGGCACTAAGCAACTCAGTGAGACCCTGTCTCTAAATAAAATACAAAATAGGGCTGGGATGTGGTTCAGTGGCCAAGTACCCCTAAGTTCAATCCCCAGTACCAAAAATAAATAAATAAATAAAAGTCATTTTTAATTAATGTAAAATAAAGACTTTTTCAGCTATACAGTAGTCAAAAGAATTTATCTCCAGCAGGTTTGCGCTATGACAAGTGCAAGGAAAATAACATCAGTTGGAAATCTGAAGACACATGAGGGAATAGAGAGCAGCAAAGATGGTCATAAAGACTTTTAAAATTAATTAAACCCTTATGACAGATAATCAAACACTTAGAGCAATAAAAACAACATATTATGGAATTTATAACATGGGGAAATAAAATACATTACAATAATAGAACACAGGACAGAAAGGAAGTATACTATTCTATGAAGTGGTATAATATCACTCAAATGGAGACTGCAATAAGTAAAAGATATATATATATATATATATATATATATATATATATATATATAAAAATCCATTGAAACATCACAATGGGGACTGGGGTTGTGGCTCAGCAATAGAGCGCTCACCTAGCACATGTGCAGCCCTGGATTCGATCCTCAGCAAAAAATAAAAAAAAAAAGGTATTGTGTCCAACTACAACTAAAAAAAAATAGTTAAAAAAAAATCACAACAAAAATATAGCTAATTGTCTAAAAAAATGAAATGGAATTATTTTTAGATGTTCTGTAAATCCAAGAGAAAATACAGCAACAAGTGAAAGGGAACAAAAAGAAAATGGGACAAATAGAAAACAGCATGATGATAGATTTAAACCCAATCACATTAATAATCACATTAAATGTGAACAGTCCAAAAACACAATTCAAAATTTAGAGATTGTCAGATGAAGTTAAAAAGAAAAAGCAGCAGCAAGACCTACATGTATACTGCCTACAGGAAATTTCCTTTAAATATGAAGGTACAAATAAGTTAAAGGTAAAGAATGGGGAAAGGTATAATACATGAAGCAGTTGAGCTAGACAAAGAAATTAAAAACCAATCCACAAAGTCAGAGCTTTCAACATCACTCTTTAAATAATTGATAAGTGCATGTAAACAGATAATCAGTAAAGATATTGAAGACACAAATAACATTATCAACAACTTAACCTAAATGGTATTAATAGAACACAACACTCAATAGCAGCAGAATATAAATTCTTTTCAAATACATTGCAACATTTTCCAAATCAACCATCTTTTGGGCAATGACAAAAGTCCTAATAAATTTAAAAGGATTCTAGTCATGAAAATTTGTTCTCAAACCACAAAATGAAATTAACAATAGAAAGGAATCAAAAGAGTCTCCAAACTTTTAGTAATTAAGTGACATGTTTCTAAATAACACACGAAGGGCAAAAATCACACGGAAGATAACCGTGCAGATAAATAAAAGATTTATTCATCAGCCTTTATGGCTGGTAGGAGGTAGAAGAAGTATGGGGAGAAAGGAGTCAGGGAGAGGGAAGTATGCAAGCTCTGGACGGAGGGTCGGTGCCTGGTCCTGCTGGCTGTGGTCTCTGGAGCTGTCGGCTGGGGCCGCTGCCATGGGACTGGAGGCTGGAGCTGTTGGCTGAAGCATCTGCCGTCAGGCTGGAGACGGTGAGTCTGGAGCTGTTGTAGCAGCTGCTTCCTCTCCGCAGGGACGAGCTGTTGTGTTCTGAGAGTCTCTCCTCTCTGCAGGGTCGAGCTGTTGTGTGAGTGGCTTCCTCCTCTCCACAGGGATGAGCTGTTGTGCTTTCAGCCTCCTCTTCTCAGCAGCGATGAGCTATTGTGTTCTGAGTCTCTCCAACAGGACCCTATATAGGGATTTCTGGTGGGGAGTGCGCCAGAGCAACCCCAATGCCATTGGCTCTTTGCCCATGGAACAGGGCGACCTTTAAGCCTATTGGTTCCTACCTGGGGAAAAGAAACATCCTGTCCGGGGGAAGAAACATCCTGCCCGGAAAATGAAACAAGATTGCTTTGCTCAGGATATGGAAACCTGGGGGGGGGGGGGGTAGCCCATCTATCACTAGTCATGAAAATTTGTTCTCAAACCACAAAATGAAATTAACAATAGAAAGAAATCAAAAGAGTCTCCAAACTTTTAGTAATTAAGTGACATGTTTCTAAATAACACATTGATCCAAGAAATAAAAAGAGAAAATTAAAAGTATTTTGAGGGCTGGGGTTGTAGCTCAGTGGTAGAGTGCTTGCCTAGCATGTATGAGGCACTAGGTTCAATCCTCAGCACCACATAAAAAATAAATAAAGATATTGTCCATCTACAACTAAAAAAATTTTTTAAGTATTTTGAACTGAAAGAAAATGAAAAAAAAAAACTTGTGGAATGCAGCAGTCTAGGCAGTGTTTAGAGGAAATTTTGCAGCATGAAATATTTATATTAGAAAAGAACTGCCTCAAATCAAGAATCAATAAATGGGATGGATTCAAACTAAAAAGCTTCTTCTCAGCAAAAGAAACAATCAGTGAGGTAAAGAGGAACACTAGAATGGCCAATGGGGAGGGAGAGGAAGGAAGGGGATAAAAGGGTGAAGGGGAAAAAAAAGATGGTAGAATGAGATGGATATCATTACCCTAAGTGCATGTATGAAGTCACAAATGGTGTGAATATACTTCATATACAATCAGAGATATGTAAAAATGTGCTCTACAAGTATAATATGAAATGTAATACATTCTGCTGTCATTTCTAACAACTTAGAATAAAAAATAAATTTGAAAAAAAAATAGTTTCACAGCATGTTTTAAAGATAAGTGATGTGTTACATTATATGTAATGTATTTACTAATGATATATTTTTATAAAATATAACTGAGAACAATTGTTAAAGGCAAAGTTAAGAAAAGTATGTCCCAAAACCATTTGAATTAGATATTTCTACCCTATGTGAGATCTTATTATCAAAGTTAACAAATAAAGCAATGTTAAATTGAAAAGAGAGAGAGAGAGAGAGAGAGAGAGAGAGAGAGAGAGAGAGAGCCTACATTTTCGGAGCAAATTTTTGCCACATGCACATCAGGTAGAGCACCAATCTCCAGTATATATAAAGAACTTGAAAAACTTAACAGCAAAAAAACAAACAACCCAATCAATAAATGGGCTAAGGAGCTGAACAGACACTTCCCAGAAGAAGATATGCAATCAATCAAAAATATATGAAAATATGTTCAACATCTCTAATGATTAGAGAAATGCAAATCAAAACCACTCTAAGATTTCAGCTCACTCCAGTCAGAATGGCAGTTATCAAGAATACAAGTCATAATAAGTGTTGCCAAGGATGTGGGGGAAAAGGTACTCTCATACATTGCTGGTGGAACTGCAAATTGGTACAACCACTATGGAAAGCAGTATGGAGATTCCTCAGAAAACTTGGAATGGAACCACCATTTGACCCAGCTATCCCACTCCTTGGTTTATATCCAAAGGACTTAAAATCAGCATACTACAATGATCCATATCAATGTTTATAGGAGCTCAATTCACAATAGCTAAACTGTGGAACCAACCTAGATGCCTTTCAACGGATGAATGGATAAAGAAAATGTGGTACACATGGAATATTACTCAGCATTAAAAGAGAATAAAAATTATGCATTTGCAGGTAAATGGATAGAGTTGAAGAATATCATGCTAAGCAAAGTAAGCCAATCCCAAAAAAACCAAAGGCCAAATATTCTCTCTGATAAGCGGATACTGATCCATGATTGGGAGGGTGGGGGTGGTGAGAATAGGGGAACTTTGATTGGACCAAAGAGAGGGAGGGAAAGGGAAGGGGACAAGGGAGTAGGAAAGATGGTGGAATGAGACGAACATCATTACCCTAGGCACATGTATGACTGCACATGGGTGTGACTCTATATTATATACAACCAAAGAAATGAAAAGCTGGGTTCCATTCATGTACAATGAATCGAAAAGCTTTCTGCTGTCATGTATAACTAATTAGAACTAATAAAAAATAAATTTAAAAATAAAAAATCAATGATTTCAGTATCCACTTTTAAGAAATTAAGGAAAAGGGAGGAGAAAATGAAAACCAAAATGGTACACCAAAAAAATAGAAAAATTGAATAGAAATCAATGAAACAGAAAACCAAAAAAAAAAAAAAAAGAGAGAGAAATCAATGCAGTTGAAAGCTAGCTCTTTGATAAAAATCAATAAATTTTTTATTATAAATATTTTTAGTTGTTGATAGACCTTTATTTTATTTATTTATCTATTTATATATGGTGCTGAGTGTAAGCTGCCTGGTACCGAAACCCAGGAAAAAATCTCGGAGGCAGAGTTAAGCTTTTACTACTTTTACTTCTACTTTCTTAGAGCTTAGAGAGGGAAAGAAAGATTTTTAGAGAGAAAGATTAGAGCGAGCTTTTCTTCTTGTAGCTTAGAGAAAGATTAGAGCTTCTTTCTTCTCTCTTCTTTCTTCCTTCTTCTTTCTTCTGTCTTCTGTCTTCCTCAGGAGCCTCGGCCTAACTCTGACCAGTCATTACTTCTTCTATCTGGTTTCTCTTCTGTCTTCTATCTGGTTTCTCTTCTATAACCGCTCTGCCTACGTTCTGGCCGCTCTGATTCTTCTGACCGACCGAGTGACTGCCCGGCTGACTGAATTCTCCGTTCTCCTAACTCGGACTGCTTTCACCCGGTTATATACCTTCAGCTTTGCGGGTGCCTACAGGTGTGTCACATACATATCAGGTGGAACTTATGGCTTCCAGCTAGCTACAACAGCCAGCCCTTCCTAATTAGGGCTCCTTCAGCTGAGACTCGAACCCAGTGCCTCACACATGCTAGGCAAGTGCTCTACTACTGAGCTACAGCCCCAGCCCTCAATAAGTCTGTAGCTAGATTGATCAGAAAAAGAAAGAGAAGAAACATCATTTATACCTGGAACTAAATAGGGGACATCACTTTAAGTAATACAAAGTATTAATTAAAAGTATCATGAGGGAATACTATAAACAAATTTATGCCAATAATTTTGACAGCTTAGACAAACTTAATAAATTCCTTGGATGACAAAGTACCAACCACTCATTCAAGATGAAATAAACCAAATGTCTATTGACAACATTGAGTTTGTAGTTTAAAACGTCCCATGAAGAAAATTCCAAGTTCAAATAGCTCTGCTGGGGAATTCTATCAAATATTTAAAGAAATTAAGCCATTTCTACACACCTCTTCCAGAAAGAAAACTACAATATCCTAGAAAGTTAAAACTAACAATGTATAAAAAGATAATAAGTCACAACTAATTGAGGTTCAATGCAAGGTGATTTAAAATTAGACACCCATTGCTCTGGACTCACAATGAATTAGAACATCATGGCAGGAGGACATAGAAGAAGAGGTCTGGTCACCTCCATGCAGCTGGGAAGCAAAGGGAGAGAGAGGAAGGGGCTGGAGTCCCAATATCCCCTTCCAGGGCATGTTCCCAAGTGGCCTAACTTCCTCCCCGAGGTCCCACTCCTAAAGGTTCCCTCACCACCCAATAGTACCTCCCTGGGGACCAAGTCTTCCACACATGGACCTTTTCTGGAACATTCAGGATCCAAACCATAACAGCATGTTTCTGTGAGTGGTTTTTTTTTGTTTTGGTTTGGTTTGGTTTGGGGTTTTATTTTTTTGTAAATTAACATTTAAATCGGTGGACTTTGAATAAAGTATATGGCCCTCCATAACATTTAAGCCTTCTCCAATCACTTGAAGTTCTAAATAGAACAAAAAACCTGCTCTCCTGGGCAAGAGGGAATCCTCCAACAGAAGGCCTTGAGACCTAACCTGCATCATCAGCTCTTCCTTCCTCTCCAACCTGCAACTTCCGCCATCAAACTTTGGATTCTCCAAGCCTCCACAGTCATGTAAGCCAAGTCCTTAAAATAAATCTCTCTATATATGTGCACATTCTTTGGGTTCTGTTTCTCTAGAGAACCAATCTTGACCAATATAAGTAGCTTTCCGGACTGCAATATGACTACTCACCAACCGCCAGGCTGTTTAAGCCCAAGTCACATAGTAATAATTTCAACTATGGCACCATCCTACTTCTGTTGAAGTGAAGCTGCTGTAACAAGAAGACCTCAGGGTGGGAGGAAGAATAGAAAAGTTCATTAGATTAGACAAATGGGGATAGGGAAGACAGTGTAATAATTCTGAAATAACTTTTCTATGTTCATATATAAATACAACATCAGTGAAACTCCACATCATGTTCAACCATAAGAATGGAATCCTAATTAGAGAAAGATATACTCCATGTATGTGTAATAAGTCAAAATACACTCTACTGTCATGTACATCTAAAAGGAACAAGGTTTTCAGAAGGAGGAGGAGGGAAAAAAAAAGGAGGAGGAGGACATCATCTCACGATGCAGTGCCCTGAAGAATGAGAAGTTGACTTACCTTGTGTATAACCAGTCAAGGTGAGCATTCCATGTGGGTGGGCTGGAAACAGTAGGGATGCAGCTTCCTTCTGAGTTGTGTTCCTCTGTTCCTAAATGATTTGTCATTGTCAGAACAGAGCCTTAGCCACATCTAGCACGTTGCTGGTGGAGAATTAGAGAAGAATTGGAAGGAACGGTGCCCACTCTGAGGGCCTGGCCCAGAAGGGCCTCTCATTCTCATCACTTTTTTTCATGTTCCATTGGAAAGGAGTTTGTCGTGTGGTCACATTGACCTACAAGGAAGGCTGGGCAGATATAACTGGTGGACACCCAATAGTCAGCCCATAGCTACCCAGGTTTCAAGGTGATTTTTAACATCAAGGAATGAAATATTGTACAAGAAAGGAAATACAATTAATGCCAGAGCTGCAAAAAGAAATTTGTCTATTAGACAATATAATCACTAGCTATTGTTCTAATTCTGTGACAAAACAATATCAACATTGTGGGAACAGGAGAGGTGTACATCTGGGCATGGGGAAGCACAGAGGGACTTAGATCTTCACTTTCATACTAGGGATGGCAGATAACATCTAAGTGTGGAAAATCAAGAAACTATACTAAAAAAAATGCATTCTTGCCCAGCACAGTGGCATATGCCTATAATCCCAGCATCTCAGGAGGCTGAGACAGGAGGATTGTGAGTTCAAAGCCAGCATCAGCAACTTAGCAAGGCAGTAAGCAACTCAGTGAGACCTGGTCTCTAAATAAAATACAAAATAGGGCTTGGGATGTGGCTCAGTGGTTGAGTGCCCCTGAGTGCAATTCCCAGTACAAAAAAAATTATATATATATATGCATCCTTTAGGAGCAGGGAGATAAAGAATAGATGAATAACTCGAAAAGTCAGAGGCAGTTGCCATTGAGGAATATGAATTTGGAATGGGTAGCAACAGAGCAAGTAATTGCTTAGTTTTTTGTTGTTGTTTGGTGGGAAAGGGTTGGTTTTTCTGTTTGGGTTGTTTTGTTTCATTTTGTTTTGTTTTGGGGGGTCTACAGGAGATTAAACTCAGAGCACTCAAACACTAAGCCACATCCTCAGCCTTATTTTGTATTTTACTTAGAGACAGGGTCTCACTGAGTGGGTTAGCACTTTGCTTTTGCTGAAGCTGGCTTTGAAGTTGTGATCCTCCTGCCCCAACCTCCAGAGCCCCTGGGGTTATAGGTGAAGGGCAAAAATCACACCGGAGACAACCGTGCAGCCAAGAGATTTATTCACCAGCCTCTATGGCTGGTCGGAGGCAGAAGAAGTACGGGGAGAGAGGAGTCAGGGAGAGGGAAGCGTGCAAGCTCTGGACGGAGGGTCGGTGCCTAGTCGTGCCGGCCACAGTCTCCGGAGCGGTCAGCTAGGGCAGCTGCTGATGGGCTGGAGGCTGGAGCTGTCGGCTGGAGCAGCAATGGTGGGCTAGAGACAGTGAGTCTGGAGCCGCTGCAGTGGCTGCTTCCTCTCCACAGGGAGGAGCTGTTGTTTTGGAGCTCCAGGCAGGCAGGGACCTAAGTAGGGATGGGGGCGGGGGGGATCCTGAGTGACCTTTAATGCCATTGGCTCTTTTTCCAGTAAACAGGGTGACCTTTAAGTCGATTGGCTCCTGCCTGGGGAACAGAGCGACTTTTAGGCTGATTGGCTCCTGCCTGGGGAAATTGAAACCAGGTTGCTCCTAGTGGAATTTTCCATGGGGGAGGTGGCCTGTCAGCTCAAGCCTATCTATCAATAGGCATGCTTGTTTTAAAGTCTAGAACACTAATCTCTTTAAAACATGTCCATTTGTTACTTTGAGGAAACATAAAATAAAATTTAAAGAATTAAAAGAAGAATAAATGGGGAGAGGGAAGTTATACTCCATGTGTGATGTGTCAAAATACATTATACTGTCATGTATAACTAAAAAGAACAAATAAAAATTACTTTAAAAAGAATAAATGGGCATCCATATAAATGGGCTAAACTGTGGAACCAACCAAGAACAAAAAAATTATTTTAAAAAGAATAAATGGGCATATATATAAATGGGCTAACCTGTGGAATCAACCTAGACGCCCTTCAGTAGATGAATGGATAAAGAAAATGTGGTATAGATACACAATGGAATATTATTCAGCATTAAAAGAGAATAAGATCATGGCATTTGCAGGTAAATGGATGGAACTGGAGAATATAATGCTAAGTGAAAATTAGCCAATCCCAAAAAACCAAATGCCAGCTCCTTCAAAAACCCACCTTGTACTAGCTGCACGGCAGCATTAGACATGAGCCAGAGGCGATCTAAATCCTACATTCATCTCCAAGAATAGAAAACACCAAGAAAGAGAGGTGTGCTAATAATGAGCCAGGCTTAGGTGTGTAAAGCAGCAGGTATGTAAAGAAGAATCAGAGGTCGAGACTTTCCCGGCTGGCTAAGGGCAGAGAGGTGGCTCCAGCGTGGGACCCCAGCAAAAAAAAGCCTGGGCCTGCAACCTCCCCAGATAGGCCCCTGCCTGCAGACTTTCCTGGCTGGCCAAGTGCAGAGAGGCGGCTCCAGCACAGGAACTCAGTGGAAAGAGCCTGGGCCTACAAGCTTCCCAGGTTCTCGGTAACTGCCTGGACGTGATCCAGGACAACTGGCTTAAACTGGAAGGGAAAAAAAAAAAAAAGAAGGACTTCACATGGTGCTGTTTGACTGAGATCAGTTCCTGAGATTTGTCCCTGGGTTCAACTTTGGTTTTTTATCTTTATTTTTATTTATCTTTTTTTGTTTGTTTGTTTTGGTTTGTTTTCCTGTTGTTGTTGTTGTTTGATTGTGCATTTGTTGGTTTGTTTGCTTTTAGTCCTCTTTTCTTTCTTTCTTTTCTTCCTTCTCACTTTTGTCTCTTTTCTTCTTCCCTCATCTTTCCTATTTACACCCTACCATTGCATTCTCAACAGAGGCGAAAACAAGTTATATGCAGAAATTGAGATTTCTAGAACTGGGGCAACTAAATTATACAGCAAAGTGGAGTTATATACAATTTATTCTCTTTTTTTTCTTCCTCACTTTCTCTTTCCTCTCTTTTACACTAATCCCTACTTCTTTGTCATCTCTCTCTTTTTTCCTTTCCATCTTTTTTTTTTTTTTCTCTCAGTGGTTGCATAAGTTTGGCATATAAATAAATCGGTCTTTCCACTAAATCGTTTACTCTCTTTCCTCTCTTGTCTGCTGATATTAAACCACTTCCATAGAATTCTCTTTTCACACTTCCTAAGAAAGATCAACCCAATAACCCCACTGCCTTCTTCCTAAACTTATCACCTCTGTGTCCAACACTTGAAACTATTGGAGACAGTACCTGAGTTAACTAAATCTGTACATTGTGATCAAACTGTGATTATCTGAACAGAAAGTATCTGGTTTTAAAGTGTAAAGTATTTATAAGGGGATCTGATAGCATTGTACTAAAGAAGCATCATAAGGATTTAAGGTAAAAATGAAATAGTCAAGGTTCCACAGTGCTAGAAGAAAAATCACACAAGCAATATGAAGAAACAAGGGAAGAAAAGGACTCAAACAAATCAACATATCTCCTCAGAAGATTCCAAGGCAAGCACAGTTGGTCAAATGCCAGAGATGGAATTCAGAAATTACATATTCCAAATCTTTATGGAACTTAAGAACGAACTCAAAAATGATATAAGGGAACAAATGCAGGTGGTAAAAGATCATTTTGACAAAGAACTCCAAAAACAAATACAGGAAGCAAAAGATTACTTCAATAGGGAGATAGAGGTTCTAAAGAGAAACCAAACAGAAATTCTGGAAATGAAAGAAGCAATAAACCAAACTAAATGTTCAATTGAAAGCATCACCAACAGATTAGACCACTTGGAAGAAAGGACCTCAGATAACGAAGACAAAATATATATCCTGGAGAAAAATGTAGATTACATAGCAAAAATTATAAGAAATCAAGAACCGAACATTCAAGAAATTTGGGACAACATAAAAAGACCAAATTTAAGAGTGATTGGGGTGGAGGAAGGTGTAGAGTTCCAAGCCAAAGGAATGAGTAACATATTCAATGAAATAATAGCAGAAAATTTTCCAAACATGAGGAATGAATGGGAAAACCAAGTGCAAGAGGCTTACCAAACACCAAACATACAAAATCACAACAGATCCACACCAAGGCACATTATAATGAAAATGCCTAATATACTGAGCAAGGAGAGAATATTGAAAGCCACAAGAGAAAGGAAGCAGATTACATATAGGGGGAAACCAATCAGAATATGTTCAGATTTTTCAACCCAGACTTTAAAAGCTAGAAGATCCTGGAATAGCATATTTCAAGCTCTGAAAGAAAAGGGATGTCAACCAAGAATCTTATACCCAGCAAAATTGAGCTTTAGATTTGAAGATGAAATAAAAACCTTCCACGACAAACAAAAGTTAAAAGATTTCACAACTCGAAAGCCAGCACTTCTGAACATCCTGGGCAAAATATTCCATGAAGAAGAAAAGAAAAATAACAATGAAAATAAACAAAGGGAGATATTAAACTAAAGGAAATACCAACCAGAGGAGAAAACAAATCGAGTTAAATACCGTAAACAAATAAAAATGGATGGGAATAAGAATCACATCTCAGTAATAACCCTGAATGTTAATGGCCTAAACTCACCATTCAAAAGGCACAGATTGTCGGACTGGATTAAAAAAAAAATGACCCGACAATTTGCTGTCTCCAAGAAACCCACCTCATAGAAAAAGACATCAATAGACTGAAGGTAAAAGGATGGGAAAAGTCTTATCACGCACATGGGCTGCGGAAGCAAGCAGGGGTTTCTATTCTCATATCAAATAAGGTAGACTTCAAGCCAAAGCTAATCAAAAGGGACAAAGATGGATATTTCTTACTACTTAAGGGAACCATTCATCAACAAGATATAACAATTATAAATCTATATGCCCCAAACAATGGGGCACCTACATTCATCAAACAAACCCTTCTCAAGTTCAAGAGTAAAATAGACCACAACACAATTATTCTAGGGGACTTCAACACACCTCTTTCACCAATGGATAGATCTTCCAAACAAAAGCTAAATAAAGAAACTGTAGGACTCATTAAAACAATTAATAACTTAGACCTAATGGACATATACAGAATATTTCATCCCTCAGTGAGTGAATACACTTTCTTCTCAGCAGCACATGGTTCCTTCTCCAAAATAGACCATATATTATGCCACAAGGCAAATCTCAGCAAATATAAAAAAGTAGAGATACTACCCTGCATTCTATCAGACCATAATGGAATGAAATTGGAAATCAATGACAAAACAAGAAACAAACAAACAAAAAAAAAAAAACTATTCTAACAACTGGAAGCTAAACAACATGCTACTGAATGAACAAGGAGTTGAAGAAGACATCAAGGAGGAGATTAAAAAATTCCTAGAGGTAAAGGAAAATGTAGATACGTCATATAGAAATCTCTGGGACACTATGAAGGCAGTAGTAAGAGGAAAATTCATTGCACTGAGTTCATTTCTTTTTTTTAATATTTATCTATTTACTTTAGTTGTACACAATGCAATGCATTTATGTTTACGTGGTGCTGAGGATCGAACCCAGGCCGCGCACATGCGAGGCAAGCGCTCTGCCACTGAGCCACAACCCCAGCCCTCATTTCTTAAAAGAAAAAAAATAAAATAAAATAAATGACTTAACATCACACCTCAAAGCACTAGAAAAAGAGGAACAAATCAACACTAAGAGTAGTAGAAGACAGGAAATAATTAAAATTAGAGCTGAAATTAATGAAATTGAGACTAAAGAAACAATTCAAAGAATCTACAAAACTGAAAGTTGGTTCTTTGAAAAAATAAATAAAATTGACAGACCCTTAGTGATGCTAACAAAAAGAAGAGAAAAAACTCAAATTAATAACATCTGTGATGAAAAAGGAAATATCACAACACCTCAGATATACAGAAGATAATTAGAAGTTACTTTGAAAACTTGTACTCTAATAAAATAGAAAATAATGAATGCATCGACAGATTTCTAGAATCATATGAATTGCCCAAACTAGAACGGGAGGCTATACACAATTTAAACAGATCAATTTTAATTGAGGAAATAAAAGACACCATCAAAAAGCTACCATCAAGAAAAAGTCCAGGTCCTGACGGGTTTACAGCCGAGTTCTACAAGACCTTCAAAGAAGAACTAATACCAATGCTCTTCAAATTATTTCAAGAAATAGAAAAAGAGGGAGCTCTTCCAGACTCTTTCTATGAGGCCAATATTACATTAATTCCAAAACCAGGCAAAGACACAGCCAAAAAAGAAAACTACAGGCCAGTATCTTTAATGAACATAGATGCAAAAATCCTCAACAAAATTCTGGCAAATCAAATACAAAAACATTTCAAAAATATAGTGCACCACGATCAAGTGGGGTTTATCCCAGGGATGCAAGGTTCAACATTCGGAAATCAATAAATGTAAACATCACATCAATAGACTTAAAGATAAGAACCATATGATTATCTCAATAGACGCAGAAAAAGCATTTGACAAAATACAACACCCTTTTATGTTCAAAACACTAGAAAAACTAGGAATAACAGGAACATATCTCAACATCATAAAAGCTTTTTTATGCAAAGCCCCAAGCTAACATTATCTTAAATGGAGAAAAATTGAAAGCATTCCCCCTAAAAACTGGAACAAGACAGGGATGCCCCCTTTCACCACTGCTATTTAACATAGTACTGGAAACTCTGGCTAGAGCAATTCGACAGACAAAAGAAATTAAAGGGATCAAGATAGGAAAAGAAGAGCTCAAATTAGCACTATTTGCCGATGACATGATAATATACCTAGAAGACCCAAAAAAACTCTACCAAAAAACTTTTACAACTAGTAAATGAATTCAGAAAAGTAGCAGGATACAAAATCAATACCCATAAGTCAAAGGCATTTTTGTACATCAGTGACAAATCCTCTGAAAGGGAAATGATGAAAACTACCCCATTTACAATAGCATCCAAAAAATAAAATATCTGGGAATCAACTCAATGCAAGAGGTGAAGGACCTCTATAACGAAAACTATAGAACACTAAAAAAAGAAATTACAGAAGACCTCAGAAGATGGAAAGACCTACCTTGTTCTTGTATAGGTAGAACTAATATTGTCAAAATGTCCATACTACCAAAAGCATTATACAGATTTAATGCAATTCCAATCAAAATCCCAATGACATTCCTCAAAGAAATAGAAAAAGCAGTCATGAAATTCATCTGGAAAAATAAGAGACCCAGAATAGCCAAAGCAATCCTTAGCAAGAAAAGTGAAGCAGGTGGCATCACCATACCAGACTTTAAATTATACTATAGAGCAATAGTAACAAAAACAGCATGGTATTGGCACCAAAACAGACGGGTAGACCAGTGGTACAGAATTGAGGACATAGAGACTAAAACATATAATTTCAGCTATCTTATATTAGACAAAGGTGCCAAAAATGTACAGTGGAGAAAGGATAGCCTCTTCAACAAATGGTGCTGGGAAAACTGGAAATCCATATGCAACAAAATGAAATTAAACCTTTATCTCTCACCATGCACAAAATTCAATTCAAAGTGGATCAGGGACCTAGGAATTAGACCAGAGACAATACGCCTAATAGAAGAAAAAGTAAGCTCCAATTTCCAACATGTCAGATTAGGCCCCAAGTTCCTTAATAAGAATCCTGTAGCGCAAGAATTAATACCAAGAATCAATGAATGGGATAGATTCAAGCTAAAAAGCTTCTTCTCAGCAAAAGAAACAATCAGTGAGTTGAATAGAGAGCCAACTATTTGGGAACAAATATTTAATACATGTACATCAAATAGAGCACTAATTTCTAGAATATATAAAGAACTCAAAAAACTTAACTCCAAAAAAACAAATAACCCAATCAATAAAAGGGCTAAGGAATTGAAAAGACACTTCTCAGAAGAAGATACACAATTAATTAACAAATACATGAAAAAATGCTCAACATCGCTGGCAATTAGAGAAATGCAAATCAAAACAACTCTAAGATTTCATTTCACTCCAGTCAGAATGGCAGCTACCAAGAACACAAACAACAATAAATGTTGGAGAGGATGTGGGGGAAAAGGCACATTCATACGTTGCTGGTGGGACTGCAATATGGTGCAACCGTTATGGAAGGCAGTATGGAGATTTCTTGGAAAACTGGGAATGGAACCACCCTATGACCCAGCCATCCCACTCCTGGGTCTATTCCCAAAGTACTTAAAACAGCATATTACAGTGACACAGCCACTTCAATGTTTATAGCAGCACAATTCACAATAGCTAGATTGTGGAACCAACCTAGATGTCCCTCAGTTGATGAATGGATAAAGAAAATGTGGTACATATACACAATGGAATTTTACTCAGCAATAAAAGAAAAGAAAATAATGGCATTCGCAGGTAAATGGATAAAGTTGGAGAATATAATGCTAAGTGAAGTTAGTCAATCTAAAATATCCAAATATCGAATGTTTTCTCTGATACAAGGAGGCTGACTCACAGAGGTGTCGGGTCGGGGTACATAGGAGGATTAGAGGAATGCTAGAAAGGTCAAAGGGGAGGGAGGTGAAGGGAGGGAGCAAGGGGGGATGGAGAGGAAAAAAGAAAAGGTGGTTGAATAAGATGGATGTCTTTATCCTAAATGCATGATTGAAGTTTGAATGGTACAAATATACATTGTATACAAACAGTGTTTTGTAAAAAGATGCTCTATATGTTTATTATGAATTATAATGCATACTACTATTATAAATACAACAACTTTGAATAAAAAATAAATTAAGAAAAAAACCAAAATGCCAAATGATTTCTCTGACTTAAGGATGCTGATTCATAACATGCTGCGGTTGGTGGAGGGGAGGATTAGATAAACTCTAGATAAGGCAAAGGGGAAAAGGGGAGGGAGGGAGATGGAGGGGGCATATGGGTAGGAAAGATGGTGGAATGTGATGGTCATCATTACCCTAAGTACATGTATGAAGACACAAATGAGGTGACTCTACTTTGTATACAACCATAGATAGGAAAATTGTGCTCTATGTGTGTAATATGAATTACAATGCATTCTGTTGTCATATATAACAAATTAATTTATAAAAATAAAAAGAAGAAATGGGGAGGGAAAGAACTAAAGGGGGAGCGTCAAGCTGCGAACTTAGACCAAGGTCCAACTGGCCTGATCCCCTGGATGGACAGGCAGAATCAGAAGCCTATGAGAACCACATACTAAGAAAATCAGGAAGGTGGTGCTGCAGGAATAGGACAGGGCTAGTCTCAAAAGTAAGAGAGACCTGTGCTCCTGTAGAAAAGGACCTTGTTGAGACAGGGGAGACATTCCAGACAGAGATTCTGCAAGAAAAGCATGACCAGTTGCATAGATGACCAAGAGCTCAGAGTTCAGTTCAAAATAGAAAACCCAGCACTGTGGAACACGTCTGTAATCCCAGCGACTGGATGGCTCAAGCAGAGGATCGCAAGTTCAAGGCCAGGCTTGGCAACTTAGTAAGACCCTGTTTCAAAATCAAAAATAGGGGCTGGGCACTCCCAAAGAACTAAAAGCCAAATGTTTTCTCTGATGTGTGGATGCTAATTCACAATAGAGATACTTTGGATTAGACAGAGAGGAGTGAAAGGAGGGGAGGGGGTTTGAGGGTAGGAATGATAATAGAATGAATCAGACATTACTACCCTGTTCACATATATGATTACATGACCTGTGTAACTCTACATCATGTACAACCAGAAGAATGATAAGTTATATTCTGTTTATGTATGATGTGTCAAAATGCATTCTACTATCATGTGTAACTAATGAGAACAAATTTTTAAAGGACTGCAAAAAAAATAGGGGCTGGGGATGTAGCTAGGTGACAGAGCATCCCTGGGTTCAATCCCAGTACCAAAAAAATATTACTGAAACTGGTACAATTTTTCAACAACAAAGATCTGAGAACTCTGAGTTACAGAGCATCTGTTATTAAACAGATAACTAATTCTCTTCCATCAACATTCATTTTCTTGACCTTCAATGGTATTGATGCATGCTAATAGTACATGGTGATGTCATGATTTATTTTTTTTCTCTCTCTATTTCCAGTCTGAGAACACAGGATTCGCTCTCAGATCATTTCTGTCAAGCTCTTGGAGTTCCCCAAAAGAAAGGCAAAAAAATTCCATTCAGAAAGTGCCTAAACCAGACATCAAAGACAAACTGTGTCTTGCCGGGCGCGGTGGCGCACGCCTGTAATCCCAGCACTTTGGAAGGCTGAGGCAGGAGGATCGCGAGTTCAAAGCCAGCCTCGGCAATGGCGAGGCACTTAGCAACTCAGTGAGACCCTGTCTCTAATAAAATACAAAAAAGGGCTGGGGATGTGGCCCAGTGGTCAAGTGCCCCTGAGTTCAATCCCCGGTACCACAAAAAAAAAAAAAAAAAGACAAACTGTGTCTCCCCACACACCAAGATAACCAGAAAACCAACCACAAAGGATACACAAACTCCATTTCCTTCTGACTGAGGAAATGCACTCTTTATCTTAGCAGCTGATGGGAGCTTGTGGTCCAAAAAAACTATGGACTGCAAAGAAATCACCATGATCTTCATGAATTCCAGAGAAGTCAGATGGGGGCTCCATGAAACAACACCTTTCTGATGGGGAAACAGATACAGAGAAGTTCCATAACTGGTTCAAAGGATCTTGGCCCAAGGTGATTCCCACTTGGCTATACAAACAACAAGAAGTATCCAGCAATTAGGATTCAGAGTATAAGCATTTGATACCACTGAAGTTTGAAAAAAATATGCACAATGAAAAGTTGCAAGATAACAAAAAATTTTTTCGCAAAATAGCATTGAGCTGTGAATGCATCTCAGTAGTAGAGCACTTACCTAGCATGCACAAGGCCCTAGGTTCAATCCCCAGCACCATCACCCCCTAAAAAATGAAATTATCATAATATATTAGCTATGATAGTGGTATTCTTTGTTTATGTGTGGTGCTGGGGGTCTAACCCAGGGTCTCACACATGCTAAAAAAGCACTCTACCACTGAGCTACAACCCCAGCCCGTAGTGGCACTCTTAGAAACAAATTAGGAAAAATGACAGTAACAATGAAATAGTCATTAAAAGTATTCTCAGCAATTCCATTCCTGGACACTTTGCCAAATGTCACTATTTGTCCGTGGACCTCCCAAAGGGGAAGGGCTATCCTCATGAAGATAAGAATATGTTGTGATAGTTCTACCTATAATGACAATGCCAGGTGGTTAACCTTTTAATCAGGACATGGTTATATTATGATATGTCAGCAAGAAGAGACCTGACAGAACCCTCAGGAGGGATCATTATGCAGACTATTTAACAAAACACGTTTTCAAGCTTATGGATAAGTGAGAAAAGGAATGTAAACTTATAACCATGATATGTTTATATGGACGAGGATGATTGACTTGGTAATGGGATAAAGGTAATGGTATTCTGGATTTTTTTAACAGACGTGATCTATTATTTTTGTCATTTATTCTAGAAACTATATAAAATGTTCTGAAAATATCATGTTAAATATTAGATGTCAGGGCTGGAGTTGTGGCTCAGTGGTAGAGCACTTGCCTGGCATGTGTGAGGTCCTGGGTTTGATCCTCAGCACCACATATAAATAAATAAATAAATAAATAAATAAATAAATAAAATAAAAGATCCATTTACAACTAAAAAATATTTTTTAAAAAAATGTATTAGATGGGCTGGGGTTGTGGCCTAGTGGTAGAGCACTTGCCCAGCATGTGTGAGGCACTGGGTTCGATTCTCAGCACCACATATGAATAAATGAATAAAATAAAGGTCCATCAACAATTCAAAAAAATATTTTTAAAAAATATATACAAGATGTTTACTAGAATAGATTAAATCTGCTTTAGAAATGAGGCCTCTAGAGACAAGGTGGGGAATAACAGATTGTCCATCCTGCTACCTACAGTCCTCAGAGGCTTTTGGGAACCCCACTCAAGGATACAGATCAGAATTTCCAAATCCATCTGTCAGAGCTGCCAAGACCTCCTCCCCACCCTACCATTGTTGTCTGTGGCTCAGTTCACCCGGGCTCATGTCTGATCTTGATCCCTAGGGAAGGAGGGCAGGAAATCCACCTAAAACACAAAGCCAGACCTTTATTTTCCCACATGCTTTGAGGCCAGGTTTTCTGGCTGGGTGAAGCTGAGAAAGAGAGACAGAGATAGAAACAGACAGACAGAGACCAAGACAGAAAGCCTGAACCAGAGAGTTGGGAACATGCTGGAGACAAGTTCTGAGTCAGAGAAGCTGAAAAGATCCCAGCTCTTCCAGGTATACAATGGTGCTTCTTGGTCACATCCCTAGGGGACCCAGGTATCAGCTGCAGTCACTGTGCCCCTTATGATAGAAGTAACATTCCCTCAGACACCCAACATGGTCCTGCAGGAAGCCTTTACAAGACTCCTGAGTTCTAGAAGCTCATGTTTTTCCTAGTCTCACACAGTTCTCCTGGTTCCAAATTCTCAGTTTGCCATCTCTTCATGTTTGTGTGATTCTTCCTTCATTTCTATTCAGTTTTCCATCTGGGAAATACTACAGTCTATAATGCGTGTAAAACATTTTCATGAGCCAGGAATGGTGGCACATGCCTGTAATCCCAGTGGCTTGGGAGGCTGAGGCAGGAGGATCACAAGTTCAAAGCCAGCCTCAACCACTAAGTGAGGCCCTAAGAAACTCAGCAAGACCATGTCTCAAAATAAAAAATAAAAAGGGTTAGGGATGTGGCTTAGTGGGTAAATGCCCCTGGGTTTAATCCCTGGTATCAAAAATAATAATAATGTTTTGATGAGGCTTACATTCTAATAAGTGGAGACAGAAAATAAACAAAATAAATAACCAAAACATACAGTGTTGGGCAGTGTTGTGTGCTGACTCTCACACCCTGAAAACTCCTGTTACAGTCCTAACCCCCAGAACCTCAGAATGTGACCTTATTTGGAGAGAAGTCTTTCCAGAAATATCAAGTTAAAATGAAGTCCTTAGAAATCCGTGTGGAGGTTCCTCAAAAGATGAGGCATATGACCCAGCTACACCACTCCTCGATATTTATCCTAAAGAATTAAAGTCATCACACTGCAGTGATACATGCATATCCATGTTCATAGCAGCACAATTCACAATAGCCAAACTATGGAACCAGCCTAGGTGCCTGTCAACAGGTTAATGGATAAATAAAATGTGGTTTATATACACAATGAAGTTTTATTGATCCATAAAGAAAAATGAAGTTATGTAATTTGCAGGAAAATGGATGGAACTTGAGACCATTATGTTAAGTGAAATCAGCCAAACTCAGAAGGTCAAGAGTGTTATGTTTTCTCTCATATATGGAAGCTAGAAATGAAAAAATAAAAGAAGGGAGGGTGGGATCTCATGATTATCAAAGGGAGATCAGTAGAGAAAAGGGACCAGAGAGTGGAAAGGGGAGTGCTGGGGAGTGATATTGGCCAAATCATATTGTTATATTGTGGGCATGTATTAAAATATAACAACAAATCCCATCACTATGTATAACTATAATGCACCAATAAAAATGTGGAAAGAGAAATTTTTAAAGTCATTTTTAAAATTAGGTCCTTACCTGACTTCCTTAACAAGACTCCTAAAGTGCAAGAAGCACATCAAGAATCAATAAATGGGATGAATTCAAACTAAAAAGCTTCTTCTCAGCAAAGGAAATAATAATGTGAAGAGAGAGCCCACAGAATATGAGAAAATCTTTACCACACACACCTCAGATAGAGCACTAATCTCCAAGATATATAAAGAACTCAAAAAACTTAACACCAAAAAAATAATAATAATAGGGGCTGGGGTTGTGGCTCAGCGGTAGAGCACTCGCCTAGCACGTGTGCAGCCCGGGTTCAATCCTCAGCACCACGTAAAAATAAATGCATTTTGTATAACTACAGCAAATAAAATATTTTTAAAATAATAATAATAATAATAACCCAATCAATAAATGGGCTGAGGAACTGAACAGACACTTCTCAGAAGAAGATATACAATCAATCAACAAATATATGAAAATATGTTCAACATCTCTAGTGATTAGAGAAATGCAAATCAAAACTACTCTAAGATTGCAGCTCACTCCAGTCAAAATGGCAGTTATCAAGTAATAATAAGTGCTGCCAAGGACGTGGGGGAAAAGGTACACTCAGATGTTGCTGGTGGGACTGCAAATTGGTGCAACCACTATGGAAAGCAGTACGGAGATTCCTCAGAAAACTTGGAATGGAACCACCATTCAACCCAGCTATCCCACTCCCTGGTTTATACCCAAAGGACATAAAATCAGCATACTACAATGATGCAGCCATGTCAATGTTTATAGGAGCTCAATTCACAATAGCTAAACTGTGAAACCAAACTAGATGCCCTTCAACAGATGAATGGATAAAGAAAATGTGGTACATATACACAATGGAATATTACTCAGCCTCAAAAAAGAATAAAATTATGGCATTTGCAGTAAATGGATGTAACTACAGAATATCATGCTAAGTAAAATAAGCCAATCCCAAAAAACCAAAGGCTGAATGTTTTCTCTGATAAGCAGATGCTGATCCATAGTGGGACAGGGTATAGGGAAGAATCAAGGAACTATGGATTATGCAGAGGGGAGTAAGGGGAGGGGTGCAGCTGTGGGGATGGGAAAGACAGTAGAATGAGACAGACATTATTACCCTATATATATGTATGATTACACTACTGGTGTGACTCTGCACCATGTACACCCAGAGGAATGAGAAATTGTGCTCCATTTGTGTACAATGTGTCAAAATGTATTCTACTGTCATGTATAACTAATTAAATCAAATTTAATTTTTTTTTAAATTAGGTCTTTAGTGTTGTCCCTAATCCAACATGGCTGGTATCCTTATAAAAAGGGGAGATTAATTAATTAAATTAATAATTAATTCGTTATTATTCCACATAGAACTATACAAATACATGCATACACACAAATGAACACAGTTTAAAAATGGTGAGAACTTCATCAGATCTATAGTCTAACAGTAATGCACACACATCAATTCTCTGGTTGTGACACTCTGGGGCACACTATTCTCAGATCTACCTCTAGTGACTAGTTGTAGGCCACAAACGTGGCAAGCAGGTGAAGAGTACACAATTTCAATTTCCTATGAGTCTAATAGTTTTTCATATGGCTAAAGACATGATAACAAGTGATAAATGTGGAACAAATATTTGTAATGATATGGCAAATCAATAGTTAACATCAATAACATACAAAAGCTTTATCAAATAAGAACAGGTCAAAAGAGAGAAGGGGAGGAAGAGAACCTTACAGAAGAGCAACTCGGAAGAGTGGACAATATGTGAATGATACTCCAAATCGCTAGGGAAATGAAAAATTTTCAAATAATGGGAAATACTTCGTATCAACTAAACTTGCAAGAAAAATGTAAAAGTGGAAATCTCACTTGAGTGGTGCTCCAAGGGAAACAGTGCCCCTGTATCTTGCTGGTGGGAATATAAGCAACATAGAGCCCTTTGGAAAACATGAAGACTATATATTTTAAACTTTTTAAATGCACCTACATCTTAACATACATCCTTGGAATCATCCCAAAGATACAACAGCACCAACAGATAAAGGCGTGTAGATGTATGATGCATTTAACACAACAGTGCTCTAGTGGCAAAATCCTGGGAGCAAAGTGAACACCCTATACTAGGGAGTAGTCAGACAAATCCTGGTCCCACATCCCTCCCTGTGACCATCAAAGAGAATGAATCAGCGGAACCAAGTTAGCCAAAGGAGCTGAGAAGAACACCCATGTTTTTCAATGAGTTAACTAGGGAACACAAAGAAGGAGAGGAGAGGGAAGGTAAGCAAAAAAGAAAAGAAATTACCTTTAAAAATATTATATGATCACATGTATGTATTCAACTGAAATGATGTATCCTAATGGGTATGTGAATATATAAATTAAAAAGTAAGTTTACACTTGAACACTTGGATGTCCCTGGCTCTCCTTTATGAAACTCTGCTCCTCGTCTCTGCTCTCCCAGGCAGAGAATCCTCACCATGTGCAGACCTGATTGGCTATTTCTTGGATGCCTCTTCCCAGCCTATGACCCTGAACTGCTTCTTCTACCCTTTTAATGGCTTTCCTAAACAGAGTCAGTACCTTCCTGAAGAAAAATTATACCACCAGCTGTGAAACAAGATTTCACTAGACAGGTGCCTCTCTCTCTCTCTCTCTCTCTCTCTCTCTCTCTCTCTTTTTCTCTCTGCCTCTGGGTCTTTGTTTTGGAAAGGAAGCAATTAATAATAGCTACATTCCACTGCTACAGGCAGTAGGAGCCACAGGTACTGGCCATGCAGGGTGCTCACTAATGATGCCTTCCTCACCCTCTCCCTAAGCGAGACCACTGTCAGATGCCTATCTTACCAAAGTCCTAGGACACTGACCTCATCCCCACTGACAGACCCTCCTGCTTGCTCCCCCTACAAGAATGTCTGCCTGGAGCCTGGGCTGCTCTCTCTTCACATGCATCTCTCTCCTCACTACATACCTCCCACAGGACAAGAAGCCATGTCACTCTCCTGCAGATCTGAGGTCCTTCCTACTGGCCTGGACTCGGCATCCAGTCCCCAAGCAGCCCATCCCTCCACTCTGCCTGAAACAAGTAGGTCAGCTCCCTAAGGACAGCAAGCATTGATCAGCCATCTCTCTCCAGCTTCTTCTGAACTGGAGAGCACATCTTTTTAAAATAAATGCATATAAAATTTTCTAAAAGTAATTGTTAAGCTTTTTGGTCTTGCCATCCCAGAGCATTTGAATTTAATAAGGGACAACGCATTTGACCCAGAGAAGATAGTCAGATCCAGCCTGATCACTTTCATAGGTGGAGAAGGAAATCATCCATGCTTGAATGAGGAGTTTCAAATCTCTTGGGCAGAGCCAGGACCCAGATTAGGAAACCGCAACACACCAGTGGAGGGGAGGGCTCTGCATTCACTGAACCCTCCCTAAAGCCTGCTTATTTCTGTGAACTCCATAGTCTGTATCTGGGATTTATAAATTATCTCTGTTTACCTGAAGGGTTCAGAGTGCTCTCATGGGACATCAACTTGGGCCATAGCCATGCTTACAGGGACTGGAAGAACCAGAGCCAGCAGGGGCCCATGACATGGTCCCCACCTAGTCCTATCAGGGGAAACAGCAGGTTGTCCCAGGGACTCCTTGAAGCCTCAGGGTAGTGGGGAAGATCATGGGCTGAAAGTCAGGACAGAGGATCTCACGTCTGGCATTGCCCCCAAGTCTCCAGAGAAATGCCGAGCCCTGTCCCTGTGGATGCCCCTCTTCATGTGGGCGGGGATGTTGGGTCCCCGTGCCCAGAGCCCTTCCACCTACGGCCTGTACCAAGCATGGGGTGGGGAGCGTTGCAGGTGCTGGGGATCTACCAGAAAATATGTTAGCTCTCCAGAGGCATTTTTGTCGCTAAGAAAAACCACCCTTTGAGCCGGGCGTGGTGGCGCACGCCTGTAATCCCAGCACTTGGGAGGCTGAGGCAGGAGGATTGCGAGTTCAAAGCCAGCCTCAGCTGGCTGACGAGGCACTTAGCAACTCAGTGAGTCCCTGTCTCTAATAAAATACAAAAAAGGGCTGGGGATGTGGCCCAGTGGTCGAGTGCCCCTGAGTTCAATCCCCGGTACCAAAAAACAAAACAAAAAAAAAAAACACCCTTTGAATTATAAGAGCAAGGTCTGCAGTGTAGCACGCCGCCGGCAGGTGGCGACAAATGCCAGGCCAGGAGCCCAACGCCTGCGAGGTTGATTCCGGATGGAGCACCTGGAAACGTGGTCCGGAATGTTCGGTTCGGGTTTCTGAGTCCAGAGTGCTCCGTCTGCCCAAGATACTTCATCTAGGATGCTCGGTCCCAGATGCTTGGATAGGGATGCTTCGTCAGGGTTGCTGAACCCCGATGCTTAGTCCGGGGTTCTAGGTAAGGATGTGCAACCCTTCTGAGATGCTGCTCACAGATGCACGGTCTGGGATTCTAGGTCAAGACGCTCCCAGCGAATTGCTCCGCACCCTCCCACTCGCGTCCCTCTGCTTCCTGCCTGCACCCTACCACAGCCACCACCAGCATCTGGAACGCAGGGAAGGACTCACTCCTCGTTTGCTCAGTGAATTAATGAACAAATGAATAGCGGTGGGAATCAGCTCAGCTTGGTGTGAAGGGGGAGTTCAGGTGGGGCATATCTGGAGATGCCTCTCCTGCCTCTCCGGATGATCCTGAGCAAGAACAAAACCCCTGTTATCTAGTGCCAGGCCCTCATCCCCAAGCTGGAGTACCAGACTCAGGGTCCCTCCAATATTGTGCTGGTGTCCCAGGCCTCCTTACCCTCCATTCTCAGACACTTACAGGCTTGTCCTGTTAGAGCGAGGAGAGGGAGTCTGGAAGGGGAGGGTGGTGAACAATGGACCCAGGTGATCAGAGTAGTGGATGTAGCCCTAGACCCATTCGCCAAGGAAGGGGCTACATTTCCTGAGGTGATGCTGGGAAGCCCTGGAATTAACTGCCTGTTTTTTAACTCTCCAGGCAGCTTTCAGAGTGGATCCTATTTTCTCACGTGGAAAAATAGGGTTCTAACCTATTGGGCAGAGAGGAGGGTGGTGGATGACAGCTTGAGGAAGGGCCCTCTCTGTTCTCCATTTTTAGGATTTTTCTAGGGAGTGGCAGGGCATTGGTCTACCAGAGGCACCCATGGGTCCCCAGTGACTTTTCATTTTTATCCCTCAAGGGAGCAAGTAGAATCACTGTGACCCAGAGCACACCAACAGGAAGAAGGGGCTGTGAGTTCAACCCCATCCCTTGGAGGGCAGGCTGAGAGGAGCAGGGATACAGGTACCTTTTCCATTTCTTTTCCCACATGCAAATTTGCCTTTCAGTTGGCATTTCTGTGAGATGAGATGGACAGCTACCACCCAGGGGATGTCAAGCGAGAGCAGAAACCTGCTCACTGGAAGAGGCAGCAGTAGGTGGGACCCTGAGGTCATGATGGGGGCTTCCTCTACATCCAGAAATGTTGATCCTACTTCCTGAAAGCCAGATCATTGCATGGAGCTACACCTAACAGGGAGGAAAGTGTCCAGGCTCACTGATGGAGAGCAGGACACAGACAGGCACAATCACGGCTGGCACTGCAGAGGACACCTCATGTTCCAGTCTCCACAACATCTCCACCAGGCTGCTCTGTAGGCATCTCTCAGCCAGAGTATCCAAGAGAGAACCCAGCCTCCCACCCTCTCCTTGAACCCAGGCTCTCCAGAGACTCCAGTACCCCAGCCCCTTTCAGGGGACCTATGACATCAAAACCATTCTCATAACAATACTAAGGAGCCGTTTGCCTCTTCACTCTCACTTTCTCCTGGGGGTGGGCGGAGCTTAGTTCTAGCACCTCCATGACTGTGGAATGGAATGGCTGCTTTCTATTCCTGTTTTTAAATTCCTTAGTTTGGGTTTCTTATACTTAATATGGGTAGTTATATAAACAAAAGCTCATTAACTCCTCAGTATTTTTAAGAGTACCGAGGCCAAAATGTCTCAGAACCACTGTTTTAAATAATGTTAGTTCACATTGCCTTCGAGCACTTTCTTTCTCTCTCAAAGGATAACGCAGCATCCTGTAGGAGTCAGCAATCCCCACAGCTTGTGTCCTCTGCCTGCCTCCTCTCTTCCCAATTTAATGAATTATTAAGGATTTTCAGTTGATTCTGTCCATGAATTTACTGTGACTGTGCCCATCATTCACAGTAAAATCTTGTTTGGTGCCTTACCCTGTGGCATAATGGAGAATGTTCTTATGTCCAAGAATGTAACCAGGAGAATTAGGTTTTCAAATGCATGAAATAAAATCTTTACAATGTGAAAGGAATGTGATTGGGATATGGTGATATGTGTGCTCCTTTATTAATGCATTAAATAAAACAAGATCCAGTGGAATGTCTAACAAGCATCAAAATTTCAAAGTATTAGTAAAAATCAAAATAATTTAGATTATCTGCCACAATTGTAATAGGATATGCAACTATTGTGATTTCTCTTGGTCACAAAGTCACAGGTGCTACTAATGGCTCAATGGCTGTGTAGCCAACCCTGGGATAAGCATTAAGGTCATGAAACACACATTCACTGCCACTACCCACCTACTGGGCTGGAACCAACTGGAAATGAAGAAGGCAATTTGATAAAAAGTGTGTGTGTGTGTGTGTGTGTGTGTGTGTGTGTGTATGCGTATGTGTAAGAGACAGAGAGAGACAGAGACACGGAACTGTACCACTGGGAAAATTCAGAGCTTGGCCTACAGCCGCAGCTGGACTCCTTCACACCCCAAACACACTCTCTACTGGCATCTTCCAGTGTGTGGAACATGCACATTTACAGGAAGACACGTCGAGAACAAAGAGGAAAAGAGACAGGCTTCATAAACTAGAAGGAAAGGGAGGTGGACCTGACCCTCTGGAGTGAGGAAGAAGAGCAGGGGCTCTACCTGTCCCAGGCAGGTCTGGAAGAGACAGTGCCCAGGGCTCCTGTTCATCCCTGTTCTTCATGTCACCCGTCAGTCATAGCAGGGGAGACTGAACTTCTCTCCCACCTCTGTAACACCAAAAAAGCCATATCCTTGTTCTAAGGCCCAGGTATGACAAGAGCAAGAGAGCAGTAGCTTCCGGTAATCTGCTAGTCTTCACCATGAAGCTCAGGGTCCCTAGGGTGGCTGGGTCCTTGGGGGAGACCACCAGTGCTGTGAGGCAATCCTGCCTCTGTGCGTCCCTTGAGGCTCAGAGGACATGGCAGAATAAATAGGGGTTCTAGGGCCTGTAAAACACCTGGGTACCTGGGTACCACAGCCACAGGGGGCCCCACCTACTCTTTTTTTTTTTTTTTTTTTTTTTTTTTTTTTTGTACTGGGGATTGAATTCAGGGACACTCAACCCCTGGGCCATATCCCCAGCCCTTTTTTGTATTTTATTAGAGACAGGGTCTCACTGAATTGCTAAGTGCCTCGCCACTGCTGAGGCTGGCTTTGAACTCGCAATCCTCCTGCCTCAGCCTCCCAAGTGCTGAGATTACAGGCGTGCGCCACCACACCCGGCTCCCCACCTACTCTTGACAGGCAACTACTTCTCCCAGAAAGGGGAGGAGCTGGGCACTCTGCTCCTCTACCAGAATGATCAGTGATGAATGGGGAGGAGTCTCTCTCTCTCTCTCTCTCTCTATCTATCTATCTCCCCCCCAATCTAGTGTGTGTGTGTCTGTGTGTGTGTGTGTGTGTGTCTGTGTGTGCATCACACACACAGCTGCTCCCTGTTGTAGATTATAGGTTTGTGTCCCCACCCCCAAATTCTTATGTTGGAATCCTTACCCCCAAGGCAATGGTATTAGGAGGTGGGTACTTTGGAGATGATTGGGTCATGAAGGTGGAACCACCATGCATGGAAGTAGTGCCCTTATTAAAGAGGCCCCAGAGAGCTCTCTAGGTCCTACCTACCATGTAAGGACACAGCAAGTAGGTGCCATCTGCTACCTAGAAGTATATCCTCAACAGAATCTAATTGTGCTGACATCCTGACCTCAGACTTCCAGCTTCCAGGACTGTGAGAAATAAATTTCTACTATTTCAAAGGTACCTAAGCCATGGTATTCTGTTAAACAGCCAAAAATGGCTAAGGCAGTGCCCCACCCTCTCTCAGAGAGTTTAATTGACCTCTCCTCTTGGTGTATTACTTGGAGTGCTCCCATCTTAGGGTCTGGACAAGGAAAGATGAGATTCCATGGAAGGGGTCCAGGTGCACTGCTCCTCCCTCTGAACTTGGAGGCTGCTGCTGACAGCTCCTTCTTTACCAGAAGCTTCAGAGGAGACTCCCAGGGGACTGCACTGTAGGGTAGATTCCACATCTGAGGAGGAAACATGGGTCTTTTGATGTATTCCCCACAGTCCCTAATGAATCAGAGAAAGTACCAAACAGTTTGTCTAAAACATGTCAATTTCTTAATCCTACCGACTTGGGAAAGTCTCCTCATTTCTTAGGAACAGTTTATCCACTGGCAAATGAAATAACAGAACCTATGCAGACCTCCTGGAGACTGGGGATTTATGAGGGTCATCAACATAATGAAAATAACTTCTTTTTAGAAGTAGAAGGGATGATAAGAATTCAAAATGATTGGATGAAGGAGTAAACAATAAGCGAGTTCAAGGTGAACTAAATAAATCATGTCCTAAATAAAATCTTCACCCTGGAGAATATCTAATTTGTGTTCTACCAGTCCAGGTGCCCCGAACAAGTGAATGAATAAAGAAAATGTGATACACACACACACACACACACACACACACACACACACACACAAAATGGAGTTTTACTCAGCCATAAAGAAGAAGGAAATTATGGCATTTGCAGGTAAATGGATGGAACTGAAGAAAATTGCTAAGTCAGATTGAGAAAGTCAAGGGTCGAATGTTCTCTCTCATATGTGGAAGTTTGTCCAAATTTTTTTTAAAAAGAACAAAGAAAGGAAGGAAAGGGAGGGAAGGGACGGGGCGGGGGAGAGAAAGTGAGAAAGAAAATGGAGGGGAAAATTCCATTGAAACAGAATAAAAATCAGTGGAGTAGAGGAAGGGGATAGAGAGGTAGGGAGAGGGATGGAATAAAGGAGAAACTGCTGAATAAAATTGACCAAATTATGCTATATACATATAATAATACAACCACAGTGAATTTCATTTTTATGTATATTTGTAAAACACCAAATTTAAAAAACAAATAAATAGAAGGAAGACCAGTAGAGTAGAGGGGAACAGGGGAAGGGAAGAAGGGATGGAAAGAAGAAGTATCAGGGACTGAAATGAAGCAAATTATATTCCATGTATATATGATTATGGCACTATAAATTTCACTATTATATATAACTATAATTACTAATGAAAACATTTAAAAATTAGTGATCTATTGGCTAAATTTGGAAAAATCCTTATATTTTTCTTCTTATAATGATCAAGGAGTTAAAATGGGATATGGTCATAACTTTCCTATGTAATAAATGAGTAATTCATAATAAATAACATTTTTAATATTTAATATGTGCAAAGCAACCATGAGATGCTTTTGCAGTCTTACTTAATAAGATTAGGTCACATATTATTGTGGCAATAATACTCATCATCTGTTGAGAGTTTACCTCTAACCACAATCTTCAAGCAATACCTCAATTCCATGGACATGATGATTCCCCAGGCTCAGAAAATTGTGCCCAAAGCAAAAAGGTAAGAAATGAGTATGCTGAAATGGGAATGCAAATCTCTAATTTCAAAGTTCTGCTCTTTCCACAATCCTTGAACCATGAATTAACTTTCCTTCTCTCCTAAGACAAAACTTGTAATTTTTAATTTTTTAACAACTTCTATTACTCAAATATTTTCCAAATATGCTGTTTACATTTTCCTTTTCTAATTTATTTTTAAACACAAAAGTTTTAATTTTTTATTAAGTCAAATTTATTGTTTTTGGTTTTGTTTTGTTTTGTTTCCTTTTGTGAACTGTGCACTTGGTGTCATAGCTAAGAAATCTTTAAGCCAGGAAAAGCGACACATACCTGTAATCCTGGAGACTTGGGAGGCTGAGGCAGCAGAATTATGAATTCCAGGCCAACCTGGGTAACTTTGTGAGACCCTATCTCAAAAAAAAGAGGAAAAAAAAGAGAAATCTTTACCTAACCCAAAGTCTCAAAGATTTTATCCTAAGTTTTAAGAGTTTTATTTTATTATCCCTTACATATAAGTCTTTGATACACTTGGAGTTAATTTTGGCATTTAGTGATAAAGATATGCTAAGTTCATCTTTACTGGCATCTTCAGCAATGTTTTGTAATTTTCAGTATGCAATGCTTGTATTTCTCTTCATAAATTTATTATTCCTACATATCTGATTCTTTTGCTAATGTGAGAGGTAGTACACTCTTAATTTCCTTTTCAGATTATTCATTGGACTTAAAAATACAATTGATTTGTGTATCTTATGGCCTATAACCTTGCTATGCTTGTTCATTAGAGAGGGTGTGTGTGTGTGTGTGTGTGTGTTCTTTAGGATTTTCTTTTTTAATATTTATTTTTTAGTTGTAGTTGGACACAATACCTTTGTTTTATTCATTTATTTTTATGTGGTGCTCAGGATCAAACCCAGGGCCTTACATGTGCAAGGCTAGTGCTCTACCACTGAACCACAACCCCAGCCCCTGTTCTTTAGGATTTTCTACATGCAAAATATATCTTCTGTAAGCACAGTCACTTTTATTACTTGCTTTCCAATCTGTTTGCCTTTCATTTATGTTTCTTTCCTGATTGCACTGGCTATAATCTCCAGAAAATTTTGGAAAGTTCCCAAAGTAGGCATACTTGCCTGGTTCTAGATGTGAGGGGGAAGGTCTTCAGTTTTCACCATTTATCATGATTTGAGGTTTAAAAGGCATTTTGCAGGATGGCTTCTATTAGGAAGTCCCCTTCTTTATGAGTTTATGGTGAGTTTTTATCATGAATAGGTATTAGACTATTTCACATAAATGTTCTGCCTCTGTTTTGGATAATCATGTGGCTTTTGTCTTTTCTTCTGCTAACATTAGTTTGTTTTCAGACGTTAAATCAACTTTGTATTCCTAAGATAAATTCCACTTGATTATAGTGCAAAATCATTTTTAGATGTTGCTGAATTTGGTTTCCTAGTGTTTGGGTGAAAATTGCTACATCTATATTCATAAGAAATGTGGGTTTATGGTTTTGTCTCATTTTTTCTCATGGTGTCTGTTTTAGTCAGCTTTTTCACTGCTGTGACTAAAAGGATCTGACCAGCACAATTATAGAGAAGGAAGAGTTTATTTGAGGGCTCACAGTTTCAGAGGTCTTAGTCCATAGAAGCCTGGCTCCATTCCTCAGGGATAAAGGTGAAGCAGAACATCATGGTGAGAGAGGGTGGCAGAGGGAACCAGCTCACATCACTGTGATCAGGAAGCAGAGATTCCACTCTCCAGCTACAAAATATATACACCAAAGCCATGCCCCAATTCCCACCTCCTGCAGCCACACCCTACCACTTCAATTAATCCCATCAGGGATTAATTCACTGATTAGGCTAGTGCTATGACCCAATCATTTCTCCTCAAACCTTCTTGCATTGTCTCACACATGAGCTTTTGGGGGATACTATATCTAAACCATAACAGTGTCTATGACTGGTTTTGGTATCTGGGCCTCGTGCAATGAGTCAGGAACTGCTTCCCCTTCTTATACTCTCTAGTATAAATTATGAGGGATTGCCACTAATTCTTCTTTAAGTATTTGGTAGAATTTACAAGGGAAGCCATCTTAGTCTGGGCTTTTCTAAGAAGTTTATAAATTGTTAATTCAACCTCTTTACTTGTCATAGGTCTATTCAATTTTTTATTCTCCTTGAGTCATTTTCAGTAGTCTGTCTTTCTAGGAATTCATCCGTTTCATCTAAGTTGTTGAATCTGTTGGCATAAGCTTATTTTTAGTATTCCCTTATAATCCTCTAATTTCTGGACAGTCGATGGTAATACCACCTTTTTCATTATTGATTTTGGTGATCTGTGTCTCCCCCCACCCCTCAGTTTTTTAGTTGATATAAAATTTGTCAATTCTATTGATCTTTTTCAAAGAATCACCTTTCAAATTCATTGATTTCCTCCTTTGTTTTTCTATGTCATTGATTTCAGCTCACATCATTAGTTTGTTCTGTTTGTTCAAAATTTTTAGAGTAAAAGCCTAGATACTGATTTGGAAGTTTTTGTTTTTCATAAATTTCTTGCATATTTATTTGTTCATTATTTTTAGTAAAGTCTTGAGTCAATTTTTGGTTGGTGATTCTGATAATTACTCTACCTTAAAACAATCTTAATTTATTACAATGGTATAGGAAAAACTTTGCTTCTGTATAGCTACCTTCTCTCCCCCTCTTTTATATTGTTTAATTTTATATAAATTTGTGTTATATAAATTACAATTCTATAACACTGTAATACTATTAACTATTTTGTAATTATTGTTTCATGTCATTATCGTTTAAAATCAGGGGAAGAAAAGTTTAAATATATATGCTTATAGTCTTCACTGGTATTTTAATTTCTTTACATGGATTCAAGTTACCATCTAGAGTCCTTCCTCTTCAGCCTGATGGACTCCTTTAGTATTTCTTTTTTAAAAAACTATTTATTTTTTAGTTGAAGGTGGACACAATACCTTTATTTTATTTTTATGTGGTGCTGAGGATTGAACCAGTGCCTCACGCATGCTAGGCGAGCACTCTACCTCTGAGCCACAACCCCAGCCCCTCTTAGTATTTCTTATAAGGCATGTTTTCTGACAATGAATTCTCTTAGTATTTGTTTACATGGAAATCCTTTATTTCTTCATCTCTGGAAGATAGTTTGGCTAGATATAAAGTTCAGAGATGTCATGCCACTATCTTCTCCCCTCGTGGTTTCTGATGAGAAGTCAAATACTAATCTCATTGATAAATCGTTTTTCTCTTGATGCTTTTAACATTCTCTTTGACTTAGACTTTCTTCGATGTGTCTAGATGTGAATCTCTTTGGGTTTATTCCATATGGAATTTGCTGAGCTTTTTCGGATGAGTCAATAGGTGTTTTCATCAAAATAAGAAAGTTTTCAGCCATTATTTCTTCAAATATTTTTTCTTCATCTTTTTCTTTTTCCTGTCCTTCAAATCTCATTATCTATATGTTGGTACACTTGAGACTGTCCCTTAGTCTTTGAGACTGTCCTTTTTTCTTCATTCAGTTTTCTTTCTATTCCCCAGACTGGGTAATCTGTCTTCAAATACACTAATTCCTTCTTCTGATGGCATACATTTGTTGTTAAATATTGATCTAGAAAACTTTTCATTCCAGTTATTATACTTTACAACTCTAGAATTTTTCTTCAGTTCTTTTTATTATTTATTGATATTCATTATTTAGTGAAGCATGGTTGTCATACTTTCCTGTAACTATTTAGTTCTTTGAAAATATCAAATATCAAAAGCTGACTCAAAGTTGTGTAAAAGTCTCACATCTGGACTCTCAGGAGCACCCTTTATTGGTTTGTTTTTATTCTTCCCTGCATTTTTCTATACATTTTTGGAGGGTGTATATGTCTTATTTCTTTTTATTGAAAACTGGACATTTTAGATGATATATTATAACAACTCTGTTCAGATTATCTTCACTCCCCAAAATTTGTTTTTAGTATTGTTATGGTTGTTGCTACTGCTTATTTTAGTGACCTTTCTGGATTAATTTTGTACATTCTGCATTAATTGAAACATGTAGCCATTCATTTCTTTGCTATAGTTTTTCTTTAAATTCTTCTTTCTATTTCCAAACATGGCTTCCTAGGACTTGCCCTGGGTCTACGTAGTTTAATGGTCAGTCAATTGTCAGTCAGAAGATGTTCTTCAATGCCTTGAATCTTTTTTTTTTTTTTTTTTTTTTTTTTTTTTTTTTTTTTGTCATTACTGGTAATTGAACCAAGGCCTCACACATGCTAGGCAAGCACTCTACCACTGAGCTACGTTCCCAGCTCTCAAGCCACCCTTTGCCAAGTTATTATTTGTAGGGCATGCCTTGAAACTATTTAGACAGTTTACAAGAAAGACTTGACTCATTTCCTTCTTTCATAGGGCCTCAAGTTTAGCCAGGCAAGGTCTTCTAATTCCCAAGTATTTCCTGGGCAAGTAAACAGCCCTGCACATGCCCAGGAATATGTCAGAGCTTTGTAAAGTTCCCTATGGTTATCTAGCTCTCTGGGTCTTCCTTTTAAATTTATGGCCAAGTTTTGTTGTTGTTGGTTTGGTTTGGTTTGGTTTGGATTTTTATGGTCAAGCTTTTTTAAGCAGTTTCTTTTTTTCTTTCTTTGTTTCTTTCTTTGTTTCTTTCTTTCTTTTTTGTTTTGTTGTTGTTTTTCTGTTTTGTTTTGTTTTTGTCCCAAACTAAAATCACAGTTTTACACAGTTGCAATATTACCAGCAAATTGCCACTGTTTTAGTAACCAGATAGGACTTTTTTTTCCCAGAGATAAACTCTGAATCAAACAAATCAAGATGAGAATATAGTATGGGAATGGAGATTTTCTGGGTTGCTTAATTCAGTCAAACTACTGATTCCATTCTAAGGATGGGGCTTTTATCAGAGGCCCTGAGCCTGTGTGTGTGTGTGTGTGTGTGTGTGTGTGTGTGTGTGTGTGTTTGCTATGCTCATGTCAGTGGAATCAGGATGGGGATACAGTGTATGTGAATAGACTCAAGTTAAACCACCACATACCCTGCTGTTCTTAATAAGGTTCAGTAGTGGTGGTGGTGGTGGTGGTTTCCCTTGAATGAATGTCTTTTAGTTTGTTCTGGGTCTTTGGTTAATTTCCAGAGTTCTAAAATTGTTGGGTTTTATTGTTGTGCCATTACTTTGTTGCTTTTGTGGGAGAGCAGGTTCCCAGCATCCACCATTCCAAAAGTCAATTCTTCTCAAAAAACCCTTTATTTTTAAGCTGCCTTGAAGCCTGTCAGGAAGCAAATGAAACAGAAAGTATAAAAGGATTATGATCTTCATATATAAAAAATATGACACCAATAATGGAATATTCAAGAAAATATCCAAAGCATGAAGATTAGAGATTTGCAAACTACACCCTTGGTCCACACTATTCTAAGTGGTTCTAGTTTTCTTTCTAACATTCAAGATTGCAGACAAGTAAGAAACTTTCATCTGTGAACCTGACTCAAGAAGACCCCCTTACAACTTCATCAGGAGCTGCTATCTTAAGATATCTTCAATGAGACAGGACAAACACTTGAAAACAAGTAATCTACATAGCAATGTACCCACAAAGACAAAGAACTGGTAAAAGTGTATAATTAAATCAACAGAATGGAATGTCCCAGCATACCTGTACCTAGGAAGCCACTCTTTCCAAGATGTTTAATGAACTCCCTGGTGGAACAAGCTCTGTGCTTCCTTTGAGAGGCTATTAAAATTAGAAATTAGTGTCTGGAGACCACTGATAAACAAGGCTCTCACTGCTCATACAAGTCAGTTATTATGAAAATTTCCTTGAGGATGGATTCCTATGGTGCTCACAAAGCTTACTATTTGTTTTTGAGGATCTATAAGGGGTAAGAGCCCAAGTCAATGGATTTGCACATTTCTGGGACTGACATCCATCAGCCATTTAGAATAGTGATTTGAAGTGTTATTAGTTTCTTGATATTGTTCCCAGAGAGGCAATGGGGTATAACCAATGATAAAAGAGGAATTGGAAACTAGAACATGTCCAGCAAACAGGAAATGAGAGTCAGACCCAGGCAACTGTTATCAAACATGCTCTCATCTGTGTTGCTTCCTTAATTCCAAGGCTCAGGGCATCAAGAGCCTAGAACATGATCACTGGCAGGCACATGATCACTCTCAGCCCATTCTGATCTTTTCCCACTAAAGCTGCTAAGAGTGTCTGCACATTTCAACAACTTGCTTTTATGGACCATGAAGAGTGGGCACAAATCCCTGAAAGCCTGTTTCTCATACAGGATCTCTTTCTGGTTGCTTTTTTTCCTTTTCTCCTTTCCTATTAAACTTTAGCTCTTATATCCATTTCTAAGCCTCTATTCTTTTTTTAATATGTTTTAGTTGTAGATTGACACAATAATATTATTTTTTTATGTGGTGCCCGGGATCAAACCTAGTGACTCATACGTGCTAGGCAAGCATTCTACCACTGAGCCACAACCCCAGCCCTCTAAGCTTCTATTCTTTTTTTTTTTTTAATATTTATTTATTTGCTTTAGTTGTACACAATGCCTTTATTTGTATGTGGTGCTGAGGATCGAACCCAGGGTGAGCGCATGCTAGGCGAGCACTCTACCGCTGAGCCACAACCCCAGCCCTCTAAGCCTCTATTCTTTTATCCATTTGTACAAACATTTACCAAGTAATTCTGTGTGCCATGCACTGAAGATACAAAAATAAGAGAATGTGGCAAGAGCATTTTAGTAGATATTACAGAAAATGTTAACCTGTAGTTTTATTCAAAAACCATATCCAATTCCTCCATATCTAGTTCCTCCCTTGACTAAATTCTTTAATTCTGAAAACTCCATTCAGCCAACATTCCTTCAGATCTGGCATTCAGCCCTGACCCAGACCAGAGAGGGAGATCAACATATGTGCTCAACCAGAGAGGGACAGGAGGAAAGTCATTCCAGGCTGAGGTTACCAGGTGAACCTCATTTTAAGGATAGAGTGCTGCTTTAGCACAGACTAGATGTGGCAGGAGGCTTGTGAGATAGCATATTCACTTATAATCCCAAATCTCTACATCCAAGTCCCTAAACACACACACACACACTGCACATACAGAAATAGACATGCATGTGAGTGAACACAGAAACACAGGTACACACTCACAAATACACAAACACACATTAATCACACAAACCCATAAGCACAGAAACACAGAGACAGACACATACAGATGCACATGAATACATGCACACACAGAGAGAAATACATACACACACGCCCATCATTGAATGAGTGAATAAAGAAAATATGATATTTACATACAATGATATGTTTTTCAAACTTAAAAAAGAAATGTATCCTGTAATTTATGACAATGTAGAAAAAAACAGAAGGGTATTGTGTTAAGTGAAATAAACCAGACTCAGAAAGATGACACCATGCTATGTGATGATCCCACTGCTATGTGGAAGTTCAAAAAAAAAATGAGCTCATGGAAGTAGAGAGTGCCTCAGTGGTTGCTGAGACTGGTGTGAGGAGGTGAGAAAATTGGGAAGATGTTGGTCAAAGGACACAAAATAATCAAGGAGAACACACAGAAAAGAAAGTACAGAGCAAAAACTACCATGTGATGATGGGACACCCTGGTTCAAGAAGTAGATAGGAATGGAATTTTACTCAGCAATAAGAGAGAATAAAAATAATGGCATTTGCAGGTAAATGGATGAAGTTGGAGAATATAATGCTAAGTGAAATTAGTCAATCTCAAAAATCCAAATACCAAATGTTTTCTCTGATTTAAGGAGGCTAGTTCACAGTGTTGTTGGAAGGGGGTACATAGGATCAGAGGAACACTAGAATGGTCAACGGAAAGGGAGGGGAAGAGAGGGAGTAAGGAGGGAGGGGGAGGAGGAAAAAAATTGGTGGTTGAATGAGATGGATATCATTATCCTAAATGCATGATTGAAGATCTGAATGGCACTTATATACTTTGTATACAAGCAGTTGTATGTAAAAAGATACTATACTTGTGCATGACGAATAAGTAAATAAATAATTAAAAATAAATAAATAAATAAATAAATAAAAAAGAAGTAGATAGGGAGAGTGTGGTGAATGTGAAGGGCTTTGAATGATTTCCACAGAATGGGGTCTTCATACACAAAGGGGGGCTAAGTTTAAACCCCAGTAAGTAGAAAAAAGTGTGGAAAATGGAAATTAAAAATAAAAGAAAAATGGAAATGACAGATTGCCTCAACCACTTATATGTTGGAGGAAGACTCTGGTTTGAGTACTAATCAACATTTACAAATTCAATTGCTTCTTCTCTTTATTTATTTATTTTTTTAAGTTATAGTTGGACACAATACCTTTATTTTATTTATTTATTTTTATGTGGTGCTGAGGATCGAACCCAGGGCCTTGCACGTGCTAGGTGAGCGCTCTACTACTGAGCCACAACCCCAGCCCTGCATCTTCTCTTAAATATTCTTCATGCATAGCATAAGATTCCCATTCTCTTTACACACCATCATAAATTTTACTGTGATTCATTTTGTAGAGTTTGGCTCATAAGACCTGCTCAGAAAGACAAGTGTACCATTCTCATGTGGAATATTGCTAATGGGGGAAGCTTTACATTGTAAGCAGGAGGCATCTTTTGCCTTCTGCTCAATTTTGTTGTGAACTTAAAATATTTCTAAAAACTAAAATTGAGCATATTTGAGCTATCTCTGAGTTTTCTATTTCATTGATCTCTGTGTCTGTTTCTCCAACAACACCACACTGCCTTGATCATAGTCACCATATAATAAGCCTTGAAGTCACATACATGATTCCTCCCCCTATATGCATCTTTTAAAAAATTGTTTTAGCTATTTTAGCCAACTTTCTGTATAAATTTTATAATAATTCTATTTACATCAATCAAAATCTTGCTGTGATTTTGATAGGAATTATGATACACGTGTAAATCAATTTACAGAAAATTAATATTTTTACAGTGTTGTCAATATAAAATATACACTCTGCTTTGAGAAAATAGTTTATTCCAAGCCATATATAAATGACCTCTCAGAGAGAGATTCAAGTTACCCAGAACAATATAGTTCCCTGTAGAAGTTACTCAGGCTTTTATAGTCATAAAACATAGTAGGTGGAGACATCAAGAAGACAGACTACAATAAGATGGGAAAAATCTCTCCCATAGGATTCAGATGTTATCTTTAACAAAGTGAGTAAATCTGTTACAGAATTCAAATGCTATCATATTCTTTATGCTTTAGGGTTGGTGGAGGCCAGAGTTCTACCAAGCTAAGTATACATTCCAGAAGTTTCATCTAATAGTCACAAGAATGCTAGGCCAGATGCAGAGGTTGGTAGTAAATGGCTATTAGAAAAACTAAAGGGCTGGGGTTGTAGCTCAGTGGTAGTGTGCTTGTCTAGCACAGGTGAGGAACTGGGTTCAATCCTCAGCACCACATAAAACAAATAAATAAAATTAATGTTAAATTCTTTTTAAAAGAAAGAAAGAAAAGAAACTAAAGATAGCCCAAGTTAACTTTGGATCTTGATCTGCAACATGCAATCTCTTCATAATCCATCTCTCCACAATCACCATGATCACAATGGTTTAGTCAGCCAAGATCAGTTAGCAAGCTCTCAAATACAAATGAAGCTTCTTTAGAGATCTTCAGTTCACAGTGTCTCCTCTTCTGACCCATGAACATGGTATACCTTCCCATTTATTTTGATCTTTTGATTTCTTTCATTGGATTTTTCAACATAAAATACTTGTACATGTTCTGTTAGATTTTCATCTAAGAATTTCTCTTTCCTTTGTTTGAGACTTTAAATGGTATTGTATTTTTAATTTCAGTCTGCATTTGTTCACTAATAGTATGTAAAAGTTCAGTGACTTTTGTACATTGTTCTTGTGTCCCATGAACTTGCTGAACTATTTATTCATTCTAGGAGGTGTGTGTGTGTGTGTGTGTGTGTTTGTGTGTTTGTTTGTTTGTTTTGTTTTGTTTTGTTTTGTTTGTAGTGTCCTTGGGATTCTCAGTAGATAAAATAGTATTATCAGCAAATAGGGACAGCTGTGTCTTCCTTTCTCATCCCTATAACCTTTAGTCTCCTTTTTATTTTTTTTTTTTTATTTTTTGTAGTTGTAGATGGACAGCAAAGCTCTGTTTTACTTATTTTTATATGCAGTGCTAAGGATCAAACCCAGTGCCTCACACATGGCAGGCAAGTTCTTTGCCACTGCCACAGCCACAGCCCCTTTAGTCTCCTTTTCTTCCTTTATTGAAGTGATTAGAAATTCCAAGTCTACATTGTTCCAGATAGGAGAAAACACTCAGTCTTTCACCATTCAATGTGATGGTAGTTACATGTATGTTTTGTTTTGGTTTGGTTTTGGTAGATACTACTTATCAAGTTGAGAAAGAAATGCATATGTGTGAATACAGAAACACAGGTATGTAGGTACACACACAGGTACTACATTTCTAGTTTCCTGTGGGTTTTTATCATTAAGTAGTATTAAATTTGGTTAAATACATTTCATACATCAATTAATATTACCATCTGACTTTTTTTCTTTAACCTACTAATATGGTGGATTAGGGGCTGGGGTTGTGGCTCAGTGGTAGAGCACTTGCCTAGCATTCATGAGGCACTGGGTTCAATCCCCAGCACCACATTAAAAAAAAAAAAAAACTAAATAAACAAAATAAAAGTATTGTGTAAAAAAAAATGATGGACCAAATGGATTAATTTTCAAATACAGAATTCGCCTTGAATCCCTGGAATAATCCTTACTTAGACACAGTGTATAATTCTTTTTATACATTGCAGAATTTTACTTGCAAATATTTCATTAAGAATTTTCATGTCTAAAATAACAAAAGGGACTAGTCACCAGTTTTATTTTTCCATATTATATTTGTCAAGTTTTGGTATCAGAGGCTATCCCTCTATTTCTGGAAATATTACCAATTTTGACCCCAAAGTATTTTTCCCTCTTGGAATTATGGATCTAATAACAAGAAGGCATGCCAGTTCAGCAAGGAAGGAAAGTTTATTCTTGACCAAGAATAGAAGCAGGAAGAAAGGCTCACAGATCAGTTTCTTGGCCCATAGGGGTTTGTAAGGATATAGATATAGGGTAAGAGAAATGAGGAGAATGGGTCAGCTAATAAAAGGGGGAGAATATTCATGTCTTTTCTGGGAATAGGTAGAGATTTTCCAGGAACTTGAATGTCTCTTCTTTTTGCTCCTTTTATGGTTCTTTTTATTCATCATCATGGCAATTGTCAGCTATCATGACATCAGAGAAGGTGTCACATGACATGCAATGGGGTTATAATGAAGTCCTCTGGTCTTCACTCTGGCAGCCATCTTAGATCCAACCAGTTTCAGCTACCCCTCCTGAAGGGGAACTTCTGGCCTTCAGGCTTCCTGTCCTCAAAGATAAGTAAGATTAAAGCAGTGTAGAAATTCAGTTAGGTCACCTAAGGGTACAAAAATCAGGGAGAAGTAACACAAAAGACTGTAAAATTGGTTTCAGTTCCTTAAATACTTGATAGAATTCTCCAGTGAAACCATCTGGGCCTGGAGATTTCCATTTGGAGAGCTTTTATTTTTAATTACAAGTTCAATTTTCTTGATAGTAATGGGCTCTTCAAATTATCTACTTCAGAGTGAGTGAGCTGGGGTACTTTGTGCTTTTCAGGGAATTAGTTCCATGTAAGATGTCAAATTTAAGCCGGGCGCGGTGGCTCACGCCTGTAATCCCAGCACTTTGGGAGGCTGAGGCAGGAGGATCGCGAGTTCAAAGCCAGCCTCAGCAGTGGCGAGGCACTTAGCAACTCAGTGAGACCCTGTCTCTAAATAAAAAATACAAAAAAGGGCTGGGGATGTGACCCAGTGGACGAGTGCCCCTGAGTTCAATCCCCGGTACCACAAAAAAAAAAAAAAAAAGATGTCAAATTTATATGTAGACTTATGTGTAGTTTTTTATTATTATTATTATTATGTCTACAGGATCTGTATCAGTATCCTCTAACCTAATATTGGTAATTTGTTTTTGTCTCCTTTTTCATCATCAGTTTAAATGCCACCTCCTCCAAAAGCCTTCCCAAAACTCTCCCTCAAAAAATATATCATTGTCCTTCCAAGAGCACATAAAAAGGTGCTCAACATCACTAATCATTAGGGAAATGCAAATGCCAAAATGGTATACCACTTCACACCAATTAGGATGACTACCACCAAAAAGACAGAAAACAAGTGCCAGTGAGGATGGGGAGAATTTTTAATAAATTTTTTTAATAAAAAAAGAGTTCCACCACATTTATTGTCATCTGGTAATAACATATGGGGAAGCAAAACAATATGAACATATGTTTTACAACTATAGTCTCAGCAAAGGATCCATTTAAAAAACAAAACAAAAAAAGCCTAGCTTTCTCTATAATTTCTCACTTCATTGATCATTCTAGTTAGAGACATTTATAGCAGAGTAACATTATCTCCTTTTAACATCATCCAATCCAGTTGTTTTCTTGACTGTGTTTTAGAATGAATCTCTCCTGCATCATTTAATACAAGTTTCACATTCTCATCAAAACCAGTAATACAGCCTCCCATTCTCATATCCACTTGCTCATGGAGCCACACCTGAATTCAGGATCTGTTTTGCAAATATCTGAAGATGAGGCTGTGCAGATGGGCTACACCATCACCTTCTGCACTTTCTAGCCCTGGCCACAGTACACCTTGGTAGAATTTCACCAATCCTTGTTGGTTCCCTCTCTTCCTGGCAAACTCCAAACCTGTCCACACAGACTGGTCTCTCCCCTGTCCTCTCAGCTCAAGCCCTTCTGTCATTCCTCTGCTGCCATGGACACCCCATCTAGGTGCAGAGAGACTCCCCAAGAGCCTAGGTAGGGCTGACAGTGACAAGCCCTTTCTCCCACAGTCCCGCTTCTGGAGCTGCCCAGGCAACATTTAAATCATGAACCTTGTTCACTGTGGTGGTGGGATTCAGTTCTACATCTTGAATTTTTAACACTGCCATTGCATCATATGTTGTATTATCTGCTTTGTTTAAGGACAAGTCTTAGAAAGAAAGAAAAATAAGAGGTCAAAAGTAGAAGACAACAAGTTAGATTTTCCTTTTTCATCAAAACAAGGCACTGGAGGAATCATCCAGTGCCGTTGTCCCTGTTATCACGGGAATACATGCTGTGTCTCCTCAGGCCTGCGGCTTGCTCTTCCCTCGTGTTGGTCCCTTAATTGCTTAGGGGACATTCTCATTTAATAATTCTTACTCTAGTGGTTTGCCTATTTCTAGAAAACCACAGCTGAAATAATGAGATAAAGCAAATGGATTTCAGTGAGGTAGGGCTGGGAAGTTGCTAATTCTTTGAGTCAGGTAGAAAGGGGAGACTTCCTTTCCAAATTCACAAAAACTCAATATGTTCTATATATTTTAGAGAAAATCAAAAGTTATTAGGAATCTTGGGAAGTTTTACATTTAATAAAATAGACATGACAATAGAACAAATAACATTTAGATCTACTGAGGGTTTCTCCCTGTGGTTGATGCACCCACTTTGTTTTTCAGATTTCTCTCCATCAACAATAGGCCTGAAAAACAAGCTTACCATCATGAATGGCAAAGGTCTACTACAAATCTAAATTCCATTTTTTAACTGTCTTCACGTACAATGAAAACGCTCTTTTAAAGACCAGAGCTCCTTAGGAAAAAAACAGTTGAACAGAGTTAAGAGCATAACAAATGGTGAGGAAGGATATCAATGCCTTTAGTGGTCCAGTGAGGAAAGGCCCATGTTATACAACCATGGTGTCCATGGAAAGACTCCTTGTCTCCAGCCCCAACAAATCAGTCCACCACCTTGAAGTACCGACCCCTGGAGTGAATACACAAGGACTCATGACTCAGGAAGCCCCCATCCTGCGCTCTACCCCATCCAGGAAATGAGAGTCTTGAAGGACAATCTGATGGGTCTACACAGGCAGAGCTGAGCATAGGAAAACAGATAAAAATGTATGAGAAAGAAGCAGCTTTGCATCTGTCAGACTATAACCCTGTGTGAGTGTTTTGTATCTTATGGAGAACTGGTCTACCCAGGAGAGCAAGCTGTTCTTAGAAAGAAGCCCTCTGATTCAGCTGAAGGAGACCTGGGGAGAAGTTGGACAGTCAAAGTCAACTCCATACTGATCTGAAGGGTTCAGGAAGAAGTCTCATCACCCAAAAGGGGAGAGGATGTGTTGTTGCCTTCTGAGTGTCTTCCCAGGCACCCAAACCTAAGAAGTATCTGTTTTAGTCAGCTGTTTCACTGCTGTGACTAAAAGATCTGACTAGAACAATTGTAGAGGAGGGAAGGTTTATTTGAGGGCTCATGGTTTCAGAGGTCTCAGTCCATAGAAGGCTGGCTCCATTCCTCAGAGCTCAAGTTGAGGCTGAACATCATGGTGGGAGAGGGTGGTGGAGGGAAGCAGCTCACATCGCGGTGATCAGAAAGCAGAGAGAGAGAGACTCCACTCTCCAGATACAAAATATCTACCCCATAGCCATGCCCCAAATAAACCACTTCCTCCAGTCACACCCTACCTGCCTGAGTTATCACTCAGTTAATCCCATCAGGTATTAATTCCCTGATTATGGTAAGGCTATAACCCAATCATTTATCCTCTAATTTTTGCATCATCTCACAGATGAGATTTTGGGGGACACCTCCTCATATCCAAACCATACCAGTATCCAACAGAATAGAATGTGTGACAAGGACAGATGGAGTAGGCCCAGCTTCAAGAGGGGATGTGTCCAAGGACGACTGAGGGCTCTTAAATCCACTCTGGCCTCCAAAGAGCCAGGAGCTAGGTCAGCCAGCACGGAGACCTCCTGGGTTGTATAAGGCCAGGCAGCAGAATTGACCAGCACACTTCCAAAGACCTTTATGTCTGGGTCACTGCAGCCACAGAGGCCACACAGCACAACAAAGATCTCCTCCTGTAACTGTCATTACTCACAGGCGGCAGGCTATTTTCATTTCTCCCCAAATATAGAAGCAAATTGATTTTTATTGTGTGAGAGCTCAGCCTTTGTTATTGAATTTATAAACATATAAAGAGCAAATGATTATGATTTACCTTGAAATGTTGGCTCTTTTATCACACAGGGAAAAAAAAGATGCTGAAAAATACAGACATGGATTTGGACTCTGGAGCTCACTAGCTATGACACCAGAGTTTCTTTAACCTTGGTTTCCCTGCCAACATTGAGTTAGTGGAAGAATTATATGGATAAATGGAGGTTCGTATTAGTCATGTAAAAAAAACTATAGAGATGACACTGGTTATTCTAGTAAAATCTAGAAAACCAACCATATGTGTTAGAATAATGACTTTTATAAAATTTTTAAGATTTATTAAATAGTCAAGAAATATAGAAAAGCACAAAAAGCAAAAACAATTTTACAATTTAATATATTATGGAGTTGATGTTTACATCCCCTAAAATTGTATATTGAAGCTCCAACTCCTCATGTGACCCTAACTGGAGGGAGGGCCTTTGAAGAGGTGATAAGGTTAAATGAGATCACAGGGTGGAGCCCTGATCCGATAAAATTAGTGACCTATTGTCCTATAAGAGGAGACACCAGGGCTGGGGTTGTGGCTCAGCAGTAGAGCGCTCACCTAGCATGTGCAAGGCCCTAGGTTTGATCCTCAGCACCACATAAAAATAAATAAAATAAAGGTATTGTGTCCAACTACAACTAAAAACTAAGTATTAAAAAAAAAAAAAAGAGGAGACACCAGTGAGATTGTGCTCTTGTGTTCTCCACTATGTGAGAATACCCAATGAGGTGTCCATCTGCAAGCCAAGAAGAGTCATCTCCAGGAGCTGAATCTGCTGGTCTCTTAATCCTGGATGTCCAGCCTCCAGAGCTGTGAGTAATAAATGTCTATTGCTTAACCCACACAGTCTGTGGTCTTTTGTTATACAGGCTAAGCTGACAAATATACAGCAATAGTTACCATAACTCTAATATCTGTTACTGCAAACATACATATTTACAGAAGGAAGGTTGAAGGGATACCAGTACAAACATGGAAATGCTGCATAAATTCATCTAGAAGCTAGAAAGTAGGTAGGTAAACAGATGCTAGATCATAGCAATAAATGGATGGATGGTTGACAGATAGAAATCATCCTAAATGTACCTTAATTTTAATTATTCACTTGAATTTACTTAAAATTTATTTTTTAAAGCTAAAATTAAATGTTAAGCCTCAGATCAATTTTTTTAACCAGAAGAGAGAATTCAGATAAAGTTGTTTTAAAATACACAAAATGGTTATGAGCCATGAGAAAACTAGGAACCATTTCCACATTCTGCATTTTTACTTATCCTCTGTTGGCTGGATTCCACTATCACATTTTTTTTTTCAAGAAAGGCTCATGACAATTTCTTCTCTGAGATTTGCATACTTGAGAAGATCTGTCTATGGGTTTTTGTTTTTTGCTTTTTAGGTGGTGCTGGAAATTGAACCCAATCTACCACTGAGCTACATCCCCAGCCTTTTTTTTTTTTTTTTTTTTTTTTTTTTTAAGACAGGGTCTCTCCAAGTTGGCCAGGTTGACCTCAAACTTACAATCCTCCTGCCTCAGCCTCCGAGTGGCTAGGATTACAAGCATGTGCCACCACACCCAGTTAGCTTTAATGTTTTAAAGAAATGTTGGTAGTGTGGAAAATTCCTGGGTCATGATTTTCTTTCCTCAGAACTCTCTGGATATTGCTGGGCTGGTTCTGACTTCCAACCTCCAACACTGATCATGGTCCTACTCAACCACCTTTGCCTCTTCACACCTTTGGGTTCACTGACTGCTTTACTGGATTTCTTTTTAAAAGAAAGTATTCATTGGTTCTATATTGGTTGAGATTTTTAAGAGTGTCTATTATTGCCTTTAGACACAATAGCAATTTTAGTGGATTAACATTTTAGAGTGATTATTTAATTGCCCCCAGATAATTGCTCAATTGTTCTTTCACATTAAATATTGAGAAGCCTGTGGTTGGCCTGATTTTATGTTGCTCTTTGTATATAAATTGCATTTTCTTCCTCAAAACAATTTTTGTTCTTTTGTAGTGCAGGGAATCAAACCCAGCACCCTGTACATTCTAGAAGAGTGCTCTACCACTGAGATACACCCAACCCCCAATTTTTCTTTTCTCTTAAAATTCAATAATTTAACTAAATATGCCCACTTAACAATATTTCCACTTAATAAGAATTTTCTAGAGTGTTTTATAGTAAATATCTTAAATCTATAAGTTCAGATATCTAATTTCAAGAATTTTTTTCTATCTTTTCTTTTTTTAATCAAGGATTGAACTCAGGGGCACTTAACCACTAAACCACATACCCTTTTCATATTTTATTTAGAGAGAGGATCTCACTAAGTTGCTTAGGGCCTCGATAAGTTTCTGAGGGCTGGCTTTGAACTTTCGATCCTTCTTCCTCAGCCTCCCAAACCACTGGGATTATAGGCATATGCCACTGTGCTCAGCTCATTTTTTAAACTACCTCTTTTTATTGGTTGGGTTTTCTAATTAAGGTTTACAGATTTTGGTTAAGATTAAGGTTTATTTATATTAGATTTCCTATGTCTTTGACTAATTATATTAATCTATTAATCTATTCAATCAGATATGCCATCAAATCTGTCATTTTTTCTAATTATTGTAAACAAGCCTTTCTTCTAGAAGAGTTGATTAAATTCTAACTATTTTCTGTGCCTACTCTGGTTTTCAGTTATGTGAAGGTGCTCATTTTGGTATTCACTTGATAGTATATGCTCTAAAATTCCCTTTTCATCTTCTTCTGTTAGGCTTTATTCAGTTGTCAGGTTCTGTCTTTTCTGAGACTGCACTGAATGTCACTCTGTTTCTCAGGGGACTAGAGACTCGGTGGCAAATTCTTGCCTAGGCATTTCTTTTAACTCAGCAGGAAGACACTGAAAACGTCAAACTCTGCTCATCGTCTTGCTTCTGCTGAGGTCTTGATAGTCCACAGTGGTAAGAGCTCTCATCCTTGAGGGTTTCTTGAAACTTCTCTCTAGGCTGTGCATCGACCCTGAGTCCACTTCTCCCAAGATTAAAGACAATACATAAGAACTGTTAAGATTTTGTTGACTCTTCTTCTTTTCCCAGTATGGCCTCTGGGGAGTTTTAAAGATGTTAAATGCTGCCCAAAAAATCCTCTTTCTTTCCTTGGCTGCCATTCTTGAATGCTATGTCATGAATTTATACCTTTCTTTCTTTGATCATAGAAATTTTGCTCACTTTCTCCTACAGTCTATTTCTATTAAGTTATCAGGAATTGGGGAAGGTAGCTTCTAAAATCTTGAGTTCATTATAAATTCTCTTTATCAGGAAAGCTCTCTAATTTATTTTTTAAATAAGCAATAGATTTAATCTCAGAGGGAATTATCAGAATAAAAGAGCAGCAAATGTTAACCTAATAAATTCAGGAACACTTTATTTTCCATTTGAGGCTGACAAGAGCACCAAGAAGATAAATAAGCAAATGATTTTTACAGAAGCAACTTAGTAACAAGGGATGTAGCTCAGTGGTAGAGCACTTGCCTAGCTTGTGTAAGACCCTGGGTTTGATCCTCAGCACTGCAAAATAAAGTAACTTAGGGATGTGGCCAGAGAGGAAAAAAGTATAGTACCCTCACTGTATAGTTCCATGATGAAAACCATCAAATAGGGACTGCAAAAGGAACCCAATACATCCAAACATGGGTCTTGATTTGTGGCATCTGAGTGAAAGGGTATAGCCTCAAGCCAGCCAAAAAGCACCAGTAATACGAGAACAAAAAGTAAATTTTTGGAAATATATAAAAGAGACAAGTTTCAAAAGTACTTATTCAGTATACTATTTGACATTCACTTATAATTAACTCCTACAGACTTATTGGGTCCACATTCATCTCACTGAATGCTGAAGCACAGCAACATGCCAGTTCCTGATTGCTTTTAACTGAATGGCCTATGATCACAGAACGGCCTGAGGTCACCTGCCCCAGTGAGGTACACACTTTGCATGCATGTATAATGCCCCCATCCTCAGCCAGACTCAATCTCATGTTATTACCCCACCTTCAAAGTCCAGGTAAAATGGCATCCCCCAAAAACATTTCCAAATTCTCCTCCTAAGAGGGCCTGACTCTCTCTATGCCTTTACAACATAGCCTGCACCTCCCCGGTAGTGACATGTGGTCTGACCAAGATTAGGAGGAGAAGGAGGAGACAGGATAAGGTCTTTAGCTGGAAGGTTAGAGGTTTATCAGTGATTGTAAGTGAGAGATGGTAGAGAAACAGGTGTTGTGATTTGGAAGTGAGGTGTCCCCCTAAAGCTTATGTGTGAGACAATGCAGGAAAATTCAAAGTTGAAATGAAGCCAGGCACAGTGGCACATGCCTGTAATCCCAGCAGCTGGGAGGCTGAGGCAAGAGGATCTCTGGTTCAAAGCTGGCCTCAGCAACTAGTGAGACCCTAAGCAACGCAGTGAGACCCTGTCTCTAAATAAAATATGAAAAAAAAAAAATGGGCTGGGAATGTAGCTCAGTGATTGAGTGCCCCTGAGTTCAATTCCCAGTACCAATTAAAAAAAAAAAAAGTTGAAGCCGGGCGCGGTGGCGCACGCCTGTAATCCCAGCACTTTGGGAGGCTGAGTCAGGAGGATCGCGAGTTCAAAGCCAGCCTCAGCAATGGCGAGGCACTTAGCAACTCAGTGAGACCTGTCTCTAATAAAAATACAAAAAAGGGCTGGGGATGTGGCCCAGTGGTCTAGTGCCGCTGAGTTCAATCCCCGGTACCAAAAAAAAAAAAAAAAAAGTTGAAATGATTGCATTGCGGAAGCCTTAACATAATCAGTGTATTAATCCACTTGAATGGATTAGCTGGGCCACAACTGTGAGAGGGTGGGGAATGGCTAGAGGAGGTGAGTCATTGGAGGCGTGCCTTTGGGATATATATTTTGTCCCTGGTCTGCCATGTTTGTGTGTCTGTCTGTCTGTCTGTCTGTCTGCCTGTCTCCTGGAGGCCATGTCCTGGGCTGCTTTCCTCCTCCACACCTTTCCACCATGATGTTCTGCCTCACCTCAGGCACAGAGCAATGGAGTCAGCCGTCTAAGGACTAAGACCTTGGAAACAGAGCAACAAATAAACTTTTACTCCTCTAAGATTGTTCTTTTCAGGCCTTTTGGTCACAGCAAAAAAAATCCTGACAGGTAAGGAGTGGAGTCGTACACTGACTCGCCCACAGCACACCACTTAACATTAGAAGTTCAAGGAAGACGAGCCCTCACTCCAAGCCAAGTTCACTTCCCTTGAAGAAAGGAAACAACACAGCATATACAGCCACCAAGAGCAGACCTGTGAGTCCCAGGCACAGCTTCCAATGTCCCCCAGTCACTCCACACTTGAGCTGTGTCTGGCCAAGAGGGAGGTGAGGGGGACATGGACCATCTCAGCCATGGAAAGTTCTCGGCTCGGGGCCTGCAGACTTCCTCCCTCGCTGGCAACACAGCCCATTAGAGCTCAGTTAGTAGGTCTTGTTCTCAACTCCAGCCATGTCTCCTCAGTACCTGTCACTCAGCATGAGATGTAGGGGCTTCATCAGAGAAAATTGGCTGGATTCTCATTAATCTTAGTTTTGGCTTCCTTTATAAATTCATTTCATGAATATTGCAAGAATGATGCAAGGACCCGGGCTTTCTCTGGGAACCAATGTGTTTAATTGAGTTAAAATCAAGCTACTACTTTTTTTTTTTTTTTTTTTTTTTTTTTTTTTTTTTTTTTTTTTTTTTTTTTGTACCAGGGATTGAACTCAGGGGCACTCGACCACTGGGCCACATCCCCAGCCCTTTTTTGTATTTTATTAGAGACAGGGTCTCACTGAGTTACTAAGTACCTCGCCATTGCTGAGGCTGGCTTTGAACTCGCGATCCTCTACCTCAGCCTCCCAAAGTGCTGGGATTACAGGCATGCGCCACCACGCCCGGCTTCAAGCTACTACTTTTAAAGAATGTTTTGTTTTTTTTTTTTTTTCCACTCAGGTAGCAAAGTTCTTTCTATGATAATCTTTGGAAGCAGTACCCCCATTCTCCTGGCAGGGTGGGCCACACGAGAAGGTTTCTCATCATTCCGTGCTGTGCCCATCCAGCTCGCGACCTGCTCCCATCAGAAGGAGGGGCTCTGCTGGTCACCCACACTGGAAGCTCTGCCCTGCTCTGTCCCTTGAAGCCAAAAGTTTATCCTGCCTCAGGCCCCTTAGAGACCAGTGCCTCCTCCCTGGCATGTTCCCCAAAGCAGGTCCCTTCATGTGCTCACACCCCTAATAAACACCCCTGGGTCTGTGCTTTCTCCACCAGACACCACCAGCCATATGTCAGGTCCCTTTGGTGGCCTGTTGACATCATATCAGAAGTAGTTAGGACACAGACTGAAGGTTCCCACTTCCACCTGTCTTCTCCAGAAACCATTTATACAACTAGGATTCTGACCCACTCCTGCAGACACCTGCTCAGGAAACCATCCTGTCATCTATAGTCACCAGCCCAAGAAGCCAGCCTGCTGTAAGTCAGACTTGCAGAAAGCCAGGGCCATCTCCAGTGACAATTCAGAAAGCTAAAAAATAACTTCTGTAATAATCACCCCCAAATGTCCAGGAATTATTAACAGGCAGCTTCATTGGGGGAGCTGGGGGTGCTGGGGATTGAACTCAGAGGCAATCGAACACTAAGCCACATCCCCAGCCCTATTTTGTATTTAATTTAGAGACCGGGTCTCACTGAGTTGCTTAGTGCCTCACTTTTGCTGAGGCTGGCTTTGAACTTGTGATCCTCCTGCCTCAGCCTCCTAAGCTGTTGGGATTTCAGGCATGCGCCACCATACCCAGCAACAGGCAGCTTCTTTAAGTTCATCCCCATTTCCAGCTTAGGACCAACCAGAGAAAGCTAAATATGCTCCCCTAACCAATCATACGTTGATCTTTCCCAGGTCAACAGCCTACAGGAGGACTCACAAGGAGCTCCCTTTCATCACCCTCTGATCATCATTCTCTTCCTGGGCAATAAGAATTATTGATGCTCAGAGAGGTGAGATGATGAGTCCAAGGTTATATGGCTGTAAAGCAGCCAACTTTAAACTCAAATGTGGGTTTGGGTCTCACTGTTTTTAGTGACTTTCTTAATGTAAACAAGTCATTTTGCATTGCCAGTTGATATAAAGGAGAACCAAAAGACAACAATGTGGTCTTACTGAACTGACTTTGGCTATCAGCCATTAATTAACTGCCTCCTGTCCTTTCTCCAGACATTGATGTGTTGCCAGGAAGAGCTGCCTCCAAGCACTGTCTTTCCAGATGAATGCCCAGACACTCTTCTTTCCTTCATTAATCCCAAAAGAATGAAAATGAACTCAATTATCTCAGAATTTAGCAATAACAAAGAGAAAACCACTCCTACATATAAATTTTTCATTGAGATTCACTTTAAAAAAGAAACCACTTAGCAAAAAACAAATTTCTCTTTAGTAAATAGCTATCCTCAAGTTAATGTGGAGGAAAAAGAAATGTTTTTGAGCTGCCTACCTGCCTGGGGGGGAAAGCACAGATGATCATGAATCTTCAGGGAACAATGGAAATTATAGATGCAACAGACTTCATCTACCTAAGATTCAGCTGAGACACGTCAAGGGCCTCAGAGTTTGCTTCCTCACTCTATCTAAGGCAAAGACCCAAAAGTCTCTTGAAATCCTTTAAGTATCATCAGCAGATTATGAAAGTGCTGGATTTTTGTATCTGGGTTGTCTCCCTCAAAGGTTTATCTGCTCTTTGTCTCCCACAAAATAGTGAAAATGGAGCCTCATGACCAACTTGCACCTACCACATTGTCAACAAATTTTCACAACTACAGAAAGGACGTGAGGACATTGGCATTGTGGGATTGGTGGGTACAGAAACTCCCAGAGTTATGTGGTGCTTATAATTAAAGTGTGTGATAAATGCATTGACAGGTATAACTGCTTTCAGGGAAAGGGGCTGTCAGAGAAGGAGGCTAGGGCTTCCTCTCCTGTTAGAATGGAGAATTTGATGACAGAAATGCTCCCCTGAGAGCAGCTAGAAAAACAGGACAATATACAATAATCATTGACTTAAGGGCTTCTACAAAATGTGGGGGAAACAAGGACTCAAGAGAGTTAAATCAAGCCGGGCTTGGTGGTGCACGCCTATAATCCTAGTGGCTCAGGAGGCTGACGTAGAAGGATCGCAAGTTCAAAGCCAGCCTCAGCAAAAGCGAGGCACTGAACAACTCAGTGAGAACCTGTCTCTAAATAAAATACAAAATACGGCTGGGGATATGGCTCAGTAGTCAAGTGCCCCTGAGTTCAATCCCCGGTACCCCTCCTTACCGCAAAAAAAAAAAAAAAAAAAAAAAAAAAAGCAGACAGGTCCATGATTGCACACAGTACAGTTTATTGGGTGAGTTACTGACAGAAAGGTGGTCCTGGGTTACAGCAAGACAAGGTGGATCCCTGGTCAGAGGTAGGGACACATATTGATCAGGATAAGTGATTTCCTCCAAGCCATATGTACCTGGTTTATCTCAAGCTAATTTCAAAGAGGCACATTCTGGCCCCAGGGCCCAGTTGTAAAGCTGCACACACCACTTTAATGGTTTTGTGTATGCTGGGCAACTATGTGGGAATCCTGGCCACAGTTACTCAGGGCAGTCACGGTGGTTACTGATAGATAGGCTTGGGCCGATGGGCCACGTTCCCCATGGAAATTTCCATGAGAAGCAACCTGGTTTCATTTTCCCTGGGCAGGAGCCAATCAGCTTAAAGGTCACTCTGTTCCCCAGGCAGGAGCCAATCAGCTTAAAGGTCGCCCTATTCCCAGGGCAAAGAGCCAATAGCGTTAAAGGTTGCTCTGGTACACCCCCCCACCAGAAATCCCTACTTAAAACTCCTGCCTGCCTGAGCTCAGTTACAACAACTCATCCCTCCTGAGAGGAGGCAGCCGCTGTAAGAGCTCCAGACCCACTGTCTCCAGCCCGATGGCAGCTGCCCCAGCTGACAGCTCCAGCCTCCAGCCCGATGGGAGCTACCTTAGCTGTCAGCTCCAGAAACCACAGCCAGCATGACCAGGCACCCACTTCCATTCAGAGCTCACACACTCCCTTCTCCCTGACTCCTTTCTCCCACCAGAGCTTGCACACTCCCCTTTCCCTGACTCCTCTCTTCTACCTCTGACCAGCCATAAAGGCTGGTGAATAAATCTCTTGGCTGCACAGTTGTTTCCAGTGTGATTTTTGCCCTTCAGTTACTACTCAAATGGCTGAATGTATAAGTCAAGCAAACCAGGCACTGCCTTCTCTGTCCCAGCAGTGGCTTCTCCTGACCTGTTGGCCTCCAGCTATGCCCAGATCTCTGTATGCTCTCAGAAGAAACCAGCTAAAGTTCTTCAGTTCTTCCTTCAGGGCTTGAAATACCTGCCTCTTTGTTCTCAAAACCATGTATGCTTCTTTTCTTCAGTCTCACAGCACATTGGTGCCAATTTTCCTACATTGGGACAAAGTTGTAGATTCTGGGGTCCTTCAGGGTGCACTGAGCACTTAGTTGTTCCCACAGTAGGGAAGCTCTCTAGGACCCTACCACACACAGAGAAGCCCTCTCCCCCTGCCTGCTCCAGCCCTATACCATTTCCTTGTTCACCAAGACAGAATCCATATCAGAACAAACATGATGAGTAGAAAATTCTTTAGACATGGAATGGCTCTTATTATGCCAATATTTCAGCTTTTAAATTTTGGAACTGATGAGACTCATTATTGGTAAAGAGCATGAAAACAATGTGAATTATATATGACTAATGCACTAATAAAACTATTTTTAATAATAAAACAATGTGGAGATTTGTCCTCTTGAGAATAGTTCTCAATAAACCTTAACATCTTGAGTCAGAATCTGGCACGAGTCTATAGGCATAAATACAGTATCTGCCTTTGCTCTATTAATCGATGTGGTTGGTTCTGATGGCTTCTGTCACCCAGGACCTGTCCTCCCCCAGGGATTTCTACCTCACTGACCCACAAAAACACAGAGCACACTGAAGGCAGTTGTAGGCTTCTTGTTTTCTAGCTTTGAGAAAAACAAGCCTTTGGGTAGCAAGACCTAGAATCTTCTTTCTAAACATCAAAATTCAAGGGTTTGCAAAACTCAGTCTTCCCTGCTCCCTGGACCTAGCTGGAGGGGACCAGGGGAGACGGCAGCCAGGGAAGCTGAGAACAGTGGCCTCATCTCCCTCCAGGGGAGCCACAGAATATACAATTTCAGCCTCAAATGCAGGATGAGACCTGACAGTGCAGTGAGTCCCAGCAGGACCGAGCCAGGCATCAGGTGAGCAAGGACACAGGAGTGGGAAGCAGCCCCCACAGTCTAGGGGAGGTGAGGACAAGGACATCTCCATCCATGCTACGTGGGTGGGAGGCAAGCTTAGGAAGGACATCTGGACTCACACCACACACACACACACACACACACGTCACACACACACACACGCCACACACACACACACCCCATATGCACACACATAGCACACTCTTGCTTTCATGTACACATGCATGTACACACACACGCATGCACTTTCATATACCCACATGTGCATTTGCACACATTTACTTATACACCATGTATGTGCACATACACAGCACACTCACTCTCACATTCACATGAGCACACATGCTGTAAACACACACATGCACTCTCTCCACACAAAATGACACTCTACCCCTGAACACAAAGGTCCCCTGGGCAGAGGAAAAGGGACATCTGCATAGGTTAATGTCAAAGCAGAAACTCAGAAGACACAGACATTGAGGACAGCCTTATTCCTGCACAAGGGGTAAATCCACCCCCACATGTGAAGCCTGGCATGCAGGACCGTGTGACCAGAGCTGCTCCTGTCCCACCCTGTGGACAGGCAGCACTAACCAAGCATGGACCTCCAAGGCCTCTACTGCCAGCTGGCCTCTTTCCCCAGCTATTTTCCTCTTGTACCTTTTTTAAGACCCCCCTTTCTCCTCAGATACCCTCCCTGCCCCCTCCATCTTCCTGCCACAATCCCGAGAGGACTCCTGGCCTCTCAGCCCCCACTGTCCCCAGGAAGGCAGGGCATCCTCTACTGCCCCAGAATGATTTCCCCACGTGCACATCTGTCCCTCTAGAGTGATACAGTAGGGCGGGCTGCTCTGTTCTCCCATGTGTCCTGCCACTGGCAGGTGTGAAGATGGCCACAGTGAGACAGGGGTGTCAAAGAGGCAGAGAGGTGCTGCAAACCAGGCGAGCACAGGAGTGTGAGCAGAAAACCATGAGCAGCCACTGGGTCCACCCTGAGCATTGATGAGGCCATACCCATGGCAGGCTGAGGCTCCCCTCAGAGATAGGAGGCTGGGGAGCCAAGGAGGCAGGGAGGAGACAGGCATTCCACTTAAGACATTATTTCAGGGGCCCACAGGACATTTCTGAGCCATGTCCAGGAGCAGTGGGCACAGGATTGCAATGCTCAGTGGAGGTGTCCAGCACTGAGCTGTGAGTTCATCTGGGCTTCTCCCCTCACCCCAAAGCCTGGCCTGATTGGATCAGAGGAACAGGACCCTGGAGTCTGGGGGAAAGAGTCCTTCTGTGAGCACCTGGACACTCCTGAAAATGGGGAGAGTTGCAAGGTGGGGCAGGCAGGGACCTTGGGCAGCCTGGGGTCACAGCTGTCTAGAAGGCTGAGTAGAGGGAGAGCGGGGGTCAAATGGACAACTCTTGGAAGACAGAAGCTCCCCAGACTCCTGTAGTACAAGATGACAAAATTAAGGATCAGAGATGCTATGCTGCAAAGCAGGTCCACCTCTCCTCCATGATGGGGCGGCTCATCTTTGCTTCCACTCTAGCGATTTGGGAAGTGCCATACTGCCCAGCATGGGCAGCACAGCAGGGTTGGGCTCTGTGAGCCAAACTTTGTAAGTGAATCCAAAGCTTGAATGTGCAGTGAGAGGAAAGCACGACGGCCTGGGGTGGGATCTCTGTAAGAGTCAGGGGGCTTCTGGAACCTTCCATCTCAAACAGTACCACAAAGACTGGCTGGACCCAAAGCATCAGCCAGAGCAAAAGGATGCTTGTCTCCTTGGTCTCCTGGACAGCCTGGGTCCTAGCCATCTCTGCCTGGTCTCTAGAGATGCCAAGCTATACCTTGCTGGGGCAGGGGAGGCAAGGGAGGGCCACATGTGTGCCAGTGTCCTTCCAGTTCCAGCTCCAGAGTCCACGCTCACACTCCCTGCCTGGCCTGCACTGTGGGAGGCTCATTGTGGTCAGAAGAAGGATCCTCCTTCTGGAGAGCACACAGGTCAGTTCATGCTGTCATCAAACTCCTCAAGTGGGGGGCAGTCAGCAGGGCTTTCTAGGGGATGAGGGGCTTACTGGAGCAAGATGAACATGAACAATTTTTATCAGATTCATTTGCTTTGGGCATCTTGGCTTCTCAGCAAATCAAGCAGGAAGCTCACTCCCAGCAGGCACCTCCACTGCATGGTCCCTGCTGCACGCCAGCTAGTGTGTGAGGCCATGCTACAGCACTCAGCAAATTTAATGAGCACCAGCCAGGAACCAGGCCCCATCCCAGGCTTTAGGATTATGTAGAAAACAGACATGTTCCGTGCCCTCCCAGAGATGACTTTCTAAAGTATGTTAAAATGTCTTTAGCCGGGCATGGTGGCGCACGCCTGTAATCCCAGCACTTGGGAGGCTGAGGCAGGAGAATCTCAAGTTCAAAGCCAGCCTCAGCAATGGAGAGGCACTTAGCAACTCAGTGAGACCCTGTCTCTAATAAAATACAAAAAAGGTCTGGGGATGTGGCCCAGTGGTCGAGTGACCCTGAGTTCAATCCCTGGTACAAAAAAAAAGTCTTTAAACAGAACATCTAAGTAGAAATAGATGGCATGTTAGTGGTGTTAAGTGCTCTGAGAGAAAAAGGAGAGAATTGTCAGAAAGTCCAGGAGTGGGAACAAATATCATAAGAGGCACACCCCAGGGAGGCCTCACCTGTGTGTACGCCATATGAACAGAGACCAGAAGCTGTTCAGGGAGAAGCCACCAGGTCTCTGGAGGAAGAAACAGCAGCACATGCAAAGGCCCTGAGGCTGAAGCAGGCCTGGCTCAATGATCAGCAGGGAAGCTAATGTGGCTAGTGATAGATAGGCTTGGGCTGAGAGGCCACCTCCCCCATGGAAATTTCCATTAGGAGCAACCTGGTTTCATTTTCCCCAGGCAGGAGCCAATCAGCTTAAAGGTTGCTATGTTCCCCAGGCAGGAGCCAATCAGCTTAAAGTTTGTCCTGTTTACTGGGAAAAAAGCCAATAGCGTTAAAGGTCGCTCAGGCACACCCCCCCACCAGAAATCCCTACTTAAGTCCCTGCCTACCGGAACTCAGACACAGCAGCTTGTCCCTGCGGAGGGGAAGCAGCCGCTGCAACAGCTCCAGACTCACCGTCTCCAGCCCTCCAGCCCACCGGCAGATGCTCCAGCCAACTGCTCCAGCTGCCACAGCCGGCATGACCAGGCACTGACCCTCTGTCCAGAGTTTGCACACTTCCCTCTCCCTGACTCCTTTCTCCCCGTACTTCTTCTGCCTCCGACCAGCCATAAAGACTGGTGAATAAATCTCTTGGCTGCACGGTTGTCTCTGGTGTGATTTTTGCCCTTCAGCTAGAGCAAAGTGGGCCAGGGAAGGCAGGTGAGGTCAGGGAGAGAACATGGGCAGAAGGCTTTTATTCAGAATGATTTAGGCCACCCCTTGAAGAACTGTTGAGACAGGGACAAAGGACAGGTGGTCAGCATCAATAGTAAATGATCAAGTAGGAGAGTTTAGGGCTGATTAGCTAATTAAGGAAATGGTTTGCTAACACCTCAGAGGGAATCGCTCCTCCCAACACAAGGAATTGCTAATGATTACCCCCTGAGCTGTTTTTTTCCTGCTCCTGGGCACATAGGCAGGTGGGGAGGGAGAGGAAATCTAGAATCTATAAAAAGGCAAGACACATCCACTCCTGGGATACCCAGCTCTGGGCCCCCTTCTCGCCAGAGAAGTCTATCTCTGTCTCTCTTAAATAAAACTTGATTTCTACACTTGCCTCAGTGTTTCTCAGATGTTTAATCTTCAACACCAGGGGAGCACCTTCCCTACCCGCCTTCCCTTCCCTTCCTTTCCCTACCCTTGCCCACGTGGCACCCCAATAAACCCTTTTATTTCACTAACACAGTGTTCCCGGCTAAGTTAACTATGTTTCAGCAGTTTTCTAACAATTAGTAGATCCAAGTGGGCACTTATGTAAGAATGCTAAAAAGTAGTAGAAGCTTCCTAAAGCTTTAAATTTAAATATGCCTACTCTTTAAGAGCAATTCCAGTGCTCTCCATAGGAGGGATTCCATCTCAGACAGGAGCAAACGCAATTGGACCCACCACCAGCCAACCGTGAATTTAGAGGTTGTTGCTAAGCTACGGGATAAGAAATCAGGTGGATGCAATGTCATGCAGTCAGGAGTTAAAAGAAAAAGCCTCCAAGAAACCAAAAATATTAAGATCGTTAAACAAGATTTAAACATGGTTAATGGTACTCTAAAACCACAGGAGAATTTTACAAGGATTATAAAAATTAATTTGTTTTATATTATATATCACAGTTTATCCTTTGACAAATGTAACTGAATTATTTTGACATAAAAAATTATTCATTCTCTTTACTGTATCACAATATGAAAATGATCCCCACGAAGTAATCTTGTGGTGTATTTTCTCTTAAAAAAAAATCTAATTATTTTGAATTTCTTAAACTTCCTATACTGGTTTATGAGTCACTTAAATTCTCACTAAATGTTTAGAATATAATCATGCGTTGAACTGGACTGATTATAATAACTAATTTCTCTATCTTGTTTTAACTGGCTCTTGTAGCTGTCACAAGGTGCCACCAATACCAGGGGCCCACAGCCACCTCTCTGACAAGAGTTGTGATGTCAGCAGTGTATGTGTGGCTTTCAAGGTCAGCTTAAAAAAAATTTCTAAGACCCTTAATTGGATTTAAGTCCTTGGTGAGTTCTTGAGTGATCTTTGATTATCTGCAAAATTTTCAAAGAAACTTAGAATTCATAGAAATATTAGAGAAATACCAGAAGCCCAGTTTCACTTAAACATGCTTGCCTATCTGAAAACAAATTTGCTCTTTTTCCAGTTCCCACTGAGGTGACTTGTGCATGGAATTGTCTTGTCATGCACTGATAAGATGACAAATATTTTTAAGCTGAAGTTGGATGCTGTATTTGTTTCCTGGGGCTGCCGTTACAAAGTCCCACAAGCTGGATGACTTAAACTACAGAAATTTACTATCTCACAGTCCTAGAGGGTGGAAGATCTGAGATCAAGGTGTCAGCAGGGTTGATATCTCCTAAGGCCTCCCTCCTTGCCTCGTAGACTCCATTTTCTCCCTGTGTCCTCACAGGGTCATTCCTCTGTGCATGTCTGGGTCCCAATCTCCTCTTCTTATGAGGACATCAGTCATATGGGATTAGGATATACCCTAGTGACCTCATTTTAACTGAATCACCTCTTTAAAGGTCCATTTCTGTTTTTTACATAAAATTATTTTTTTTCCTTTTTTATTTGTTCTTTTTAAATATGCATGATAGTAGAGTGTATTTTGATGTATACATACATGGAGTATAACTCACCATTCTTGTGGTTGTACATGATGGGGTCATGTATTCATACTCAAGGATAGAGAAGTTATATCCAATTCATTACACTATCTTTCCTATTCCCGTCGCCACTCCCTTCCCATTATTCCCTTTTGTCTAATCCGATGAACTTCTATTCTTCCCTCCCCCTACCCTTATTGTCTGTTAGCATCTACATATCAGAGAGAACATTTGACCTTTGGTTTTTGGGGGACTGGCTTATTTCACTTAGCATGATAGTCTCCAGTTCCATCCATTTACCTGCAAATGCCATAATTTCATTCTTCTTTATGGCTGAGTACTATTCCATTGTGTATATATGCCACATTTTCTTTATCCATTCATCTGTTGAAGGGCATCTAGGTTGGTTCCATAGCTTAATTATTGTGAATTAAGCTGCTATAAACATTGGTATGGCTGCATCACTATAGTATGCTGATTTTAAGTCTAGAGGCCCATTTACAAATACAGTCACATCCTGAGGAACTGGGGCTTATGATATCAACACAAATGAATTATTAGGCAACATAACTCAGCCTATAACAACCACCATTCAGGAAATGAGCACAGCACATTGGGCCCTGGGCTCAAACACCTCCTGAGACCACCATCCACCTGCTCAAAATGGGCCTGACCAACATTGAAGACACCCAAGAAGGAAGATAGGAGCCAAAGGAACCCCCAGCAAAACACGAAATGAATGGAGGGGGAAGGGGAGGATGTCACCACCACCAGGAAGGATCAGGTGATGGAGCAGTGCCCTCACCAAGGGGCAATAGGATGCAGCTAGGAGTCTCAAGGTAAGCAGCTTTGCATCCTCTCTGTCTCAGTCTCCTCACTGTGAAATGGAGGTGCAAGACTGAGCACTTAGCACCGCACCTACTGCTCCTTCATGGCAGCTTGGAAACATCTATGGTGGTTTGTTACCATGGCCGTTTGGGGAGCAGAGTGTGGGAATGTTGCACATCACAAGGTGAGGGACTGATGGAGCTGATGAAGATGTCCAAATTAAGGACTGTGGTTCAATGAAGAATGTCATTTATAGATTGCCAAATGACACCCACACCTGAAATTGACAAGAGATTAACATCCATACTATCTAGACTATAGAAGAAATTCCTATAATGAATAAGTCAAAAATGACAATAGATGGAAGTTGACAAATAAGCAACTACAGAAGAGGAAGCCCAAATGATAACAAGACTGTGAAGAAATGTTCTTAGTCACTAGTAATGTAATAAAGCACAATTTTCTTAAAAAAAAAAAAAAAAAAAGCACCACTGTAGCCAGGCATGTTGGCTCAGGCCTGTAATCCCAACAACTTGGGAGGGTGAGGCAGGAGGATCACAAGTTCAGGGCCAGCCTGGGCAACTTAGCAAGCAATCTCAAAACAAAAAATTTAAAATTGGGGGGGATGAAGGGAGGCTGGAGTGTAGCTCAATGGTAAAGTGCTCCTGGGTTCAATCCCCAGTAGAAAATTTTTTTAAATCAAAATAATTTTATTTTAGTTTTAAAAATATTACTTTATACCTTATAGAATCATACAAAAAAATTAAAAGGACAGAATACCAAGCATTAGCTAAAGAAGAGGGTATTCCTCTCTCCCTCTAGGAAAGCAAGGATATACATGCTCAACAATTCAGAAATTCTGCTCCTGGGTCTCCAGGAAAGATCCTAGAAAGAGCAACAGGGAAGACGGTCAACACAGGGTTAATTGTGGAGCAGGAGTTTGCAGAGGACCCAGATACTCTTTCAAGGAGGTAGGTCAAGTACATGCTGTAGGCCATGTAGCAGGACTGATGGGAGGCCGACCGGACACTCATGCCCCACCACCCCAACCCCCCTCCACCATGGAACCTGGAAAGCATGAATATTCATTTTCCAGATGCCCACACTGATGGGGTGGTTGCCAAGTGCCGGCTAAGGATTGTGGGAGACTCTGCCCTCTTGTGTGCTGGCAGTGTCCTTCATGTTCAGCACACACAGTAGCAGCAGAGTGCAGAGAGGTGGAGATGTCTCAGGAAAACCATGAAAGAAGAATGCCAGACACCCTCTTGCTGAATGTTTTTGCTTTCCCTCGCATTTTAATTCTTATGATCACTTAATGTCTGCCTGCTCTTCTAAGGGATCCTGTTGAGGACGGTAATTCTGGAGTGGCTGTTATTGTCTGGGTTTCTTTTCTTCTCAACCCCCTTTCCATTCCTTCTATCTGCTCTGCGGTTCAGGGTAAAAACATATTATGGTTAGATATGAGACGTCCCCCAAAAGCTCATGTGAGACAATGCAAGAAAGTTTAGAAATGAAATGATTGGGCTATAAGGGCTTTAACCTAATCAGTGCATTAATCCACTGATAGGGATTAACAGGGCAGTAACTGTAGGCAGGTGGGGAGTGGCTGGAGGAGATAGGTCACTGGGAAATGGCTTTGGGGTTTATATTTTATCCCAGGTGAGGGATATATAATGCTTCCTTATTGCCATGACCTGAGATGCTTTCCTCCTCCACTCCCTTCTGCCATAATGGGCCCAGAGCAATGGAGTAGGCCCTCCATGGACTGAGACCTCTGAAATCATGAGCCTTGAGCAAAATTTTCCTCTTCTAAAATTGTTGTTCTCAGGTCCTTTGGTCACAGTGATGAAAAAACTAACTAGGCACTCCTTGAGAGTTGGCTGATCCTGAGCCAAATGTGAATGTGTAAGAGGAAAACGTTAAAACGTTGATTAAAGGCTCCAAAGGAGAGGGCAGGACCTTGGTGCTGATATGACTCATGTAATGACAACCAGATCCCCACAACCTCCCTGGAGAACCCAGAGGTTGACATCAATGGCTTTGTCCTCCAAGCTGGTCAGTTTCTCCAGTCTCTGCCTGGAGGGATGGAACATTCTAGAAGCTGAGTCTGGTAAGAAACCAGGCCTCACACTCCCACACAGGCTCTCGCTTCGACCCTTGGCAGGTCTTCTATAGCATATAGGCCAGGGTCTCTGGGATGCCAGAAAGTCTCACTGCTCACCCAACAGCCCACCTCATCTGTGTCCTCTTCCCTCTAGTTCCTGAGCCTCTCTGGGGTCCTTGGAACCCCATAGCTTGTTTCCCATTGACCCACCCAGAATTGTGGGTCTTACTTTCTTCTGGTGAAGTCCACCTACTGTCCATCTCCCAAAAATTTTCTGACATCTCTCCTTGTTTTTCATTCTCTGTCTTTTTATGATACTTCTCTGTAGGTCTGGTGCTTTAGTAAATGAATGTTCCTCCACCACATTTAACTAAAAGTCATGCTCACAAGTTTTACCACCACCTGCAGGTTCTCTCCCAACTGGGAGGAAGGAGGAGAAGAACAAGGGCAGACAGGGCAATCCTGTAGAGCCAAGCTTTGCTTAAGCCTTCTGTTGACATCTCCCCTCCCACATATCATGCCCCCTGTCCCCAGACCTCCAGATGTCACATGAAATGGGAGGTGTGGGATTTAGACATCCCTGTCCTCTCACCCTGAAGCCTGGCTTCCTGGACCCTTGCCTCACTAGAAACTCAAATCCAAGCAATAGCTTTCTCATCCTACCCATTATCTGAGCCACAGGACTATGTAATTCAGCAAGAAACAAAAATGCATTTGTGCAATATTCTGATGAGCCACCATCACTTTGCCACAGCAGTCACATGCAAAAGGGGTCTCTGGTTCTATCAGGTTTTCTGGGGAGCTTAGGAGCTCAGAGCTAAATAACAGGAAGGGGTTAATTAGACCAGGAATGAAGGGATGGGGGACAGAAGGTGCAGGAGGTGCAGGACAAGTTGTCCTTCAACATCCCTGCTATACCACAGACCAGTCCTCAGGTCTGATGTGTCAGGTATTGGGGCTTCTACTCAATCAAAAGACAGAAAGTCACTGTCTCAGGAAGCAACAATAGGTGTCCAGGACAAACTTGATGAATTGCTGTTTGAAGTTTGTGCTCTAAGTGGCCGCACCTCAGCTTACAGACACCACCACCCCTCAGGCCCTCAGCAGGGCAGCCTTCCTCCCTATGTCCAGCCCAGGAATCATGGGGTCATCATTCACAAAGGCACCAGGTCAGACCATCATCTGCCTTTTCCCTTCAACCTGCTGCCCTTGCACTGACCTCAACAGAGACCACACAGTAGTTGTATCATCAGTGGACATTCTTCTCAATCAGAAGGTCTCAGGGACATCTCAGAAGACAATAGAGGGAAGCATATTCCCCAAGTGACCTTCCTCTACCACATCTTATACAGTGACAGGCATGAGAGGGGCTTTCTGAATGATATCCTTTAGCCTCAGGGGAAAGCACATTCAGTGTAAGGCAAAGGAAATCCTGCTGGCTAGTGTCTGTGTTTTTGTTTTTTTTTTTTTTTAATTTCCTGTAGCTTTTTTGGAAGTCCAATGTCAAATTGTAGGCTTAGAAGCAGCTACACCTAATAATCACATTCTGTTCCAGAAACAGCAGGTCCCTATCCTCAGTCCTAGATAAAAATCCTATCATTTCTGATGGCCACCTGGCAACTCAGGTGCTTGAGAATGCAGCCACAAAATGTAACAAAAGACCTCCAATCTGGATCTCTGGTCTAAATCTCTCTCCTGAGACCCAGATTCAGATATTACCCTTGGCACCCCAAACCTAATGTTATTAAAGCTACACTCATACTAGAAGGGGTTAAGGAGACTTCACAGATGAGAAAGTCTTTAGACTATGGCCTTGGAGGAGAGTAAGACACAGAAATAGGAAAAAGGATGCAGAGAATGTGGAAATACATTTGAAAATAAACTAAATGGTAGAGTCAGTAGGACCTGAAGATGGGTTTAATATAGCAGTGGGGGAGGGATAATACAGGAGAATTCAATAGTATCCAGACAAACATACTTAAAGTAGTAACTATTTTTTGAATATGTAATACACATGTGTATTCAAACCTCATAATTCATGGTTCATGGAGTAAAGTACTCATAAGAATCTAACCTCAGTGTTGGGGAACAGTTGGCCTTAGACTGCTCTGGTCCAGCCTAGCAGACCTTAAAAGCAGAACCTAAAAGATTCATTTCCATGAAGAATAAGACTCAAGATTACGTATATGAATACAAAAATACCCAGCACCAGAAAAATAAAATTCACAATGCCAGGCATAGAAAAAATGTGACTCATGATGAAGAATAAATCAGCCAAAACTAACCCAGAACTAACACAGATATTTAAATTAGTGACAAGGACATAAAAGCCTATAAACAATTACTGTAATGATGTTCAAAAACCAGAAGAAAGGTTTAACACATTGAAGTAGAAAGAGTCATTTTTAAAAGACCCATGAAAACTATAATATCTGAGAGGAAATATGGGCCACATGAGATTAACAAAAGGTTAGACACTGAAGTAGAAAAGAGAAATGAATTTGAAAACATAGCAATAGAAAATACTCAAAATGAAATGTAGAACATATCAAAAATTGAACAACACCATGAACTGGGAACAACTTCAAGTGACCTAAAAGACGTTGCATCTGAAGCCCCAAATCAAGAGGATGTGGAAAGGTAGACAGAAAAAAAAATGTTTGAAGAAATAATGGTCAGCTTTTTTCCAAATTTAATGAGAACTATAAGCTCACAGATCCAAGAAACTCAACAAGCTCCAAAAAACATTAAGAAAAATACACACAGGAATATTATGACCATAATGTTCACAACTAGAAAATCTTAAGTATAGCCAGAGGAAAACGATATGAAACACAGAAAGAACACTCACTGAGCTTTGGAAAAAAGCTCAGGGGGATAAAATCCCTATTCTGGGCAGTGCAGGAAGATGAGTCTCCTTTTCCCCCACTTCCCATCTAGGGCTACATTATTCCCTGAGAGGAACCAGTTATTGGTGTTTCTCATTCTCCTCACCCTGACTCTGTGTTAAAAGAAGCTTTAATGCAGGCAAGTGTAGTTAAGTTCTCTAGGGATCTCTTATTCCACCAGTCCCTGTTAATAGAGCAGAAGCTCTACCCAAGTGCATATGGCTGAGAATAGTGGACCCAGTTGTCCTCAACCCAGCTTGCTCTAGGGCAGAAGTTCAATACCAGGAGAAGCAAGCCAAGACTACCAGAGACTACTGCCTAATGCCCATCACTCCACAGTGCAGACAGGCTCCAAGAGCAATGAGCCAGTGTCCTGACCCTGACATCAGAGCACAAGCACAGAGCTTCTTCTCAAAGACGGAGAAATAAGTAACAAGAACATGTCCCCAGTGTAACCAGCTGCATTGCGAATGTAGCATGGGAAATTTCAAACCTAAAGGCACTGTCGAAGACACCTGAGATTTAAGACAATTGAGATTCATGAAGAGTAATTAAGAGGAGGTTAAAAGCTATAACATAATACTTATATCAATATAGTAGAATATATTATCTATATTAATATATTAGAGTTGCTATGATATATTACCTAAAATGTCCAATATTTCACAAGAAAAGTGAAAGAAAGTATGGTGCACACCAGAAAGTTGAGGAACAAGCAAAAAAAAAAAAAAAAACTGCTCTTCCCTTGAGGTGTCCCAGATGTCAAAGTTAGCAAGGATGTCAAAAGGGCTATTATAGATACATTGAAAAACCAAAAGGATGGGGCTGGAACTGTGGCTCAGTGGTAGAGCACTTGCCTTGCATGCATGAGGCACTGGGTTCGATCCCACACCATATAAAAATAAAAAATAAAAGCCGGGCGCCGTGGTGCACGCCCGTAATCCCAGAACTTGGGAGGCTGAGGCAGGAGGATCGCAAGTTCAAAGCCAGTCTCAGCAATGGCGAGGCACTTAGCAACTCAGTGAGACCCTGTCTCTAATAAAATACAAAAAAGGGCTGGGGATGTGACCCAGTGGTCAAGTGCCCCTGAGTTCAATCCCCAGTGCCAAAAAAAATTAAAAAATAATAAAGATATTGTGTCCGCCTAAAACATTAAAAAATAAATATCTTTAAACACCAAAAGGAACCACAAAGAGCCCAATGGACAATTTTCAAGAATACAAATAACAATAAATATTGGTGAGCATATATGGAAAAAGATAAACTCGTACATTGCTGGAGGGACTGCAAATTGATGCAACCACTCTGGAAAACAGTGTGGAGATTCCTCAGAAAACTTGGAATGGAACCACCATTTGACCCAGTTATACCACCACTCAGTATATACGTAGAGGACTTAAAATCAGCATACTATAGTGAGCAGCCAATTCACAATAGCTAAGCTATGGAACCAACCTAGGTGCCTTCAACAGATGAATGGATAAAGAAAACATGGTATTATATACACAATGTAATATTACTCAGTCATAAAAAGAATAGCTTTATGACATTGCATCTGAGGCCCCAAATCAAGAGAATGTGGAAAGGTAGACAGAAAAAAAAAATGTTTGAAAAAATAATGGCCAGCTTTTTTCTACCAGTAAATGGATGAAACTAGAGACTATCGTGCTAAGTGAAATAAGCTAATCCCAAAAAACTAAAGGCCAAATATTCTCTCTGATATGCAGATGCTAACACACAATAAGGAGGGAAGAAGAGAAATTCAGTGGATTAGACAAAGGGGAATAAAAGGAAAGGAGGGGAGATAGGAATAGGAAGGACAGTAGGATGAATGGGACATCTCTTTCCTATGTTCATATGTGAAACATGAGCAGTGAAACTCCACATCATGTACAACCACAAGAATGGGATCCTAATTAGAATAAGTTATACTCCATGTATGTATATGTACATATGTGTCAATATACACTCTACTGTCATATATATCTAAAAAGAACAAATTTTTTTAAATAACCCAGTGGAAACTCTGGAATTGAAAATTACCATAACTAAAATGAGATTTTCAATAGAAATTTAGCAGTATAGTTGAATTGACAGAGGTGAAATATCAGTGAGCTTGAAAACATGTTAGTATAGTTTATGCAATCTGAAAAATATAAAGGAAAATGAAGAGAGCATCAGGAAAATGTGAGACACCAATTGGAATATCAGAAGGAAATGATAGAGGTAAAGTTACAAAAACAATTATTTGGAGAAATAATGACTAAAACTCCCCAGATTTGATGAAAAACACTAATCTACACACACAAGAAGTTCAACAGACTTCATGTGAAATAAAAACTAAGAAAACTATACTTAGACACATCATAAGCAAAATGTCAAAAAACAAAGAGAAAATATTGAAAGTAGCAAATGAAAAATGACTTGTTCTAGACAAGGGAATTCCCAACAAGATCAATGGTGCTGAGGTCTCTTCAGAAACAATGGAGGTCAGAAGACAAGGGGATGACCTTTTCAAAGTACAGGGGGAAAACTGCTAATCAATTAAACCATTTTTCAAAACTGAAGATGAGAAACAGACATGCTAAAATGAACAAAACCTGCTGGGTGCGGTGGTGCACACCTGTAATCCCAGCACTTGGGAGGCTGAGGCAGGAGTATCACGAGTTCAAAGCCAGCCTCAGCATTGGCCAGGCATTTAGCAACTCAGTGAAACCCTGACTCTAAAAAAAAAGTACAAAAAAGGGCCAGGGATGTGGCCCAGTGGTCGAGTGCCCCTGAGTTCAATCCCCGGTACCCACCTCCAAAATAAAAAAAGGAGAACAAAACCAAGTTAATTCATTGCTAATAGACCCATCTTTCAAAAACATGCAAGAAGGAATTTCTTCAGGCTAAAAGGAAGTAATAACAGGAAATAATCTAAATACACAGAAAAAAAATCAAAGAATTCCGGGCAAGGTACTCACAGAAGAAATGATGAAATACATCCTAAGTACTATTATATTTCTTCTCTTAGCTAATGAAAAAAATGCAAAAATATCTATAAAATTGAATTGTTAGACCTGTAGCAAAAGGAATTTATAGTCGTCCCCCCTGCTTATCTTCAGAGCATACATAAGAGGATAAGTCCCCCAGTGGATACCTGATACTACCAAACTCTATATAAATGATACTTTTTCCATACATACACATGTACCTATGATAAAGTTTTATTTATAAATTAGGCACAGAAAGAGATTAACAATAACAACCATTAATAGAACAATCGTAACAAGAAACTGTAATAAAAGTTATATGAATGTGGTCTTAAAATATCTTATTGTACTATGCTCATGCTTTTTGTTCTTATGACGTGGGACAATACTTCAATAAATAAGTTTTTGGCTTCTCTCCAGCATATCTGAATTGCCATCATCACTACTCCTGCACTCTGGGGCCACTAGGAAGTAAAATAAGAATTACTTGAACACAAGCACTGCAAAACCAGGACAGTTGACCTGATAACCTAAAGGACTAATATTATAGAATGGATCTGGAATGTCCCCAAATGCTCATATGGTGAAGGCTTAGTTCCCCAGTGCAGCAATGTTCAGAGGTGAGGCTTTGGGGAAGTGATTGGATTGTAAGACTCTAACCTCATCAAGGGATTAGTCCACTGGTAGATTCATAGCTGAATGCACTATTGGGAGGTTGTGGAAACTTCCTGATTGAAGAGAGTGGGTCCTGGTAGGCATGCCACTGAGGACTATTTATCTTGTCCCTGGTCCATGTATCAGTCTGTCCCTTTGCTTTCCAGCCACCACACTACAAGCAGGTTTTCCCTGCCAGACTCTCCCTACCATGATGTTCTCCCTCACCATAGACCCAGAATTAACAGAGCAACGTGACCATGGACTGAAGCCTCTGGAATTATGAGCCAAAATAAATACTTCCTTCTTTAAGTTGTTTCCATCGTATATTTTATCCCACAGCAATGGAAAGCTAACTATTAAAGAGACTGATGGGCCAGTAGCATATGTAGTAAGGAGACGCTGTGCAAAGGGATAATTTGTGTCCCAGGCAAGAATGAGCAGGATGGCACAAGGTTTCATCACACTACTCAGAATGGTACCTAATTTAAAACTCATTAATGGTTTTCCTGGAATTTTCCATTTATTTATTTTCAAATCATGGTTGTCCACACGTAACTGCAACTATAGAAAGTGAAACCTCAAATGAGGGAGGACTTACTGGAATATATTTGGCAATAATAATATAAAGGAAGGGTGGGAATCAAACTAGTGGTATAAGAAAATAAGATAATAACTCAAATCCACATGAGGAAATGAAAAGAACCAGAAGTACTAAATAATATTATTATTATTATTTTTAAAAGCCTCTGTAAAAATATTGTGTTCCCCTTTCATCTCTTAACTATTTTGAAAGACATGAGATCATATAAAGCAACTTTTACACCAAGGTATATTATTTGATTTATATCATGCATGAATATAATATATATAATATTGGGCTGGGGTTGTGGCTCAGTGGTAGAGCACTTGCCTATCATGTGTGAGGCACTGGGTTCGATTCTCAGCACCACATACAAATAAATAAATAAAATAAAGATCCATCAACAACAAAGTTTATTTAAAATATATATATTATATATATATATATATAATATAATCTATATATATATATATATATATAATCACAGTACAAAAAAGATAGAAGGGAAGGGAGCATTGATACATTTCTGCATCTTATTGGAATTAAACCAGTATAAATCTAAAATAGATTTCAAGTTAAACTGTATATGTAAGCTACAGAAAACCACTAAGAAAATAACAAAACAAAAATACTTTAAAAAAAATCATTACATAAAGTCTGCAACCCCATCATTAACAAGCTGTACCAGAGTGCAGGAGGCATGCCAGGAGGAATGTCTGGGGGATTCCCTGGTGGGGGAGCTCCTCTCTCTGGTGGTGCTTCCTCTGGGCCCACCATTGAAGAGGTTGATTAAGCCAGCCCAAGTGCAGATTTAGCATTGTTCCACAGTAAAACATGGAAGGGCCCAAATTTGTAGCAAATTCTGTGGCAGTTGTACAGTTGCTGCTATAGTAAATTACTGGGCATTCTCAATACTTGAATATGGAACATGTACACAAGGAAAATAACATTGCACTTTATAAACACTGTATTGTAAGTGGAAAATGCAATGTCTTAAATAAAACTGTATTTAAAATTGGAAAAAGAATACTTTAAAAAAAATCATTACAGAAGCCAGGCGCGGTGGCGCATGCCTGTAATCCCAGCACTTGGGGGGTTGAGGCAGGAGGATCGCGAGTTCAAAGCCAGCCTCAGCAATGGCGAGGTATTTAGCAACTCAGTGAGACCCTGTCTCTAAATAAATACAAAAACAGGGCTGGGGATGTGGCCCAGTGGTCGAGTGCCCATGAATTCAATCCCCGGTACCCCCCCAAAAAAAAAATCATTAAAGAGGGCTGGGATTGTAGCTCAGTGGTGGAGCACTTGCCTCACACGTATGAGGCACTGGGTTTGATCCTCAGTACCACATAAAAATAAATAAAATAAAGATATTGTGTCCATCTACAACTAAAATATTTTTTTTGAAAAATCATTAAAGAAGTTAAAATGCTATTTTTGAAAATATTTTCAGGCAAAATGAGATGGGAAAGGAATAACAAGAAACTACAATCATGAGAGCTGGGGTTGTGGCTCAGTGGTAGAGTGCTTGCCTGGCATGTATGAGGCACTGGGTTTGATTCTCAGCACTGCATATAAATAAATGAATACAATAAAGATCCATCAAAGTCTAAAACATTTTTTAAAAAGAAGCCGGGTGCTGTTGCACACGCCAGTAATCCCAGCACTTGGGAGGCTTAGGCAGGAGGATCGTGAGTTCAAAGCCAGCCATCAGCAATGGCGAGGCACTTAGCAAATCAGTGAAACCTGTCTCTAATAAAATACAATAAAGGGCCGGGGATGTGGCCCAGTGGTTGAGTGCCCCTGAGTTCAATCCCTGGTACAAAAAAAAAAAAAAAAAAAAAAAAAAAAAAAAAAAAAAAATTTTTTTTTAAAGAAACAATACAAGGCTGGGGTTGTGGCTCATCGGTAGAGTGCTCGCCTAGCATGTGCATGGCCTGGGTTCAATCCTCGATCCTCAGCACCACATAAAAATAAACTCATTGTGTACAACGTACCACATAAAAATAAACTCATTGTGTACAACTAAAGTAAATAAATAGATATTTTTAAAAAAAGAAACAATACAGTCATGAGACATTTAGAAAATAAGAAAAAAACAAAAGGTATTTGTAAAAACATATCAACAGGAGCACAAAAGAAGGAAGAGCAAGGAGCCCAAGTTAAGAAAAGCTTCCATTAGATTTGTATAGTGCTGCTTTTGGTCCTTATATCTCTTGTACAGAGTCCAGTTGCCAAGAAAGCCCACAGCAGCCCCTGAGTCTTTACATTCTTCATGACTTGAGTACACTTCATCCTTACCTGGGGATTCAGAATGCAGAAATTTCTACAGTCTGAAAATTATGCCAAGCTGCCCATAAAAGCCAATTCCATGGATGGTTTTTTAAAAGAAAGAAAGAGAGAGAGAGAGAGAGAGAGAGAGAGAGAGAGAGAGAGCTTTATTGAAGGTCCACCTACAAAGAGTCAGGAGGCAACAGTCATTAATAAAGGAATTTAGGCAACCCAGGGAGAGGAGAAATAGCATCTTGTTGGTTATTTCCAGTCTATTCATTATTGTAGTGCGTCCTGTAAATTATTCTGGTCCATTCTGCAAATATTGACCACACCCCCACTTCTAATCTAGGTCAGCAAGACACTGTTCTTTTTCTTCAGGTTCCATTCATCAGAGACTTGTTTCCACCAACCTCTCAATGTCTGCAACTACATTCTGAAAAACAGAGTGCAGAAAAGGTTTTAGAAACAGGGAAGTTGCTGGGTTTTGGCCTGATTTCAAAAAGACCCAAAGCTTAAAAATCAGTTCTGTCTTTTAAAAATACCACTCTCCTGGATTTACTAGCTTCCTTTTCTCTCAAGCCAGATACTGGACAGAGACTTCCTATAATAGCTGCGGCCATTCAATAGTCCTGAGCCTCAACTTCCCCAGTCCTGAAGAGCAAAGTGACCCCTGAACCAGAGCTGGGACCTACAGAGACAAACACACCAATTCTCCTCCCACAATCTCCCCCCCACTTTTTTTTTAATTTAACCTTTATTTTATTTATTTATTTTTTATGTGGTGCTGAGAATCAAACCCAAGGCCTCACCCATGCTAGGTAAGTGCTCTACCACTGAGCCACAACCCCAGCCCCTCCCTATCTCTTTTGAGGAAGGATTTCAGGCTAGACCCCTAAGCCAAGATTTCCAGCTCCGTCTGGGACCTGTGAATCCCTATTCCCATGAGTGTGCTGCCACTCCCTCTGGACAGAAAGGCTTTAGGGGAGTTCTGGGTTCAGTCACACAGCCCTTCCCATTCCTATCCCTCATATGCATACATGAGGCAGCCACACCAGGGAGGCAAGAGTTGGCCAAAAGTCATCCCAAACAAGAGTTCTGGAGTCTTAATCCACAAGGGAAAAGAGACCAGAATGGTTGGCCAGCTCTGGGCACAAGAATCTCACCTTCAGTCATTAGACAGGACCCATCCTACCTGACTGTGCTTACAGAACCTGCCTGGAAGAAGTCCTTGTTTTGTCTCCTATGAAAACAATAAGCATGTTCCCAGTATGAATTGCATGCTGCGAACTGAGCTTTATGCATAGTTTAGAGTACAGATAACATAAACAAGATTATTTTTAAAAAACCGTAGGAAACATAAAGTGAGATTTATTCCCTATTAGAGTTACTGAAACATCAAGCCAGCCACAACCACAGAACAACATGTATCCTGTCCCATGGCGAACTGTCCACAGCCCAGTTGTGCTATGGCAGTTGGATAGGCTGCTGAGAGACCTAAGTAGATACCTGGAAGTCATATGTGAGATGTAAAGTTTTTTTTTTTTACTATTTATTTATTTGCTTTAGTTGTACACAATGTGTTTATGTTTATGTGGTGCTGAGGATCGAACCCGGGCCGCTCACGTGCTAGGCGAGCGCTCTACCGCTAATCCCAGCCCCGGGATATAAAGTTTATTAGAAACTACTTATGGAGAAGATCCAGCAAAAACAGGATGGACAAGTAGCACCTCTACCCTTTGTGGTGTTTTACCAGAAAGTAAGACCTCCTTCCCTCATGGTAATTAGTCAAGGGGCAGCCAGCTGGACAAGCCCTTATCCTCTCCACATCTGCATCCATTACTGTAGGGAGAGGGGTTTTGTTTTGTAGGATGGTTTAAAAACAGTGACATCATTAACATGTTTTGTCCCAGCATTCCAAGGAACTTGGCAATATGCACAAGAAAGCAATTTCTACAGATGACGCAAATTTCCTCAAGTTTCCAGTGCAGGAAAGAGAAGATGCTATATAAAATTCAGGCCAGCAGGCCATACCCCCAGGTGCCTTCTTGGAAGTGCCCATCTCTTGTCAGAATCCACCTTTGGCGGGCTTCGAGTCCCCACCCTTCCTGATTCTGGGAATACTCGCCTCTCACGGGAATTCACCCCACGGCAGGCTCTCCCTTTCTGAGCCAATCCAGACCATACAAGTCACGCTCCCGCCCCTCTGTACTTAAGCCCCTGCCAGTCCAGAACCCCCTCTCTTTCACTGCTATCTTCTCACCAGCTCTCCCCTTTCCCCGTTCCCCTTCTCCCCTTTCCTGTTCCCCTCTCCTATCTTCCCCTTCCCTTTCTCCCTTTCTCCCTTTCTCCCCTTCTCCCCTTCCCTTAATAAACCCCCTTTACTACAAGGCGGTCCTGGTGTGGTTTTTGCCCTTCAGAAGAGAGTCAGTGTTCTTCAAGATAATACTTAATCTGGACATTCTGTTCCAGGTCCACTTCCATTGTTTCTTTGACTTGACTAGGTTCTTGTGAATGGAAAGGGGATTTTCAGGGACAAGGTATTTTACTATCATTCTTTTTGGGGGATGATACACATGTCAGTTGCTCTTCTGGCTCCCCTAATTTCTTGAGTGTTCTCGTTCCCACTTTTCTCTGCTATTTGGTTCTCACTCCATCAGCAACTTGTGTCTGCAGACAATTCTGAATGTTTACATCCACCTCTGCCTCAGGTTCTCTCTAGGACAGAACTCTGGTCCACCCACGCCTAAAAAAAACTGTTCTGTTCCAATGTCCATCACAAAATGCTAATTATTCATCCCCTTCAGAGTGTATTTCATGATGGTAAGGGTTAAATTTCTACTTTGTATTAGAGAGAAGTATTAGCTTCCTTGTGATTTTTTCCATGTCTAGCTATTGTTTTGGAATTTAAAAATAACTTAGTTAAAAAGAGGAATAGATGAACATATAAGTAGTCATCCACATCACCTTCTGAAAGTCATTTTCGTGTATATCTCAGACACTCTGAATGTCCACGTGCCAGGCTTGTGTCAGTCCTTCTAGGTTCAGAGATTATCAGACTCAGACCCAACTGTGTTCCTTGCAGGCAACTCATGTCCCTGCCCAGTTGGAGCCTGGGGACACTGGGGGAAAGTATCTGCATGGTGTGGGTGATTTTGCAGGAAGACCTGCCCAGAACAACTCCAAGGGGAAGGGCCAAAATGAAGAAGATTCAAGAAGGAAGAGAGCTGGGGTCTGTGGGGCCTGGGTAGCCATAAGCACCAGGCAGGAGGAAGAACCAGGGCAAGATACACAGAGCTGGAAGGTACCCATATCAGCACCTCACCAGGTTGGCACGAGAAATCCAGAACATCTAAGAAAGGAGTGTCCCAATCACCCTATGGCATGTGGGTGAGCTGGAGGCAGGGGACTGCTGAGGCAAGGGCACAAGCAAGGAGCCCAGCCAGGTCCTTCAGAGTCACAGATCTCCCTCCACCACGGCTGCCACCTTCTCCTTCCCAGAAAAGGAAAGGAGCCCTTGCTACATAGAATGTGTGTCTACTTCTCTGACCATGACCCCAGCACTGACCTGCCATGAGCCAATGTTCTGAGCTCTCCTCGAGAGCTAATTCAGACCATGCTTTTCCCATCCCAGGCAGTGACTTTTCTAAAAATATCATAATATATTTAAAGATGTGACAAGTCTCTGGCCTTCCCCAGGCCCCAGTTTCCACCTCCCCATCCACAGTTTATCAGGCATTAAATCAACTATCAATCAGCAAAATGCACTTCAATCTCCAACAATCTTGTGTTCTTTCACCTTGAAATATTAGCAGCTGCTTTTACAGATGTAGGTCAGCTGTCTCACTTCTCAGACAAGTTAGATCTAGTCAGAAATTATGAGTGAGGAACAGCAGGCCCCTAATAAGCCAAAGTGGCCAAGAACATCCCACCCAGCCCTGCTTTGGGACCTTTGTTTCCCTAGAATATAGGGTCCCCAAAGAGGTCACAGGTCCATCCACCAGACTGGAGCCCTCAAAGGGATCCCCAGGCCAATCATGCCAACACTTGATGTACAGTAGTCAAGTCATGACAACCAGCCCACACACACATGTTCCCAACCCAGGGGGTGGTGGGCTGGTCTACAGTGGTAAATGGGACTGCTAGACAGCCTGGATATTCTGATCTGAGCCAGCACATTCTGTCCCTTGAGGAAGGTCTAGCGGAAGCTGACACTGTGTTTTTCAAGCTGATTGTGGAGTTCAGGGAACAGGTGGGGCCGAAGCCATGGCCAGAATCCCTGAGTGACTGCTGAGCCTCTCAGGGACGGGTCTGCCAAGTGGACAGTGTTTGCTGGCTCACACAGTCTGGCTTGCCTGAGATCTTTTGCCCTGAAACCTAATGGAGACTACTCTGCTTGCTTCCCACCATGAGGATGCACCCTTCTATTTCTAGTTTGCTGAGAGTTTTGTTTTCCACATCCACTTGAAATCTCTCTCCTTTAGCCTGTGGATGTGCTGATTTACATGGATTGAATTCTTAATGTAAAACCAGCCTTGCATTCTAGGAATCAAACCCACTCGTTAGCTGGTATTCTCCTTCCTATTTGTTGCTGGATTCAATTTGCTAATATTTTACTTAAAGACTTTTACATATATGTTTTGACAATTGCTCTATAATTTTCTTGTAATTTCCTTGTCAGGTTTTGGTATTAGAGTTACCCCCTGGGTTGGGAACATGTGTGTGTGGGCTGGTTGTCATGACTTGACTACTGTACATCAAGTGTTGGCATGATTGGCCTGGGGATCCCTTTGAGGGCTCCAATCTGGTGGATGGACCTGTGACCTCTTTGGGGACCCTATATTCTAGGGAAACAAAGGTCCCAAAGCAGGGCTGGGTGGGATGTTAGATTAGAAAGCATTTCTTCCTCTTCCATTGTATTAGTTTATTTAAAACCAGCCTTATTTCTATCTTAAATGTGTGACAGAATTTATCAATGAAGTGCTCTGACTCAGAATCTTCTTTCTTGAAAGATTTTTTAATTAAGAATTCAATTTATTTAATAGTTACTGGGCTATTCTGATCTATTACTTCTTTGTCTATTTTGGTAAACTGTTTTTCAAGGAATTTGTCCATTGAATCTAAGTTTTTTAATTCATTGGCACAAATTTATTCATAATATTGCTTTATTATTCTTATGTACCTGTGGGATCTATCATGATGTCTCTTCTTTTTTAATTGATATTGTATATATTTATGGGGTACAACATAATATTTTGAAACATGTATGTATACATTGTGGAATAGCTAAATCAAGTTAACTAAAAGATCCATCACCTCACATACTTAAACATATATTTGTGGTGAAAGTACTTAAAATCTATTCATTTAGCAATTTTCAAGTATATAAGACATTGTTATTAACTATTGTCACCATATTATACAACATATCTTTTGAGTTTATTCTTCCTATCTAACTGAAATTTTATCTTTTCACTAACATCTCCTCAATGTCCCCTCCCCTACAACCTCTGGTAACCACCATTTTACTTTTTGTTTCCTAAGAAATTCCATATATAAATAAGATCATGAGGTGTTTGGCTTTCTGAGCCTCGTTTATTTCCCTTAGCATAATATCCTCCAAATTCATCCATGTTGTTGTAAATGGCACAACTTACTTTTTAATGACTGAATTTTCTTTATCTACTTGATTATTTTTTTTTTAAATATTTATTTATTTGCTTTAGCTGTGCACAATGGGTTTATTTGTACGTGGTGCTGAGGATCGAACCCGGGCCGCGCACGTGCCAGGCGAGCGCTCTGCCGCTGAGCCACAATCCCAGCCCATCTACTTGATTATTGATGGACACTTAGATTGATTACGATTTTCTGGCTTCTGCGAATAATGTTTCAATGAACACAGGCATGCAGATATCTTTATCTGATCATTAGTGATGTTGAGAAATTTTTTCATATACCTATTTGTCATTGGTCATTTGATCTTTTTTTGAGATATCTTATTTGGGTTCTTTGCCCTTTTCTTTTTGTTTTGCTCTTTTTTATTAGTTTTAATCAGTTATACATGATAGTAGAAAACTCTTCAATTTTTTGTACACAAATGGATCAGAAAATTTTCACTTCTCTGGTTGTACATGAAGTAGAGTCACACCATTTATGTAATCATACATGTACCTAGGGTAATGATGACCATCTCATTCCACCATCTTTCCTATCCCCTTGTCCCATCCCCCCTCCCGTTGCCCCTTCTAAATTTCCTCCACTTATCCCATGCCCCTGCGATTATGGATTAGCATCCACTTATCAGAGGAAACATTCAGCCCCTGTTTTTTGGGATTGTCTTTGCCCATGTTTTAATCAAGATATTTCTTTTCTTGTTATTGAGTCTTCTGAGTTCTTTATTTACTTGATATTCTTCTTTGCATCAATAACTTTTAGGGGTTTTTTTTTTTTTCTTTTCATCCATCATACTGTGGTTTTGTCAATTTAATGAATCTTTTCTGACAGCCAGCTTTTAACTTTATTGATGACTCTATGGTCATCTACTTTCCATTTTATTGATTTCCACTCTTTAAAATTTCCTTTCTTCTACTTATTTTGGGTTTCATTTTTTTCCCTAGCTTCTAAACATGGAATCATTTATTTAAAATTATGCTTCTTTCTTAACATAAACACTCAACACTACTAATTTCCACTAAAAATTTCCTTGCACATCACACAAATGCTAATATATTGTGGTGGTTTTATTTTTGTAAAATTGAGACTAAGAATTACCCTGTGATTTTTCTTTGACCCATGGATTCTTTAAAACATTTCTTCTCAATTTATAAACATTTGGGGGATTTTCTATATATGTTACTATTATTGTTTTCTTACTTTCATGTGGGCACTGTCTCACTCTAAACTTTTGAAATGGATTGAGTTATTTTTTCCCATCAGGAAGAAAGTCTTATCTTTGTGAAGATGCCAAGTGCCCTTGCAAATATGTTTCTTCAGTTGCTGGGTGTAGTGGTCTATAAATATCAATTATGTCACCTCGATTGATGGTTAAGTTGAAATGTTCTATAGTTTTACTGTTCACTGGTCTAGTTGTTTGGGTCATAAATGAAAGAAGGGTGTTAAACTGCCCAACAACAGAACTCAAAATCTCTTCCCCAAATGATACAAAATAAGTTAATTATATCTTGGCTGAGAATGTAGCTCAGTGATAGAGTACTTGCCTAGCATGCAGGAGGCCTTGGTTAGAACCTTAGTACCACAAAAAAAAAAAAAAAAAAAAAAAAAAAAAAAAAAAAAAAGTTAAAATGAAATTCAGACAATACAAAATAACTCTACTACAAAATATTTACACAAAACTATACCCATTTTTATATTGATTACCTCAGGTATTTTGTCATAGAGATGGAAAACTGACTAACATTGGTACATAGATGATAAATATTAGATGTTATATCATGTTTGTTAATTGTTATGCAAACCTGTATATTCCTACATTTTTTGTGTGTTTAGTTGATCTTGATTTCTGAGCAAGATCTGCTCAGATCTCCCATACTGTTTATGAACCAGGTGATTTATCTTCACATCTTGGCTAATTCCTGCTCTGCATCCTTTGAAGCTATGATGTCATATGCAGCTGCTTCTCTGTATATTCCAGTTGCATCCATCATCCAAGGCCTGGCTGAAATACCACTTCCTCTGTGGGCTCAAGAGCACAGAGCAAAACCTAAACCAGTCCTTCTGGACACCCTTTCTTCACTTACCTCTCTATGAATTGGCCTCATTCTCTCCTCAAGCTGAGAGGGAAGCCCTTAAGAAAAAAAATGTAGTATCTTGGTGGAACCCTCTCCCTACAATTCCAGGCACTGTTTAATGAGGGCTAGATAACAGAGCATTTACTTCCCAAATACCTCCTTACCATACCTAATGTCTATTTGGTGCTGATCCCTTTATTGTGAACTCAGTCTTCCAATTGTAAAATTAAAACAGTGCTCCCATACCAAAGCAAATCTCTGTAACAAAGAGGCTCCGTGAATGTGCCATATTGTGAGCACAGTGCCCAAGTTCGCTGTGAAAGCAACGATGTGCTTGTTGCATCCTGTCTTGATTGTTCCTCATGAAGAATTGGTGCAGCTGTGGAACAGAGTCCCTTTCACAGCCTTCTGGACTGAAATGCTTAGGGGAAAAACACATGCTTAAGCTGAAAGAACAGCTTTCTCTCCATTTGGATCCATCAACATTTACTAATGTTTGATTTGAGGCAAACCCATGGAGGGGTTGAAGGGTTGGGAGAGAATTGGTATGGAAGTGGGCCCAGAGCTCAATCCAACACAGTCCCGGCTCGAATGCATTTAAGTTTACAAATGCACGTGAAGCTTCCTTGCAAGGGACTGGCTCAGGGTGGGGCTCAGCATATTTCAGTGGATTTTATTCCAGAACTAGGGGTATAGCTTGGTGGTAGAGCAAGCCTTTTTTTTTTTTTTTTTGCCTAGCAGGCATGAGGCCCTGGTTCAATCCCTAGCACCACAAAAATAAATAAATAAATGTGTTAGCTTTGCACCAGTGTCATTGCTATCAACATACCCCCCAAAAAAACAAACAAAAAACAAAAAAACTTAGAGAAGGAAAAATTTACTGGGGGCTCACAGTTTCAGAAGTCTCAGGCCATAGATGGCTGACTCCATTGCTCCAGGCCCATGTGAGGCAGAACATCATGGTGGAAGGGCCCAGTGGAGAAAAGTTGCTCAGCTCATGGCAGCTAAGAAGCAGAGAAAGGCAAGTGGAGAAAGAGCCACAGGGAAGATGAACCCCTTCAGGGCACCTCCACCTTCTCTAACAACATCCCATCTGCCTAAAGTTACCAGTCAGTCCCTTCAAACTAGGATGGACTTACTAGGTTACGATTCTCACAATCCAGTCATTTAACCTCCAAACTTTCCTCATACCTCATACCCAAACTACAACAAATAAATCAGAAATATCCTATAATGGACACATGTTTCACTCACTGGAAGACCTAAGGGACTGTCCCATGCAGCCTGGGGTTGATAGCACCAAATGCCAGGTGCACAATCATGTTAGTATGTTAGAGGAAGATTGCTACCTTCAGTCAAGGGGAAACAAGGACCAGGGCTCTCTTCTTGTCCTTGATTTTGTATTTCATGCGCTATCACAGACAAAGGAGAGAAAGTCGAAATTATAAAACCTAATTGTGGATAAGTATGACTTGTCTCAGGTGCCCATGAACAGCCCGGCAGCTCCTTACCATGTTCCTGACACCCACAGCCCCAAAGTCCCCAGGGTCAGCTCTGTCCGGGAGCATAGTTTGAGAGACAGCTCTCAGATAAAGCAACCACTGAGGATTCCAACAGAAAGTGTGTGTGACCTGAGAGAGAACAGCAAGAAGGGCCAGTTCCCAAGATGGTTCAGGCCATCTCACCAATCCACTATAAGACCTGATGCTGAAGCAGCCCAGTCCCCTGACCTCCCTAATGCAGGATCCCTTCAGGGGGATCAGGCAGGCCATCCACATAGCACCAGGACATACTTGAGTCACTATGACTTGGTCTTCTCTTCTATCTTCTTGGACAGTTCCTTGATTAACACTGGAAACCTCCAGGAGGCTTCTTGCTCTCTGTGTTCATATCCAGATTTGGTACATTTTTCTTTATTAAATGCTTTTTTGTTTGTTTGTTTTCCACGTTGCCTCAGGACAATTTCCAGAGACTTAAAATGTTTGTTTGTTTGTTGTTTATGACCTGCACCAATTATGGTTGTTTGGTTCATGAAGCTTCTCATTTCATTTTGGAAGATATGTTTCAATATTCGTGTATGTTCTATATTTTTACTTCCTTTATACTGGAAGAAATCCCAGGGTCTCTTAAAGCCCTGCTCACCCACTGGGCCTAGTCATAAAACTTCATACAATTTTATCAATTGAAAATTTAAAAATCAATTTAATCAATCACTGCCTCCCCATGATGAACAAGGACATAGAGAGGAGTGGTCACCCTGGGAGAACTTCACTGACCATGTCCTCAGGACATCTGTTTGGACGTGAAGCCTGTTTCAGAGCGTGCTGGGCCTCCAGAAGCAGGCCGGCAAGACAGGCCATTTCCTTCTCAATTCTGTACAATCACTCATTAAGTGTGATCCTGAGTCCTTGCTATCCCTTCCACAGTGCAGCTGCTCAGCCCACAAGCTGCCCAGTATCCCCCAGAATATCCCCCAGGTGCCACGAGTAACTGCCAGAACTTGCAAGTCTTGGGCCTGTCTATTCGGGAGGTCTCCCCTCTGGCCACGTGACTTCCGAAAACCCTGTTGCAAAATGCCTGCTCCTCTGAACACCAGCTTACAGACCACCCGCAGGGCCAGGGCCGCTTCGGGAATGAAAATCACATGTCCTTTCACAAGCCATTCCCTGGTCAGCCTCCAAAGGATGGAGTCAGGCTGCTACCACAGGGATCTCAGCAACAGGACTTGCAGTACCACCAGAAGACATCCGGGCCAATGATAAGGGTTGCCACCTTCTGACAGCTGCCCTGTACTCCTGATTTGGTTTGCTGAGTGGTCAGGGGTGAGGTAGCTGGAGGGAAGTCTCATCTTCCATTGACAGTCCTTTCCAACCCCTGCAAGTACCTTTCCCAAGTCCACTGCAAAGATCTAGTGGCTGATTTTTCTCTCCCACCATCTCTCAGAATTTGCATTGCAATTTGATGCATACAGCTTAATTTGGGAAGATGTGTTTTAATGTTAGATTATATTCTATATTTTTATTTCCTTTATAATAGAAGAAATTCCAGTGTCTCTTATAGTCCTGCTAACCCACTGGGCTTAGTCGTCCAACTTCATACAGTCAGGCGTGGTAGTGTACAACTGTAATCCGGGTGGCTCGGGAGGCTGAGGCAGGAAGATCTCGAGTTCAAAGTCAGCCTCAGCAAAAGTGACGCACTAAGCAACTCAGTGAGATCCTGTCTCTAAATAAAATATATAAAAGGGCTAGGGATGTGGCTCAGGGATCGAGTGCCCCTGAGTTCAATCCCAGTACCAAAAAAACAAACAAACAAACAAACTTCATACAATTCTATCAATTGAAAAATTTGAAATTTATTTAATCAATCACTGCCCTCCCACAGTGAATAAGGTTATAAGGAGGAGTGGTCACCCCGGGAGAATGTCAGTGACCACATTCAGACAGGACCCCTGTATGGACTTGAAGTCTAAACCAATTTGAAGAAAGTTTCTGAAATCAAAATGGGGCTGAAGAGGGGCAAACTACACAACAGTCTCACAAAAGAGGCCAGCCCTCAGTCCCCTGAATAATGTACCTTTGCAAAAAGACCTTATCCCCAAACCACCCCTTCTTCCTTTCCAGCTCCCTGCCTCCTACCCTTCCACTCCCAAATCTGCTCACACAGCCCAGACTCCACCCATGTCATGTTCTTGCATGTCTCTGGGCTTTTGCTCATGATGTTTTCACAAGGGGAAACTACTCATTCTTAAAGACTCTTCCAAAACCTCCTCCAGGAACCTTTCCCCAAATTCCCAGATGGACCCCATTCTCTGTGCACACTGCACTTAGGGCTGGCATATCTGCCTCCCCAACAAGTGAAGGGACTCTTGGGGTCTGGACTGTGTCTCATATGTCTCTGTCTTCCCCATAGCTCTAAACACAGCAGTACAAAAACCTCGGCTGAAGCCGGGCACGGTGGTGCACGCCTGTAATCCCAGTACTTGGGAGGCTGAGGCAAGAGGATCCCGAGTTCAAAGCCAGCCTCAGCCATGGCGAGGCACTTAGCAACTCAGTGAGACCCTGTCTCTAATAAAATACAAAAAAGGGCTGGGGAGCCAGGCGCGGTGGCGCACGCCTGTAATCCCAGCACTTTGGGAGGCTGAGGCAGGAGGATCTCGAGTTCAAAGCCAGCCTCAGCAATGGCGAGGCACTTAGCAACTCAGTGAGACCCTGTCTCTAAATAAAATACAAAAAAAAAAATGGGCTGGGGATGTGACCCAGTGGTCGAGTGCCCCTGAGTTTAATCCCCGGTACCACAAAAAAAAGGGGGGCTGGGGATGTGGCCCAGTGGTCGAGTGCCCCTGAGTTCAATCCCCGATACAAAAAAAAAAAAAAAAAAAACCTGGCTGAATGAAGTTATTAAAGACACGCCCAACCATAAAAAAAAACTTTCAAACAAGACCTCAGAGATTTCAAAGATTTCAGAGATTTTGGACATGAGTCCCAAGAAAGCCACTAACTCTTTAAATACCCTGAAATAAAGTCAGAAATACCAGACTTAGGGAGACTCTTTATTCAAAAATAGCGGACAAGAGCAGACAGAGAACATTAGCATGTAGACTTCCCTCTCAGGGTTCCTCACTCTCCAGGGAGCCCCTTGGGAAGAAAGCCCACCCCACCCCCACCATAGAAGGCCCTGTGAGGGCCCAGACCCACTCTACCCACACCAGCTTCAGAACCAAAACAGAGAAGACAGGCGGATCTGCAGGTCGCACATGGCTCCTGGGGATCCCCAGTCTCTCTCACTCCCCCAGCCTTTCTGGCAGTGGATCTGTCTGGGCTCCCCACCAGGAGGACTCAGGGTTCCACAGCACATAACAGCTGCCAAATGCCCTCACCTACCCCTTCTACCTGGGTGTGGGCAGGGGCCAGGGTTGGGCAGGAGATGGGGTCAGGGTCACAGCTGGAGAGGGGTCAAGGGCAGGGCTGGGGCTGAGACAGGGCAAGATTCTGAGAGGGAATGGCTAGAGACAAGGTGGACCAGCACAGGGGAGTGAAGGGTTCAGCAGAGGATGATTTTCATGCCCAGCACACAAGTCCTAGGCTTGTCACCATCTCTTACTGGCCCAAGGAAGAGTGAAGAGCTTGAGTGGGCAGCCTGAGTCCCAGTCAGGCAACAGGCCAGTCTCCAGGGACTGTCAGACTGAATGGGTGGGATGCAGCCACAGCAGACCAGACAGTAATGACATCCAGCCACCAGTTCTCACAGCCCCAGGAACATTCTTCCAGCTTGTCTGGCAGGGTCTTCTGTCTAGTGGGCTCTCACAGCAGCTGATCAGTGCGTTTGCTGCGCCACACCACCAGGCCAGCCATGGCCACAGTTAACAGGACAGGCACCACAATCAGTGGGATGAGCACCTCATCTGGGGGGTCCTCCCAGTGGGTCCTGTCCACCGTACAGTTGGAAAAGAACTGCCGGTGGACACCAGTGATGAAGCCCTGGGCCAGTGGATTGGGCCAGTAACAGCCCACAACATTAGTCTCCACCTCGGTGCAATTGGTGAAACTCTCATAGTACCTGCAAAGGCAGAAAGTGAGATCACAATGCTCCCCAAGTCCCCGCATGCCTGCCCTGACCCCAAGCCAACAGGACAGGTGGGAAATGTTCCAGGCACCTATTCAAAGTGTGGCCTTGGAAGCCACTTCCACACTCCCAGCTACACGGGTCATCTATATCTATGCCCTTCTGTCTGCATCTCCTGCCCACATCTGTAACCATACCTGCCCCCTTGAGGACATGAGCTCCTAGAGCCCAAGGTTTTGGCCCACCCCCAACACCCAGCACCACCCTGGTCTGCCCAGAGGACATGCCAAGCCCTGCTTTTCCAGGGCCAAAAGATACCTGGGCCCACAGTCACATGGACCTGCAAGGCCCTCATCATCCAGGGACACCCTAGGATCCAAAAGTAGGGTCTGTCTGAGGCCAGGACCAGTAGCCTCCTAACCAAGTCAACCTGGTCTCCTCTTACACCAAGTGGCATTGGGGAGTGTCAGACCTCTGAGCCTCACCCACCTCTGACTCCTGCTGGGAAGCTGCCTCTCTCTGCCCCATCTGGCAGGAAACATGCATCTCAAGGGGGTTCCCTGTTCATATGATCAAACATGGTGTTATGGTTTGGATGTGAGGTATCCCCCAAAAGCTGTGACAATGTGAGAGGATTCAGAGGGGAAATAATTGGGTTGTGAAAGCCTTAACCCAATCAGTGAATTAATCACCTCATGGGATTACTTGAGTACTAACTGAAAGTAGGTAGGGTGTGGCTGGAGGAGGTGGGGCATTGGGGGCGTGGCTTTGGGGTATATATTTGTATCGGGCAAGTGAAGTCTCTCTGCTTTCTGATTAACATGTGAGCTGCTTCCCTCTGCCACACTCTTCCACTGTGATGTTCAGCCTCACCTGGAGCCCCAAGGAATGGAGCTGGACTTCTATGGACTGAGACCTCAAATAAACTTTTCCTTTTCTACAATTGTTCTGGCTGGATCTTTTAGTCACAGCAATGAAAAAGCTGATTAAAATCTATGGGAAGGGCTCTCAGAAAACCACCCATCATGAACCTTGTCTGTCCAGTAGGCATGTTCTGGACAGTTCTTGAAGCTGACTAAGGACCATGGCTAACTGGACTGAGTTCAGCCTGATGTATATAAGGATTTTCCAACAGCCACCTGACCTGGAATTTAGTAAGGAGCCTCTGAAGATGATGACCATCTTGCTGTTAGGATCTTCAGGGCTGACAATGGCAGCCATCCATTCAAGATGCTCTGGAAGAAGCTGGGTGGACACCTGCCAAGAGCCGGCAGCTCCCACACAGAGCAGCACTTTCCCACGCCTGTGCTGCAGATGCACGACAGACACAGGAGAAGGAGGGTCCTGGCTCAGCTTTCCCATGAGGTCAGGCAATAGGCCCACCTCCTCCTTTCTGTATTGTTCCAAGAGGGAGTGGCTAACCTGTCCCATCAACAGGAAAGGGCTGCTTCCTGCAAGAAGCTTCCTACACAGATCAACATCTGAGTCTGGATCTCACAAAGAGCCCTCCTGAGCTATCCTTTCTTGGGCAGGGTTGAGAAGCCTGGTCACAGTCACCCAAGCAGACTCCCGACTGATTCCACCAGGCTCCTGACTCATCCCAGGCTAGGTTACAGCACCTAGGCTGTAACAAGCCCATATACCTACGCCTTCCTAGGTAACCCTCTTCAGCCTCAGACATAATGCAGCCCCTGGATGTGACCAGGCTCTGGGAGCACCTCAACAGCCAGGTCCATGGGAAAATCCTTTGGTCCCCTGAAGTCCCAGTTTCCACTGTCCACCCACTCTGCTCCACCAGGTGATCTGGGACAGGGAAATCATCACTACTCTGAAAAATCCTTTGTCTCAAAGTGCCTGGCATCTTGATGTGATGAGAACAACATGCTGTAACTCTCATGACTCCAGATCTGTCCATTGAACTGCTGCCCAGAAATACTGCCAATGACAACTAACCACAAGGCTGTACAGCTGAGCCAGACAGGCCTGTGGGTGAGCAGGGCCCTGGGCAGCTGGTAGGCAGAGTGTAGGTGGATTTGCAGGTGAGCTGGGGGGGTGGGGGCATGGGAGGGACTGAGGGCCAGGGAAGGGTGTGGGTGGGGCCATGGGCAGTGTGGGTCAGGGCACCACACCTCTCAGGGCACTCACACTATGAACTCAGACAGGTTGCACCACTTCCAGACGTCCACCTTATGCATCATGTCTGCGAAGGCCTTCCCACACAGGGGCAGCCGTTCCAGCATCCGAGTCTCATTGCAGCCGCACACTCGGGCACACTCACCTGGGAAAAGGAAAGCATGAGAATTCTACTGACTCACATGGGGGTGGGGGGTGCCCCAGGGACTCTGGCAAGTACAACCTCTCGCAGCACCTCCTGATGTCCCCTCATAGACCAGCAACTCTTCTCTCAGCCCTGACCTCCCATCTCCCAGAAAGGAGACCCACCCAGGAGCTGTCAAGTTTGCCTCTTCATCACAGCAATTATGCAGGGAGCAAGCAGCAGTAAGAGTCCTCAGAAGGTAAGGAGGGGTCCTAGGCATACCAGTAATGGCCAGGAGGCTCCAGCTCCAACCCAAGGGTGGTGGATGCCTGCAACAGTTCTTAAAAGGGATCTGAGATCTGGGGACCATCCCATGGCCTGTAGGAGCAGCAGAGTAGAGTTCTGACCTGGGAAGGACCACCCAACCATGTACAAGCCCCACTTTGATCTAAGGAGACCTGAGTCTGAGGCAGCTCCTTGCCCCAGAATTTTCCAGTTGGCCTTCCCAGCAGCTTCCCACAAAACATCTCATCCCCTTCAACCTTGCGTCTTTACCCCACACACTTTCCCATCAGGAACATCTTTCCCCACTACACAGGGACCTCCTATCCTCCAGGACCCATCCCACATCATGGTCATCCCACTTCCTGGTGAAGGACCTACCAGCTCCAAGTCTTCCTTCACCTTCACTCAACCCTTGCTTTGCACGTTATCATATAATCAAAGGAGAGTCCATGTGTATGTGCCCTGGTGTGTGTGTGTGTGTGTGTGTGTGTGTGTGTGTGTGTGTGTGTGTGTTTAGCCCTGCTGTCTATGTCCTGGCAACCAGTGTTGGGTTATAGGAGAGACCGTGGAAGGGAACAGGAAGGAAGCTCCAGCCTGGAATGGGACAGATCTGCCTCACACAGCTGCACTGGTTATAAGCTCTACCTCAGTTTCCCCATCCTTAAAGAGGGAAACAGGCCCATGAGGCTCTTGAGTTTGCTAAATCAAGTCCTGCACCCACTGAGGACCCATCTTTATGAAGCCTTTGCTACTGGTGTTTTGTAAATTGCTCACTGCTTTCCCCTCCTTTAGCAAAAATCTGTCAGGGGAATGAATGAATGATACTTTCCCAGAGGGCAAGCACATCAAGATCCTGTATTCTCTCTTTTGCAGCTCAACTGGGCACCAAGAAGGTATTGAATAAATCACCTCCATATGGAAATGGTGTGTTCATACCAGCTCATATTATGGTACAGCAACCTACTCTATTGGACCACAGTACCCCAGCCACCACAAAGGAGGCCACAGCCCTCCTGATTTTCATGCCAGGGAAGGTTCTGGGACCCCCTAGGTTCTAGTACAAACGCTTGGGACATGGGTAGAGTTGAGATGTTGGGCTCACAGACTTGAGGGAAGTGGAGTGCCCACCTCACCTCCACTCACAAGAGGAAGATTGCACAGGGGTCATCACCAGTGAAATGGAACAGGCAGACAGGTACCAGTGGATATTCGAGAAGACCTCTGTGGGAACTCTAGTCTCCCTTTTTGTCCATAGGACAGTGAAGTGTGGCCCACGACCCCAGGGAACCACAGGATGGGGCAGGAGGGTATGCACACAGGCCTGACTCAGCTTTGGGCCCCTGCCACCAGTAGGCAGACAGTGGGACAGAGACTGGCTGTGTTCCCCCAACATGGCCCACTGGCCCAGGGCTCAGCATCCTGTCTCTTCCAGAACACACAGCATCTTGGCCCTCTGTGTTTTCTGCCCATCATCCCCTTGTTCACCTGTCCCACCAGCACACCTGCAGGCCCAGCTCATGTAATAGCCCACGACATCCCTGCTCCCCATCTCTCCAGAAGGAAGGCCACCCCACAACCCCTCACCTCGCCCTGACCTCACACCCGCCCCAGGAACTGGATTTTACTACCGCTGTTGTCATGGCTGTGCCTCATGTGTCTATGTCTGTGTGTCTGTGTGTCTATGTGTTTGGGTGTGTGAGTATGTCTATGTCTGTATGGCTGTATAAGACTGTGTGTCTCCATGTATGCATCTGTGTTCCCTGTGTACTGCATATCTGTGTATCTACATGTATCTATGTCTGTGTGTTTGGGTGTATGTATCTGTGTGTGTCTATGTATCTGTGTTTGTGTGTCTGTGTATGTGTGTGTCTGCATAGGTCTCTGTGTGTATATCTATGTGTGTCCATGTGTTTGTGTTTATGTGTCTGTGTGTCTGAGCCTGTGTGCATCTGTATGTGTGTCTGCTGTATGTGTCCATGTGTCTGTGTGTGTATCTATGTGTATGTCTGTGTGTCTTGTGTGCATGTCTATGTGTCTGTGTGCCTAAGTGTGTATCTGTGTGCATGTCTGTTGTGTCTGTGTATGTGTGTGTGCACGTGCACGTGGTGTGTTTCTCCTCTATCCTCAGCTCAAGTCTGACCCTGGGAGATTCCCCAGCAGTGTTTACTCAATAAATTAAAGGAACCTAGGTCTGGGGTTGTGGCTCAGTGGCAAAGCACTTGTCTCGCACATGTGAGGCACTGGATTTGATCCTCAGCACCACATAAAAATAAAAATTAAAAAAATAAATAAATAAAGATACTGTGTCTATCTATAACTTGAAAAATTAAAGATATTTAAAAAAAAAAAAAAAAAAAGGAGCCCAGGACTCTAGTCGTCAAAGCAGAGTGAACTGTGGGCAAAGTAACTGATGCCCAGGAGAGAAATCAGTGCCCTGGACAGCCAGTCCTGCCCCTTTTCCTGCCCCACACTTCACTGGCAGGAGCCGATGGAGACTGACTTTCCCCCATCCACCAGAGGTCAGTGAGCTCCACGCTGATGTCCCTTTCACTTTCCAGAGCCCACCAGACATATGGACACATACATATGGCCCAGCTGGTGTCCCACAGCCATCTCAAAGCATGGGTCTTTCTTTCCATACAAACAAGATCAAAGAGGCCACATTACCCAACCCAAATCCTACACTTATTAGAGACAGCCTAGATGACCCTGATACCTGGCCATGACCCACAGCTTCTGCTGGATGCCACCTGCAGCAGCAGTATGGAATTGTTTAAAGCCTATCCAAGCCTCAGCATATCCTTATGAAAGAGACAAGCAGATTGAATTCCATGTCCAGGTGTATGGCAGATCTCTAGACCCACTTCCTGCTGAAAACAACCAAAAGCCCTGGATAAAATATAAACAGTATACTCATAAAGTCATCAAAATGACACGATAGGAAGAATTATCAAGCCAAAGACTAGATGCAGTGGAACCCAGAGCCATGGGATTGTTTTTGTCTGGAATGTGTCTGCTCAATCTAGAAAATGGGAGAGATGGGGGCTGGGGTTGTGCCTCAGTGGTAAAGTGCTTGCGTTGCACATGTGAGGCACTGGATTCAATCCTCAGCACCACATATAAACAAATAAAGGTATTGTGTCCATCTACAACTAAAAAAATTTTTTTTTAAGAAAATGGGACAGGGGCTAGGGTTGTGGCTCAGTGGTAGAGCGCACGACTAGCATGCGCACGGCCCGGGTTCAATCCTCAGCACCACATAAAAGTAAACGCATTGTGTACAACTAAAGCAAATAAATAAATATTAAAAAAAAAAAAAAACAAAGAAAATGGGACAGATGAAGCCCAAGATGGAGGTGTAATGGAAGGCCCCCAGTAACTAACATCCAGCAAGATATAAGCCAGAAATAACTTCACCCTCAGCCAACTTGGAGGATAGTACCTGGGCATGGGCAGAACAGGAGGAACCCCCTCTGAGAAGACACAATGCAGGCCAATCTTCTTGTGGATTCACCGCCTAAATTCACATGACCTGGATCTACCTAGGGAAAACCCAGGTTACACGTCAGCTTAAACTGACAATGGACGGGATCCAGCAGAAGCAAATTCAGTCCCTTTCTAGAGAGAGGAGCCATGACTGCAGTCCTCATAAAATCACAACCCACCTTCCAAGAAAGATGGGTAGCTCACAGTGAAACACCAACTAAGTATTGCCTCAATAAAAAGAGTCACCAATAGGTGACTCCTTCTCATATGTGGCACATATCAAATGGAGAACATTATTCAGGAAAGCCTTTACATCTCAGAACAGTGAGCCTGTGACATTTAAGCCACAACCTGCTCCCACCAATCCCCAGTTCCAGTTGTAAAGGCTCTGTTCCAAGTAGGTATAAATATTGGGGAGAAGGGGCTCTGTCTGTTCCAGCTCCCAGTCTAGGGCCACAATTTCACCCTAAAAGAGGCAGACACATATCCTCCTGAGCTCCATGTCATAGGAGGTCTCTTTATTATGGGCAGATGAGGCCAGGATGACTGGTACTCCCTTCCCATCCAGTGGAGGCTCTGCCCCAGGCATGGCAAGCCAATAATACCACCAGCTCACAGGTAGGGTAGAGGGTCCTCAATGGGAGGAACAAGCCAAATAGACCAGGAGGCACAATCTAGTACCTTTTCATAGAACAGAGAGGTCACTCCGATAGAAACAGGCTATTGGCTCAACCCCAAGTTCAGTACCGTGAACCAAGGTCTTGCCCAGAGGTTAAGGACAGATAGATTATCTCCACATCTCTGGCAAAGAGGACTAACTATACTGGAACAGAGCACCAGCATATGCCTAAGGTCATTGTCAAAAAAACAAGGGAGTTTTAGTAATAAGGCATTAAGAGGGGCTGGCGGCTCCGCTATACAAAAAACAACAAATGAAATGGTAGACCAAGTGGAAGTTTAACAAAAAGAACCAGGAGAGAACCCTGCTGGAACACCACTTATCCCCACAGGTCCTAAGAGGCATGCACTGCAGGAGCTACCCCATGCAGGGCCCAGCAGGGCAAGATGTGAGGAAGACAGGAAAGCACTCCCCAAGTCATACAGATCCACTGGCTAAAAGTGGGGCCTTACTAACTCATGGGGCATAAGCACGACTTCTAACTAAGTACTAGCTGACCTGTAAGCCACACTGCTCCAAGGCAGAATCCTCGGAAGCCTGGCAATTTTTTAAAATGCCATTCATTCCAGAGAGTCTGTCAGACTGTTCATATGCCCAAGGCTGCACCCCTCCAGAAAGACTGAAGAGGGAACTTCCAAGGTTGTAGTCTTTGGCAAAACTTGGAGCAAAATTGTAAATTCATTAGACTGTCAACTAAGTCTCTGCAAAGCCCAAGAAATATATATAGCTAAGTAAGAATAGTGAAGTATAAATAGTAAAGTAAGAAGTATAAATAGTAAAAATTTTGAAAGACATAAAAACATCTTGAGAACAGAAAAAAAAAGATTCATTCAAGGGAACCCCAACATGATTGACAGCTGGCTTCTCAGAAGAAACCATGGAGCCCAGAAGCAGTGAGGTGACATATTGTGTTTTAAAAAAACTGTCAATCAAGAATTTTATATTCAGGGATCCTAATTAGAATAAGTTATACTCCATGTATGTATAATATGTCTAAATACATTCTACTGTCATGTATATCTAAAAAGAACAAAATTTTTAAAGAAAAATAATAATGATGATGATAACCATGGGTAAATAGCAGAAAAATCAACAAAGGGAAGGAAGGAAGGGAAAGAGATGAGGAAGGAGAGGTAATCAGGTCTGAATTAGAATAAGATATGTTCCATGTGTGTATAATTATGTCAAAATAGATTCTACTGTTGTGTATAACTAAAAAAGAACCAATAAATTTTTCAAAACAAAATGTATTCAGCTACGTATCTTTCAAAAACTTAAAGTGAAATAAAGATATTCTCAGATAAACAAAACAATAACATCAGTAGCAGACCGATGTTACAAGAAATGCTAAAAAAAGGGCTGGAGATATAGCTCAGAATAGAGTGCTTGCCTAATATGCATGAAGTCCTGGGTTCAATCCGCAGCACCCAATTAAAAAAAAATACTAAAGGAGGTCCTTCAGACTGAAAGAGAGTGGCAACTGATAGGAATTTCAATGCAAATGGAGCAGAAAAAAAGCACTGGTCAAGACTATGCCCTTATGAAACACTGGTTAAAGACCTATTTCTCCTTAATCTCTCAGCAGTAAAAGTAGAACAGAAAAACAAAAATGATGTGAAACTTCTCTTAAAAACATCTAATAAATTTTAAAAGATTGAAATCATACAATGCCTCTGACCACAATGGATTGAAATTAGAAATCACAAACAGAAAAAACTTCGGGAAATTCACAAAAAAATAAACAACACATTCCTAAATAACCAATAGATCAAAGAAGATTTCATAACAGAAACTAGATAATACTTTGATATGAATCAAATTTAAGACACAATATATAAAAACTTAAAAGGATTCAGCTAAAGTAGTGTTTAGAGGAGAAAATGTAGCAGTAAACATCTACATTAAAAAAAAAAAATGACCTCAAATCAATTATCTGAACTTTCACCTTACCACACTGGATAATGAAGAACAAACTAAGCCTAAAAAGAACAGAACAAAGAGGGGGAAATAAGATCAGAGGAGAAATTAGTGAAGTAGAAAACAGAATATAATAAATGAAATCAACAAAAGGAAAAGCTTGTTCTTTTAAAAAATCAGCAAATTGACAAAACCTTTAGCTGAGAAAAAAAAAAAAAAGGAACAAATTACTGAATCAGGAATGAAAGACAGATAATACCACAACAGCTCCTTCCATAAACGAGAACAAAAAATTATAGGCAAATACTATGAAAAATTATATGCCGGGCTAGGATTGTGGCTCAGCAATAGAGTGCTTGCCTCACATGTGCGTGGCCCTGGGTTCGATTCTCAGCACCACGTAAAAAATAAATAAATAAAATAAAGGTAAAAAATTTTTTTAAAAATCAAATTTATTAAAAAAAGAAAGAAAGAAAAATTATATGCCAACAAATTGGCATAAATGAAATAGAAAAATTCCTAGTAAGACATTATATTGGATCAAACTGTGTCCCCTAAAAAAAAAAATATGTTGAAGTCCTAACCTCAAGGACCATAGAATGTGACCTTATTTGGAAATAAGGTCTTTGTAGAAATAATAAAGTTGAAATGAGGCCATTAGAGTAGGCCCTAATCCAATACAACACATATCTATGAAAAGGAGAAATACGAACACGGAGACAGACATTCACGGGTGGGCGGGGGGAGGGAAGAGGCGGATGTGAAGACACAGGGGAAGAAGATGGTGATGAGAAGATGGAGGCAGAGATCAGAGTAATGCGGCCACAAATCAAGGAGTGCCTGGGGCCACCAGAAGCTAGGAAGAGGCAGGGAAGGAGCACAGCACTGTGAACCCCTTGAGTTTTGACTCCTAGCTGCCAGAACTCTAAGAAAAGAAATTTATGTTATTTTAATCACCCAGTTTATAATGCTTAATGACAGCCCTAGGAAGCTATTAAAGACATAAATTACTGAAATTGACTCAAGAATAAATAAAGTCTGAATAGACCTATAGCAAATAAAGAGACTAAATTAGTAATTTTTAAACTTTCCATAAAGATAATCCCAGGCTCAGTTTGCTTCACTAGTGAATTCTACCAAATATTTAAGGAAGAATTAGTATAAACCATTCACAAAGTCTTCAGAAAATAGAACAGGCATCCTTACTTTTCCACATTCTAACTCATTCTACACTGCCAGTTTTATCCTGATGTCAAAGCCAAAGACATTCCCCAAAAAGTACAGGCCAATATCTCTTAGGAACACAGATGCAAAAATCTTCAACAAACACTAACAAAGTGAATTCTGCAACAGATAAAAAGCACAGTCCACCATGACCAAGTAGAATTTAGCTTAAGAATATGAAGGTAGCTGGGTGCCGTGGCGCATGCCTGAAATCCCAGTGTCTCAGGAGGCTGAGGCAGGAGAATCACGAATTCTAAGCCAGCCTCAGCAAAAGTGAGGTGCTAAGCAACTCAGTGAGACCCGTCTCTAAATAAAAACATGATATAGGGCTGGGGATATGACTCAGTGGTTGAGTGCCTCTGAGTTCAATCCCAGTACCAAAAAAAAAAAAAAAAAAAAAAAAAAGAAGTAGTTCAATATACAAAACCCCATCAATGAATACAGCACATTAATAGAATGAAGGGGAAAAAAAAAAAAACACATGATCATCTCAATTGATGTATAAAAAGCATCTGATAAAATCAAATGATTTTCCTTATTAAAATAAAACATTCAACAAATTAGGAATAGAATAGAATGTCCTCAACATGAGAAAGACCTATGAAAAACCCAGAGATAACATCATACTCAGTGGTGAAAGACTAAAAATTTTTCCCTTAAAATCAAGAAAAGATAATGATGTCTGTTTTCACCACTTCTATTAAACAAAGTACTGGAAGTTCTAGCCAAAGCAATTAGGAAAGAAAAGAAATAAAAGTCATCCAAGTTGGAAAGGAAAGTGTAAAACTATCTCCATTCACAAATATCATGATTTTATTTGTAGAAAATGCTCAAGGATCCACACAACAAAAACTGTTAGAGATAATAAACTAATTCAGCAAAGCTGCAGAATACAAAATCAACATGAAAAATAAATTGTATTTATATACATTAACAATCCAAAAAGGAAATTTAAAAATAATTTTATTATAATACAATAAAAAATTAAATTATTGGTTATAAATTTAACAAAAATGCCAAGACCTATACTCTGTAAACTGTAAAACATTGTTGAAAGAAATTAAATAAGACCTAAATAAATGGAAAAATATCCCATGTTCATGAATTGGAACACTTAATATTATTAAGATGTCAATATTATCTAAAATGATCTACAGATTTAAAATCACAGCTAGCCCTTTGCAATAATTGATAAACTCATGCTAAAATTATTATGGAAATACCAAAAACCCAAAATACCCAAAACAACCTTGAAAAAGAGGAATAAAGTTGTAGAATTTACAGGTCCTAATATCTCAACTTATAACAAAGCTATAGTAATCAACAGAGTGGTACTGGCATAAGGCTACACCTATAGATTAATGAAATAGAATTGAGAGTCCAGTAATCATCCCACACATTATGACAGATCAATTTTCTACAAGGTCACCAAGACAACTCATTATGGAAAGAACAGTCTTTTCAACAAATGGTCCTGAAACAACTGGATGTATACATACAAAGGAATAAAACATTGGACCCCTTCTTCACGTCATAACAAAAATTAACTCAAATGGACAACAGACCTATATGTAGAGCTAAACTATAAAAACTGTTAGAAGAAAATACAGGAGTGAGTCTCTGTGTCCTTGAACAACACAGAGCTTTTTCGTGTTGACATCAAAAGAACAAACAACAAAGAAGAAAAAAATAAAGTGGCTGCATCAAAATTTTAAAATGTTGTGCCTCAAAGGAAGCTATCAAAACAGTGAAAAACAACCCACAAAATGGGGGGGGGGGGGAATATATGAAAATCATATGTCTGATAGGAGACTTGGATATACAATAATATATAAAGAACTCTTACTACTCCATGATAAACAAATGGCCAACAACCACATGAAAAGGATGATCTACATCATTATCATCAGGGAAATAGAAATCAAAATTACAATAAGATATCACTTTAGATATACAAGAATGAATATAATTTAAAAGACAACAACAAATTGTTGGGTTAAACAGTAATCAGTGCCTGGGAAAGCTTGCAGTGAGAAAAAAAGGTCTCTACAATAATATGGTAATGAGGAAATGGGGAGGGAGAGCTGGCCTCTTCCCTCATCTGCACTTCCTGGGAAAGGATCTGAAGAGAGTGACCTTGCTTGTAAAGTAAAAGAATGCACTCATAAAACATCTGAAGAAAGCCACCTGCACAGTGGGCATGCAACCCAGCCTATATATTCCCCCTGTGGCCCTCCACTGTATCCCAGCTGGCCACTGCCAAGGAATAAGTAAGCAATAAAATGTCCAAAACCTCTCCATTGAGTCCTCCAAGTTCTGTCTTGGGGATTACTAAATAGGCGTGGGTCCTTTACAGGCCTGGGGTTGAACACAAGTATTGGTGAGAACATGCAGAAATTGGAACTTTCATGTACTATTAATTAGAAAGCAAAATGATGCAGCCACATTTAAAAATGGTCTAGCAGTTTCTCAAATGTTAACATAGAGTTACAGATGACCTTGCAATCTGCTCCTAGATGTATATCACACACGTTCCCATAACAGTTTTTACATAAAGGTTTAAGTGGCATTGTTTGTAAGAGCTAAAAGTGGAAATAGTCCAAATATCCATCAATTGACAAATGGATAGATAAAATGTGGTATATGGACATACATGCAATATAGATAGAATTGCATAATATCATTTGTCCACGGAAGAAATGAAAGTTTTTGTCCACAAAGGAAGAAGTACTAACAATGCTACAACATGAATACCTTGAAATTATTAAGTAAGAGGAGCTAGGGCTGTGGCTCAGTGGTAGAGCACTTACCTGGCATGTATGAGGTCTGGGTTCAATTCTCAGCACCACATATAAATAAAAATAAAGTTCCATCAACAACTAAAAGAAATATATTTTTAAAAAAATTAAGTGAGAGAAGTTAATCACAAATACCATATACTGTGTGATTCCATTTATAAGAAATGTAGAGAACAGGTTAATATATAGAAAAAGAAAGATCAGTGATTGCTTAAGGAGAAGGAGGTTGAAATAAATGGGGTGACTTCAAATGGGTATGGGAATTATTTGGGAGGTGATTAAAATGTCCTAAAATTTATTATAGTGATGAATGCAAAATTCTATGAATAAACTAAAAGGAACTGAATTGTATACTTTAAATGGGTGAATAGTATATTAATTACATCTCAGTAAAGTTTTTTTTTTTTTTTTCTTTTTTTTGTACTGGGGATTGAACTCAGGGGCACTCGACCACTGGGCCACATCCCCAGCCCTTTTTTGTATTTTATTAGAGACAGGGTCTCACTGAGTTGCTAAGTGCCTTGCCATTGCTGAGGCTGCCTTTGAACTCGCAATCTTCCTGCCTCAGCCTCCCAAGTGCTGGGATTATAAGCGTGCGCCACCATGCCCGGCATCAGTAAAGATTTTTAAGGTAAAATAAAAATTTTTTTTTAAACATACAAAAGTTAAAAGAATGCCAGCATGGTGGCGCACTCCTGTAATCCCTGTGGCTCAGGAGACTGAGTCAAGAGGATCATGAGTTCAAAGCCATGCTCAGCAATAGCAAGGTGCTAAACAACTCAGTAAGACCCTGTCTCTTAAAAATAAATAAATAAATAAAAATACAAAATAGGGCTGGGAATGTGGCTCAGTGGTTGAATGACCCTGTTCAATCCCAGTACCCAAAAAGAGTCAAAAAAAAACATCACCAGCACACCCAAACCGCAGGTAAGGTTTAGGGTATTCTTCAAGGAGAAAGAAAACTATGTAAGAAGCAAATATGGACCTATATCAAGGAAAGCAGAGCATCAGAAATTGTAATTATGTAATATATAAATTTTGTTTCTCAATATTTAAATATATTTAAAATCTGACTGTGAAAACAAAAACAATAATGTATTGTAAGATTTATGACTTAAGTAAAAGGTATGATAGCAAGCGCTTTAAGGTCAGGAGGGAAGACATGTCAGGGTTTTAGGTTATACACAAATTGATATCATGTCACTTAAAGACAGACTATGATAAGTTAAAGACACATATCATAAACTCTAAAGCAACCACTAGCCAGGCACAGTGGTACACATCTATAATCTCAACTACTTGAGAGGCTAAGGAAGGATGATTTCAAGTTCAAAGCCAACCTCAGTGATTTAGTGAGATTCCGTCTCAAAATAAAATAGAAAGGGCTGAGGATGAAGTTCAGTGGTAGATCACCCCCTGGATTCCATCCCCAGAACCACAAAAAATAAAAGTAAATATAATAAATACAGTAACCATAAAGTAACAAAAAAGTTACAACCAATTTGCAGTAAATAACTAAAAATTAGAATTGTTAAAAACACTAAACCCAAAAGAAAAAAGTAAAAAAAAAGATTTATAGCATAATGATAAATTTAAATTTAAATAATCTGACTATATCAATAATCAGTTTCAAAGTAAGCGGTCTAAACCATCCACAAAAAAAGGGCTAAAAGCAAAGCATTGTCAGATAATGTCAAAAAGCGAGACTTAATTGTAAGCTGCTTACAGGAATTCTATTTGAAATAAAGACTCAAACAGGTTCAAAGTAAAAGAGTAGGAAAAGATAGACTACATCACCATTAATCAAAAAAAGGTGGAGCAGCATACCAGTAGTGGACAAAGAATGCTTTGGAGCAAACAATACTACCAGAGATAAAGAGGGTCTTTTCATGACAAAGAAGGGCTTAATTCAACAAAAAGACATAGCAATCCAAAACATTTATGTATTTAATAGCACAACATTGCAATACACAAAAAACAGAACTACAAGGAGAATATAACAAATCCACAATTATAGTTGGAGAATTCAATACTCTTCTCTCAATAATTTACAGAACAAATAGACCCAAAAAAAATCAGGGAGACTTTAGAAAACTTAAACAGCACAAGGGCAGAGGTGCCCAGAGCATCAGGACACACACTACATAGAAGAGGTAGGGTGTGCATAATTGTTTGGGTAAAAGGGAAAGAGAAATGACTTTAAAAAGTGGACCTAAGCCCCAGAAGCAGGATGGACAGATCTTTGGAGTTTATTTAAAGCTTAACAGAAAGGCAGAGTGAGTTTTCAGCCACAGCAATCTCCCACTGAGCCCAAACAGGGCTTCAGAACCTTTACACCATGGAGTCTCAGGCAAGCACTGCCAAGTCCAGAGCTGGCATCCCTTCAAGAGAATACTGTGCCATCTCTGCAGGAAGGGGGTTTGACAATCTTCTGAAGCTTGACCATACCACCTACCATCTGCCCAGTCTGGCTGGAAAATAGAGGGTGAGACCTTGTCCACACTCGTCCTCAATTCACTGTGTGACTCTGGGCAGGTCCCTTCACCTTGCTAGGCTTTTATTGCCTCGTTTCTAACAAAGAGTAATTCTGATTCTGGGTGTTTCCACTGGCTAACAATTGTGCACCTACAAAATCTCTGTCAAGGCTTTACACCATCAGAATCCAGCCTTCTATTCCCACCACTTCTCCCCCAGCCTCCAGCTATCCCCACCCACCCAGGGGTGCCTACCCTTTCCTTCTTTATAAATCAGACTGTCTGTCCTCATTACAAACCCTTCCTGGGCTCCAGCAGCTGCCCTTTCTGTGCGTCCCAGGTTGGTGACTCCAGGTTCTATTTTAACACAGCTCTAGACTCTGAAGAGCTTTGAAGTAAATGATTATTCTGCATTTTGAAGATAGAACAAAGCTATTCCTCCCTGATATAGGTGGGGACCACATGCATGAGCCCATCCAGAAAGTCCTGAGGTTATGGGCATCTGTTCCAGCTTCTCTGGGCACTGCCATCTCTCTGGGCAACCACATAAGATAGAACAGAGCTACCTACTAGGTTGCACACTAGACCCACTCAGGCCACAGCCCAGGCCTATTGTTTGAAAGCCTCAGGTAAGGACCCAAGAATTCACATTTGTTAAACCCCTCTCCAGTAGACTCCCATGTGTCCAGACCAATAATGAGTGATGGAAGGCAACACATCTCCTTGGTGACTTCATGCAGTACAGATTCCACTCTAGCAGGCCTGGGGTAGGGCCAATGTGCTAATGTTGGACAAGCTCCAGGTGATGCCATGCCTGCAGGTCTGAGGACCACACTCTGAGGAGTAAGGGCATAGAGGACGGAGAACAGCAGGCAGGAGCCAGGCAGTCCTGAGTGCTCACCTGGGCTCTGCCCCTCAGCCTTGACACACTCACTTCCATCTCTGAGCCTCCATGTCTCCACCTGGAAATAGAACCAGAGGCACCCAACTGGCAGGCCCTTGCCCCATTTCCTTTCCCCTTCAGCCCTTGAGTCTCCACCTCCCTCAGCACTGACCAGTGTACCCCAGCACCCTGTTCTAAGTGTGGTCTAACCCACCAATCTAAACAACCAGAAGGGACAGGTGCTAAAGACAGGAACAGTAACCTGCTCAGTAAGACATGGTAGGGATCAAGATTCAGAACCAGGCTGACTTCCCACAGAGTTACCTCCAAGTGGACTGTCATCTCTGGTCTGGGCTGACACCCTCAACCAACTCCCATCCTTGATTTGCCAAGCAAGGCTCTACCCCAGGCTTGCCTCCTTGCTCTGGGTGCTCCAAGCTCAATAGTGCCCGCTCATCTTCCCCTATTTTCACTTCCTTTTCTTCTCTCCCAGCAGACATTGCAAGTACCTGTGGAGGGGGGGCTGCATACCAGGTTGCAGAGTCCAGATCAGCATTTATCCTAGGAAGAACCTTGAAAAAAAAATCTGGCCCCTGTTCCATCACAGTTTAAAGATGGGAAGACTGAGACCCAGAAGAGAGCAACCTTCCCAGGACCAAATACAGAGTTAGCCCCTGAGCCAGAAGTGCCTCTGCCCACTGCTCAGTTGCATCTGCCAAGCCTGATGCTGGAAAGGCAGCCCTGATCCATGGTGGGGCATTAGTGACTGAGCAGCACAGGCCCCAGGGGCGGCACAGAAGCAGACAGTGGTGAAGGCAGACTGTGCTCCTTTATCCCTAAAGCCTCTTTGTTCCAAAAACCTCCTTTCCCTGCAGCTCAAGAATGAGCTCCCCACCTGAGGCTCTGACAGTCCACAGGCTATTCCCCACATTCAGCCCTTGTCCTCATTCCTGGCCTGGCTTCATCGGTCCCTACTGGGATCCTCTCAGCACCCTTGGGTAGGTCTCTTGAGCTCCACCTACCATCATAATGGGCCAGGCAAGTCCCACTTGTCACTCTCTGGTCCTCCCACCCTCCTTTTCCCCTCCCTCTCTCCCCTTCCCCTTTCTCCTCTTTATCCTAGAAGTCAGAATGAATCTGAATCCTTATAGGGATTTGCACAGCCAACCCAGGTCATGGCTATTTCTGGCAGCCCATTTTCCCAACACAGGGCCATGTCTGATCTTTGCATGAGCCATGATGCTCTGAAACTGTCCTCTGGGACAAGATACCATAAATACCAGTTACCCTTCAGTGACCATCACTTTCTCCGAGCTCTTGTTCTCCCCCTACCCCGGGGGACTAAGCAAAGACAGCACTAATTTTCCTCCACCCCATGTCAGAACAGGCATTGCTCAGCACCTCCACCATGGACCTACAAGCCTCATCCAAGCCAGTCTAGCTATCTAAGAAGGAGGGGGATCTCTTACAATATGCTTGACTCAATAACTGCCCTAAATCGTAATGTGCCCCAGTTCTCCACATACCCCAGACCCTTCACATGCCCCAGAATTCTGATGTGCTCCAGAACTTCCACACACCCCAAAACCTCCACATACCCCAGAATCTCTCTGTACCCCAGAATCTTTGGTACCCTAGGACTTCCTCATACCCCAGAATTTCTCTGTGCCCCAGAACCTCCATATGCCCTATAACCTCTGTACACCCCAGAACCATTATATAACCCAGAAGCTCTGGGCACCCCAGAACCTTTGTATGCCCTGGAATGTCTCTTTCTGAATCCCTGCATGCCAGCACAGCAAGAGCCAGGCCCAGACAGTTGTGCATGTACTACTAAGGACCATGTGCAGGCAGGTATCTCAGGCAGATGTTCTGACATAAATTCCTTAACCAAGGAAAGATGAAGATGAAGGTAGCCTGTGCTCCTTTCTCCCTAAAGCCTCTTTGTTCCAAAAACCTCCTTTCCCTGCAGCTCAAGGATGAGCTCCCCACCTGAGGCTCTGACAGTCGACAGGCTAGTCCCCACATTCAGCCCTTGTCCTCATTCCTGGCCTGGCATATGAAGATGCCCTGCGCCCACACAAGGCAGGCACATGGGACACTTGTAGTGCCCTCCATAGGGACCCATTCTGGCACCCTTTCTGATACACACAGAGTTTAAGGGGCTCCTTGCACAACCCCACAACCCACCCAGTGTAACAGTAACAGAGTAAAGACACAGGCCCCTAGAACCCCACAAAACTGGGTCACTCCGCTCAGGCTACTGGCTGTGTGCTGCTTACACAATCAGTGAAGTTCTCAGGAACTGAATCAAAATAAAAATCCATTTTGGTTAGTTCCATTGGAAGACAAGGAACACAGAGGCCTGTGCATCTTTTTGACTCAGGGACTTCCAGATGCTGAAAGATGATAAACAGCCAAACAGATGCATCTCCAAGAGAAAAGCCTTTTGTAGTCGGTCATTTTGAAATGAAATCCAGGCACAGTCATCCTCCTCAGCAGTAACCAGATGACAGCATCAAAGGTGTCTGTGGTAGGCCGTGGGCAGTTGGCCTTAGGAGGCTGTGATATCTGCAAAATTCTGCCCCCAGTCCCTTTGGTCCAGGTAATTCCATCCCTGCCCCTCCACTTCAGTTTCCTTATCTATAAAATGAAAAGTGGAGCCAGATGATTTCCAAGGCACCTTCAGTGCTAAAAAATCTATAGCCCTGCACTGGACCAACCACCTCCTTGAAGGCTTTTAAGTCCCCAGCACTACGTGCTACCCAGAAGCATCCTTGGATCTATTTGGCTCAGCAGAATCAACATGACCACAGATGACACAGTGGTATCATTACTTTTATTCATGATAAAAAGGATGGTACCAAATCCAGTTTCCTGTAGTTGTTTCAAAATTGCAGCTTCCTGTTGTACTTGTGTAAAGTCCTAGCGAAACAAACATGTTCATGGAAGTGACTGGAGATGTTTATCCCATTTCCTATGATGCTACATTTGTGATGATTTAATATTAGTATTTTTATATTTTAATTATTTATAAATAAATTCATACAATCAAAAAAACAAAAGGATGGTACCAAAAAATTATAGTAATATGTTCACACACAGGACATACACACATACTAGGGTGCTCTATGTTCTGGTGCTATATGTGAGCCCTCATGAGGGACATGTGCTAAGCCCAGCCCCTAATTTAAGCATAAATCCTTTCACTCCATAATCCCATGTCCAGCACAAGAGGATTAGGAATGAAGTCAATCAAATCAAACTGACCATCACAGAGCCCTCTACAGGTTGCTATAGCTGTATCCACATTGCAGTCAGGGAAACTGAGGCTAAGGGCCAGTAAGTGCCTTATGATGTTGGAATTATGATCTGGGATTTTCACCCAGACCAAGAGAGTCCAGGCAAGAGCTGGGCACCATAGCAGCTACCTGCTTAGTAGACACCTGCTAGACCCCTCATGACATGTGCAGTGCCAAAAGCTTCCTGAAAAATGCTTTAGAATTCTCAAAGAAGCACTGCAAGCCAGCACCTTTCCTGTCCAGAATTGGTTCTTCATGACTAGCTGGTCAATAGGAGCTATTTCTTTAGGCCCTCGTCCCAGCAGTGGGCAGGCCCCCAAACTCCTACTCTGTGCAGCCTAAAGGCAGCTCAGGACAGCAATGTGTCAGGATCCAGAACACAGATGGTCACCATTCCTGGAAGTTGGGAAGCTCAGCTCTTTCCTTCCAGAGGGCAGATTGAATTCTGGTCCCACCTCTGACAAATTGCCTGTGACCATGAATACATTTTGCCTCTCTCTGACTTTTGCTCAGGCCAGGATAATACCAGGCATGTCTGTGAGAGGAACCTGGCCCTTGGGCAAGGGGGCAGGTAGGAACCCCCAAAATAGGACAAAAAGGTGGACCTCGGAGACTGGGTCCATAGGAGACCCAGGCATATTAAAAAGGAGGATTTTTATAGTTTCTTACTGTACTCTTTTCAATATCATGCTGGAGGTGGCCAGGAGAACCTCAGTGTCCCTCAGAATGAGCTGGGGACTCTCCTTCCATCATGAAGATCAAGACTGCGCTCAGAGGGTCCTTGCCTTGAAGGCTTGCTGAAATCCCAAATCAGTATACTGATTTCTGGAAGTAGTCACATGCCTTCACCCTTTTAACACAAAAATCCACCCCAACCTGGCTCCAACTCTGGATCATAGATAAAGCCATTCTGCACAGAGACCTCTTCAATAGAAGGAAAGTCACCACTAAGCCTGGTGCACCCTTTCTCACCTCACTTACTGAATCCCAGATTGTCAATGCTGGGGAAAATACTGCAAACAGGCCCACCTTTTCATTTTACAGCCAAGGAGGCTGGGACCAGGAGAGGAAGACAGAAAGAACCCAAAAGGCAGCAAGCAGCCCTAGTGGATAGATCCTGAGTCACTTGATACCCAAGCCTGGGCCCTCCCCATCACCAGCTTCCCTCTCGCTTGCCTAACAGCTCCACCAAAGCCCTTACACACACACACACACACACACACACACACACACACACATGCACACATACGTATATTGCACACACACGTACATGTATATGCACCCTCTTATTCTTGGATAATTTCTTTAGTAAGCTTTTTCAAAACAAGTTTTTCATTTAATTTATTCTCATTTTATGAGCAATGTTTCTTGCTGAGTCTGTTTTCTCTCTGGAAAAGGCCTGGGGTGGGAGCTGTCAGAAAGGCCAACGCTACCAAGGTCAGGAGTCCTCCAACCCACACGCTTGCACAGTGTGCACCACTCATCAGGATGGGGAACTCACTACCTCACCCAAGGCCTCCTCAGGTAGGGAGACGGTACCCCAGGCCTGGGATGTCGCAGCAGCCCACAGGAAACCCCGCGCCTCCCCCCGCTGCACAGGTCCTTAACCCTCAGATCCTCCAATGTCAGGGGGGTGGAGGACACTCCAGCAGAACCTGGGGGCCGCTCTGGGGTCACCGCGCGTCGCTTCTGAGCTCCAGGGAAGGGAGGTGCGCAGCCTAGCTGCGGCGCGGGAAGGCGATGGTCTGCTCGGGCCCCGCGGCCGTGAGAGGCTGGAGGGCCCCGGGGCCCAATTTCCCCTTACCACAGAGCAGCAGCACCAGCGGGAAAAGGTGCAGCCGCAGCGCTCGCTTCTCCATGGCCAGCTGGACTCCGGCCGGCTTGTCCGGGTCTGGGCTCGGTGGAGCGGAATGGGGTGTGGGGCGGAGCCGCGGGAGCCCCCTCCCTCAGGCCCCTCCCGGAGTCGCGCCCCCAGTCTTCGTCCTGGCCACGCCCCGCTCACGCCTGAAGTGGGAGGTACAGCCCAAAATGCGAACCATCCCTCCAACTGAGGGGCCGGGGAAGGCGAGTGCTCTGGATTCTGGGCTGGAGTCAGAGTCAAAGTGAGAATGGGGTGTGGGGTTGGACAGGGCGAAGGGGATGAAGAAAGGCTGCAATTCAGACTGGGGGCCGTGCAAAGTGGGGACAGACTGCGAGGGCAGACTGGGAAGAGAGCTGGGGTGAAGATGGGATGAGGATGGAGTGTAGATGATGGAGAGTTGGGGGACAGGCTGGTGGGGTCAGACTGGGAGACCACCAGGGGTAGAATGGGTGGTGGATAGACTTGGGAGGACCTGGGGTGCATTCTGGCAAAGAAGAGGCCAGAGTCCAGGGTGAGACCCTTGGTAGGGAAGAGTGTTTGTGCAGAGACAGATTGGGAAATCAAGTCTCCAAGGAACAGGAAAGGGTATGAAGAAAATTGCTAAGCGACTGGGATTGGGGAGGGGGTAATGACTCGTGTGAGCTTTTGAGCCTGAGGCAGTGTGTGAATTTGTGTGCACACGTGATACTGTGTATAAGAGGGGGTGAGTGTGTGTGGCAGGAGCACACACAAGTGGTTAAGCCAGAAACAAACTTGGGGGTATTTCAGCGACTGTCACCCACAAAGCCCTGGCCTCTCAAGAACATCAGGGACCCTGAGGACGGGGAGGGCCTTTTTCTCCAGCCACAGGTCATTTAGCCATAGGATGGGTCACCTCTGTCACCCTCAGCCCCTACTCTGGGCTCTATTTCCCATGTGTGACTTGGGAATGGTCATCTCTCCCCCACACAACTGTGCCAGGCCAGCTCCTGCCTCCCCAGACTAAGTGGGGCAGGGCCCCATTTCTGCCATCTTGTGTTCTTTAGGGTCCTCCTGAACCTGTCATAATTGATAATTCTTTATACCAAAGTTGCCTATCCAAATGACTGTGTGGTGTCTCTCTTGATCAATCTAACTAATCCACTATTATATGTATACTGAAATTCTTTCTCTTAAATTGTTTTAAAAGAAGTTTTCATTGACAATCAAGTAGACTCTTAAGATGAGGACCTTGTGATCAAATAACATGGTACTTCTACCAAATGAGAGAAATGCTTGGCCTCTCGGCCTGTATTATTTCTGGATGATACACTTCTGCTGCACGCCCACTTGTCCCTGCTGCTTCCAGCCAGCTGAGGTCTCCAACCTTTTTGCTTGTTCTGGGTATTAGAATTTAAGAGAATCTGGCTTGACATTGAATAGGGACTATTCTCAGATGCCTGGCTCCCCCTGCTGGAAAGACTTTTAAATGACAGCGCATCCTCTATCTCCATTATGAGGCGCCTCTGTCCCTCAGATGGTACACTGCGGAGACCCAGTCTCCAAAGAAGGGGTGATAGGGGAAGATTTGGGGAGGAGTACCTTTGGCCTCCAGATGTTTCCCACTTTCCCCCAACTTAGTACATAACTTTCCATCTTCTTTTTATATATATATACACTTTTTTTTCCCTCAGTACTGGGGATTGAACCCAGGGCTTCCCACATACAAAGCAAGCACCCAAGTCCTTTCTTAAAATTTATATTTTGAAGCAGGATCTCCACTGAGTTGCCCAGGCTGGCCTTAAATTTGCCATCCTCCTGCCTCATTCTCCTAAGGAGCTGGGATTACAAGCATTCACCACCATGCCCAGCTACATTTTTATTTTTAATTGACATATAGTAATTGTGCATATTTATGGGGTACATTGTAGCATTTGGGGGTACATGTATATAATGTGCAATGACCAAAGCATGGTAATTGAAATATCTATCATCTAAGACATATATCATTTCTTTGTGTTGGGTACATTCAAAATCCTCTTTACTAGTTGTTGTCAACCATAGTTATCCTCCTGTGTCAAAGAACATTAGGAGTTAGTCCTCCTATGCAACTGCACCCCTATAAAACTCTCCTCTTTCTATCCCTTCCTGTCCAGCATCTTTCCCAGGCAATTGTAACCATTGCCCTTTTCTCTACCTAGAGGCCAACTTTTTAACTTCCACCTTTCTGTGCCCAACTTATTTCACTTAGCATAATGTCCTCCAGCACATCCATTTTGCTACAAATGATTGAATTTTACTTCCTTTGTGGTTAAATAATATTTCATTGTGTATGTGTTCCACATTTTCTTTATACATTCATACCTCCATGTACAATTAGATTGATTCCATATCTTGGCTATTGCAAGATGGTACACAGCAGAGGACATGGGATTATGAAGTGAAAGGATTTATGCTTAAATCAGTGGCTGGGCCTCATGAGGCTCACATATAGCACCAGAACATAGAGCACCCTAGTACATGTGTATGTCTCTGTGTGTGAACATATTACTATCATTTTTTGGTACACCCTTTTTTATTGTATAAATTTATTTTTAAAGATTTAAAATATATGAACATTAAACATTATGGGTATAGATGTCTCTTCAACACACTGATTTCAATTAATTCCTCAGTAGAGGGATTGCTAGATCATATGGTAGTTCTGTTTTTAGTTTTGGGGGAACCTCCATTTTTTTCATAATGGCTGTACCAATTTCCATTTCTATCACCAGTGCATGAGAGTTCCCCTTTCTCTGTATCCTCACCAGCATTAGTTATTTTTCATCTTTTTTATCATAGTTATTCTGACTGGAGTGAGACAATATCTCATTGTGGTTTTGATTTGTATTTTACTGAAGATTAGATTTCACATACTTATTGCCATTTGCATATCCTCTTTTGAGAAATGTGTATGTAGGTCATTAGCCTGCTTTTGACTGGATTATTTGCTTTTTGATGTTGATTATTTAAGTTCCTTAAATGTCTGGAAATTAATCCCTTGTCAGACGAATAGTTTGCAAATATTTCTTCCTATTCTGTAGGTTGTCTCTTCACTCTGTTAAGGGTTTCCTTTGCTCTATAGAAGCTTTTTAGTTTGATGTAATCTCTTTTGGTGCTTTTTGTTTCCTGTGCTTTTGGAGTCATAGTCAAAAAATTATTTGCCCAATGTCCAGAGTACTTTTCCCTATTTGTTCTACTGGTTTCATACTTTCAGGTCTTACGTCTAAGTTTTCAATCCATTTTTAGTTGATTTTTATGTATGGCAAGAGATAAAGATCTAGTTTCTTTCTTCTGCATATAGATATCCAGTTTTCCCAGCACCATTTACTTAAGACCAAGCTTTCTATGGTCTTGCTGCCTTTGTTGAAAATCAGTTGGCTGTAATTAAGTGGATTCATTTCCGGGTTCTCAATTCTATTACATTGGTCTGTGTGTCTGTTTTTGTACCAGTGCCTTGCTGTTTTGCTTACTATCACTTTGTTGTATGTTTGAAAGCAGGTATAGGAATGCCTCCAACTTTGTGTTTGGGGACTTTTGTAGTTTCATACAAATATTAAGAGTGTTTTTCTACTTCAGTAAAGAATGTCATTGGAGCCGGGCGCGGTGGCGCACACCTGTAATCCCAGCACTTTGGGAGGCTGAGGCAGGAGGATCGTGAGTTCAAAGCCAGCCTCAGCAATGGCGAGGCACTTAGCAACTCAGTGAGACCCTGTCTCTAATAAAATACAAAAAAAGGGCTGGGGATGTGGCCCAGTGGTCGAGTGCCGCTGAGTTCAATCCCCAGTACCAAAAAAAAAAAAAAAAAAAAAAAAAAAAAAAAAAAAAAGAATGTCATTGGTATTTAATAGGAATTGCATTGAATTTGTAGAACACTATTTTTAATTTTTTATTATTCTAATTTGTTGTACACGTTTGCAGAGTACATTTCATTTCATATTACCTATAAAGAGCACAATTTTTCGAGTTGTAGACCACTTTTGTAGTATAGACATTTTTAAATATTTCTTCCATTTCATGAACATTGAATGTTTTGAGTATGTCCTCTTCAATTCCTTTCATTCATGTTTTCTAATTGTCATTCACTTTCTTGGTTAAATGTATTCCCAGGTATTTTTTGGAAATATCATGAGTTGGTTTAATTTCATTATTTCTTTCTCAGAAAGTTTGTAATTGGTATATAAAAATGCTTCTGATTTCCCTATATTGGTTTTTTATCCTGCAACCCTAATGAATTCATTTAACATTTTTCTGTGCATGAAACCGTGTCATTTGCAAATAGGGATAATTTGACCTCCTCCTTTCCTGTTTAACTACCCTTTATTTCCTTCTCTTGTCTCATTGCTCTGGCTAAAACTTCCAATATTACATTGAACAAGAGTAGTGAAAGTGGACATCCTTGTCTTAAAGAAAATTATTTCAGGGGCTGGAGTTGTGGCTCAGTGGTAGAGTGCTCACCTAGCACGCGTGAGGCCCTAGGTTTGATCCTCAGCACAACATTAAAAATTAATTAATTAATTAATTTTAAAAAAAGAAAATGATTTCAGTTTCTCTCCACTCCATATGATGTAGGCTACAGGTCATCAAATGTAGCCCTTATTGTGTTGTGGTGCATTCCTTCTATAACTAATTTCTCGAGGTTTTTTAGCATGAAGTGGTATTGAATATTATCAAATGCCTTTTCTGCATCTGTTGAAATGATCATATGGTTTTGATCCTTTGTTCTGTTGATATGATATACTGTGTCTGTATTCCACTTGATCCTGGTATACAGTCTTTTCAATGTGATATTGAATTCAATTGTTTAGTATCTTGTTGAGAATTTTTGCATCTACATTCATCAAGGATACTGGTTTGTAGTTTTCTTTTTGGTGGTTGTTGTGGCTTCATCTGGTTTTGTTATCCAGGTAATACTGAACTCATAAAATAAGTTTAGGAGGGTTCCCTTCCTCTCAAAATTTGGAAATAACTTGAGAAAAATTGGTATTAGTTCTTCTTTAAAAGTTTGGTAAAATTCAGCAGTGAAACCATCCAATCTTGGGCTTTGCTTTGTTAGGAGACTTTCTTCTACTGATTCAATCTCATTACTTGTAATTGATCTGTCCAGGTTTTCTGATATCATGGTTCAATTTTAGTAGATTAGATGGGCTCATAAATTTATCCGTTTCTTCTAGGTTTTCTAATTTGTTGGTGTATGGCTGTTCATAGTAGTCCCTAATGATCTTTTGGTTGGTTTGTTTGGTTTGCAGTACTGGGAATTGAACTCAGGGGCATTCTACCTCTGAGCTACATTCCCAGCCCTTCCTTATTTTATTTTATTTTGAGAAAAGATCTCACAAAGTTACCCAGGCTGGCCTCCACCTTGCAATTCTCCCACCTCAGTCTCCCAAGTAGCCAAAATTACAGGCATGTACTGCAGTATCGGTTATAATGCCTCCTTTCTCGTCTCTGATTTTATTTATTTGAGTCTTCCCTTTTTTCTTGTCAGTCTAACTAAAAAGTTCTCTATTTTGTTTATCTTTTTAAAATAAACCTGTTTCATCGATCTTTCGTATTTTTTAATCTCTATTTTGTTTTGTTGTTGTTGTTTTTTTCTTTTTTTTCAGGGAGAGCTCTCTCCAAGCTCCAAGGAAAATGGATATGTATTCATTAGAATCCAAGTCACCAGTTGGAGGCACTTACAGATATGATAGGCTACTGTGCATTAAAATATGAAAAAAATGATTATGTTTCTTTTCTTTTCCCTTTCCCATCCATACAAACATTGCAAAAAAAATAACATGTTTTCTTATCCCAAGGAACTATGGCAGGACTATTTTCTCTCTTTTGCACCCTTTATGCAGATTGTAAGCTTTTTTAGCTGCCATACATGTTCTCTCTCTCTCCTCTTTCTCTACATCTAAAGGCAAAATAAGACTATGGTCATATTCTACTCTGGACAGATCAAGTGATATAAGATATCAGAAGAGATGATAGCAATAAGTAAGCTCCAGGAAAATTACCTACTCTAGGAGAGTTTAAAAGATTTCTACTTGGAGAATGAGGCTCAGTCCACTAATAAGAGTTTGCTTTCATTGCTATTATTCTTTATTTTTTTTTTTCAAAGTATCATCTTTCTACATATGGTTAATTTTTGTATCTTCCATAGAATTACAAGCTCTCCAAGGTTGAAGTGGGTTTTTGTTACACTATTATGTCCCATAGCTTACATTAGTGTTCTTTATTAATTAGCATTATTGAAGAAATAAATATACAAATAAGAATAATAAGCCGGGGGCGGTGGCGCACGCCTGTAATCCCAGTACTTGATTGAACTCAGGGCCTCTCAACCACTGGGCCACATCCCCAGCCCTTTTTTGTATTTTATTAGAGACAGGGTCTCACTGAGTTGCTAAGTGCCTCGCCATTGCTGAGGCTGGCTTTGAACTCGCGATCCTCCTGCCTCAGCCTCCCAAGTACTGGGATTACAGGCGTGCGCCACCGCCCCTGGCTTATTATTCTTATTTGTATATTTATTTCTTCAATAATGCTAATTAATAAAGAACACTAATGTAAGCTATGGGACATAATAGTGTAACAAAAACCCACTTCAACCTTGGAGAGCTTGTAATTCTATGGAAGATACAAAAATTAACCATATGTAGAAAGATGATACTTTGAAAAACAAGGTTTTTTCCTCAGTATTATCCCTGTTGCCCAGGAAATGGTAAATCAATGTAGAAAAAATCTTAAATTTCTAAATATATTTTTAATGAGCTTATAAAGAGCTCATGATAGGTAAAATGTTCTCATTTGTTAGAAACCAATGAGAAGATGCTTAAAAGCTTGACTCTGAACAGCAAGGGAAAATAAATTAAGGAGGTAGGTGCACTATTTATCCATTACTTTATATTAGAAAAATCATTGAATTAAGAACCTCCCCAACTTCAGTACTGGGAGAGAGCAAGAGAATAAGCAAGTGGTTTGTATGGATCGCTGAGGAAGGGTTCCTTGGCTCTGCCTCCTCCTAAGACAAAGCCACAGATGAGTGGAGCTGGAGCAAGGCCTTATCAACTGCTGCTTGCTAGGAAATAAGCAAGGCTTGCAGGAAAGCTCTAATATTCTCTCTCTCTCTCTCTCTCTCTCTCTCTCTCTCTCTCTCTTTTCCTGGTGTGTGTGTGTGGTGAGATCTGCTTTCTTTTTTCTTCTTTTTTTTTATTCAAAGTTGTATATATAACAATAGCATGCATTACAATTCATATTACATATATAGAGCACCTTTTTACATAACGCTGTTTGAATACAAAGTATATTATTCATGTCTTCAATCATGCTTAGGATACTGATATCCATCTCATTCTACCATCTTCTTTTTTTTTTTCCCTTCATACCCCCTTGCTTCCTCCCTTCCTCTCCCTCCCCATTGACCTTTCTAGTGTTCCTCTAATCCTCCTACATTCCCCAACCCAACCCCACTGTGAATCAGCCTACTTATATCAGAGAAAACATTTGGCATTTGGATTTTTGTGATTGGCTAACTTCACTTAGCATTATGTTCTCCAACTTCATCCATTTACCTGCAAATGCCATGATTTTATTCTCTTTAATTGCTGAGTAATATTCCATTGTGTCTATATACCACATTTTCTTTATCCACTCATCTACTGAGGGGCATCTAGGTTGGTTCCACAACCTTGCTATTGTGAATGGAGATGCTATAAACATTGATGTGGCTGTGTCCCTGTAGTATGCTGCTTTTAAGTCCTTTGGGAATAGACCCAGGAGTGGGATGGCTGGGTCATAAGGTGGATCCATTCCCAGTTTTCCAAGGAATCTCCATACTGCTTTCCATAATGGCTGCACCATTTTGCAGTCCCACCAGCATTGTATGAGTGTGCCTTTTTTCCCACATCCTCTCCAACATTTATTATTGTTTGTGTCCTTAATAGCTGCCATTCTGACTGGAGTGAAATGAAATCTTAGAGTAGTTTGATTTGCATTTCTCTAAATGCCAGAGATGTTGAACATTTTTTCATGTATTTGTTGATTTGTTTTGTTTTTTTCTGTTCTAACCTTTGTTATCCTTTTCTTCTACTCGTTTTGGTTTGGTTTGTTCTTTCTTTTCTAAGTCCCTGAGTTATATCACTTGGCTGTTTATTTGAAATCTTTTGTATGTTTATAAACTTTCCTCTTAGTACTGCTTTTGTTGTGTCTCATAGGTTGTGGCCTGTTGTTTCATTTTTATTTGTGTCAAGAATTTTTTTATTTTCCTTTTGATTTCTTCACCAACTCATTTATCATTCAAGGGAATTTTTTTTAATTTCCGTGTATTTGTACAATTTCTAAAGTTTCCTTTGTTGATTTCTAATTTTATTCTACTGCGATCAGAAAAAAACACATACAATAATTTCATTTTTAATTTGTTGAGATTTGTTTTATGCCATACCATATGTTCTATCCTAGAGAAGGTTACACATGCTGATGAGAAAAATGCATATTCTGCAGCTGTTGGATGAAATGTTTTGTAAATTCCATTTGGACTACAGTATAATTTAACTCCAATGGTTCTTTTTTATTGTTGTTGTTTTGTTTTGTTTTGTTTTGTTTTGTTTTGTTTTGTTGGTCTGGATGATCTGTCCACTGACAAAAGTGAGGTGTTGAAGTCTCCAAATTTTACTGTTATAAATTCTAGGCAAATGTGGTAGTTAGTACACACCTATAATCCCAGCAACTTGGAAGGCTGAGACAGGAGGATCACAAGTTTGAGGCCAGCCTGAACAACTTAGTGATACCCTGTCTCAAAATGAAATAAGAAGAACTGTGGATGTAGCTCCGTGGTAGGGCATTTGCCCTGTAAGTGCAAGGCCCTGGGTCCAGTACCAAGTACCAAAAAAAAAAGACTATTATTGTATTTTGTATTAAGTCTATTTCTCCTTTGAACTGTAATAATGTTTGATTTATTTAATTGGGTGCTCTAGCTTTGAGTGCATGTGTACTTACAACTATTAATTCCTCTTGTTGAATTCATCCTTTAATCATTACAAAATAAACTTTTTGTCTCTTTTTATTTTTTTTTAATTTTATCTGGAGTAAGTATAACTACTTCTGCTTGCTTTCAATTTCTGTTTGCATGATCTATCTTTTTTCATCCTTTCACTTTCAGTCTATGCATGCCTTTACTGGTGAAGGGATATTCTTTTTTTTAATATTTATTTATTTGCTTTAGTTGTACACAATGCCTTTATTTTTGCATGGTGCTGAGGATCAAACCCGGGCCACGCACGTGCTAGGCGAGCACTCTACCACTGAGCCACAACCCCAGCCCGAAGGGATATTCTTTTTTTTTTTTTTTTTTTTTTTTTTTTTTTTTTTTTTCTTTTTTTATTTATAATAGTAGTATGTATTACAATTCATAATGCACATATATAGCATCTTTTTACATACAACTGTTTGTATACAAAGTATATAAGTACCACTCAGGTCTTCAATCATGCATTTAGGATAATGATATCCGAAGGGATATTCTTGAAGGAAGCATATCACCAGATTTAGTTTGTCCATTCAGCCAGTCTATATTTGTGTGCACATATGTGTGCGTGTGTGTGTTTCTCAAAGTCAAACAATGGATTCATGCATGCTAGGCAAGTATTCTACCACTGAGCTATCCCTCAGTCCTTATCCTTTTTATTTGGAGAAAGGGTCCCGCTAAGTTGCCCAAGCTGGCCTTGAACTTGCAATCCTCCTGCCTCAGTCTTCTGAGTTACTGGAATTACAAGTGTGTGCCACTATGCTCAATTCAATCTATGTCTTTTAACTGGGGAATTTAATGTTTGTATTTGAGGTTATTACTGATAAGTAAAGACATATTCCTGTCATTGTCATTTTTTTTCTGGTTGCCTTATACATCCTTTCTTTCTTCCTCTCTTATTCATCTTCATGGCATGATGGTTTTCCATAGTGGTAAGTTTTGATTCTTTTCTCATTCTCTTTCATGCATCTTGCTGCTGTTGAGTTGTGTGCTTTCCTGTGTTTTCACAAACGTACTTATATTCTTTTGCTTCTAGTATAGGACTCCCTTAAGCATTTCTTGTAGGGCCAATCTGGTAGGGAGTAATTCTCTCCATTTTTGTTTGTTTTGAGAAGTCTTCTTTTCTTCTTAATTTCTGAAGCATAACTTTTGGTTATTGAATTCTTAGTTTGCAGGGTTTTTTATCTTTCAGGACATCCCATTCTCTCCTGGCCCTTAAAGTTTCTCCTACTGAGAAGTCTGCTATTAATTCAATGGGTATTCCCTTATATGTGACTTGACCTTTTTCTCTTGGCATGGGACAGCATGCCTAATAGTTGGGGGAGTGCCTATCAATGTCTGAGAGCTGTAGGGAGGTCAACCACAGCTGTGGGCCCAAATGGGGCATCTATAAGTGTCCAAGGGCAGCATGAATGACTCTGTGGGACCTCCAGGGACCAACCTAAATAAAAATCTATTGTATACATATGCCACATTCTGCTTATTCATTCCTTTTTAAGTGAATAAAGCAAGTTTACTTTCACTTGATTTAATTCTTATAAAATCTAAGAAAAATGTCATCTGTGTTGAAGCCAGGCATGGTGGCGCATGCCTGTAATCCCAGCACTTGGGAGGCTAAAGCAGGAGGATTGCGAGTTCAAAGCCAGCCTCAGCAATGGAGAGGCACTTAGCAATTCAGTGAGATCCTGTCTCTAATAAAATATAAAAGAGGGATGTGGTCCAGTGGTCGAGTGCCCCTGAGTTCAATCCCTGGTACCAAAAAAAAAAAAAAATGTCATCTGTGGTCCTTTATGAATCTGGAAAGGTTTTTTTTTTATTTGTTCTTTTTAGTTACACATGACAACAGAATGTATTTTGACATATTATATGTACATGGAGTACAACTTCCCTTTCTTCTGGTTGTACATGATGTGAAATAACATTGGGCATGTATTCATACATGAACATAGGAAAGTAATGTCCAATTCATTCTACTATCTTTCTTATTCCCATTCCCCCTCCCTTCCCTTCATTCCCCTTTGTCTAATCCAAAGTACTTTTATTCTTCCCTCCCCCACCAACCTTATTGTGAGTTAGCATCTGCATATCAGAGAGAACATTGAGCCTTTGGTTTTTTGAAATTGGCTTATTTCAATTAACCTGATATTCTCCAGTTCTATCCATTTGCTGGCAAATGCCATAATTAGTTTCCCTTTATGGCTGAGTAATATTCCATTGTGTATATATACCACATTTTTTTTAGTCCATTCATGTGTTGAAGGGTATCTAGGCTGGTTCCATAGTTTAGCTATTGTGAATTGAACTGATATAAACATTGGTGTGGCAGCATCACTATAGTATGCTGATTTTAAGTCCTTTGGGTGTTGGATCTATAAAGATTTAAGGTGATTTTTAATTTATGTTCTTTCTGCTACTGTCATTTCTGTACATATGTGTGTGGTAACAGTTTGAGTGTGTGTGTTTTGTGTGTGTGCACACATGTCAGTGTTGTATGGTTCCCATATGTGTGATATATACATGTGAGTTGTGTGCACATGTTAAAAGTCTATGATGTGTGTGTATGGTTTATGGGTATGTGTGAATGAGTGGGTATTTGTGTGTGTTGTATGTTGAGTGTGTGATTTTGTGATGTGTGTGTAGTGAGAATGTCTGTGAATGTGGTATATATCATGTGAGAGTACACATGTATGAGATGTGTGAGTGTATGTTCAGGCAGAAACTCACTGACCCCAGGTGGACAGAATTAGCACAGATATTTCCCAGAGCATGACCTACATGCAACGTGACCCTAACCTTGCCTACTCTACTCCAACCAGGTGACATGTGTAAAGGGTCAGTAATAGCACCAGGGCCAGTTTGTGGCCCTAAACACATCCTTTATTTCTTAATTCTTCAGTGAGGCCAAATGCAACAATAAAAACATCTGCTCTGTGGGGCACAGTGGCACACACCTGTAATCCCAGCAACTCAGGAGTCTGAGGCAGGAAGATCACAAGTTCAAAGCTAGCCTCAGCAACTTAGGGAGGCCCTGAGCAACTCATCAAGACTCTGTCTCTAATAAAATGTTTTAAAAAGGGCTGGGGATGTGGCTCAGTGGTTAAGAGTCCCTGGGTTCAATCCCTGGTGTTTAAAACACACACACACACACACACACACACCTGCTACAAGTCTCTGGGGAGTGTGTGTTATATGCCTGAGTATGGCAATAAAGACATCATATGCCTGGCCCCACCCAAGTCTACAAAGAAAGACAAGTATTTAGAACATGAAGAGCACAATGGAAGCTTGGGGGTGTCCTTTCAACAAAGTGTTTTCCTTCTGCTGGGAGAAGACAGAGCACTTAGCTGAGAGACCGGTGGGGACTTAGGAAGACAAACAGGAAGCCCCTTCCCACATGACATTGGAGCAAGAAACTGTTTTACTGAGACTGTGGGGCTCCTGGGTGCTGTTTGTGTGCCCCAGAATGATTATCTAAAGGAAGAGACCTACAGAAACCTGCCTGGGAAACTCAATGCTATATTCACTGTTGGTTTTGTTGTCACCAATGCCTAAGGAAAAGGTGAACCTGTGGATTTTAATGAAAAAGAGGAAGGGAAAACTAGTATGGGGAACAAAATTATGACCCTGAGGATGTCCATGCCTAATCCGTAGAGTCTGTGAAAATATCCCCTTATATGGTAAGGGAATTTGTGAGTGGGATAACTAATTACATGTGTCAACTTGGCTGTGTCACAATGTTCAGGTATGTGGTCAAATGTTACTGTGAATATTTCCATTAACCTATTTTTTTTATTTTCTTATTTTGTGAGGTGCTGAGGTTCAAATCCAGAGCCTCATGCCTGGTAGGCAAGCAGGTATCACTAAGCTACATCTCTAGCTCTTAATCTTTCTGCAGTGAGGTTTTGAGATGAGATTGACATTTAAATTGCTGGACTAGACTAGGGACGTGGGCCAATAATAGAGCACTTGCCTAGCATGTGTGAGACCCTGGGTTTGATTCCCAGAACCAAAAACAAATCAGTGGACTTTGAATAAAGCAAATTTCTTCCCATGACATGGGCAGGCCTCACCCAATTACTTGGAAGCCTGGATAGAACAAAATTTTGACCCCCACAAGAAGGAAAGAATCCTTCAGCACACAACCTTCAACCTTGAACTGTAACCATGGGCTCTTCCTGAGTCTCCAGCCTTCCGACACATCCCACAGACTTTGGACTTGCCAGTCTGTCATTGCATGAACTAATCTCTGGTTCTTTCTCTGCTGAAGAACCCATTTGAAAGTGACACTCAGGGGCAAGAGGCATCCTCCAGAGTACAATGAGCATTTTCCAAGGTGCTGTGTGGATTCCCAGGTCTGAATATCAAAGGGGAACCAGGAGGCCCCTTTTGCCATCGTGCCCATGGCCCTCCTGGGGAAGCTGTACTACCCATTCTCATGGCTCAGCTCTGCAGGCTGGATACTATGGTTTGGATCTAGAATGTCCCTCAAAGGCCCACATCCTAAAAGCTTGTTCCCTGGTGTGGTGATATTAGGAGGTGGTCAAAACTTTAAGAGGTGAGGCCAAGTGGAAGGTCTTCAGGTCACTAGAGGCACACCCTCAAAGGAGACTGTGAGACCCGGGTCTCTCTCCCTCTCTTTCACTTCATGGCCTTGAGTAGTTTTGTTACACCAGACACTCCCACTATGATGTGATGCCTCAAAACAGGACCAAAGCAATGGGGCCAAGTGATCGTGGCCTGAAAATTTCAAAACCATGAGCCAAAATAAACTTTATAAATTGATAATCTTCGGTATCTGTGAAAGTGAAGGAAAGCTGACTAACATTGAGTGTTCTGATCCCACCTGGGGAGACAGGAGTGACCACTATGATGGGGAGCTGACCCTGGCCATTAAGAGAAAAAAGAGCTGTGTAGCCTCACGCCCAGGCCAGGGAAGAAAATGGGAAACACAGGTAGTCATTCACTTGAGGTCTCTTAGCCATCCTGGCTTTGATGATAAACACATTGCTGAAGCCATGGCTCAGAGGGACTTGGTTGGACCTGGAAGGGGCCACTACAACTATGAGTCAAGGGAATCCAGAAGGGAAAGTAGGTGGTAACAGTGAGGGAGCACTGGAGGCTATAGATGATACCACTTCCCTCCTCTCCTGAGCCTCCCCAGGAAGAGAAGTCCACCAATATTTTTGATCTGAGCAGTGCAGGACATGGGCTATGATGGATTTTGGAATGGGCCCAGTTCCCCTAAGGGGTAAAGGGCTTGTGGTCCCAGCTCCAGGGAGAGCCCTTAGCTCTCAGATTCCTGCTGGATTTCCTGATTCTGCCCCAGGCCACACCTCCTTCCTAGAGTTGTTGCCTCTAATAACAGATCACTATGGGAGTTAAAACATCCCAGCTTCCAATCTCCTAAACTTGGGGACTAAGCTGAGGCCCCTGCCTAGATGGCTTATCAGGACAAGCATCTTCTCCTGCTCGCCTTTCTGTGTCTTTCCCCAGCCCTGCCATGGAGGCTGGTCCTAGAGCCCCTCCCCTCACCATGATCTTCCTGCACCCTAATCTCTTTCTCAAATTGGCTTCCCAGGGAGCCCATCCTGCAACACTGTAGGTAACAGTCTCATCCTAAAGCATGGCACCTCTGAGGATGGAGATCTGGAGCAGAGCACAGGGACACAGGAACAAGAGCAATGCCAGGGTTTCTGTTCCCTTTCTTCCACTGCTTCCTGTGGGGCAGGAAGCTGGTCAGCACCTCAAACTTCCTCTCTTTAAGCATGTTCCCTTCAAAGGCACTGGTAGCCACATCCATGGCCCAAACCTTTGCCTGGAAGATACCTTGGATTTCCTCCTCCTTGTTCCCTGGCTCCTGCCCATGAGGACACTCTCATTGCTCCATGGGGTTCCTATCCTTCCACTCTTAACAACTCTGTCAGCCCCTTTAGATGTGTCTGTGCCTCTGCCCCCACCACATATTTCTCCGGGAACCAGTAAAAAGGGCAGCTTGGTGCCCGGCTCAGCCCCCTCCCACTACTTTAGCCCTACAACTACCTTTCCATGTCTATTATGGTCTGAATATGAGGTGTCCCCCAAAAGTTCATGTGTGAAACAATGCAAGAAGGTTCAGAGGAAAAGTAATTGGGTTGTGAGAGACTTAACCCAATCAGAGATTTAATCTCCTGATAGGGATTAACTGAGTAGTAACTGAAGTGGTAGGGTGTTACTGCAGGAGGTGGGAATTGGGGGCATGGCTTTGGGGTACATATTTGTATCTGGCAAGTGGAGACCTCTCTCTCTGCTTTCTGATCATGATGTGAGCTGCTTCCCTCTGCCACGCTCTTCCACCATGATGTTCTGCCTCACCTCGAGCCCCGAGGAATGGAGCCAGCCTTCTATGAACCTCTGAAACCATGAACCCTCAAACTTTTCCTCCTCTACAATTATTCTAGTCAGATCCTTTAGTCACAGCAGCTAAAAAGCTGACTAAAACAACATCCCACTATAAAGGAAACACTGAAACCAAAAACCCCTCTCACTGGTTGCATTCCATCCTCAGAATTAGGCTTCCCTAATTTTGATATTTGACTGAATGAAATATTCACATTTTACTATGGAATCTCACACCTTCTGATAAATGAAGTAATGAATGATGGAATTTAAAAAGGAGACAAATGCTCAAAAATAGAAAAGGATTTGGAATTATTGTCCTGGTCACTTCATGTTATATTCCAAAGATCAAAACCCATCTCCAAGGCTTAGGACTTAAACACATAATACCAAGAAAATTGAACTCAAAAAGAAGAAAGGCCTTGCCCAAGGGTACATAGATAGACAGCCTTCATTCATATTTTCCTCACATGCATCATTTCTTTTCATTAGTCATGCTTTATTCATGCTTTAGCCCTGTTGACACTTACCCACTATGACTCTTTCCTGTCTAGGTAGCCCAGACAATGTGAAAACCTTTAAAGCCAGAAAGATAGAAGCTCTCTTGTTGCAAAGAGTCACATGGAAGAAACCCCAGTCAAAATCTCCACAACAAAAAGAATCTGTAATTCTATTTATATAGGATTCTGTCAGCGTAAAACAATAATAAATTGCTTCCCCACTGTCAAGGTTTAGATATGAGGTGTCCCTCCAAAAGCTCATGTGCAAGACGATGCAAGAATTTTGAGAGGTGAAGGATTAAATAATGAGAGCTGTGACCTAATCAGAGGATTAATCCACTGAGAAGCTAAAGGCAGGCAGGGTGTGGCTAGAGGAGGTAGGTCACCGCAGGCATGCCTATAGGGTTTATATTTTGTATCTGGTGAGCATAGTTCTCTCTCTCTCTCTGAGCTTCTTTCCTCCTCCATGTTCTGAGCTTCTTTCCTCCTCCATGCCCTTTTATTCCCCCTCACCTTGGGCCCAGAGCTATGGAGTCAGATGACCATGGACTGAACATCCAAAACCATGAGCCAAAATAAACTTTTATTCCTCGATATTGTCCTTTCGAGCATATTGTCAGTGATGAAAAAGCTGACTAAAATACCCACTCTGAGCCCTTTCCACTCAGAACAGTCATTCTCCCTACACCAAAATAGCAGAGGAGAACAAGACTGGGGCCTTCTCTCCCATAGCTGTGAATGAGGATGGAGAAGAGTCTATGCTCGGAATGGGGATGGAGAAAAGGCTCAGTCCAGGAGGGAATGAGAAAGACTCATGATGCTGGGATGAGGATGATGAATGTCCCATGTGCACTGAGAACAGGTTGCAGAAAGCTTGTCTGGATGCTCCTGCCTCCCCCTCCAGGTCTGCACTCTGCCTGTTCTCCCTCCTGTACTGACCTGCAGAAGCATCCAGGCTCCTTACCCTTAAGCTTCTTTGGCCAATAGGAAGTATCAGGAGTAGATGGGAGGCCATGAGACCACAGCCTTTAATCTGCTCCTGTCCCTGTTCCTTGAGGCCTGCAAGTGAGAAGGACCCCTCCCTCACTGGTAGATCCCACACTAGGCCCTTCCACACCACTATATACAGAGCTTCACCTGCTTCACTCCATTCTTTCAATGCATTCCTTTTCAAGCTGGCACCCTGATTGAGAGGGGATCTGAACCGTGAATTTATAATAGACCCACATCTTCAATAAAAAATGATGTAACTATTAGTTATGAAGCAAGTAGTCAGATTCATGACAGGATAGTGGATGGAAGTTTAGTTCTAACCACCATCCCCAGATATCACACACCTCTCCAGCAACCCCCTGACTTAGGTACTCTGGGATTGTGGACATGCAGTCTTCACCCATCACGGACAACCCAAGCTTTGCCAGCCAGTCTGAGATTCTGCCCTGTCCACAGGGGCCATAGCAGCCAGCAGTAGGCTGCCCCCAAAAAACAACTCCCCATGGGGTCATACCCCTAACCCAACCTCACCCATGGGGCCGCAGAGGGACAGTGTGGTCTGCCAGCTGTGGAGCTTCCCGGAGAGCAACGTGCGGTCTGAGGGCTGGGGACAGAGGCACTCTAAGAATCAGGGGTGGGCAGGGTAAAGTGACTCATGCCAGTAATCCCAGTAATCCTAGCTACTCGGGAGCCTGAAGCAAGAGGATTTCTAGTTCTAGGCCAGCCTTGGCAACTTAGTGAGACCCTGTTTCAATAAATAAATAAATGGGATTGGGGATATAGCTCAGTGGTAGCACATCCCTGAGGTTAATCCCCAGTACAAAAAAATAAAAAGAAAGAAAGAAAGACAGGAAGGAAAGAAGGTAGGTTGGAAGGAAGGAAGGAAGAAAAAGAAATAGAAGCAACGGACTTGGAAAGAGGGCAGAACTAGAGACAGGGCGTGCAAGAACCAAGGATGCGCAAACTCTGGGAGTCCAAGGGGATGGAGTCAGGGGTGAGGGCACCCAAGTACTGTGGGGGCTAGGGACTTGGGAGGTTCGAAGTGGTGGGGCCAAGGCTCAGGGGACTAGAGTTGGGCAGCCCTGGAGGGCCAGAGGCCAGCTCCCAGGGCAAGAAACCACCCTACCCCTTTAATCCTTCCACCTGGTAGATAGGTGGGTGTGCATAGACTCTGGCTAATCTGAAGTCTCCTTGGGCATCATCCGATTTTTTTTTTTTTTTTTTTTTTTTTTTTTTTTTTTTTTTTGGTGGGGGATACTGGGGATTGAACTCAGGGACACTCGCACACTGAGCCACAACCACAGCCCTATTTTGTATTTTATTAGAGACAGGGTCTCGCTGAGTTGCTTAGTGCCTCGCCATTGCTAAATCTGGCTTTGAAATTGCCATTCTCCTGCCTCTATCTCCCAAGCCACTGGGATTACAGGGGTGCACCACCGCACCCGGCCCATCATCCAATTTTTTTAAATTTGTTTCAATTAGTTATACATGACAGTAGAATGCATTTATGCACTTTAATATATCATACATAGATGGGATATAATTTCACATTTTTCTTAGTATACATGTTGCAGAATCTTATTGGTCATGCATTCACATATATATGTAAAGTAATAATGTTAGTTTTGTTCTACTGTCTTCCCTATCCCCACATCTCCTCCCTTCCCCTCCCTCCACTTCCCTCTACCTAATCCAAGGTAACACTATTCTTCTCTGGTGCCCCCCACCATTGTGAATTTGCATCCGCATATTAGAGAAAACATTCTGCTTTTGGTTTTGGGGGATTGGCTTATTTCTCTTAGCATATTCTCCAACTCCATCCATTTACTAACAAATGCCATAATTTCATTCTTCTTTAAAGCTGAGTAATAGTCCATTAATTATATGTTCCACATTTTCTTTTCTTTTTTTTTTTTTAATTTTTGTTTTGTAGTTGTAGATGGACAGCATGCCTTTATTTTATTTTTGTGTGGTGCTGATTTTGTTTTGTGTGTGTGTGTGTGTGTGTGTGTGGTACCAGGGATTGAACTCAGGGGCACTTGACCACTGGGTCACATCCCCAGACCTTTTTTGTATTTTATTTAGAGACAGGGTCTCACTGAGTTGGTAAGTGTCTTGCCATTGCTGAGGCTGGCTTTGAACTCGCGATCCTCCTGCCTCAGCCTCCCAAAGTGCTGGAATTACAGGCGTGCGCCACCGCGCGCGGACACATTTTCTTTATCTATTCATCTATTGAAGGACACTTAGGTTGGTTTCATAGTTTAGTTATTGTGAATTGAGCTGCTATAAACACTGACATGGCTGCATTACTGTAGTATGCTGATTTTAAGTCCTTTGGGTATAAACCAAGGAGTGGGATAGCTGGGTCAAATTGTGGTTCCATTCCAAGTTTTCAAAGGAATCTCCATACTGCTTTTCATAGTGGTTGCACCAATTTGCAGTCCCACCAGCAATGTATGAACGAAGCTTTTTCCCCACATCCTCACCAACATCTATTGTTGCTTGTATTAATGATTGCCATTCTGACAGGAGCGAGATGAAGTCTTAGCATAGTTTGGTTTGCATTTCTCTAATGCTAGAGATGTTGAACACTTTTTCATATATTTGTTGATTGATTGTATTTCTTCTTCTGTGAAGTGTCTGTTCAGTTCCTTAGCCCATTTACTGATTGGGTTATTTGTTTTTTTTTTTTTGGTATTAAGTTTTTTGAGTTCTTTATATATCCTAGAGATTAATGCTTTATCAGAGGTGCATGTGGTTAAGATTTTCTCCCAGTATGTAGGCTCTCTCCTCACATTATTGATTGTTTCCTTTGCTGAGAAGAAGCTTTTTAATTTAAATCCATCCCATTTGTTGATGCTTGATTTTACTTCTTGCACTTTAGGAGTCTTGGTAAGGAAGTCAGATCCTAGACCAACATGGTGAAGATTTGGACCTACTTTTTTTTTTTTTTTTACTTAGTTTATGAGTATCATTTTACCACTTGGTAATTGTAAGTCCCTTTTTAAAGTTAAAGAAGTACTTGGTGGTGGCAACAAAGAAAACTGAAATACACAAAGCTCTGCCACATAGCAATGTGTAAAGTGAAACTTCATTTCTGCTCCCCGTTTCAGACCCCTTAAGTTAGTCTCTGGTGGCTAAACAACATTCTTCTGTTCATATCACCGTGGGTTTCATGAGCCCCTGGTGTTAGATTTCCTATGTAACAAACAACAATGCAACTATCACAGTGACATCTTGGCACAGTGCTTGAGGCTCAGTACACATCCCTAGAACAAAATGGCTGCAGGCTGAAAAGCAGACGCAGGTTGCCTTATGTGGTTGCTGCCTTTGTGTTTCACAGCACAGCTGTCCCCAGACTTCTGCTAAACCATGTGTCCCTCTGACCCAAGTAGCACCTAAAATAGCCTGTGAATCACCTGTGCAGTAAGCAAGACAGACAAGATCCAAAAAAAATAGCCATGCTCAGGGTGGGATGGAGGACAGACTAGTCAAGGAAGCCAAGGTGACCAGAGGCGTGGGTTCACACTTGTATTCACGACTGTAGTTCTAAGTGTGTGAGGTGTTCAAAGGTGGGGCCCTTTTCCTTCAGATCAAGAGTGGGGGGCCTGGAGGGTAGCAAAGTGCTGTCCATGCCTGTGACAATGCCTACTCTGAACTCTGGGTAAGAGGGTTGACTGGGACTTAGGGAAAACTTAGGTGGAATCACACACTGGATGTTCTGTTCCGTAGTGTGCTTGTTTTCCAGGCACTTCATCACTTCATTGCCTCTTTCAGCATTGTTGTTGTTTTGTTTTTGTTTGTTTTTGTTTTTGTTTTTGTTTTTGTTTTGGAGCAGGGATTGAACCTAGGGGTGCTTAACCACTGAGCTGCATCCCCAGCCCTTTTAATTTTTTCATTTTTATTTTTGATTTTGAGACAGGGTCTTGCTAAGTTGCTTATAGTTTCACTATATTGCTGAGACTGGCTTCACATCTGCAATCCTCCTGCCTCAGCCTCCCCAGCCACTGGAATTACAGGCATGTGCCACCACACCTGGTTCTTTCAGGGTCTTTCTATGTGTCAGCTACTTTGACTACTTAGTACCAACTAAATGACCACTGTCTTTACCACACCAGGTTCTCTGCCTTCCCTTCCATCCCATAGGAATGAGTTTCAGCTTCAGGGCTTCAGGGCTATAGACAGAGTGCAGCAAAGCTCCTGATGCCACCAGAAGGTGTCTCACCACATCCATAAATCCACACATGAGCAGCCTGGCATGATCTGACCACTCAGAAGCACTCCCTCAGCCCTCCTGGCTTCCTTGCTGCACTCTGCACACACTCCAAGGGGCCACCATCTAGAACAGAGTGATCCAGTAGAACCAGGATGTTGGCTATTGTGTATACCATTGTCAATCCTATAGTCAACTAAAAATAATAATAAAAAAAATAAAGTGTCGGGCACAGTGGCACACGCCTGTAATCCCAGCACTTGGGAGGCTGAGGCAGGAGGATTGTGAGTTCAAAGCCAGCCTCAGCAGTGGCGAGGCACTTAGCAACTCAGTGAGACCCTGTCTCTAATAAAACACGAAAAAGGGCTGGGGGTGTGGTCCAGCGGTCAAGTGCCCCTGAGTTCAATCCCTAGTACCAAAAAATAAATAAATAAATAAAGTGACACAGGTGAAATTTTAGGTTCCATTCTCTTTTGTGGTCCTGGGGATCAAACCTGGAGTCTCAAGCATGCCAAGCAAGGGTTGTACCACTGAACCACACTACCAGTCCCGAAATTTCAATTTTTTTTTTTAGTTTTAGGTGGACACAATATCTTTTTTTTATATTTATATGGTGTTGAGGATTGAGTCCAGTGCCTCATGCATACTAGGCGAGCACTCTACCACTGAGCCACAACCCTAGCTCCCTGAAATTTCAAATTTAACAAGACATCCAACCCACTATACCTGAAGTATCATTTCAACACAAAATCAATACAATTATTAGAGGTATTTTACGTCCTTTATTGTATTAAGTATTCAAAATGTGGTATCTTATACTTAAAACTCACCTCAATTCAAATGGAAATCTGGGATCTGTCTTTAGGTTTTACAAAACTTACAGATGAAAAAGTAGACTCACATACCCAAGTTGTTCAAACTTACTTAGGGGTTTTCTAATAATTGAATTAACATCTTTTTAATTTAAATTAATTAAAATAAAATATAATTAAAAGCTCCTCAGTTGCATTTCTCAATTGCTGGAGAACCACATGAGCTGGTGTAATTGTACTGAACTAGCAACTTAAGAGACCCAGATTGGGAAACAGAATCAGTTCCACATAGGCCATAGCCCAGCCACTCAAATTCCTCACCAGGAATGAAATTAGAACCACTGTTAACATTCAGAACACACTGGAGCAGAAACAATTTGAAGGGTTCCTAGCACAAACATTGACCACCATCAGCAGTCCATTAGAGGACCACCTATGAGGTCCAGATGTCCAACCACCCATGTGTCCAATGGTTTGCTTCCTCTTGTCCCTGGTGACTCTGAACTGACCACACCTGGTATCACTTTTTTATCTTGGTTCTCTGTCACCAGAGCAAGGCAAAGGGCTCATAGGCCCAATTTTATAGGATGTAATTTCAAGGTTCCAGAGAATTGTGTCAGGCACAGTGTCTCTGAGTGCTAGTTGGTGGCATTAAACCGATAGCAGGGCCCCAACCACCAGCCCTGGTTCCAGGCACACACCTTGGATACCACCAGGACTAGAATTAGTTCTGGCCTTGAGAGTAGCCTTCTTGCTCATGGGCTAGATGATCAAGTCCACCACCCATGTCAGCCCTTCCTGAAAACAAAGATACTGGACCCTGGGCCATAAGAATAAAGGTTCCTCCTGAGGCAGGGAATGTATTCCTCCACCCTGCATCCCTAGGCAGGCAAAAAAGCAACAAGCAACCTGCCTTGTCAGAAAAGCGGTGAGAACATTCAACTTGCGATAGGCACTGTCCTGGAGATGTTGGATAGAGGCAGGGTCACAGATGGTAACCAGGGAGATACCCAAGTGCAGGAGCCCTGTTTGGGGAGATAGCTAAGATTGCGGTTGACTACGGGCCATAGACATTTTTGGGCATTGTCGCCTTCCGTAGTCTCACGGGACTTGGCCCAGGATCTCGAGAGATTTGAGGAGTGACTCAGCAGATCGAGCAAGCGCCATTCCTGCTCGGGCGCATGGATTGAGACCAGAGAGAGAAAGGACAGGGTTATCGCTATTGTATAGATATATTGTAGTTTTTTGTAAGAGTAGGTGCCTTGGTTTCTTGTGAGAGTGTGTATGTAGTGTTAGAAATTACAAGAGACAGAGACAGAAAGATTAAAGAATTTTTTCGTCTCCATCCTGTCTCCGGACTCCTTCCCGCGGCGCTGCCGTTCCAGGCTGCAATCCCTTTCCGGCGGCGAACAGTTCCCAAGGACTCAGTAGGATATGTGAAGATGGGGGTGGGCCGGGGAAGGTCCCAACACCCTCGCCTATACACCCAGGCTCCTCCCTGTGAGATGAATATGGAAGGAATTCCATATGGATGTTGAGATGCTAGGCCCAAGAAAATGGAGCTCCACAGATGGTCACAGTAGAAAGGCCCTGCTCCTTCACCCTGGGCATGGGAGGCAGTGCAGGTGTTTTAGTTATCTTTCCATTGCTGTAACAAACACCTGATATAATCAACTTATAAAGAAAATGGGTTATTTTGCCTTACAGTTTTAGAGGTTTCAGTCCATGATCATTTGGCCCCATTACCTTGGGCCTGGGTAGCACATTATGGCAGGAGAGTGAGGTAGAACAAAATTGCTCACCTCATGTCCAATGGCTGGAAGAGAGAGGGGCAGGGGAGGGAGGAGTTCAGGGTCCCACAACTCCCTTTGAGGGCATGCCCCCAATGACCTGAAGGCCTCCCACTAGGCCCCATCCCTTAAGACCCCACCTCCCAACAGCACTAAGCTGGAGAATTAACCTCTAACACATGGCCTTTGGGGGACATTTAAGATTTAAACCATAGCAGCAAGCTTGCATGTCCCCAGGGTCACCCAATTGGCATGAGTGAAACCTGGGGAGGTGTGGAGGCTGGGATCCCTAGCCCAGAGCCATCTTACTCTCCTTGGTCACCCCCACAGTTGGGACTAATCTCCCTGTTCCAGACCATAATTACTGGCTTGTGTCCAGAAGAAAACAGCCCAACAAGGCCAAGAGGTCAGAAGATAAGGATCTGCTAAATTGGGGCAGGCAGAGAGGGCAAGGCATACCACAGGCCTCACTGGAGACAGCCAGGTCCCTGGTCCTGTACGTGGAGAGCCACAGCACAAGGCTGCCCTGAAGGCTAGAGGGTGCCTGCTTGGTAAAGGCTGCCTAGATATGCTCTAGTGGTTGGCTCTATCAGATCCTCAAATTGATTTCTTCTTTACCATTTTAATTGGATATACAATACACATACAGAAAAGTACATGAGACACAACCATGGTTCAGACATCTTTATGATTTTACCCTCAAGGCAAACATAATGTTGTTTTGCTTGTTTTAAAACATCAAATTTTCTTTATTCTTCTTTCTTTGAATTGCTTTTTTTTTCTGGCATGGTAATTAACTTTAAATATTTAGTTTTTTAGTTATAGGTGGACACAATATCTTTATTTTATTTTTATGTGGTGCTGAGGAACTAACCCAGTGCCTCACGCATGCTAGGCAAGCACTCTACCTCTGAGCTACAACCCCAACCCCATAATTAACTTTTTTAATATTTTTTTATTTGTTCTAATTAGTTATACATAACAGTATAATGCATTTTTACTGCTTTTTTGTTGTTATTGTTCTAACTTTTCAGATGCATAGCTCTTTGTTATTCATTCTTTTTCTTTTCTTTTCTTTTCTATTGTGTGTTTAAGGCTATAAATTTCCCTCTAGTACCTGCTTTAATGGTAATCCACAAATTTAATATGTGTAATTTCATTCATTTTCAATTCAAATATTTTATGATTTCCATCTTTATTTCTTCTTTTGCCCATGGTTCATTTGAAGTAGGAGTATATTACTTTACCTGTTAAAACAGAAAGTGTAAGGCTCAGGGTATAGCTCAGTGATAGTGTTTTCTAGCATGTATGAGGCTCTGGTTTCAATCCCAGTACTGAAAAGAAGGAGGAGGAGGAGGAGGAGAAGAAGAAGGAGAAGGGGGAGAAGGAGAAGGAGAAGGAAGAGTTATGGGAGGGAATTTGTAGGACATACAGTGTTAAATGAAAAAATGTAAAACAAAAATGAGCATCTATAAAATACTATCTTTCAGGTTAGGAAAAAAAAGGATACAATAAAATGTACATGTACCTGCTCATTTGTATAAAAAAAAATGCAGATAAACGAGAAGCTAAAGGGATTTGTCACATTGGTGCTTGTCAAAAGAACACAGAAACCAATTTCAAAGAACTCTCAATGACCAAAACAAGAAAAAATTGTTAAATAATTGTATTAGTCAAGTTTCTGTTACTGTATCAAATACCTGAGATAATCAACCCATAGAGAAAAGAATTATTTGGGCCTCACAATTTTTCATTGTTGCTATTTTGTTTTTGTTTGGTTGGTCAATATTTTATTTGTTTGTTTGGTTTGGTTTGGTTTGGTTTGGTTTATGTGGTATTAGTAAACCCAGGGCCTTAGGCATGCTAGGCAAGTGTTGTACATCCCTAGTCCTGGTTCACAGTTTTGGAGGTTTTGGTCCATGATCAGTTGGGCCTCTCAAGGACTCTACCATCTCCCAATGGCAACACCATTTGGGAACTAAGTCTCTCACACACGGGCCTTTAGAGAACATTCCAGATCCAGACTATAACAATAACATAAAAAATTATGGGGGGGCTGGGATTGTGGCTCAGCGGTAGAGTGCTCACCTAGCACGTACACGGCCTGGGTTAGATCCTCAGCACCACGTAAAAATAAATGCATTGTGTACAACTAAAGTAAATAAATAAATGTTTAAAAAAAATTATGGGGGTGCTGGGGATATAGCTCAGTTGGTAAGTTGGTAGAGTGCTTATCTTGCATGCACAAGGCCCTGAGTTTGATCCCCAGCAACACACACACACACAAAAGATGGGGAAAAGGACAGCTCTTCCTTACAGAAGAATTCAAGGGGCTGGGGTTGTGGTTCAGTGGTAGAGCACTCACCTAGCACGTGCGTGGCCCGGGTTCAATCCTCAGCACCACATAAGAATAAAGGCAAGCCGGGCGCGGTGGCGTACACCTGTAATCCCAGCACTTTGGGAGGCTGAGATAGGAGAATCGCGAGTTCAAAGCCAGCCTCAGCAATGGCGAGGCACTTAGCAACTCAGTGAGACCCTGTCTCTAAATAAAATACAAAAAAGGGCTGGGATGTGGCCCAGTGGTCGAGTGCCCCTGAGTTCAATCTCCGGTACCACAAAAAATAAAAAATAAAAAAAAATAAAGGCATTATGTACAACTAAAACAAATAAATAAATATTTTTAAAAAGAAGAAGAAGAATTCAAGTCAATAAGAATAGAAGAAAAGAAATAGAAAAACATCAGTGAGCATACATTTGAGAACAAGGCTATTTGTATAAACTCACCTACACCCCCAATATTTGTTAACCACAAAGGAAAAGATAGAGTCACTTTGTTGCAGAAATCAGACCAGTCAAGAAGCTACAAACGGCACTCCGAGAGTGGGAAAACTCACTTTATTTTACGCCAGACAGCCCAAAGGTGATCAAACTCCAAATTCTGAGCCCCCATCTCTAGTTTTCACAACATTTATAGGCTATCTGGTGCCATAAAATTTCTAGCTGGGTACAGTGGTGCACGCCTGTAAATCCCAGTGGTTCAGGAGGCTGAGGCAGGAGGATCGCAAATTCAAGCCATACTCAGCAATGGCGAGGCACTAAGCAACTCAGGGAGACCCTGTCTCTAAATAAAATACAAAATAGGGCTGGGGATGTAGCTCAGTGGTTGAGTGCCCCTGAGTTCAATCACCAGTACCAAAAAAAAAAAATACATATATATATTTGATTTGGTTGGTAAAGTAGAGCGGTAATGACTCACATATGCCAGGAGAGGGGGCTGTTAGCCGTTTTGTGGTTTGGATCATAGTTTTCTGACTTTATGGTGGAGACATCCCCCTCTGAGGTCCAGATGTATGTTCAAAGGAGCCCCCAAGGCTTGGCTCTGACATGTCAGGGTTGCTTGTCTCTTTCTCAGCAGTGGAAACAGAGGCACCAGCAAAAGTTAACCAAGGTTAATAGTAATGAGGCATGTACCAAAGGAAAGCTGGCATTGCTGTGTGAATACAAGCTGAGGTGCCTTCCTCCCACACCTTGGTGGGCTTCAATCTGCATCCCTCCTGTGCAAAGAAGAAATCAGAGGCACAGCATACCTGCAGGCTAACTCCTGGGACCAGGAGATGCTCTGGGAGCAGATGCAACTTAGAATGTCTGGGCTTACCGCTCTGGGTTCCCGTTGGCTTCCTGATCTTGCAAGCTTTTCAGCTTCCTGAGTGATCCTCAGGAGAAAAGTTACCAAGAGAAAAGCTTTATTTTGTCTCACAGTTTTTGGAGATTTCAGTCCACAATCGGTTGGTCCAATTGCATTTAGGCCTGTGGTTTAGGGTGCATGGTAGAGCCACATGTTCCACTGAGGGCCAAAACAGAAAAAAAAGGAAGAGACATGGGTCCGACAATTCCCCCAAAGGCTCACTTCCCACCAACATCGAAGGTCTGTCTTCTGATTTTCAAGAGATCCATGGAGAGACTATATATCACACACAGGCAATGTCCAGACCACACACAAGAATAGATCTCTGGGCTGAAATCTGCAGCCACCAGCCCAAGACAGGAAGTCAGATGACTCTCTCTAGCAGTGACCCAGGAAGCCAAAAAACAACCCATGTAACAATCAGCCCGAAACCACCAGACTTGATTAATAACTGGCAGCTTCCCTAGTTTTGACCCCACTTCCAATTTAGAAACAACCAGAGAAAGCCAAATATATTCCCCTAACCAATCACATGGGAGGCCCCACCTCCACCTTCCCCAGCCACCAGAGTCTTCCTTTCCCCTTAGAAGCTGAACTGCTCCGCTGTCTGCCTAGGAACCTCACCCACATGCGGTGATGGTGTCCAGCTTCTTTGCAGTAGCATTTCAGGCTAAATAACCTGCCTATTGTGTGTTGGGGTCTTTGTTTATTCCCACACCTGAACAGTAGATTTCAATGGAAAATCTCCCAATTCTTCTTTTTTAATGTTTATTTATTTGTTTTTAGTTGTATGCAATGCCTTTTATTTTTACGTGGTGCTGAGGATTGAACCTGGGCCGCACACATGTTAGGCGAGTGCTCTACCTCTAAGCCACAACTCCAGCCCATCTCCCAATTCTTTTAATGTCAGCAAATAAGATTTTAAAGTGTCATGGATGGTAACTTGACTGAAAATTGCAGCATCGTGGAGAATAGTGAGAGCCACTGAAATGTGTTTTTAGCAGGTTGTAACACCCAGCTTAGTCTGTGCTAGACAGCAGATACCTCATCCTAGTACCAGGGCTCTGTCAAAAGGTGAGCCCCCTGAACCTCTGACCCTGTGTGGCATGAGCAGTGTGGGAGAGATAGTTTGGGCCCCTTTTCTAAGATGAGGCCTGACCCTCAGGATCTGCAGAGCTGACAGCTTACCCCAAGTCCACCCCTAATGACAGTGTGATACTGGGCAAGTCCCTCCCCAATCTGGGTTTCAAGGCCCCCACATGTAAAAGAGAGGTCTCCCATGTTCCCTGGAATTGTTTAAATGACAGTCCTTTATAATTTGCTAATTCTCTACCCAGCCGCAAAGACCCAGGGGCAGGTTTCTGAAGGAAGGGGTAGCAGTGTGGAATGGACTGGTTATGGAGACACCAGAGGTCAGACTCCTCCCCAGCCCACCCCCGCAGCCTGGCCCTCCTGCCCCTCAGACCATCCTGTTTCTGTCCCAGGAGACCCAGACTCTGGTTGCCACATCCCTCCCTCCTAGGCCATCCCTGCCTTCCCTTCTTTCAGGAACAGACTCCCTGGACAGACTCCCTACTTATACTTCCCTACCTCCCTAGCAGCACAAACCTCTCCTACTACAATGTCAAGGCCATTGGCTGTCCCAAATACTCCAATTCTGTGCCTGGCAGCATGCACTTCTTGGGCCATCTGCATTCCTCAGTCCCTGTCCAGCCAGTTGTCTCTCTTGAATGTTCAGGGGCAACTCCCTCTTGGAAGACTCACTGATGGTGAGGGGCTGCTGTGGGTTCATACCTGGGATCTGTACCCCATTCACCTATGCCCCCAGCACAGACCAGCACTGGTCACTAAACCAAAAGGGAACAAGCTAAAAGCACAGGGTTCTGTCCAGCAGCCTCTGCTGTGACCCAGTACAGTCACAGTGTTTGCCAGTGTGTCCAACCTACTCACAAAACACCCAAGGCCTGGGTGTTTTGTGGGCTGTTGGGCAGGAAAAGAGGAGCAGAGGCCAAGGCAGGGTCATGTCCAAGCTCTGGGGCAAGAGATGCCATGCTGTGTACAAGGATATAATCGGTGAGATAGGGGATGTGGGGAGGGCCTCAAAGCAGAAGATGAGGGCTGAGGGTAGGACCTGCATGCTGGATCTATGACCTCAGTGACAAGGATAGGCCACACTCAGGATCATGACCCCAGAGACCACAGATGAGGGCAGATGTATACCCAGAGACCATGGTGATAACATGAGAGAGGAAAAAGCATGTAGACTAGCCTGGCCTCCTCCATCCCTGTCTCTGCTCTGAGTCTTGGAGGAAACTTCAGCTCAGCTGACACCCCAGGACCTTTGTGCAGAGAGTATGCTCCCAATGACCACAGCCCTGGGCCTCATTTTCCCCTTTCATCCCAGACACAGAGCTAACAATGGGTGTGAAAGAGCCTGTACTCTTGGAAGAACATGGGCTGAAGCCAGGCAAGCCAGGGGCCAACAAACCTCCTCCAGAGCCCAATCCTGTGTTCCTTGCCCCTGGGCCTGGCGAGCCTAGAGGAGTATCTTCATTCCTAGAAACTTGTGTTGTCTCCACCTCAGCCGCAGGCTCTGAGGGCAGCTGAGCTCCTTCCCTGAACTCCGTGTACCACCAACACCTCTGTTCCCTCCCCCAGCAGCCCCAGCCACATGGAACTTAGTCCTCTGGGCCCTGGGGGCTTGGTTCCCTCTGGCAGTTAGAACAGGGCTCCATTCTCCCTTCCTTTGAAACAGAGCCCTCACCAGAGGAGTTCTGGGCAATGTCCCATTGTTAAAGCCTAAAATCAATTCTCTTTTTTTTTTTTTTAGACGTTGATGGAACTTTTTATTTTATTCATTTATATATATGTGGTGCTGAGAATCAAACCTAGGGCCTCACACATGCTAAGCAAGTGCTCTTACCAATAAGCCACAACTCCAGCCCTAAAATCAATTCTTAAAGAAGCTAAGGAAATGGTTAAAATGGCAGTAGCTTGCCCATGAACTGCCTGTTCACTACTGCTAACAATGATGCGTTCCAGAAATCTCAACAGCACAAGAAGTGCTCAGAATATAACTTGATTCTAGCCAGGACCGCAGCCCAGCTCCAACTACACCAGGTGTCTCTGTGTGTACACAGTGGGGCATCCTGCACACAGGGGATCTACTCCATGTATACAGTGTATATATGTTTATACAAAAAGGAACCAAAATGTTACAAGATGTTTCTAGAATATGGATCATGGTGGGTTTTTTATTCATTTGTTCTCCTCTTTATGCTTTTCTGAGTTGCCCAAGTTTTAGTCAATGTGCATGTGTTATTTTTCTAATTAGAAAAACTAGAAATTCGCCGGGCGCGGTGGCGCACGCCTGTGATCCCAGCACTTTGGGAGGCTGAGGCAGGAGGATTGCGAGTTCAAAGCCAGCCTCAGCAATGGCGAGGCACTTAGCAACTCAGTGAGACCCTGTCTCTAAATAAAATACAAAAAAGGGCTGGGGATGTGGCCCAGTGGTCGAGTGCCCCTGAGTTCAATCCCTGGTACCACAAAAAAAAAGAAAAAAGAAAAAAGAAAAACTAGAAATTGTTTTTCTTTTGTGATGATAGGTATTGAACCCAGGGCCCCAGTCATGCCAGGTAAGTGTTTCACCACTGGGCTAAACATCCAGCCCAGAGATTATCTCCTAAATAATCAAAAATGCAACCTGGAGCTGGGGATATAGCTCAGTTGGTAGAGTGCTTGCCTTGCATGCACAAAGCCCTGGGTTCAATCCCCCGCACCACACGCGTGCACACACACACACACACACACACACACACACACACAAATGCTACCTGTAGAAAGTGTTTTTATATTTGGAGGCAGCTTCATTATTCATCACCTGCCTCATCGGCCCAGTGTGAGAGATGTCATTGCTGCTTCTATTTTATGGGTGGAAGAACTGAGAGTACATGAAAGGAAATGGCTTATACAAGGTTAAGTGAGGACAAAACCTAATTCCCAAAGAAGGGCTCTTCCAGATTGCAGCTCACAGGGGACTAGTGAAGCCTGAGCCTTTAAATCCTAGGCAAGCTTCAAGCCCAGCCAGTGCATTTGTATTGGTCAAGAAATTACTATCTGATAACCAGGCACAGTGGCCTATATCCCCAGCTCCTTAGCAGGCTGACACAGGAGGATCAATTGAGCCCAGGAGTCCAAGACCAGCCTGGGCTACATAGCAAGACCCCATCTCAAAAAAAAAAAAAAAAAAAAAAGAAAAATAAATAAATAAACAAATAGAAAATAAAAAACTTTCTGAAACTGCGTATAACACCCACACCACCCCATAAATCCCAACCTGGACCCATGGAGATTCGAGAACAACAATAATGGTTGCTAACATTCTGTGTACCAGGCACCAAGTGCTTGCATGAAGTATCTCATTTAATAACCCTCATAACAGCCCAATCCAGTAGATTTCATTATCACCCCACCCCCATCTTACAGGTAAGGAAAAGGGGCAGATGAGACTCACACAGCTGTGGATCCAGACTCTTCCTCTGAGTCACTTTACCTAACCTCATGAGGGCATCAATGCCACACTCAGCATTTGGACTCAGGTTACAGGAAACCAAAAGAGCTTCATATAGGGAAGTGATAGGGTTGTGCTCCCATGGGAATGATCAATCCAGACAGAACATAATCAGGCTTCCTTCACCCTGTATCCTCCCTTCTCCCTCTCTCCTCCCTCTCTGACTCCATCTCTCCCTTCTTTATTCCCCCTACACCTTTATTTTCTTGTCTCCTTGTTCCCATCATTCACTTCTTCCTCCCATTTTCCCTTCCTTCCATTCTTCCTTCCTGTTCATCCATAACAAGTAAAAGGTAATGGCCTAGATGCTGGGGATGATCAGATTCCGAAGGGGTGGATGGAGAACAGGACAAGAAAGGGAGAAGCTGGCCAGGGCAGTAGGACTTAGGGGAGCAAGGCACAGGGTATTTGAGGAAGAGACTACTATCCGGGGATGATGGCCAGCATCTCATTAAGGTGTTCTTCTTCCTGTCCAGGGTAATCCAACCCAACCTAAAATTTACAATCTCAAATAATTAGTAAATAACAAAGCACAAATACTCAGAAATATATTTACAGAAAGCAAAGCCCCTGATAGATCTAGTCCACATGGGTTCTGGAACTAGACCAAGGAAAAATGGCTCTGGTGGTTTACTTAAAGGTTTTACTTACATCAAAGGTAGGGATATGGTGTCAAGGGCTGAGTCTTACTTTGTGATGTCTTGCAGTCAGCAGGTTGATTGACATCTTGGCAGGTCACACCTATCTCAGGTGCTGTGTGGGATCTCTGGCAGTGCCTGAGGGGGAAGTTCACCTGCATCAGGCAGTCAGTCCCTGTGGGGGGTGCCACAGGAAGTTCCCAATGCCAGATTTATCCCCTTACAAGGCTACTATATGCGACAGTCCACACACAACCCACAGATGGTTCCTGACAGACTACACATTTTACATGGAGGCTAGAGTCATGGAAGAAGACCAGGCCAACCCCATACCTCATATATGAGCAAAGGCAGCAGCTCTGCAGCCATTTTACATGCAGGAGAATATACATATGTGGTTGGGTTTTCCAACCTCACATGACACATGAACATATTTAGGAATGGAATGACATGATGTTTTGAGATTTAAGGAACTTCAACAGAAATAAAAACAATGGTGAAGCAAATCTGGCAAGATGTTTACAATCATTACTCTAAGCAGTTGGTATGTGGGTGCTTATTGGACTACTTTTTTCTACTCTGCTACATGCTTAAAATTATCATAATAAAAAGTAAAAATGAAAACCTCCATCATTAACCCGGTAGGCAGAATGAGAGTACTTGATTGGGAGGTTTGGGGGGCTGGTCCCTTGTACCCAACTGTACCAGCAGGGATTGGAAATTGGGACAGCCTTTTGGAAAACACATTGAGTAGGAGTCACCATGTGAACAATAGCCAGATTTTTTTTTTTTTTTTTTGGGTACTGGGGATTGAACTCAGGGGCACTCAACCACTGGGCCACATCCCCAGCCCTTTTTTGTATTTTATTAGAGACAGGGTCTCACTGACTTGCTAAGTTCCTCACCACTACTGAGGCTGGCTTTGAACTCGCAATCCTCCTGCCTCAGCCTCCCAAGTGCTGGGATTATAGGCGTGCGCCAATGTGCCTGGCTGGCCACAGCAGAATCTTAAGCCCCCGTGACTACATGAGTTGCTGGTTTCATGCCAGCAACAAGCACATGTGTAACACAAATGTCCACTGGGTCTGGCTGCCCTGTGTGCAGAGATCCCTAAGGAGACGCAGATCAAGCACAGCCTTGGCTGATGTGAACTCCTTTCAGATGGGAACCACAGCATGACACCATGGCCTTCTGAGAAACTCAAGCAGCCAAGGAGCCCTGGGCAGCCCTTTCCTGATGGCCTTCCTCCAGTGCCAGAAACCAGTTATAATGAAAACGACAGCAAAAATGGAAGACAGAAAGAGGAAGAGGAGAGAACAGGAGACTTCCTTACGTGCCAGTGAGCTTTGGCAGAATGTGTGTGTGTGAAGATGAGCAATAAAGCATGCACTGCAGAGTACTCACAGTGGGCTAAAAATTGAAATGACCCCACAGTGATGGAGAATGAGAGAATAAAGTATGTATACACCTGCTATGGAATAAAATCAGCCTATAAATGGGGACAAACTACTGACACTTGCTACAAGGTAATGAACCTTGAAAACATCAGCTAGGTGAGAAGTCACACACAACAGGCCACACACTATATGATTTTATCCATATGAAATATCCAGAACCCCCGGGCACGGTGGCACATGCCTGTAATCCCAACCACTTGTGAGGGTGAGGCAGGAGGATCACCAGTTCAAAGCCAGCTTCAGCAAAGGTGAGGGGCTAAGCAACTCAGTGAGAACTTGTCTCTGAATAAAATACAAAATAGGGCTGGGGATGTGGCTCAGTGGTCAAGTACCCCTCAGTTCAATCCCTGGTACCCCCCCCCACAAAAAAAAATGTCCAGAACCTTCTTTGGAAGGTGAAACTGCCAATGGAAGCATTTTGTAAACTTCAAGCCATGAGGAGGCATAGAGAGGAAGCAAGTCACCACAGCCAGTATCTCCAGACCTACTTCTGGAGAACTTTTGCTGGCCACCCCAAAGGGGCCTGGACTAAGGCCCAGAACTCTGGAGAGGGGATTCAAGGGCCACGACAAAGCCACACAGTGCCTGGGCACATGGAGGAAGTGCAGCTCAAAAAAGACCATACTGATAGTACAGCCTGAGGTTGCCATGAGAAGCTCTAAGGATCTCTGTGTCCAAATCCAAGAGGCCACAGACAGGCAGTTAAGGTCCCTGATCAGACCAAAGTCCAACCTGGACCAGGGACAGGGCATGGCCATCAATAAGCATGTGCTCACCCTCCCTTCCCTGCCCAGTCCTCCAAGCAGGAAAATCAAGGAAATGCCCTCAGGTTGGAGGGGGCATGCTACCCAGCAGCCCAACCTGTTCCTGCCACTTGGCACCTGCTCACTTGGCACGAGAGGGGAGCTTCTAGGAAGAGGCTTTCCTGGTGTCCTCTGAACAGACAAGCCCTCCCTCCTTTGAATGTCCTGCATTCTCTGCAAGGATCAAGTAGCTCGTTGTTATAAAAATTTCAGAAAACTACAAAAAGCACCAAGAGAGAACTAGCATGCTGGTACTCGCTGTCCACCTCCTCTTTTGTTTCTATGTGCCTTTGTACAAATTTTGGACATGTCATTTTCATTGTCCCTGAGGGCCCCTATATGACCCAAGAGGACAATTGTGTCACATGTTACAGATCCTACTTCTTCCTTCTTCAGCCCTTATAGTTTTCTTCACTTTCATAATAAACATTTTTACTTTTAAAGTGGAAAAAGGGTTAGGGATGTAGTTTAGTGGTAGAACACTTGCCTAATATGCACAAGGCCCTAGGTTCAATCCCCAGCATTGCAAAAGAAATAAAAAGGAAAAAAATGATCAACCTTACAAAGGACTCTTTTTTAAGGCATGGCCCCAATGTGACATTTGTTCCTCCCGGTCCAGGCCTGGCCTGTCCATGTGTCCAAAGAGGAAGTGCCTCAGCCCAGCTGGGGCCATGCCAGGCTGCACCCACCCCCCTCCACAGTCTTCCTCCTGCTAGTCCTTTAAATGCACCCAGACACTCGTGCCACCATCCATCACCTGCCTTACCACTGGTCACCTACCTGCCACCAGTCACCTGCCTACTACCACCACCATGCGCTGTCTCATCAGCCTAGCCCTCGGATTTCTCGCCCTGGAGGCAGTCTTTGCTCTGGACCAGGCCTTCATCTCACCAGGTAGGCCTACGCCACCACCCACCTCACTCCAGAATCTCTACTTCCAATGTAAGCTAACACACTGCTGGCCCTGGTGGTTTGGTAAAGGGGCAAGGAGGAGAGGAACAGAAGGGCAGAAAAACAGGGTCCTATTCCCCCATGGTGAATGTCTCACACCCCAGGGCTGAGGTCCCTAGATGAGAAATGCCCAGCTGGGAGATGTAATGATGGGGTGATGGGAAACGGAAGTGATTCTCAGGCCCTGTCACTTATAGTGAGGCCATTAGCTTTCCACCTCCCACAGTAGGCCTGCAGCTTTGTTTCCTGATTTTCACAGCTGACTTATACTTTTCATGAAAAGCTGTATCACAGTTTTGGTAAATTTAGGGGTTTTGTTGTTGTTGTTTTGTTTTGTTTGTTTGTTTTCCCCTCTAAAAGGTGGGGACTGGGATCCCTGGTAATTTCCATCTTTGTCTCAATCTTGCCTTCCCCCAAGGAGCTCCAAGGGTGGGTACAGGGTGTAGGCCCCCACTTACCTGCCTGTCTCCTGTGCAGCTCAGGTCATGTGCCCCGAGCCCAGCTCCTCTGAGGAGATGCCCTGTACCCAACCCTGCCTCACCGATGAGGACTGTCTCAGCAACACCAAATGTTGTCCCAGCGCTTGTGGCCGCTCCTGCAGAACCCCCATCATCGGTAATGCCTTGCCTAGCCCTGGTGGGGAGGGAAGAGCCAGCAATAGTAAGATTCTGCCTTGAGTGGGGCACCACAGACCTCTCTTAGAGCCCACACACCAGCCCTATTCCTGCAACCCATCTGTGAGGGCCTCCACCCCACAAGCAGCTTTGTCATCTCCCACTAGTTTGGTCCCTAAGGTCTCCAAGCCACCAAGTTGCTATGGGGGACCTTGCCCTGAGACAAACAAGTTGGAGGCCCCTGGGACACATTTGACCTCAAGGTTCCACGGACATTCAATTTCCCTATTCATAAAATGGGGTTATTCAGGTCAGGGGTACAGTGAGCAACGCTGTGAGCATGAAAAGCGCTTTGGATGCTAAAGGGCTGGCCCATCTCTCTCCAGTGGCTGCCCCAAAGACTGGCAGCTGCCCCTGGGTGGGTGAACAGATCTCCCAGCGGTGTCAGGAGCAGGACCAGTGTTCCAGTGACAGCCAATGTGAGGGCAACAAGAAATGCTGCTTGATGGATTGTGCTATGAAGTGTCAGAACCCTGTCCTAGGTATGCAACCTCAAGACCACCCCCTGGGTCCCTTTCTCCCTTGGTTTTCCCTGGTCAGCACCTCATCCTCGGAGGTTGGGGGGGGACCAGAAACAGGCCAGAAGGCAGGTCCCAGGCTCCAGAGAGGCTCTCCTTGCCAACTCACTGCGCCACCTGAAGGCTTCCTTAGGCACTTGATGTGCCACACAGGTCAGAAGTGGCAGTCAGTAGAAAAGGGAATTCAGAGAAACAGTCCAGAACTCAGAACAGGAAGCTGGTCTTGGGCAGCCTGTGCCTTTGCCACTTAATCAGAAGGAACAGCAAAGAGCTTGAGGTTAAGAGCTTCAGTGAGATACGGGTTCAGAGCTAACTCTTCATACTTGCCTGTGACCTCCACATCCCCCACTGAAGAGAATGGTGGCCTCACCTGCCTGCCCAAGGGCAATAGTGAGGGCAGGGGCAGTGGAGTGAGAGCTGTGCTTGCTCAGGAAAGGCACCTACCTACCACATCCCTGAACCAGTAGAGGTGAACAAGCTAGCACATGAACCACAGCAGAGATGACCGAACCCCTCCCGCTACACTCCTATCCATTCCCCACTGCAGAGAGCTCTCTCCAGTAAGGAGCCTGCCAGAACCCCCTGCCTGCCAGGAGAGGCCATGTCCAGTCTGAACCCCAGCAAGAATCTTCTCTCCTGGATCCAGTGAACACATGATGCCTCCTATCTGCTGCTAATAAAAAATCCATTCGGCTTTAAATCTGTCTATCTGTCCATCTGTCCTGGGCACCAGAAAAAGGGACAAAGCAAATACAGGACTTATCCCTAGGATCTCTGGGGTGGCTGGGGTGGCTGCAAGGGAGCAGGCAACCCGCCATGGGGATGAGCATGTGTGGGAGGGCTGGGAGTTGAGCCAGGTTCACCGAGTTTGGGCCAAACTCCAGCAAGACAATGGGGCCGTGGTGGACTGTGAGAGAGGTAATTCTACCCAGCTCTGGTGTTACTGCATCTGACCCCTTCTGAGGTATGACCAGCAGGAGCTGAGACTGTGGAAGTCTTGGAGCCCAGAGGGTACTGGGGACTTGGCCAGTTTGGGCAGCATGGAGAGAAGGCAAATGCATAAAAGGAGTCAGAGGGGAGATGGAGCATGTGTTGACACCACTATAGGTCAGCCTTGTGTAAAGTCTCCAGCAAAGTGTATCTGCTCCACTCCAACACCAGTTGGGCATCCTATAATCCATGCCAATCCTGTTACTGGCAGCCTTGGTTCACATCAGGCCTCACAATTTAGGGGCTGAGTCCCACAACCCTGCTCCCACTCTAGATTCCAGCCCCAATCCCAGGGCTTTCTTCACTTCCAATTGATAAGACTGTAAATTTGGAGGTTTCCATGATCCCTTCAGCTTCAGTGGTTCACTAGAATGATGACAGAAGTCACTTGACTTATTATTGTACTTCTATCATAAAAGATACAGATCAAGAGCAGCCAAATAAAGGGACACACAGGGGGAGGTCAAGGGGGTGGGAGGATGCAGGAGTGTCTTTCCCCATAGGATCTGGGTGTGCCACCCTCCCTGCACATCAGCGTGTTCACCAATCCAGAAGATAACCTGAGCTTCAACGTCAAGATCTTTTATGGAGGTTTCATTACATAGGCATGATTGATTCAATCATTGGCCATTAGTCATTGAAGTCAATCTCCAGCCACTTTCTCCCTGGAGATCAGAGGTAGTGCTGGAATTCCCAACCCTCTTATCCTGTGGCTTGTCTTTCTAGTGACAATACCCCATCTGAAGCTATGGAGGGGCCACCGAGAATCACCTCTTTAGCAAAGACCCTACCACCACTAAAAATATTGTGCTGGGGACCACAATCTAGGATCTACCCTAAACTGCTGGCTCTCAAACTTGACTGAAAGTCTATTGAGCTGGAGTAGGTTTTTCATGCACCCCACATGATTCAGTGATCCACCAGATTGGGAAGTCAAGGCTGCACTGGTCTCCAGTGCTCTCAAACAGCAGAGCAGAAGCCGGGCACGGTGGCGCACGCCTGTAATCCCAGCACTTTGGGAGGCTGAGGCAGGAGGATTGCGAGTTCAAAGCCAGCCTCGGCAATGGCGAGGCACTTAGCAACTTAGTGAGACACTGTCTCTAACTAAAAAAACACAAAAAAGGGATGGGGCTGTGGCCCAGTGGTCGAGTGCCCCTGAGTTCAATCCCCGGTACCACCAAAAAAAAAAAAAAAAAAAAAAAAAAAAACAGCAGAGCAGATGGTGGACTGAAACAGAGAGGTACTCCGTGGACTGTAGGTGGCAAACACCAAGCCAGAAACTGTGATATGATTACAAATATCTTCCAATGTTTGTTCCTGTTTTTTAAAATATATATATTTTTAGTTGTAGATGGACACAATACTTTTAATTTTTAATTTATATTTATGTGGTGCTGAGGATTGAACCCAGTGCCTCCTTCATACATGCCAAGCAAGCGCTCTACCACTGAGCCACAAACCAAGCCCTGTCACTGGTTCTTGACATGGAGCTTCTAAAGCAGAGTGCTCCCTAAACTCACTTGACAATTGAGATGGCCAGCTGGGTTTGCTAATTGGCTTTATTCATAGAGTAACAAAAATTTTCAGATATCTAAGACAGGAAGCAATTTTGCATCTTGGGGTGAGTTCACACACACACTTCCCACAGAGTTAAGAGTTCCCACCCTCCCACAGAAACTAAGTGATAGGAGCACTGAATTTCTTGATGTATACATATCAAAGAAAGTGCATACAATCATGAGATAAATGCTCTGGAGAAAGAAGCAGGGAATTCTCCCCCATTTTCAACTGGGAAAATCTGCCTTTAATTTAATTTCCGCGCCCTCCCCCATGCTGGGGAAGGAACCCAAGGTCTCATGCATATTAGGTAAGTGCTCTACCACTAAGCTACACCAAGCCCTTACCTATAATCTTTAACTCATTTTGCTTTACAGACTCAAGCCCTGCTCAGCCTCTACTTCAAGCAAACTGAGGACCAAGTCAGTGTTTCTCTTCTCTTGGTCCCCACAGTAGGCAGGAAGGATGAAATTTCCCAAGCAGGGAATGAGTGCTAATGGGCAGAGATGATTTAGTGGAACAGGCAGTGATCCGCCTCCTCTGCCGTGTGTGTGTGTGTGTGTGTGTGTGTGTGTGTGTGTGTGTGTGAGAGAGAGAGAGAGAGAGAGAGAGAGAGAGAGAGAGAGAGAAACGCTGCGCTGAAGGGATGTGTGGGTGAAGTTGGGCCAAATCTGACCACTTCTGAGATGGAACATGAGAGGTGGGTTCAATTACTATATATATAGACCCATGGGAGATGGTCATAGCCCCACCAAGGCACTGAGCTCTGTGTCCACGCACTCCTGGCCTTCTTCAAAGGAAGATGTTCGGATAATCACCCAGGATGTTGGCCATCAGGTGTTCCAGTAAGACCTGATGGGACCGAACTGGTACCGAGCAGGCAGCTGGTGAGCCCATGGGAGCTCGGCAACTGGCAGTTCCCTCAGGGTACAGAGAACTGAAGCTAGGAATAGGCAGTGCGACCAGAGTGGCCTGGCGGCTTCAAGGAATCTCAAGAGATAAGGGTGTTTCATCAGCCCAAGCTCCAGCCCCTCCGTGGGCACGACGTCCACCTTCTCACACTGAAGAAACACGGTACGCGGCTCTGTTCCTTCGTTAGAGCCTGTCTTAAACCAATCTTGGCTCTTCGAACTTTTCTCCTTCCCTTTTCTCTACGTCTCCGATCACTTGTCCCTCATTACATCTCGCACTACGTTGCGTATGTCCTCAGACCCCACCACCAAACCCGAAAGAGGCTGTAGGCGTAACTCCTAGCCGAACGACTTCCAGCGGGAGACTTCCGGTGAACCACGTTTCCGGTGGCGCCCCCTAGTGACGTAATTAACGCGCCTTGCCTCATGGGCCTGGGGACAGTACGGGCGGCGGATGGAGGTCAGCAAGAGTGTTCGCGGAGTAGGTCTGGCGTCATGGGGGAAAAGGGCTACTGGGCGTGGGTACTGAAGGCTTGAATACCGAGGTGTGGTGGGCCTGGGGCGGATGGGGCGGCGACCTCGGAGAGGGGACCTGTGGGGGAGCTATATGCAGTGGGTCTGGGGGAGGGCGCAGCGGGGGGTGCTGGGATCCAGGGAACCCGGAGGAGGAAGCCAGGGGGGACGATGGACGCTGGTGGGTAGGGGATACTGGGGAAGGAGGCTGGCAAGGGGCTGAACGCGGTGGGCTCGACGGCTGCGTGCTCGGTACCAGCTGACGAGTGCGCATGCGTCCCCTCTGCCTGTGGCGTCCACGAGGCCGCCCTGAAAGGCGCTCCCTGCCTTGACCCTTGGTGTCTCCAACGAGTCGATTTTCGTGTGTCTGTATTTGAGGAGCATATTTCCGAGTTGGTATTTACCTAAGCCTAAGTGCGGTTTCTGGACTTAGTTCCCTTCTCCAGTTTTTATCTTAAAAACTGGAAAGATTTTTCCAGCGCCTCCCCACAGTGCCTGGGTTGAGGAAGTGGTAAATGTGGGGCTTGGGCAGACGCTCTTCTCTGAACCTCATATTTTTTTTTCCCCTTATGTAGAGTTAAGCTAAGTTTTTTACAGCTGCAATAATAGCTCATGTGAAAATAAAATGTGCCAGCCATATTCCAAAGTCCAGGAAGTAGAAGAAAATAAAAGGTTCTTTCTGTTTGGGCAGAAGCAAGGCTCCTGTTACACGTCTTACCCAGGTCATTCAGTCATCTTAGGGAGAATTGTTAAAAGTAACCATCATAAATAAGGGTATGAAACAGGTTCTTGAAAGAAGTTAACATTTTGTGGAGCTTGAAAAAATGAAGTTTTTTTTTTTTTTTTTTTTTTTTTTTTTTTTTTTTTTTTGTGGTACCGGAGATTGAACTCAGGGGCACTCGACCACTGGGCCACATCCCCAGCCCTTTTTTTTCTGTATTTTATTTAGAGACAGGGTCTCACTGAGTTGCTAAGTGCCGCACCATTGCTGAGGCTGGCTTTGAACTCGCGATTCTCCTGTCTCAGCCTCCCAAAGTGCTGGGATTACAGGCGTGCGCCACCGCGCCCGGCTTGTTTTTTTTTTTTAATGGGCTTTATGATGGGGGATAGCAAGCCTGCAAGGTAGAATGAAAGTATAAAGCCTGATTAGAGTGGGCCTTGAGTAGTGGGGAGATGAGATAAAGCCAGGAAGATAATTTGGGGGTAATTAGGAATGATTTTTGTGATTTAGAAGTTGAGGGAAGGGAACTCCAGCTAAGTTATTGATAGCATTCTCCCTTGGTTTGGGGAGCTCACTCCCTTATCTGGATTGTTAAAACTATATCCATAAAAGCTTTAGGAATATGAGTTGACTATCCCGAGTTTTCCAGGATCATTCTCTAAACCAGTAATTCTTAATCCTGGTAACCCTGGGGTGGGGGATGGAGGAATTAATTCTCTCTCAGCCTTACCTGTAGAAATTACCAATCAGGAGGTATTGGGCAGGACCTGGTAGTCGGAATTGTTAACCACTCAGGAGATTTGGGAGCACAACCAGTAGTAAAAACTTTACCTGCTTCTGAGTTTTGATATTTGATGACATTCTGTACTGAAACAAAAGTCCTCTGAGGTGTTACTTCAAAAAGTACTGTCTCAGAGCTGGGCATTGTGCCACATGCCTGTAATCCGAGCTACTCAGGAGGCTGAGGAAGGAGGATCACAAGTTCAAGACCATCCTGGGCAAGTTAGCAAGACCCTACCTCAAAATACAAAAAAAGGCTGAGAATTTAGCTCATGATAAAATGCCCCCCAGGTTTAATCCCCAGTGTTGTAAAGAGAGAGAAAACTACCTAACACATATGGATAGTCAAAAAGGAGAAAGATAAAGGCTGGTTTTAGGGAGAGGGTAAGTGGATTTCATGTCATTTGTCATGTTTTCTCCTGAGTTTGTGGGTCAGGATCTGCCACTATAGTACCTTCTTCTCTTTTTTTCCTCAAGGCTTTGGAATCATTTGCTAGGAGTATTATCTCCTGTACTCCCATGCCATAATGGCAGCCCGTCTAGTGAAGCAGTGCACGTACCTCCTGAGAGAAGCTACTCGCTTATCCCCTGCTGTGGCTCCAGTTAGTCGACTGAGACTTGTCAGGACAGCCCATAAGACTTTGACCTTCTCAGCCACCTCACTCAGTTCCCACTCTCCAGGTTCCTTGACAGAGCTGGTGGAAAAGGATCAAGTGTTTACTCCCTACCCAGAGCGCCAAGAGATAGACCGGCTCATCGAAAAGGCCACCAGTCCACAGGAGCTCTTACAGCTGTTTGGTGGTGATCAGAGCCTGCACCACAATCATGCGGCCCTCATACTTATCCGCCTTTCTCACCTGCTATCTGAGAAGCCAGAAGACAAGGCCTTGCTCATACAGGATATCCGCTTTCAGCAACTTATCCATCTAGTCAATAGTCAGGTGAGTGTTAGCATATTGTTTGAGGGCTTAGATGAAGGGAGAGTAGCCAGAGGCACCACCAGCAATGGACACAGGGCCCCCATCATCTTGTGGTGATTCTCTTTTTCTCAATTTCAAGTACTTTCATGTGCTTTCTGCATTTATACTCATAATAACCTTGGTAGGTAAATATTTATCCTCATTTTACAGACAGGCAATTAAACACACAGTAACAAGTATAGGAGACAAGCCTGGTTCTTCTCATTTCCTTCAGTGCTTTCTCCCTTTGCATATGGCATTGATTTACATTCCCACTTTAATTCCCAGTATCTGGATGCTGACCGAGCGCTACTGGTGAAGCTGGAGGAGATGCAGTGTGACCAGTAGATAGTCCCTGAAGCTTAAGCTAGGCCTCGGTGTAACCTAGCCACATTCATACTTTAAAGGGATGAAGCACAAAGAAGAGACAAGGCCCATTTATGTGACTCTCAGCACCTTACTTCAGAAAGCCAGTTTCTGCTGTGTATAAGGAAAGGGCTCTTCACACAGTGCTTCCCTGGGCTTCATAGCAAAAAAAAAAAAAAGAAGAAGTATAACCCCTAACCTCTTCAGACTGGCCCTTACTACCTAGTCTGCTGGAAAGGTGGTACTTGGGCACTAAAACCATGTGCCCAATTGTCAGATATGATGAGGAAGGGATTGTGCTGAATGTATGAAGCTGAAGATTTTTAAGTCAATGTAATGCAATATGGCTGTTTTTTCCGTGAAGTAGAACATTATGTAAAATACATGGTTTCTTAGAGCTTTTGTTTTAATTAATTATGTACAATGTGCTTGTACCATGTGTACTGAGTTCAAATACATATTTCCTGCTGAGTACATAGTTCATAAGATTAATTCCATAGGTCCTTTCTTATTCTATAATTCTAATTGTTATTTATTGAATGTTTTGCACACACTTGATTGAAACCTGCTTTCTGCTGGTGATGGGATCAGCTTATCTTTCCAAGAGACCTTGGCATTTGGAAGTCATCAGGGCTTAGTGGTTCCTGGGATTTTGTGGATTTGTTTGTTTTTTAACTCACCTGTCTTAAGACTTTCCTGTGTACCTTCATGTATCAGGGAATACCTGCGTGTGAGGTAATCAAGAGGCTCCCAGGCTTACGTCACTCCACTAGAGGATATGGGGTAGTGATACACTTGAGCCCTATCCCTGTTGTTTTTCAGGATGTCATTTCTTCTGCTTATTGCATTAATTAGCTTCATTCCTAAGGAACTTCTCATCACCAAAACAAGTGATTGCTATGTTGGAGTGAGGTTTTAAGGGTTGGAGCTTTTCAGATTGAAAATAACAATCTTTTCCTGAAGAAAAGTCAGGGTATTTAATAGGTACAAGTTTGGCATTGTAAGTAAAAGTAATGAGATGTTGACAAGACTTGACATTAGAAAGTCTTACGTGCTGCCTTCTTTGCTATCAAGTCATACCATCAGACCCACACTTTCTCACCTTAGTCTTTTTTTTTTTTTTTTTTTTTTTTTTTTTTTTTTTTTTTTTTTTGTACTGGGATTGAACTCAGGGGCACTTGACCACTGAGCCATGTCCCCAGCCTTATTTTGTATTTTATTTAGAGACAGGGTCTCACTGAGTTACCTAGCACCTCTCTGTTGCTGAGGCTGGCATTAAACTTGCAATCCTCCTATCTCAGCTTCCCATGCCACTAGGATTACAGGCATGTGCCACCATGCCTGGCTCTGATTTTAGTCTTGACTTGCTCTCCTTGCAGTTTGGGTCTGCAAGTCTGCACAGCACACAACAGGGGAGGTGGGACATGGTTTCTATTGAATCAGACACATCAGGTCAGGTCTGTGTTAAGGAAACTTGGAAATTTTCCCTTACCCCTCAAGAGTTCTTGTATGCAAGCAATAGCAAACTATCCTACCGACCTTGAACAGAAACTCTTGATTTATTAGCTTCAGGAAACAAATCCGTCAGGGATAGGTATCAGGCCCTGTTAGAGCAGGACAGGTGCTGTTCTCTGAAGAGTTTTAGTAAATACCCCTGGAATGGGGTCACAGTGGCAGCCCAGACACAGGATCTCTGGGGTGCCATATGTGATTGCCCTTTTCCTTTTTCTGTCCAGATAGCCACAGTCTGGCATGGGACTCTTGTGCAGCTGCTGCGGAGCTTATACATTCTGGCACTCCCGGGGACCTCTAAGGAACTGCAGTCAGTGGAGCAGGAGGTGCGCTGGCGCCTGCGGAGGCTCAAATACAAGCACCTGGTCTTCCTGGCTGAGTCCTGCGCCAACTTCATGCAAGAGCAGCATTCCCAAGAGCTGCTGGCTGAGGTGCTATTGCACCTGGAGAGGCGCTGGACAGAGATTGAAGATGGTCGCACAGTTGTGGCCATCATGATGAAGGCAGGGCACCTTTCAGAGTCATTGATGAACCGCCTGGAAGACAAGGTATGGGGATGAGAGCATGCTGCGCCTTGGCCTGCCTCCCTGGGGGCTTTGGACTTGTGCACTGGGACAAGAGCCCTAGAAACTTCTGTCTAAAGTCTCAGATGTCTCACAAGGAAGGACCAGAGAGCTCCAGAGAGCAGGTGGTTACTCTTGACTACATTAATTCAGCACCACCCACACACTTGCTCCTAATATAAGCCACTTCCCTTAATGCATCTTTCTCCTATTTCTGCCACCTACATGATCTTGAAAGGCAAGAGAGACAGTTTCAGAAGTTAACACAGGTGTCCTGGGCTAGCCCCTACACAACAGCCCAGCTTCTAGCAGAACTCTCCCAAAGATGGTGTGTACCCCACCCACTTTATCCTTGCAGTCAAGTCAAATTCAGCTCCCATCTTCTTATGGTGGGGGCTGGCCCAAATGGCTGCTACAGCAAGTTCCGCTGTTCATGGGCCCTGTGTCCCCTGCCCTGGGACATGGGGATAAGTTTGGCTGCGGACATTATACTCTGGGTCCAGTAGTCCCTGAGGCAGGGGAGGAGGCAGGCCCTGCTTAGATGGGCCTGTATTGAGTAGCTCAGGCCCAGTTGCTGTCTCACAGGGACTGCACTGGATGGGACCCCTGCCCCCAGCTCATCCCCGCCACCTCAGGCCATCAAGCTGACCCCTGCGCGACTGTGGTTGACAGTGCCTGGAGCTGGTGGAGCAGTTTGGCCCTGACGAGTTGCGGAAGGTGCTAGTGACGCTGGCAGCTCAGAGCCGGCGGTCGGTGCCCTTGTTGCGGGCCATCTCCTACCACTTGGTACAGAAGCCTCTCCCGCTGACGAAAGGCATGCTTCTGGACCTGGCCTATGCCTACGGTGAGGAAGGTGGGAGCCCTGGCAAGGGGACACCTGCAGCTTTGTCAAATTCAGTGCCTGTTCTACCCATGGTAGGCACTGGCCCAGAGGGCTGCCACAGAAACATTGTGACTCATGGGCCCTGTTCCCTTTGACTAGGCTCAGGGATAAATTTGGTCACAGACAACAAATGCCTAGACTTCAAGTCTGAACTTGGGTGACACAGTGGGTAGCTGCTGATTTCCCCAGCTAAGCCTTGTGATCTACTGTGTCCCAAAGGCAAACTCAGCTTCCACCAGACACAGGTGTCCCAGCGCCTGGCCGCTGACCTCCTGTCCCTCATGCCCAACCTGACACCTGGTGAGGTAGCCCGCTGTGCCAAGTCCTTCGCCTTCCTCAAATGGCTCAACCTGCCCCTGTTTGAAGCCTTTGCCCAGGTAAGTCAGGGCTGACTTCGAGGCCCAAAGTCTGACCCAATTTTAGAAACTGGCTCCATAGGCCTCTGTTGGAAGACATTGTTTTAATCAGGGAAACAAAGCTAATCTGAAACACTTATTTGTAGGTGGTAAATTCAGATTTCTTACTTTTCAGCATATTTGGAGCTAGATGTGTAATGATAAAATATATACATATATATTTGAGAGCTGTTAACTGTTGTTGATCATTGCGGTTGCATACATCTTGGGGCAGCAATAGCAGGGAAAGCAGAGGGTGAGGCTAAGAATCCTCAACTCTCCCTAGTTACTGACTGCCTCAGATGGAATTGAAGGGAAAGATGATGCCTGTATTTTCATTTCTATGCAGCCAATCTAAACCAAGTGTTCCTATAGAGTATTTCTAAATCCACCATCTGGGAGGTAGTTTCTAGGTGTCTCTATCCTCTATGGACAGCTGCTGCTGGTTGGAGAAGGGTCTGGCCCTGTGTGGGTGGCTGGGAGTTCGTGAGTCTGGGATAGGGTCCTCCAGCTGCCTTTGGAAGATTAGTCTTCCCTCAGACTTCATCCTTATCCTCTGTTCTCTCTGCATGGTTCAGCACATCTTGGACAGAGCCCAGAATGTTACCCTGCCTCACCTATGCAGCATGCTTCTGGCTTTTGCCCGTTTGAACTTCCACCCAGAAAAAGAGGATCAATTCTTTAACCTGGTATGGGCTCCACTTGCTACCCATTACCCTCTCCCTGCCACCTGCTAGCTATTGGTTCTGAACTACCATTGGGTGAAAGGGGAAGGGACCATGACCCCTGACAATGGGTGGGGTGGAAGGGGAGTGACATCCCAGGGACCTTTGGGGAATAGACAAAATCTCATGTTGTCCTGTGATGACTCCCTCACTTCTTTCCCAGTGTACCACCTTTCAACAAACTGCTGTTGATGCCCTCAGGGGCTTCAGTAGTCCTCTGCAGAGATTTTTATTAGTTATTGATGGACCTTTATTTATTTGCTTATATGTGGTGCTGAGAATCGGACCCTGTGCCTCACAACATGCTAGGCAAGCGCTTCACCACTGAGCCACAACCCCAACCCCTGGGCAGGGAACTTTTTAGGAAGACCTGAGACTTCATAGAAACCATCAGACCAAGTTTGACCCCAGGGTTCCTGGGACACTATTGGGGACTGCCTGCTATGCTCTGGTACCTCTGGCCAGGGTCCTGCTCTTGCTCCCAGTGGCCTTCCCTGGCTACAGAGTTATAAGTCAAGACAAGGTCATTGGCTGCTGTCTGCCCTTGCATGTAGCCGTCCCTGAGCGAGGCCAACTTTATCTACCACACTCTGTCCTCATCCAGGTACATGAGAGGCTAGAATCTGCACTCACAAGCCTGGAGCCAACCCTACAGGTAGACCTAGTGTGGGCACTCTGTGTGCTGCAGCAGGTGCAGGAGGTGGAGCTGCAAGCTGTTCTCCATCCTGGATTTCACACAAGATTTCTAGGTGAGATACTTCCTCACCCATCACCTACTACACTGCTGCACTTGGGAGGTTGCCTGGTTTGCCTACCTAGAGCTGGGTTAGAAATTATAGTAAAGGCCGGGCGCGGTGGCACACACCTGTAATCCCAGCACTTGGGAGGCTGAGGCAGGAGGATCACGAGTTCAAAGCCAGCCTCAGCAATGGCGAGGCACTTGGCAACTCATGAGACCCTGTCTCTAAATAAAATTCAAAAAAGGGCTGGGGATGTGGCCCAGTGGTTGAGTACCCCTGAGTTCAATCCCTGGTACCAAAAACAATGAAATGAAATGAAATTGTAGTAAAAATAGGAGGAAGCCAGAACACACCTCCAGGGCTTCTCTATCCATTCCCTGCTGGTGGCCCACAGACCTTAAAAACTCTGCTGGCCCCAACCCAGTGCACTAGGTCCAAGGCTGGGTGGGGAGCCACTGCCCTCCCATTTGGGCCCTCTCCCAACCTTCGTATGTATTCCTCCTGGCCCTCAAACTGCCTGCTTCTTACTCTCCTGTTCCCCCAGAGGGCAAGTCTCTAAAGGACCAGAGCACCCTCCAGAAGCTGCTCCACATCAACGCCACCGCCCTGCTGGAGCACCCTGATTATAGGGGCCCCCTCCTGCCACCTTCAGCCTTGGCCTCCAGGCCTTCTGCCCCTGACAAGAAGATGACTCCCTTACAAAAGGAACTACAGGAAACACTGAAGGTGTTGCTGGGAAGCTCCGACGGGGCTGCCTTGAGGTGGCCACTCGATACGGCTGGGTACTGGGTAAGGGCTCCCTCAGTTGACAAAGGCCTGATTCCACCCAATTCTTAGCAGTTGAAAATGTTCTAATCCTTCTCTGTGCTGTAAGAAGCAACCCACAAAACTGTAGTGCCCCGTACTCCCCTGTATCCACAATTTCAGGGTGGTTTCTGAGGGGATCGTCTCTGAGGAGGTGACAGTCCCAACAAGCTCTCATCCACACTCCTTACCAGATGCGGAGGTACTGTTGGATGCTGATGGCCAGTTTCTGCCCCTGAGGGACTTTGTTGCGCCTCACCTTGCCCAGCCAGTTGGGAGCCAGCCATTGCCACTGGGGGCTAAAAGGTAGGTAACCAGGAACCCCCACACAGCTCTTGGGATATACACCAGCCCATCTCTCTTTTTCCTCTGGTTTCTCTGAGGAGTTGAGAGCAGCCTTTGTCAGCCACCCTTCCTCCTGCCAGGGTTGCTTTCCTGCGCTGGGAATTTCCTAACTTCAACAGCCGAAGCAAGGATTTGCTGGGCCGCTTTGTCCTAGCCCGCCGCCACATGCTGGCTGCAGGTTTCCTGGTGGTGGATGTGAGTACCTACTGGGAATGTGGTCCCTTCTGTACAAGGAGAAGAGCCAACCTACAGCTAGAATGATATAGACAGATGCCTAGGCCTCCAACCTCTCTCCCCTATCTCTGCCAAGTCTTAGAAGCTAGAGCTTGGTCCCTAAGGTACATCTGGATTGCCACAAAGTCTCCCATTTCAGCTCTGGAGGTGGGCAGGGCTGGGTATCACATGCACAGATGAGGAAATGAAGCTCAGAAGGGCCACACAACTATTGAGAATCATTGAGTGGGCGCAGGAGCTGCTGCTCTGCTTCTCTTGTCGGGGTTGGTTCCCAGAAAAGGTAAGACCTGCAGATCTGTCCAGTGCTGTTATTATGTGACTACATGGAGTTCCACTGCAGTCGGAGCAGGAAACATGGGCCCAGGCCTGGCTAGAGCACTGAAAGACCTTGACTGAAACCAGAAGATGCTGATAAAGGGCCAGAGTAAATGCATACTTTTAAGGACTGCCTAAGGGTTATATCATGTTTTCTTCTTTGGGCTGGTCATTTGGTTTTTCAAACAACCCTTTAAAATTTAGAAACTCCTGGGGCCTCTCCATTCACAACCTTTAGCTCTTTGGCCTCTTCCCTGAGGCCTTGGGGGCTGAAGAGTGTGAATACAGAGATGTTAAAAGGGTAAAGGGTCAAAATGAAGGCAGCAGGTAGAACCAGAGACAGGAATCATCCTTCCAACCCTTATGATCTGTTCCTCCTCCTTCCCTCCAGGTCCCATACTATGAGTGGGTGGAACTCAAGTCTGAATGGCAGAAAGGTGCCTACCTCAAGGACAAGATGCGTAAAGCAGTAGCTGAGGAGCTGGCTAAGTGACCTGTCCCCATCAGGCCCCTGACTGAAGCCTTATGCTACCATCTTGGAAACCCACAAACTGACTGCCCAGAGGCCCAGCAGTGAATGCTGGGTAGGCAAGAACTGACACCCTAGAGGATGAATTGTCTCAGTGTAGGACTTTGGGCCAGAGTTGGGGAGTGGCCTGCAGCTCCCAGGAATAGCTCTCATGACTAATAAATTTTAAATTTGGTGTTCAGAACCAGGTGGCTTCCCAGGCTTTGTCTTCCTCTCTTCCCCTCCACTGCCTGCCTGCTTTTGAAGGCAAGAAATGGCTCTCCGGGGTTTTGGCATGGAGCCCAGCAAAGGAGGGCTGACTTGAAGGACAGAAAACCTGGGACTCGGACCTGAGATGTCTTCGCCTGCTGCCTGTCCCAGCATCTTTTTGGGGACCCTTATTATATGTGTGTGCATCCACATGTGCCTGTTTATTACTGCCTGGGGGACTGTTAACAACCCCTGCAAACAGGTAGAGTCCTAGAATTCTGAATTTCCAGGGATGAGAAGCTTTCCCAGGGAAGTCAGTTTAATTTCCAGGGCATAGCTGGGCTTTTTACCCAGCCTGACTACTAAATCACAGTCTGAGAGGCTTCCTCCCATCCCTTGTTACACACTTAGGTAAGTGGCAGGTGGTTGAGGGCTGGGTAGATACCCAGGAGGTCCATGACTGAAGAATTATGCTAGCATCTTGGAAACCATCTGCCCAGATGGGGTCCTGAAGCAGCCTCACTTCTGCTGAGAAGCACCAGGGTGTGTACCTTCCAACCTCAGTCAGAAACTCCCATTAGCAGAGCCTACCTGGAAGAGGGTGTGGGTGGTATGGGTCTCCTCCAGCCGTTGGGTGAAACCTCTCGCCGCTGCTCCCCACCTCAACCCATTCCCTGGAATCCTGACATCGCTCCAAGCATTAGGGTCCTTTTGGGTCAGGTGCACTGGTTGCTGGCAGGTCCAGGTGTGCAGAACACAGGTCCTTGTCCTGCATGTACTGTCCATTACCACAAAGGAATGATATCTGGCCCAGTAAGAAGGGGATGAGCAGCTAGAGCAGGCATTCTGAGGGAAAAGGGAAAAGCATTCCAAAGTGAAGCAACAATGTGGGCAAGTGCCTGGTCTTATGGGACCCGCAATGTGTATGGTGCAAGGCCAACTAGCTATAGAACCAAACTCTGGGAAGGCCTGAGTGCATTCAAGAAAATAAGTATTTATCCTGTCCACCACTTGGGGCCACTGGCTTTTATTTTGAGGTGACTGGGGGCACCTGCAGTTGTTAAGGAACACTCAAATGGTTCCCTCTGGTAGAACTAGATGATAAGGTCCTACTACAATACTAGCATAAGCAGAAGTCAGGCTAGACATTCTCATCGTCACATTGCCCATAGACCATCAAGCCAGCCTCAGAAACAGCAAGGCACTAAACAATTCAGTGAGACCCTGTCTCAAAATGAATAAAATGCGAAATAGAGCTGGTTGAATGCCCCTGAGTTCAATCCCTGGTCCACAAGAAACTACATTAAAGGGGATCACACAATTTTTATTTTTAGATTCAGAGAAATATGAATTCTCAAGATTTCATTCAGTTCATTGCATGTGCTGATAACTCATTTCTTTGTGTTCCTTAGAGCTTTGTAGCTTTTGTTTTCCTTTTGGTAGATGAACACAATACATTTATTTTATTTATTTTTATGTGGTGTTGAGGTTTGAGCCCAATGCCTCACATGTGCTAAGCAAGCACTCTTCCACTAAGCCACAACCCCAGCCTCAGAGCTTTGTAGGTCTATCCCATGATACAGCTTGACCACAACATTTACTCACATAAAACATTTACTCATTAAAAGATACCTTGGATATTTCTGGTTTGGGTCTATTACTGATAAAAGTGACCATAAAATCTGGGTTCAGGTTTTTGGGTAAATTTTTGTTAGTTAGGGGTAAACATGCTGGGAGTACAACTCTCGGGTCATTTTGTACAGAATTTCTGTGTTGAGATTGTTTAGAAACTATGAATAGCTATTTTCTGGACTGTGTACATTTTGCATTGCAGCCAACAGTGTGTGGAACATCCACATTCTACCCAGTATTTGGTGGTGTCACTTGATTTTTTTTTTTTTTTTTTTTTTAATAATTCTTCCAGGTGTATAGTGATTATCATGAATTTAAGATGCATTTCTGGTCTGGGGTTGTGGCTCAGCGGTAGAGCGTTCACCCAGCACTGTGCGCAGCCCGGGTTCAATCTTCAGCACCACATAAACATAAATGCATTGCATTGTGTACAACTAAAGCAAATAAATAAATATTTTTTTTTTTTTTAAAAAAAAGGTGCATTTCTCAGGGCTGGGTTGTGGCTCAGTGGTAGAGAGCTTGTCTTGCACGTGTGAGGCACATATAAATAAATAAAGGTATTGTGTCCATCACAACTAAAAAAATATTTTTTTTAAAGATGCATTTCCCTAGTGACTAGTGATACTTAGAATTTTTTTTCATCTTTGATAAATTGACAATAGATATTTATTTGCTGTTTGTCCTCTGGTGAAATGTCTTCATGTCTTTGCCTGTGGATTGATAGCTTTTTCAACAATAAATTGTAAGGGTTTTTTCATATATTCTAGACCCTAATCTTTTGCTGCATATGTGATCTGCAAATATTTTTTCCCAGTTTGTTTTTGTTTTGACCAGAAATTTACCCCCACTGAGTCATCCCCAACCCTTTTTATTTGTTTGTTTGTTTGTTTGTTTGTTTGTTTTTGGTACCGGGGATTGAACTCGGGGGCCCTAGACCACTGGGCCACCCCCAGCCCTTTTTTTGTATTTTATTAGAGACAGGGTCTCACTGAGTTGCTAAGTGCCTCGCCATTGCTGAGGCTGGCTTTGAACTCATGATCCTCCTGCCTCAGCCTCCCAAGTGCCAGAATTACAGGCATGTACCACCTGCCGGCTTCCTTTTTATTTTTTTTTTTTTTTTTTTTTTTTTTTTTTTTTTTTTGTGGTACGGGGATTGAACTCAGGGGCACTTGACCACTGGGCCACATCCCCAGCCCTTTTTTTGTATTTTATTAGAGACAGGGTCTCACTGAGTTGCTAAGGGCCTCGCCATTGCTGAGGCTGGCTTTGAACTCGCGATCCTCCTGCCTCAGCCTCCCAAAGTGCTAGGATTACAGGCGTGCGCCACCACGCCCGGCCTTTTTATTTATTTTTGAGACAGGATTCCATTAGCTAGCCTTGCTAGCTTCTGGGATTACAGGCATGTAGCATCACACCCGACTTGAGACAGGATCATGCTAAATTGCCCAGGATGATCTCAAATTTGCAATCCTCCTGCCTCAGCCTCCCAGTAGCTAGGATTACAGGTTTTAATTTCATGCTCCATTTTGAGAATGTACTGAAGTTTTCTTAAAATGGAGAAACTTAATTTGCACAACTTTTATGAAACTTAAATTGAGGGGTTTGTTGTTGTTTTGGTACCAGGGATGGAACTGGAGAGGTGGGGGGCACTCAACCACTTAGCCACATCACCAGCCCTATTTTGTATTTTATTTCAAGACAGGGTCTCACTGAATTGCTTAGCGCCTCACTTTTGCTGAGGCTGACTCTGAAGTCGCGATCCTTCTACCTCAGCCACCAGAATTGAGGGGTTTTTGTTACCTCTTGATTTCCAGCTGCTCCAGAACCATGTGTTGAAAAAGCCATCCTACACTAGGCATGGTGCTGTATTCCTGTAATCACAGCAACCTGGGGAGCTGAGGCAGGAGGATCACAAGTTTGAAGCCAATGTGGACAATTTGCAAGACTGTGTCAAAATAAAATTTAGGGAAGGGATGGGGATGTATGTAGCTCAGTTGTAGAGCACTTGCCTACCATGTGCAATCCCTGAGTTCAACCCCTAGTACCACCAAAAAAAAAAAAAAAGACTATCCTCTCCCATTGACTTGTTTTTTTCCACCTCAAAAAGTCAGTTGGAAGCCGGGCGCGGTGGCGCACCACGCCTGTAATCCCAGCACTTTGGGAGGCTGAGGCAGGAGGATCGCGAGTTCAAAGCCAGCCTCAGCAATGGTGAGGCACTTAGCAACTCAGTGAGACCCTGTCTCTAATAAAATACAAAAAAAGGCTGGAGATGTGACCCAGTGGACGAGTGCCCCTGAGTTCAATCCCCAGTACCACAAAAAAAAAAAAAAAAAAAAAAAAAGTCAGTTGGAGGTCCCGCATGGTGGCAGTGGTGCATGCCTATAATTCCAGCAGCTCAGGAGGAGAGGCAGGAGTCCTGATCATGAGTTCAAAAGCCAGCTTCAGCAAAACCTACGTGCTAAGCAACTGAGTGAGACCCTGTCTCTAAATAAAATACAAAATAGGGCTGGGGTTGTGACTCACTGGTTGAGTGCCTCTGAGTTCAATCCCTGGTACCCCAAAAAAAAGTCAATTGGGGGGACACAGCTCTGGGGCCCCTTTTCAGAGAAGTCCATCTATGTTCTATCCTTTAAATAAAACTTGCTTTCTACATTTGCCTCTGCATTTCTTTGGTGTTAATATTCACATCAGGGAAGTGGGACTAGGCCCTCATTTTCATCACCAGTATCATATTTGGAGGTCCCATCAAGATATCACTGAGAGCGGGGCGCAGTGGCGCACGCCTGTAATCCCAGCACTTGGGAGGCTGAGGCAGGAGGATCACGAGTTCAAAGCCAGCCTCAGCAATGGTGAGGCACTTAGCAACTCAGTGAGACCCTGTCTCTAATAAAATGCAAAAAAGGGTTGGTGATGTGGCCCAGTGGTCGAGTGCCCCTGAAATCAATCCCCAGTACCAAAAAAAAAAAAAAAAAAAAGATATCACTGAGAAGCACCCACCTCTCAGATGACTTTACAACCTGTTACTTCCAAACAAGACTTTTACTATGGACCAATGCAGGAGCCCTGTTTGGGGATTGACTTAAATTGCAGTTGACTATGAGCCGTGGAGATTTGGCCATTGTCGCCACCCGTAGTCTCACGGGATTTGTTGCGGGATCTCGAGTGACTTGGCCGAGATTGCTGATCGGGTCAGCGCCATTTTAGGGTGTGCTTTTGGCGTGTGTTAGTCGTTATTAGAACCAGAGAGAAAAGTTATCAGAATAAAAAGCTGTTTGTCTCCAGTTTGCTTCTGAAGTTTTTCCCGCGGCTCCGTTGCTCCAAGCGCTTCAGGCAGCAACAGACCTTTCTACTGACCCAAAACATATCTAAGAGGGTAACCCAAACTGCTTGCCCATATCACCCACTCTCAGCTCAAAGCAGCCATTGTCCATTTTCCCTTACCAGCAGTAAGGGAGCGGGTGGGAGGACAGTCAGTGTAGGTAATGAATAATTGGGTCAGAAAGATGGGGTGCTGATTCAAGAAGAAATAAATGCTAATGCCTGGGAGCACTCCTCTCCTCCCGCCTGTTGTCAAGGTTACCTGTCTCCAGGAAATTGTTCCTCCCCCACAAGGGATTGCTAAAGAATGCCCCCTGGGCTTCACCCTTCCAGCCTATATCCCTGGGCGGCTACATATTCTGGCCCTTGGATCACTCTACCTTTTGACCTACCTTTTGGTCACTAGTCACATGGGCAGGTTGGAGGGAAGAGAAAGTATGAGAACAAAGGAAATGTAGAATGTGTAAAAAGGGCTGGATAGCCCCACTTCCTCAGACATCCAGCCCTGGGGCCCCTTAGGAGAAATCTATCTCTGTTCTATCTTTTAAATAAAACTTGCTTTCCATGCTTAAGGAAAAAAAAAAAAAAAAAGTCAACTGGGACCAGGCATGTGGTACACATCTGTTATCTCAGCAAATAGGAAGGCTAAGGCAGGAGGATTGCAACTTCGAGGCTAGCCTGAGCAACTAGCCAGACCTTGTTTCAAGGCAAAAAAAAAATGAGAGTGGAGGATGTAGTTCAGTGGTAGTGAAGGGCAAAATACCACACCGGGACCCCCTTGTAGAAAAAGGGGGGGGTTATTAAGGGAAGGGGAGAAAGGGGGGGAAGGGGAAAAGGGACAGGGGAACGGGGCAGGGGAGAGCTGGTGAGAAGATGAGGGCGAAAAGAAGAGAGAGTTCTGGACAAGCTGGGGCTTAAGTACAGAGGGGTGGGAGCATGACTTGTATGGTCCAGATTGGCTCAGAAAGGGAGAGCCCGCCCTGGGTTGAATTCCCACGAGAGGCGAGTATTCCCATGATCAGGAAGGGCGGGGACTCGGAGCCCGCCAAAGGTGAATTCTCGGAGAGATGTGCACTTCCAGGAAGGCGCCTGGGGGTATGGCCTGCCAGCCTAAATCTTATCCAACATTCCCCCCTTTTTGTTTTCTTAGGAAGTGGGGCGTTGTGTCTCGATCTGGCTGCTTCTGAGCTGAAAGGGGGCGACATGGGGTGTTATGAGGAGGGGGGGATGTAGGCATACAAAACAGGCAAATCAGGCTTGAGGGTGAAAAAATTCCCAGGAGGTAGGCGCGGAAAAGATGAATCTCTGCAGGTATGAGGTGGATGAAGTTTCCTTGAGGCTATAGATCGGTGAGGGGTGTGAAACCAAGCTTCTGCAGAGGTCACGGGGGAAATCAGTCAGCTGTCTTCTCGAAGAGCACATAGGAATTGTAGGCCTTGCAAGTTTACAGGTAGCAGGTGAAGAGGCCAATGGAGAGTACGAGGTGCATCATAATGAGCATTGGGTGGTAGGTTAGAGGCCTTTTGGAGCAAGCTGGCCAAGAGTCATCCAGGTGTAGTTGATCCCTGTAGAATCTGGCAAATTCATTTTGAAGTGATGAGAAGTCATCTGTGGTTTTACAGTTGATAATCCTGAGGAGAAGCTGGTTAAAGGTTTGGTTAGAGATTTTACTTAGTTGTCCCTGCAGAAATTTTATGACACAGGGAAGGAAGGGATAGAATGAGATAACTTCAACTAGAGGTCCTCATATTGGGAGAGCCTAGCTGATGAAGTTTTGTGAACATGTCCCGATGGGATTGTCGTGCCAGTTGTAATTTTTCCTTTCTAACTGTTCTCCTTCCTGCATACTGTGACCAGGCCTGTACTGTGACCAGGCCCAGTGAGATGGCCAAAAGGTGGGAAGCAGATGGTCTGAGGCAGAAAGGGCACGATGGTGCATCCCAGGACACATGAATTAAAAACTGTACAGCTCCCTGTAGGGAGGGGCAATTCCTAGGACAGGTTACCTTGGCAAGGGGTTTGGACAGGTTGTTGATAAGGGTGGAAGAAGGGCTCTGAGGGAATTAACATTTCAATCCCTCAGGGGACAGCCTCCCAAGTTCCCAAAATTGGCTCACTCAAATTGGCTTTCGACCTGACTTGATTTACCTATACATGCTGACTGCCTATGAGATTCTATCTTCATTTCCCTTCTAATTTTAGGAACTCCTTACTACTATAAGGGAATGGGACGATGACCAGATCTGGCTTCTTCGAGCTGAACAGGGGCAACGAGATGGGGACAAGTAGTTTGGAGTTCCCTTTTTAGAAGTCAGGCCAGATTGAAGCTGGGGGAAGATTGTAAAGTCATAACAAAGTTACTCACAAATCAGACTGAACAGTACTAGTCATATCTTCCATGCTGGAGAGAAGTTCTAGGACCAAGGGATATTAGATCTAGGAAAAAGCAAGAGTCCTAGAAAAATGACTAGTCAGTAATTACCATACAATTTGCTTTTTGGTTTAGTCCAATGTAAGTTTAGGTAAAAAAAAAATTTTCCCATTCTTTTGGGGACTGAGCCATCTCCTATTGAGCTTGCTGGCTTCGCCATTTGCATTTCAATGTAAGTCTCAGCTGAGGTCCAGAAGGTGGGCACGGGGAAACTTATTGTGAGCAGAAACCTCATGTAGAATTAGGTAAGCAGCAGCTAGAGCCCTAAGACAAGGGGCCCATCTGCAAACGGTGGGGTCAAGCGGTTTAGAGAGACAGGCAACTGGAGCAAATGTAGGGCCCTTGTATTGGCCTAGAACACCGAGAGCCAAATCCTTCATTTCATGGACATAAAGGGTGAATGGCTGAAGAAGGTCTGGGAGATGAAGAGCTGGGGCCTGTGACAGTGCCTGCTGCAGATGCTTAAACTCAGCCTGAATGCTTTTGGAAGGAACTTTCCCTCAATCCCCTTAGCTGCCTCATATAGGGCTTTGCATAAAGAGAGAGATTGGGAATCCAGGCACGGAAATATCCTGCTATCCCTAGGAAGGAGAGAATCTCTTCCTTTGTCTTGGGACATGGGAGCTCCTCTATGAGGGCCTTTCTGTCCACAGTAATGGCCTCCGATTGATGGGAAATCTGAACTCCTAAATATACTACCTGGGTCTGGGCAAGCTGCACCTTAGATGGGGAAACACAATACCCGTGAGAATCAAGAAAATTTAAAAGGGTGTAAGAGTCTTCATGAGCTGTGAAAAAGGAAGGGCTGCAGAGGAGGAGGTCATCTACATATTGCAAGAGAGTGGAGTTAGGGAATTCAAGATCTTTGAGGTCCGCAGCCAATGTCTGTCCAAAGATATGAGGGCTGTCTCAAAAACCCTGAGGGAGGACTGTCCAGGTCAACTGTTGGGACCGCTGAGTATCTGGATATAAGGGGAATGGGTGGGTCTGAGCAAACATTTCTGCAAAAGATCTGAGATAATCCCAGTTTGGGTCTCTATCTGGAACGGACTCAGGACCAAAGGGTAAGTTTGGGTTTACTCTCTGAGTCTCATCCGCATATGCTCTTGCCTGCTTTCTCAAATGGGTCAGGGGAGGAATGAACACAGAAGGCGGCAGATATCCCACGAGTCAGGTAGAGACACCGCGAGAGCCGCTGGGGCCGGGAGAAACTCCGCCGGAGATGCTGGGGAAGAAACACAGACTGTGCAGTTCTCTCTCTGCGCCGCTGCCAGAGTCGTTGGGGAAGAAATCAGGGAGGGGGCCAAAGCCTGAAGCAGAGCATCTGGTAAAGAACGTGTCGCAGAATCCGTGGAAGTGGGGGCTAAAGTTTGAAGCGGTGCATCTGGTAAAGAACGCATGTCCAAAGATGGTGGGGAAGGCGTGGCAGAAAATGATGCAGAACCAAGCGGCGGAAGCTGAGTGGGCAGGGATAATGATGGAAGAGGCGCGGAACTAGGAACTGGAAGTTGAGTGGGCGGGGGGAAAAACGGCGGAAGAGGCACAGGAAATGACGTGAAAGAAAAGGAGGGTCTACAGAGGAGGACTCAGCCAGAATGGAAGGAAGGGGAGGGGTGGAGGATAATGCAAAAGGAAGAGGAGGGTCTAAGCACAAAGGCGCGGCAATTTTGGAAGTCAGAGCCTGAGCTGGGGGAAGGGCGGAAGGTCTGGACTGCTGGTACGGGGGCGGCGGAGCTTCTAATCCTGGGTCAACATCAAGGTCAATCAGGATGGAAGCGGGTCACTGGGTCTGCATGCTAGTGAAACGGTTTCAGGACTACACTGAATACACAGGGAAGGATTTGAAGGGAGAAGGGAAAAGGCATCTGTGTAAGGCAACTCTGTTCATTTTTTCGACCGTTGGCAAAAGCTGGAAAGTTCCTGCAAAACCCGAGCATCTAGGGACCCTGACTCTGGCCACCGATTGGATAATGGGTAGGAAGGCCAAATTTTTGTACATAACTTTATTAATTTCTTTTTCTTTATGTGTGGCTTTAAGCCTAAGCTTGCCTGATTTTTTAGGAGGCAGTTAAGAGGAGAATCAGCTGGAATTGATAGGGAAGTTCCCATATTTCCCCATTGATGGGGAGAGGCTAATACGATATTTTGAAAAGTGTCCCTTTCAAAATATGTATTAGAGTGAGATCCAAGTCTGCTCACCCAGTCATCACCGGGTCAGGCTGACATGGGATATCATGAGAAATGTCTTCCTTAAGATACCTGAGGACTATGAGCCCCCTGAGCAGGGGATTTTCGTGTCCCGTCCTAGGCGGGAAAGAAAAGCTCAAGTCCGGAGTGTGGAGAGGAACTTCTCTAACCACTCCCAGCTGAAAGCTCTAATCACTACAGCTGAAAACTTCAGAGCGGGCAGATAGAGGTAGGGGTGGGGGAAGTTCCTGGGGTCCACCGTCACCTTTAAGACTCGGATGGGGTGCTTTCCCCCCTGCACAGGTCATGGGCGAGATTGCTGGAAAATCGATGGTCAATTTTCACCACATAGTGACCAGACAGATTTAGGAACTCAGGGCGGGGGCAAGGGTGTGAGGCTGCCACGTGGCGCAGACTCACGAACCCTGACAGACAAGCGCAGACTCCAGGTGTGGGCTATTGGATGCGGAGTGCGGAGGCGGCGGAAGCCGTGGACAGGCTGGAAGCATGTTCTCAGAAGAGGGAGGGAGGGAGAGAGAGAGAGAGAGAGAGAGAGAGAGAGATTTGAAATAGAAAGAGCGAGCTCCTTGGGGCCCACTGTAACCTTGAAGGTCTTTGGTGGGGTGCGATCCCCCCGTATGGGCCACAAGTGGGGCTGCCAGACGATCAACGGTCAGTTCCCACTGTGAAAGGCCCAACGGGTTTAGGAGCCCTGGGGATGAAGGGGCTTACCAATCTAATGACTGGCAGTGGATGTGTTGGAGTGGCGATCAAAAATGAGCGAAAGGCTGAGTCGGGTGGTTCCAAAAGCGGTTCCGAGATGGTTATGCCCTCCGGAGGGATGAGGTTCCTGGCCAACGCACCAAATGAAGGGCAAAATACCACACCGGGACCGTCTTGTAGAAAAAGGGGGGTTTATTAAGGGAAGGGGAGAAAGGGGGGGGAAGGGGAAAAAGGGACAGGGGAACGGGGCAGGGAGAGCTGGTGAGAAGATGACGGCGAAAAGAAAAGAGAGAGTTCTGGACAAGCTGGGGCTTAAGTACAGAGGGGTGGGAGCGTGACTTGTATGGTCCAGATTGGCTCAGAAAGGGAGAGCCTGCCCTGGGTTGAATTCCCGCCCGCGAGAGGCAAGTATTCCCATGATCAGGAAGGGCGGGGACTCGGAGCCCGCCAAAGGTGAATTCTCGCGAGAGATGGGCACTTCCGGGAAGGCGCCTGGGGGTATGGCCTGCCAGCCTAAATCTTATCCAACAGGTAGAATGCCTATTGGTTCAACCGCCAATGAGGGGGAGGGGAGAGTCAATTGGGCACATTTGTGCATGTTTATTGCTGAGATTTTGTGCTATTGATCTGTGTTACCTGCACCGTCACATGTTCCTGATTACTTTATAAAATAGGCCTTAAATTAGGTAGAGTGAATGAGCCCTCCAATTATATATTTTTTAAAAATATTTATTTATTTACTTTAGTTGTACACAATGCAATGCATTTATGTTTATGTGGCGCTGAGGATCAAACCCGGGCTGTGCACGTGCAAGGCGAGCACTCTGCTGCTGAGCCACAAACCCAGCCCTCCAATTATATTTTTAAAGTTTGTTTTAGCCATTCTATTTCCTAATCCTTTGTTGTTGTTTTTTTAATATTTTTTAGTCGTTGAGAGACCTATTTATTTATTTATTTATTGTGCTGAGAATTGAACCCAGTGCCTCACACATGCCAGGCAAGTGCGCTACCACTGAGCCACAGCTCTAAAATAAACCTTATTTTAAAATTTTTTTTTAACTGTAGGTGGACAACAATACCTTTTTATTTTATTTCTGTGGTGCTGAGGATTGAACCCAGGACATCACACATGCAAAAGGAGCACTCTACTACTGAGCCACAGCCACAGCCACAGCCCCTCTCCTAAGCCTTTCTACCAAGTTTTTATTCTGTTCTACAGTGCTGGGGATCAAACCTAAGGCCTTACATGTGCTAGACAAATACTCTGCCACCAAACCACATCCCCAACCCCAGTCCTTCAAGTTTTTGGATAAGTTTGTCTATGTCCACAAAATAAATAAACAAATTTAAAATGGCCAGGCATGGTGGCACATGCCTGTAATCCCAGTGGATCGGGAGGCCAAGGCAGGAGGATCCCAAGTTCAAAAACAGTCTCAATAACTTAAGTCTCAAGATAAAAAATAGAAAGGGCTGAGGATGTAGCTCAGTGGTAAAATACCCCTGAGTTCAATCCCCAATACAAAAAAAAAAAATAAGCATACTTTTTTAAGTATTGCATGTTTTTGTTTAGAGTGATTGTAAAATTGGCTATTATGTCTTCTTGTTTATTTGTTCTTATATTCACTATTAGTGTATAAATTGGGTTGATTTTTTTTTTTTTTTGTGTGTGTGTGTGTGTGTGTGTGTGTGTGTGTGTGTGATACCAGGGATTGAACTCAGGGGCACTCGACCACTGGGTCACATCCCCAGCCCTTTTTTGTATTTTATTTAGAGGCAGGGTCTCACTGAATTGCTAAGTGCCTCGCCATTGCTGAGGCTGGCTTTGAACTCGCGATCCTCCTGCCTCAGCCTCCCAAAGTGCTGGGATTACAGGCGTGCGCCACTGCGCCCAGCATTTGGGTTGATTTTTATGTGAACTTCCTTATTTTATGAATTTTTAGTTTTGGTGCTACAGATCTCGGGGCCATAATGCTGGGTAATTGTTCTACCTCTCAGCTATATTCCCAGTCCTATGCATTTTTTATTTCCTTATGAAGTCAGAATTCGACAGGCAGATAGGCAAGCGTCAGATCCAGAGAATGGAGGAATTGAAATGTTAATTCCTTAAGAGCCCTTCCTCCACCCTATCAAGATAACTTGCCACTTGCACTGGGGTTGTGGCTCAGTGGTAGAGTGATTGTCTCCCATGTGTGAGGCACTGGGTTTGATCCTCAGTACCACATAAATAAAATAAAGGTATTGTGCCCATCTACAGCTAAGGGGGGGGGGGGAGTCTTTATAAAACAAACAAAAAAAAAAGATAGCCAGCCCCTGCTCCAACCTGTTGCTAAGATAACTTGTCCGAGGAATTGCCCTTCCCTACAGGGAGTTATAAATGTTGTTAATTAATGTGTCCTGGGCTGTTCCATAGGCCCTTACCCATCCATTTGCTTCTCACCTTTTGGCCATCCCACCAAGCATCTCCTGGGCCTAGTCCTGTATGCAGGAAGGGGAAGAGGCAGAATGCTTCACTTCTTGGAATACCAGGATACCAGATATGGCCCCCTTCTTCCCACCCCACCCCCTGCCAACATCTATGTTACCCGCTTTTTAAACAAACCCTGCTTTTTACGCTTGCCTCCATGTGCTTCTCTAATGTTATACTTCAACATGTGAGGGAACAGAACTTGTCACCAGTAACCGGCGGTATCATTTACATTTCCTATATATAAAGTCTTATCCTTTGCAAATAAGGATATTATGTCTTCTATATGCCTTTTATTTTAACAGCTTTATTAAATAATATTTGGTGATTACTAAATTATATAACTAATAATGTTAAATATTAGTAATTAATGTTCTAATTCACTTGCCTGCTTCAAATGAATAATTCAATGTTTTTCAGTCTCTTCACAAGTATGTACAACTCTCACCACAATCAATTTTTTAATATTGTTATAAGCAAAGGCAACTTAAACTGGACTTGAACTGTCTCAACCTGATGGCCCATTGACCCACCCTTGATGGCCCATTGACCCACCCTTAAACCCCCTTAAACAGTCTCCACCTGAGGGCCTGAGGGCGTATTAACCCTGTGCTTTATAAACCCTGCCCTTGCTATGAGCAGGCGCCATTTTCTACTATCCTGCTTTGTGCTGGACATAGTTGGTGGCCCTGGCCAGAATAAAGGCTTCATTGGCTACTAAGTGAGTGGCTTGTTTTCAGACTTTTTTCCTGAAAACTGGGTACAACATTTGGAGGCCCCAGCGAGATTCTTTATTCTCCTTGCCCTCACGCCCAAATTCTGCCTCCTGTGCCCAATCATGGACTCCTTCTTGGGGTAGGGGAGAGCTCCTGAGAGACGTTCCTCAGCCTCGCCCCGAGAGGACTGCCACTTGGTTCTCCAGACGCCTCTACGAAGCCGCCTGTTTACCTGTCTGGTGAGATCTCTTCTGGGGGATAAGGTGAGACTGGGCATGGTTGCTTACACCGAATCCCAGGACAGGACGAGACGTCACTCCTGTCCACCTGGTGGTTCTCGCTGTGTGGCCCAATCTGGTTCTGTGTGGCACCTGATCTGGTTGTCTGGTGGGCCTCCCTGTGTGGCCCGGTCTGGTTGTCTTTTGTCCTTGTGTCTGTTTATTTCTTGTGTGGCTGATCTTTGTGTGCTAGCATTCTCATCGGTTTCATTTTTCCCTCCCTCCCTCAGCTGCCAGCCTGGAGCCTGGGCTGGCAGGGCAGGGGGAAGAGTAGCAAACGCAGCACAGTAGCGGAGCCCCGCAAGGCCCGCCTGGGCCAACTCCTCCAAACACTTTTCCCGTCTGAAGAGCGCGAGCGGATCTGGTGGGAAGCCCAGTGGTCCATCCTTGGACCGAACGGCCTGCTTACAGATGACCCTGTTCTGATCAACAGAGTCTTTCCTTCTGCTCACCCAAACTGGGACCGCAACAGTGATGGAGGTAAGGAGGCCCTAGATTGGTTTTAGCCTTTGTAACTCAGTCTGCCCCAGAAATAAAGAAGAAGTTGCAGAAATTATTAGGGTTTGAGGAAAAGGTATTGTCTGAATTGGTGGAAATTGCCCAGCAACAACCATACAACAGTACAACAACCACGACCCCCTCCCCCTCAGGAAAGGCAAACCCGAAAGTTGGCAAAAGTTTTACTGGCCACTATGGGAAATTGACTGAATGGTCCCCATAGAAGGCAGTATAGCTCTAGGAGCCAGAGATTAGAAAAAAGTGCCTTAGGTATAAGGTATCTGCTCACAATTGCAGTTCCCCACCCTTCCAGACCCCAGCCAGGACTTGCATTGAAATGTAAATGGGGAAGGAAGCTTAAGCCCCAGAAAAAGGAGAAAAAAAAAAAGTTAAAATGTCTTTTTACCTGAACTTGCATTACCAGCCTGTCATTTTTCTAAGACTCTTATCCAAAATGTATTTTTTTGAGCTCATGATTTTGATCCTATACACCCAGGTTAATGTTGTTTTGATCAGTTCTATTTTTTATTCAACTATGGAGTTTTTAAACATCTGTAACATTACAATGGAATGCAAAAAGATACAAGGCCTTTGCTATTGTGTTATGCGTGCACAGTTGGGTTCTGTGTTTATGTCTATGTGCGTATGTCCAGATGTCATGTACGTGATATTACGATTGGCAAATAGAAAATGAGCACTCATGAAAATTTTAAAAATGGATCCAAATACCTTTAATTCGCATGATTTAAAAGGTTCAGTCTAAATTGAGTAACTCACAAGTCTCTCTAGGTGGTCAAAGAACTAGTATAAGCTTGCTTTAATTTGATTTAAAATTAGAGTTGGTGGTCTTTTCTTTTTTTTAATATTTATTTATTTAATTTAGTTGTATACAATGCAATGCATTTATGTTTACGTGGTGCTGAGGATCGAACCTGGGCCGTGCACGTGCTAGGCGAGCGCTCTACCACTGAGCCACAACCCCAGCCCCTGGTGGTCTTTTCTTTACCACCACAAATTCTGAAGCCGGACTTTTGCTCTGGGACTCCAGGATGGAGTGCCGCCCAGGGGGTGGGCAACTTGAGACTTTCCAAGGCCCTGGGATGTGCCTTCTGTCCTTTGGATTACTGGAGTGAACTGCCACATCAAAAGAATTAGCAAGCATCCAGTGGAGAAAACCTCTACAGGTAAATGGTGCCCCCATAACATCTGGTATCTGGTTTTGAGATCTCTTCTGGGGACAGTGAGGTGCCTGGCGAGACACATACACTCCTGTCCGGGGCAGTAGCGAAATGTCGCACTGTCCTCTGGTACTGGTCTGGTTGGGAATTCCTACTGGGGACAGAGAGGTGCCTGACGAGGCACATACGCACTCCTGACCAGAGCATTAGCGAGACGTTGCACTGCTTTCTGGTCAGTTTGGCGCCTGGTTCTTGTTCCCTTGTGTCTTGTTCTGTGTTCTATGGTTTTTCTGCCTTTTCATTGTGTGTCTTCTCTGGTGTAAATATAAGAAAAGTGAATTTGTGAGTAACTTTGTTTGTTAGACATCTAATTAATAATTAAGGTTAAAATGATAACTGTTAAATATAACATCAAGTACTCTTAACTCCTTGAATTCCATTGGGTAACATTATTGATTGTTTTCATAAATTGGCAAATTAAATAAAAGAGGTTTTAAGGTTACTTTGTCATCACTGAAAAAGGTTGAAGTTCCAACAGGTATAATTCTATATGCTTGAACATTATGTTCTCGTGAAGTGGTTAACAGATGTGTGTGATTCTGTATAAAGGTTTATAAAAGATTTCTGTGTATGCAGAGGCTCAAAGGTTTCAGCTGTTTCCATTGGGAGTACAGTAAATAACAATATTTTTTTATTGAGATAAAATGTTTGCCTAAATTCAAATTATTACAAGGATTGTTTGAAATTGTGAACAAAAAGATGATATATATGTGCACTATGAATTGTAATACATACTACTATTATAAAGAAAAAAAGAAAAAAATTGTGAACAAAAAAAAGGGGTTAACAGATGGGAGAGAGACATTAGAAAGTTGTAGATATGGTCACTTGAGTGATGTAGAAGCTCTGTGAAAGTTGGTTAACTAAATATATAAAACAATCAGGAAAAGCTATTTTAAGTTTTTTTCCTAAGGTCAAATGTTAATGTACTGATATAAACCAAGGTTTAATCTATGGTAAGAGGACAAGGATTTCTTAAAACATTAATTTACCCATAACATTATGTTTATTAAGTTTTGGTTTTTTGAGCAAGTAATCTGAAAAGAAATTAAGAATTATACAGCTGTGGTTGAATGACAACTATTATTTTGAAATATTATAACGTTATTTCTTTAAGAGCTAAACTTGATTAATGTAAAAACATCAATGTAATTATGGTGGAGTAATACTCTTCTTTGTATACTAAATGTGTTCATATCTTTCAGGTATACAAACCCTGAGGTGAAAGCTCTAAAAGAGCATTATATCAAGTTGGTGTTTCCAAACTAGAGTTGTATGGTAATTTTAGGCTTATGAAGATAATACATTAGAGATTTATTTATTTATTTAAAATGTGTTCTACAACTAGACCTGTTGTCAATACACTGGGGTACAATTTAAATGTATTTTTTTAAGTTCATGAGACCCTAATCTATATAAAGGCTAGTATTGTAAAGCAGAGATCAGCTTTAGAAATAAAACACCTGACCTAAGGTTCATAAAGAGCTTCACCTCGCCTAAAATAAGGCTTTTCCTTCCATGTTTACTGCATGCCAGAATGGCTCCAGGGCAGGCCAAACTTCAATTTGTTTACGGTTATGGTCAAAAGAATGATTCTTGTTGTTAAGAAACAGGGGTTGTAGTATATAACTCAGTCAAAATTCAAGATGGTTATTACACAAACTAAATGTGTTTTTTACTCTTGTTAATTTTATTTTGTATTTTCCTTGTAAACTGTCTAAAACTTGCCTGTTAATGTTTTGCAGAGGTATTGCTTCAAGAACACAACCTGGGTTAATTTAAGACAATAAGCAATTACCTGGTATGGTACAAACCCCAATTAATGGAAAGGGTAAATGACAGTAAGGTTATAGGCATTAAAGTAAAGCCCAGTGCTCTTAATTTAAGACTGGTGAGACTCTTGCTATATGTTTAAGATCAAGACTTTAAGTTAAATTAAAAGGAGCCAAGGAAGCCAATGTTTGGCTCTGGCCCTCAGAGTCAGTCTGAGTCCAGGGAATAGGGAACTTCTCTAAAGAGCTTTGCAACTCTGGGCCACATGGCCTCCTGAGCAGGGAGGCTATGAGACATCTGGAGAAGAGAAAGCCAATCAGTGTACTTGCTAAAAGGAGGGTCCCTAGAAAAGGGAGAGACATCCCTGGTACTTCCAAGAGAAGCCACAAGGTCAAGCAAGACCTGGACCCATCCGAGCACAAAAGGCACTAAGCAAAGCAGAAAAGCTGCTCTCAAGTTCCCCCCGAAGAGTTATTCCCATCAGAAATCAGCTGACTCTTAGCAATAGATAAAAGCAAAAGTCGGTTTGACCTGCTTCATCTTAAACGTCTAGCAAAAACAGTTGAAACTGATACATAACCATTCCTGGGCATTTAAGAAATAATAGTTAAATGTAACTTAAGATACACACTTGTATTAGCCCCAAGAATTGGTAAGACTGGAGGCTACAAAAGAGATTCTTAGGCAGGAATGCCTGTTAACTATAAAAAGAAACAGTTTAACTATTAAGTGACTGCCAAGTCAAAAGTTTTTAGTGAGTTTAAGGCCTACAGATCTTCCTAACCTACACAGGTAGGCTTAATATTCAGTAGTATGATTATCTAGCCCTAAGTAACAGAAATAAAGGGTTCTTTACTAGTAGACACAGAGGTCATACCAGTAGAAAGATTTTATAAGATCAGATCACATTAAGTAGCTTGACTACCATCTTATCTGGATAGACATCTGTAACATTAAATGCTGTGTTTACATTCCTGATAACTCTGTGGATGTTAAAGTTATATTCCCAAATAAAAGCCATGTCCACTCTGGCCTTATCATAGGGACAACTTCTTAGCCCTCACACCTCCTGGTGAGAAATTATCATCCTCATGATATACATTGACATGTTCGGGATGCTGCAACGTTTATTCAATACTCATGTTTTTTGTTTCTCTCATAGAAGCGCTGGTCCCTGACGACAACCTGTTCTTTCCCAGGCTTCAATCTGACCTGACTTCTAAAAAGGGAACTCCGAACTACTTGCCCCCATCTCGTCGCCCCTGTTCAGCTCAAAGAAGCCAGATTCGGTCATCGTCCCCTTCCCTTACAGTAGTAAGGAGTTCCTAAAGCCAGAATCTGTTAGGCAGTTAGTATAGATGAGTAAATCAAGTCAGGTCAGACCAAGAAAGCCAATTTTGAGTGAGTCCGGGGAAGTTGAAGACTGTTGGGAAACTGTCCACTGGAAAATTGTAATGTTAATTCCCTCAGAGCCCTTCTACCACCCATGTGGAGACCCTGCCCCTGTCCCAACCTGTTGCCAAGGTAACCTGTTCCAGGAATTGCCCCTCCCAGGAGGAGCTTTAGGACTTTCAATATCACCCCTCCTCCTGCCTGTTATCAGGAGAGTCCCCAGTGCCAGCATTCAGTCTCGCATTCAATCTTGTTGATTCTGCCTTCTGGTTTCTCAACCAAACATGGGGATGGCAGATCATGGAGGAGAACAAAGATTTGTTCTCCCCGACAAAACCAGTGGGGAATGTTATAAGCAAAGGCGACTTAAACTGGACTTGGACTGTCTCAACCTGATGGCCCATTGACCTACCCTTGATGGCCCATTGACCCACCCTTAAAATGTCTCCACCTGAGGGCCTGAGGGCATATTAACCCTGTGCTTTATAAACCCTGCCCTTGCTATGAGCAGGCTCCATTTTCTACTATCCTGCTTTGTGCAGGATGTAGTTGGTGGCCCTGTCCAGAATGAAGGCTTCATTGGCTATTACGTGAGTGGCTTGTGAGACTTTTTTCCTGAAAATTGGGTACAACAATATTTTCATTACTTCATAAAGAAACTGTGTACCTTTTAACTCACTTCCCTATATGCTCACCTGCTACCCATAGCCTTAAGCCAACACTAATCTTTCTAACTCTAGATTTCCTTCTCTCAAACTTTAATATGAATGGAATCATACAGGATGTTGTATTTTGTGACTGACTTCTTGCATAATGTTTCATAATGTTCTAGCATAATGTTTATTTACATAGTTTAGTGTTTTATCATGTAGCATCATTTATTCCTTTTATAACCGAATAATAGTCCACTTATTGTTTTTACAGTTAGCCCTTTGTGTCTGTGGGTTCTGCATCTATAGATTCAACTAACCAAAAATTGAATTAGAAGAAAAACATTGCATTTGTACTGCACATATATGGACTTTTTCTTGTCATTATATATTCCCAAACAACATATAACAAACAACTATTTATATACACTAACTTTGTATTAGATGTTATGAGTGATCAAGAGATGATTTAAAGGGGCTGGGGTTGTGGCTCAGCAGTAGAGCACTCGCTTAGTACTAGACGGGCCTGGGTTGGATCCTCAGCACCACGTAAAAATAAAGGCATTGTGTACAACTAAAACAAATTAAAAAGAGAGAGAGTGAGATGCTTTAAAGTATATGGGAGGTTGTACATAGGTTATATATGCAAATATTGCCATTTTAAGCAAGGGACACGAGCATTCTAAAATGTGGTGTCCATGGTCCTTGTGAAGCCATAATCTGATAGGCAGTCAGTATAAATAGGTAAATCAAGTCAGGTCAGATCAAGGAGGCCAATTTGAGTGAGCCAATTTTGGGAAGTTGGAGACTTGTCCCTTGAGGGATTGAAATGTTAATTCCATGCTGGCCCAGTGGTGAACGCCTGAAGCAGCCCCAATCAGGGAGATGGCTATTGCGGCTAGCTGGAAGCCATAGTTCCACCTGATAATAATCATATGCACGTGACACACCTGTAAATGCACATGACGCACCCACAAAGCTAAAGGTATATAACCAGGTGAAAGTGGTCAGAAGCGGCATTCATTCAGTCAGTCGTTCAGTCGCTCAGTCGGTCGGAAGAAGAGTTCGGGTCAGAGAAGAAGAAAAGAGTCAGAGCGGCTAGAATGTAGTCAGAAGAAGAAAACCAAAGAGATATATAGAGAGAAGAAATTGTTGCTGGTCAGAGTCAGGCCGAGGCTGCCGAAGAAGAAAGAAGAAAGAAGAAGCTCTCTCTAAGAAGAAGAAAGAAGCTCTCTCTTTCTCTCTCTCTCTCTAAGCTCTAAGAAAGTAAAAGTAAAAGAAAGTGAAGAAGAAAGAAGCTCTCTCTCTCTCTTTCTCTCTCTCTAAGCTCTAAGAAAGTAAAAGTAAAAGAAAGTAAAGTTAAGAAGTAAAGAGTCAGTAGCCAGAAGAAGTAAAGAGTCAGAGAGGTTGCTGAGAGAGCCAGTGTTAGAGTTCTGAGAGATTGCTAAAGCCGAAGAGTAAAAAAACCTTCTTTCATCTTCATTCTGCCTCCGAGTTTTTTCTCCCGCGCGGCAGCGTTGTTGCTCCAAGTCAGGAAGCAACACACGCCTGTAATCCCAGCACTTGGGAGGCTGAGGCAGGAGGATAGTGAGTTCAAAGCCAGCCTCAGCAATGGCGAGGCACTTAGCAACTCAGTGAAACCCTGTCTCTAATAAAATACAAAAAAGGGCTGGGGATGTGGCCCAGTGCCCCTGAGTTCAATCCCCAGTACCAAAACAAACAAGAAATGTTAATTTGGGGGCTGGGGTTGTGGCTAGGCAGTAGAGCGCTCGCCTCTCACGTGCGCAGCCTGGGTTCGATCCTCAGCACCACGTAAACATAAATACATTGCATTGTGTATAACTAAAGCAAATAAATAAATATTTTTTTAAAAAAAGAAATGTTAATTCCTTCAGAGCCCTCCACCCTTATCAAAAACCTGCCCCTGCCCCAACCTGTTGCCAAGGTAACCTGTCCCAGGAATTGTCCCTCCTTACAGGGTGCTATAAAGTTAATTAATGTTTCCTGGGCTGCTCCATCCTGCCCTTCCCCCTTCAACCTATCTGCTTCTCACCTTTTGGCCATCCCACCCAGCATTCCTGAGCCTGGTCACATACCAGGAAAGAGAGATAAAGGGAAGAGCAGGAGAACAAAGGAAGCCTGGGACATATAAAAAAAGGCAGACCTGCCTCCCTTCTTGGGATACCAGGATACCAGCAATGGCCCCCTTCTCCATCCCGGGAGAAGTCTATGTTACCCCTGTTAAATAAACCCTGCTTTATATGCTTGCCTCGGTGTGCTTCTCTAATGTTCAAAGTTCAACATTTGGGGGAGCAGAACTTGTCACCGACAACCAGCGGTATCACTTGTTCCCAAAGCCAATCCATTAATGAGGACACAGTTTTGAGGCTTATTGCTTTGCTAGCAAAGGAAAAACACAGGGGACTCCTGTCCCAAAGACTGTGATTCTGCCCGTCAGTAGGAACAGGGGTTTTTAAAGAGGTGATTCAAAGAAAATGAGATTAGGGAGGAGAGATCAGAAAGGAGAAGATCAGGGAAAAGAAGATCAGGAAGGAGTAGGTTAGGAAAAAGAAGATCAAGGAGGAGGTCAGGGAGAAGGTTGAAAAAAGAAAAATCCAGCACTTGGGAGGCTGAGGCAGGAGGATCACGAGTTCAAGGCTAGCCTCAGCAAAAGTGTGGCACTTAGCAACTCAGTGAGACCCTGTCTCTAAATAAAATACAAAAAAGGGCTGGGGATGTGGCCCAGTGGTCAAGTGCCCCTGAGTTCAATCCCCGGTACAAAAAAAAAAGAAAAAGAGAAAAAAGAAAAATCATGTAAGTTTCAAAGCCACAAAGGATATAGTCAAAGCATCAGGTGAACCCCTGGTACACTGGAACCAATGCCCTGCAGATATGAAGGGACAACTGTAACACATTTGGCTTATCCATTCATCCATTGATGGACATTTGGGTTGTTTCCACCTTTTGGTGCTATATTTGTATGCAAGTTTGTGTGTTGAAATGTTTTCCTCTTTACTGCAGATATACTTAGGAGTGGAATTGTTGAGTTTATGGTAACTGTGTTTAATCTTTTGAGGAACTGTCAGTCTGCTCTCTGAAGGAGCAGCCTTTACATTCCCACTAGCAATGTATGAGATTCCAGTTTTTCCACAGTCCCAACACTTGTAACCTGACTTTATTCTAACCATGTTCATTTCTATTTCTATTTTTATTTTTTGTACAAGGGATTGAATTCTGGGGTACTCAATCACTGAGCCATATCCCAAGCCCTATTTTGTATATTTTATTTAGAGACATGGACTCACTGAGTTGCTTAGTGCCTCCCTATTGCTGAGGCTGGCTTTTTTTTTTTAATATTTATTTATTTATTTTAGTTGTACACAATGCCTTTATTCTTACATGGTGCTGAGAATCGAACCCCGGCTGCGCATGTGCTAGGCAAGCGCTCTACTGCTGAGCCACAACCCAAGCCCTTGGCTTTTTTGTTGTTGTTGTTGTTGTAGTTGGACACAGTACCTTTATTTTATTTAGTTATTTTTACGTGGTGTTGGGATTGAATCCAGGGCCTCACACGTGCTAGGTGAGGCTCTACTGCTCAGCCACACCCCAGCCCCCTGAGGCTGGCTTTGAACTCCTGATTCTCCTGTCTCAGCCCCAAGCCACTGGGATTACAGGCATGCACCACCACGCCCAGCTCATTTTTATTTTTATTTACCTGATAACTAATAGTGCATATCTTTTCATGTGCTTATTGTACATTTGCATATCTTTTTTTTGGGGGGGGTACTGGGATTGAACTCAGAGGCACTCGACCACTAAGCCACATCCTCAACCCTATTTTGTATTTTATTTAGAGACACAGGGTCTCACTGAGTTGCTCAGTGCTTCAGGATTGCTGAGGCTGTCTTTGAACTTGTGATCCTCCTGTTTCAGCCTCCCACACCACTGGGAGTACAGGCATGCTCCACTGCACCCAGCTTGCATATCTTTTTTTTTTTTTTTTTTAGAAATACCTATTCAGGTTCTTTTTTCATTTTTAAGTTAGTTTGTCTTTTAGCTTTTAGTTATTAAATTCCTTATCAAGGGGCTGGGGTTGTGACTCAGAGGTAAAGCACTCGCCTAGCATGTGCGCGACCTGGGTTCGATCCTCAGCACCATGTAAAAATAAAGGCATTGTGTACAACTAAAACAAATAAATAAATATTTTTAAAATAAATAAATTCCTTATCAAATATATGAATTCTGCTGGCAGCAGTAGCCACACCTGTAATCCCAGAGACTCTGGAGGCAAAGATGGGAGGACCGCAAATTCAAGGCCAACCTTAGCAATTTGGCAAGGACATAAACAACTTGGTGAGATCCTGTCTCAAAATTCAAAATAAAAAAATAAAAAATCTGGGAGCAGTGGCACATGCCTGTACTCTCAGCAACTCAGGAGGCTGAGGCAGGAGGATAGCAAGTTCAAAGCCAGCCTCAGCAATTTAGTAAGGCCCTAAGCAACTTAGTGAGACCCTGTCTCAAAGTAAAACAGTAAAAAGGGCTGTGAATGTGGCTTAGTGGTAAAGCACTTCTGGGTTAAATTCCCAGTGCTTGTGTATGTGTGTGTGTATGTGTGTGTGTGTGTGTGTTAATCTATATATGAGTTTCAGATATTTTCTCCCATTCTGTGAGTTTGTAATTTCACTTTTTATTTGGTGGTACCGGGGATTGAACTCAGGGGCACTTGACCACTGGGTCACATCCCCAGACCTTTTTTGTGTTTTTTATTTAGAGACAGGGTCTCACTGAGTTGCTAAGTGCCTCACCATTGCTGAGGCTGGCTTTGAACTCGCGATCCTCCTGCCTCAGCCTCCCAAAGTGCTGGGATTACAGGCGTGCGCCACCGCGCCCGGCACCCCCAGCCCTTTTTTGTATTTTATTTAGAGACAGAGTCTCACTGAGTTGCTAAGTGCCTCGCCATTGCTGAGGCTGGCTTTGAACTCACGATCCTCCTGACTCAGCCTCCCAAAGTGTTGGGATTACAGGCGTGCACCACTGTGCCCGGCTTGTAATTTCACTTTTTTGATGATATCCTTTGAGACACAAAAGTTTTAATTTTTGTCCTTGTTTTGGAATGTTTTCATTTGGTTGGTTGTTTGTTATTTTTGTTGTCTTTCTTGTTGTTGGGGCAGGGAGGTTGGTGCCAAGGCTAGAACCCAGAGCCTATGCATACTAGGCAAGTGCTCAGCCCTTGAGCTATATCCCAACAACAAAATTTTGAATTTTGAAATAGTCCAAATTATCTTTTTTTTTTAGGCTGCTTGTACTTTGTCATTTTTAAGAATCCCTTTGTGAGCTGGGTGCAGTGGCGCATGCCTGTAATCCCAGCACTTGGGAGGCTGAGGCAGGAGGATCAGGAGTTCAAAGCCAGCCTCAGCAATGGCAAGGCACTTAGCAACTCAGTGAAACCCTGTCTCTAATAAAATACAAAAAAGGGCTGGGGATGGGGCCCAGTGGTTGAATGCCCCTGAGTTCAATCCTCAGTACCACAAAACAAAACAAAACAAAAAATCAGTTGAGGGCTAGGGTTGTGGCTCAGTGGTAGAGCACTTGCCTAGCGTGTGTGAGACCCTGGGTTTGATTCTCAGCACCACATGTAAATAGATAAAATAAAGGTTCATTAACAGCTAAAAAAAATATTTAAAAAACTAGTTGACCATGGATATATAGGATTATTTCTAGCATGTCAGTTTTCTTCCATTGATCTATATATCCTCTTGCCAGTGGTATACTGTCTTTTGATTACAACTGTTTCATAGTTACATTTTGAATTTTTCTCCCAGGATTATTTTGGCTCTTCTGGGTCCTTTGCAATTTATGTGAACTTTAGAATGAGATTCTCAGTTTGTACAAAGAAGTTAGTTGGAATTCTGATAAGCATTGTTCTTAATCTTTACATCTTGGGTATTGTTATCATCTTAACAATGTTCAATCTTCTGATTTATGAACATGGAATGTTTTCCCATTTATCTAGATAGTCTTTAATTTTTTCAACAATGTTTCAAAGTTTCCAGAGTATACATTTTGAACTACTTTTGTTAAATTTATTCCTAATTATTTTATGCTTTTTATTTTTTTGTTTTGGCTTGTTTTATTCTTTTTTTTTTTTTCATTGCTGAGGATCAAACCTAGGACATCATGCATTTGTTATTTTATAATGCTATTGTGAATGGAATTGTTTTCTTAATTTCAATTTTGGATTTCTCATTGCAAGTTTGCATACAGTATAATTGATTTTTGCATATTGGCCCCGAATCTGGCAAAATCAATGAACTTATTAGGTTGTATCTGTTTTGTTTTGTTTTGTTTTGTATTGGGGGTACTGGGGATTGAACTCAGGGGCACTCAACCACTGAGCCACATGTCCAGCCCTATTTTGTATTTTATTTAGAGACAGGGTCTCACTGAGTTGCTTAGCAGCCTAGCTTTTGCTGAGGCTGGCTTTGAACTCAAGATCCTCCTGCCTCAGGCTCCCAAGCTGCTGGATTACAGGCCTGTGCCACCACAGCCCATAGGATGTGTCTGTTTGTGGATCTGTTTGCATATATTCTACTTTGAGTTCATTTTTCTCTGTTCTTCAGTTGTGTTTTTTTATTGTTTTATTTATTTATTTATTTTATTTGTTCCAATTAGTTATACATGACAATAGAGTGCCTTTTTAAATATTTATTTATTTGTTATAGTTGTACACAGTTATGTGGTGCTGAGGATTGAACGCAGGCTGCGCACGTGCTAGGCAAGCGCTCCACCGCTGAGCCACAACCCCAGCCCCAATAGAATGCCTTTTGATACACCATACATAAATGGAGTACAATTTCTCTTCGTCTGGTTGTACATGATGCAGAGTTACACAGGATGTAATTATATATGCACATAGGACAATAATGTCCGATTCATTCTACTGTCATTCCTTCCCACATGTGCTTTGTTTTGTTTTGTTTTGTTATTGTTTTCAGTACTGGAGATTGAACCCAGGGGCAATCACTGAGTTACATCCCTAGCTTTTTTATTTTTGAGACAGAGTCTCATTAAGTTGCTAAGGCTTGCCTTAAACTTGCAATCCTCCTGTCCCAGCCTCCCAAGTAGCTGGGCGTTCACTGATTCTTTCTTTTATTGGCTGGCAGCACCTCTGGTGAATTTTTCATTTCAGATATTGTACTTTTCCACTCCATAATTTCCATTTTTTTTACAACTTTTATTTTTATTGATATTGTCTATTTAATGTGACATAATCATAGTCTCCACCTCCTCTTTTTTCTCTTCCTTCTTTTTTTTTTTTTTTTTTTTTTTTTTTTTTGTATCAGGATTTGAACCCAGTGGTGCTTAACCACTAAGCCACATCCCCAGCCCTTTTTATTTTTTACTTTGAGACAGGATCTCACTAAGTTGCTTAGGGCCTCACTAAATTACAGAGGCTGGCTTTGGGCTTGTGATCCTCCTTCCTCAGGCTCCCAAGCTGCTGGGATTACAAGAATGTGTCATTGCACCTGGCTCTTTTCTTTAATTATATGGCTAGTTTGAAATATTTTTCTGTTAAGTCACCATCTAGTTGCTCTCATAGTTTCTGTTGCTTGCCTTCTTTTCTGGTATACAGATTCTGTTTTCTTGTTTCTTTGTGTGTCTAGTAAAATTTTTATTAGAAAGTGGACATTTTAGCAACTCTGGATATGGTTCCAACCCCTTTCTCCTCTGGAGCTTCCATGTTCCCTATTACTCTCTCTTCCTCCCTCCCTCTCTCAGTACTAGGGATAGAAATCAGAGGCACTTTACCAATGATCTACATCCCCAATCCTATTTTTGTTTTTAAGTTTTTCTTGTGAGATTGTCTCACTAAATTGTCCAGGCCAGGGGCTGGGGTTGTGGCTCAGTGGTTGAGCGCTCGCCAAGCACGTGTGCAGCCCGGGTTTGATTCTCAGCACCATGTAAAAATAAAGGTATTGTGTACAACTAAAACAAATAAATAAATATTAAAAAAAAAAGTTGTCCAGGCTGGCCTCAAACTTGGGATACTCTTGCCTCTGCCTGGCGAGTTACTGGGATTACAGGCATGCACTGCATCTAGCTCTCCATGGTTCGCTATTGCTATCTGCTTATTTATTTAGTGACTAGCTAGATTTTGGGTAGGGAGGTACTGGGGATTGAATTCGGGGTCACTCAATCACTAAGCCACATCCTCAGCACTATTTTGTATTTTATTTAGAGGCAGGGTCTCACTGAGTTGCTTAGCACCTAGCTTTTGCTGAGGCTGGCTTTGAACCTCCGAAGCCACTGGGATTACAGGTGTGCACCACCCCTCCTGGCCACTTATTTTTAATTCGATCCCCATTCCCCCATACTTTCAGTCTCTGATACTCCTCCTCAGGGATGAGCAGCTTTGTGTATGCCCACAGTTACCCTAGGATGACTGGTACTGGTAGGGCTCTCTTCCTCTTTGTCTGACCACACCCAGCTATTAAACTCCACTAATTGCCACTGTCATACACCACTGATTACTTTAATGCTTTCAACAGTCCTCTGAGGCCTAAATTCCTCTACAAGCTAATCCACACTGTCTTGTTGGATGGGATAGTTTCTGAGGTCAATGTTTGATATTTTCTCTAACCCCAGGGCACTCAGTTGTCTTATTCCCCAATTTTCTCCTGTGAACTGTCATCCAGTAGTCCAGGCTGTGTTTTCATTAGATCCACAAATCACCCTTCAATTGCCTTTCAGCACAACCTCTACTGCTCTTGAGAGTGCTCCCCCATCTTGTTACAAGTGAAGTCAGTTCATTTGGGAAGAGATCAGAAACTGCCACACAACCTGCTTCTCTTCCCCAGAGAGAATCAGCTCAATGGCAAGTTTCTGCTTGGACACCTACTCTTGGAGCTGAGTTCTCAGTGGAGGAGGCAGCAGTCTCTACTGGCATGGAACCACCATCCACTAGCTGGGAGAGAGGAGTTGTAAGGGCCCCAGTATTATCAGCACACCATGCCAAAGGTAGAGCCTCCATCTGACATTTGGGGGCCAAGTGAAAAAAGGGAGGGCTGGGGTTGTAGCAGAGTGATTGCCTCGCACATGTGAGGCACTAGGTTTGATCCTCAGCACCACATAAAAATAAACAAAATAAAGATATGGTGTCCATGTATAACTAAAAAAAAAATTTTTTTTTAAAGAAAAAGGGAGCCCCCACCTGGACCAAGTACACGGCAAGACAAGAAACACTGAAGTCCTTTCAAGAGGAAAATTCTCCAGCTGGCAACTGGGGGAAGAGGCAGGCACCCTGTGTTTTTGTTTTGTGGGGTTTTGTTTGTTGTTTTTAAAGGTAAATAGATCTTTTATTAATTTGTACCTAAATTAGCCACACAGGTACTGACTTATCAGAATTGAACTGAGTATAAAATATCTTAAGTATCTTTCTACAAATATTAATGAGCAAATTAGGTGTTAGAGTAAAATGAGAGTCCAAATAGGTGGAGGAAACCAATGAAGCACATTGTGTAGCTTAATCCTTCATTCTTCACCTCAACAACTATTTCGCTGCAGCTGGTTCAGAGGGTACAGCATTTGCTGTAATCAATCAATCCCCTGAACCTGAGTTCAGGCAGTTTCAGTATTTTATACATAGCAAATAAGGGGAGGAGCTCAGAAGTTCACATAAAAACAGCTTTTTTTCTTTCACTGTTCTGGGTAAGTTAACCCTTCAAGGACAACACATGAGAAGGGGAGAGCTTCTTCTCCCCTTTCTTTTCTCCCTGCTGCCAGCTGTTACCATGGAGACCAATTAGTAACTTCTTATCTTAAAAATGTAAGCCGGGCACAGTAGTGCATGCCTGTAATTTCAACACTTGGGAGGCTGAGGCAGGAGGATTGCGAGTTCAAAGCCAACCTCAGCAATGGCGAGGCACTTAGCAACTCAGTGAGACCCTGTCTCTAATAAAATACAAAAGAAAAAAAAAGGGGGGGGGGTGGGCTGGGATGTGGCCCAGTGGTCTAGTGCCCCTGAGTTCAATCCCCGGTACCAAAAAAAAAAATTTGTCCTTTTTATTATCACACTTTGCATTTGCAAACACACTTCTACAAACTACTATACTAGATACATGTTTGTGAAAAACAAGTAAAGGGGTGTCCAGCACCTGGAGTGCTGATTTCTTCCAGGCCAGTGGCCAAGTAATAGAGCAACAGGAAAATAGGAAGTTTATCTACATTGAGCTTTTTTTTTTTTTTTTTTTTTGTAGAGACTCTTTTGCTGACAGTCCTAAAATCAGCCATGGTGAAGATTTCTGGAGAAGCTTAGTTAAGATTTTTTATGGAGCGGGTGGGGAGGAGGGGGTGCCACTACAATGGAACTAATCCTTCTTATACTTCTTTGTACTTTTTACTTTGTATTCTTAAGATGAAGATTCTACATCCTAAAGATATCTAAACTAGAAACAGTTCTTATCTGTAGCCAGAGACATCTTGTCTTTAGGAAGCAAGGCTATTAAAACCTCTTTAGGCTGTGGCTGGGGCTCAGCGGTAGCGCACTTGCCTGGCATGGGTGAGACACTGGGTTCAATCCTCAGCACTGCATATAAATAGATAAAATAAAGGTCTATCAAGAACTAAATATATATATAAAACCAAAAAAAACCTTTGAGGGCTGGGGATGTGGCTCAGCGGTGGAGTGTTTGCCTAACATGCATGAGGCCCTGGGTTTGATCCCCAGCACCACATACACACAAAAACACATCTTTGATATGTCTCTAATCATACTCAAAATCCTCAAATTGACACAATAGGCACAATGAGAACCAGGATATCAAGAAGAAAAGTACACAGCTCAAAAGTTTAAAAAAAAATCCTACAAGGAAGGAATTGAGTCACTGCCCAGACTGAAGATGAATCATGTACCCATCCTTATACATCTTCAGATTGCCTGTTAAGAGAGTAATTTAGGAATAAATCCATGGGTTGTGGAGTACTAATATACGTACTAAAATACGATTGCCAAGGTGGCCTCCAAATCACTGGCAGGAAAATTTTGTTGGAACTGCATATAGGGCTGCAGAGATTCCTCTCCATAGTTATAGAATGAATTGTTCCAGGTCTGATTGTTCCAAGATTGGGTGTACCAGGTCTGAGTATTCCAGGAGTGGTTGCTCCAAGACTGGCTGTTCCAGGTCTGGTTGCTCCAAGTTGGGTTGTTCCAGGTCTGATTGCTCCATGGAGGATGGTTTCCAGATGAGTTAACCTGGTACCCCCCTCATTATAATTAGAGTAGAGGCCTGGATATTCAATGGGTACTGAGCCCTGAGTCACACTATTGCTATTCTTTGGCCAGTTGTTTTTCTGCCATCTCTTAGATTTCATTCTTTGATTTTGGAACCAGGTCTTAACCTGTTTATAGGTAAGGTTCAGAATGCTAGAAAGTTCTTGCATCTGCTGGTGGCTGAGGTATTTTTGTTTCTGAAAACTGTCATTGAGTACACACAGCTGGGTCTGAGTAAACACTGTTCACATCTTCTGTTTCTTGACCTGGATCTTATTGTCTTCCTCCTTTATTGTGCTTTCCTCTACGGAAGTGGATGGTTTCACTTTGGGACTGGTAGAATAAAGGCTATACTGAATAAGCAGGTCCATGGAGGATGGAGGGGGAGAGACAGTCTCTGTGAGGGGCATTTCAGCAGATGACATTTGCACAGGTGGATAATTTTCCTCAGGACCATTAATCACAGGTATTGGTGAAAAGTTCCCAGAATCAGATGCTTCCAAGCAAGGCAAACTTTTGGGAAAAGCCAGATCCACGTTCATGTTCCTCAGAAAGAGAAAAAAATAAAAATATACAAAGAACAAGTCTTTAAGACTTAGGTGGAAGACCTTAGAAAAAATGAAGATCTGATATAAAAATATCAAGAAGCCAGAATGAAGCCAATCTCTGGCTCAGCAGGCAGCCCAATCCAGTAAAAGACTCTGTTTTGTGGGGTTTTGTTGTTGTTTGTTTTTGTTACCAGAGATTAAAACCAGGGACACTTAACCACTGAGCCACATTCCCAGCCCTTTCTTTTTGAAATTTTTAAAATTGTTGATAGACCTTTATTTTATTTATTTATATGTGGTGCTGAGAATCGAACCCAGGGCCTCACATATGCTAGATGAGCACTGTACCACTGAGCCACAGCCCCAAACCCTTTATATTTTATTTAGAGACAGTCTCACTAAGTTGCTTAGGGCCTCTCTAAATTGCTGAGTCTTCTTTGAATTCGTGATCCTCCTGCCTCAGGCTCCTAAACCTCTGGGATTACAAGCAAGTGTCACCATGCCTGGTAGTCACTCTGTGTTCTTGTCTACACCAGTCTGAAGTGGCATCCACCTCCTTTAGCTGGGAGTGAACAGTCTGGTTTCAAATAAAATCATGGATTTTGCCTTGCTAAATTTTCACAGATTTTATTGAATAGATGCTTCTTTTTTTTTTTTTTTAACATTCATTTATTTACTTTAGTTGTACACAATGCATTTATTTTTATGTGGTGCTGAGGATCGAACCCAGGCCACGTACATGCTAGGTGAGCACTCTACAGCTGAGCCATAATCCCAGCCCCTAGATGCTTCTTTATTCACTATTTTCCCTTTAAACCACTTCCAGAAGTTTTATTTTATTTATTTTTTCTGTGTGTGTGTGTGGTGCTGGGGATTGAACCTAGGACCTTCTGAATGCTAGGCAAGCACTCTACCAACTGAGCTATATCCCCAGACCCCCAGAAGATTCAAATTTTATTTTATTATAATTTACTTATTTGTTATGGTGCTAGGGCTCCATCCCAGGGCCTTCTGCATGCTAGACAAACATTCTACCACTGTGCTACACTCCCACCCCCAATTTTTCTCATTTAACATACTGGTGTTATGAATTAAGTTGATTTTCAAGTGTTGAACCAGGCTTGCATACCTGGAATAAATTATACTTGGTCATGGTGTATATTCTTTTTATATATTGCTAAATTTGATTTGCTAGTATTTCATTGAGAACTTTTGTGCCTAAATTTATGAGATACTGGTCTATAGTTTTGAGGGGTTTATGTCAGGATACTGCTTGCCTTGTTTGTTTTTGGCACTGGGATTTAACCCAGGGGTGCTTACCACTGAGCTACATTTTTTTTACAGTCCTTTTTAATATATTTTGAGACAGGTTTTCTCTAAGTTGCCCAGGTTGGCTTCAAACTTAAAATTCTCCTGCCTCACCCTCCTGAACAGCTGGGATTATAGGCATGGACAACTATGCTGGGTATTGTTTGCCTTATAAAATGAATTAGGAATTATTCCCTCCTCTTCTCTTTTCTGAAAGAGATTGTTTAAAATTGGTTTTAATTCCAGTTTAAATTTTGGGTAGAATTTTCTAATGAAAACAACCTAGCTCCACACCGGCCCCATGTTATTTTTGTAGTGCAGGGAATTGGACCCAGGGATTCAAGCATATTGATTTATCTTGAGGAGTTTTTAAATTATGAATTCAATTTCTTTGATAGTTATGGGATATTGGCTACCTATTTCACCTATTTTGAGTTTTGGAAATTTGTAATTTTCAAATAATCAGTTCATTACTTAAAAATTGTTGAATTTATATGCATCAAATTGTAGCATTCCCCTTGTTATCCTTGAAATGTTTGTAGGTTTCATAGCACTAGCCCCATTTCACTCTTGACACTGGTCATTTGTGTTTTTATTTTTGTCTGTCTTGCAAGAGTTTTAACCAATTTTATCATTTTTCTTTTAAAATATTTTTTTTAGTTGTAGGTGAACACAATACCTTTATTTTATTTATGTGGTGCTGAGGATCAAACCCAGGGCCTCACACATATGAGACAAGTGCTCTACTGCTGAGCCACAGCCCCAGACCCCAATTTTATCATTTTTCAAAGAACCACATTCTTATTTCATTGATTCCTTTTATCGTCTTCCTGTTTTAAATTCACTGATTTATGCCTTTTTACTACTATTCCCTTCCTTCTGCTTGTGTTGGCTTATTTTGCTCCTCTTTCCTAGTTTCTTTTTTTTCTTTCTTTTTTTTTTTTTTTTTTTTGCAGTTTTGGAGATTGAACCCAAGGCCTTGTGCACACTAGACAAGTGCACTACCACTGAGCTACATCCCCAGCCCCCCTTTTCCTGATTTCTTGATACAGGAAATCAAATTGTTGGCAAAACCTTTCTTCTTTTATAATTGCTGCAAATATCCCTTCCTGGACTGCTTTGGCTACATAGCACATATATTGATATTTTGTGTTTTTATTTTCATTTAATTCTATGACAAAAAATTTTTTTCCTTGGATACTTCCTCTGGCCCATGAATTATTTAAAAGTGTGTTATTGAATTCTCAAGTGATTAGGGATCTTCCTGTTGTCTTTCTCTTGGTTGATTTCAAGTTTGAGTTCACTGGTACTAGTATATGCTCCACTTTGTTTGTTTAGGTTGTGTTTTTGGTCTTTGCAGTACTAAGGACTGAACTCACTACTGCTCTACAACTGAGCTACATCCCTGGCCCTTTTTATTGTTTTTATTTTTATTCTGGCTAAGTTTCTGAGTTTGGCCTTGAACTTGTGATCATCCTGCCTCAGTCTCCTGTGTCACTGGGAATACAGGGCTGTACCAGCACACCTAGTAATAGTCTCTTTTTGTTGTGGAATCTTCCTTGATAGTTCCCTACCCCCTCTCCCTGCACCAGGAGCCTCTGGGTAGAATTGGGGAGGAAAACAGCATGCTTTCCAACATGCCCCCTTGCCATGCTCAGCTGGTGGTGTCAGCCGGCCTTCACTCTGTATGGGAATGAAGAAATCTACCTGTTCCTCCTGTTGGTAGATTGGGGTAAGGAAACGCCAGGCCTAGGTCTCCTATTGGGCAGACGCTGTAATAGCTATGCTGTTCACCAGCTCCCCTTCATTTCATCTTTAAGTATTCTATTTTGGCTTCCTCTTTATGCCATGGATTTATAGTTTTCCTTGGTAGGGAGGAAAAAAGAGACAATCCTATGCCTTCTTGTCTGGACTGGAGGCCCCTCAGGCCCAACTAAAGGGCGTCTGGTTTCTAAGAATCCATGATATTTTGCATGATAGGCATGTGTCAGAGCAAGTGACACATGCTTATGGAGCCTGCGGCTCCAACTCATCTTAGAATTCAGTTAAGACAATAGGAGTGGGGCTGGGGCTGGGGCTCAGCGGCAGAGCGCTCACCTCGCACATGCGCGGCCCGGGTTCGATCCTCAGCACCACGTAAACATAAATGCATTGCATTGTGTACAACTAAAGTAAATAAATAAAAAGTATTTTTTAAAAAAAGACAATAGGAGTGTTCACAGGAGGAGATGGAAATGAAGGTCCTTAGGCAAAGGATGTAAAAGAAATGCGGAAGAAAATTCCACAGCAGCGTGGAAGATGGACGGACTGACAGCAACTAAGAGGAATGCAGGGTCCAGGCGGTTTTGCCAGAGGCTACTGGGCTTAGTTTGGACCTAGAAGGGTATATGTGGGTAGAAGTGCAGCGCTGGGCCTTGAGGCAGGTTCTGAGGAGTTGGGGACAGACCCTGACTTCCTGAGCTTTGTGGTAGAACCAGAAGAATGAGGAAGTTGGAAGCTCCCTCCCTAATTTGTCACAATGGCTGCTCTTGATTTTCTCTATCCCAGTTCAGAAATGACAATGTGTCATTCATCCGTCTCTCAGTGCCTGGCACCGTGCGGGGAAGTGGGGTGGTGCTTTGTGAATCTAGGCAGTGCAGCGGCCTGTGTGGAAGCAGCAGCGCATTTCAGAAAAACCAAGGGGCGGGCTTCATCCTTGGAGGTGTGGCAGAGGCAGCTGCCAGGAATGGAAGGAGGAGCTTTTCTTTCCTTTTCCTCCCCATGCCTAGAGAACTGAGGGGTGAAGGGGTGGGAGCAGATCATCACGCTACCAGGAAACCCAGAGACCCAGCTCGGCCCAGGAGCTCGTCTGGGGCCACCTTCCCTGCAGCGCTCTCTTAAGCTCCATCTCTGGTTGCCACGGAGACTGGAGGCGGTTGCCATGGAGACCGACGACTGCAAGGACCAACCAATCACTCCAAAGCTGCGGCTCCAACTCATCTTTTGGATGGAGGCATCAAGCTGGGCGGGGTTCCCTCCCCACTCCGGGCCCCCTATGCCCTCCGCCTAGTCAGAGAGGGGTGGGCTTCCTCTGACAGTATTTCCCTTAGGCCCCTCCCCGGGTCCCTGCAAGCTTGGTTCTAGTGACGCCTCCGCCAGCTAAAGGGTGATGCCACCTGGGAGGTGTCCAGACCCCGAATGTCTTCGAATCCCTCCCTGGTAAAGGGAGGAGGATGCTGCGGGAAAGGCAGGGCGGGGCGCAGGCGCCCCACGCCTGCTCGGATTCGCACACCGCAGGAGGAAAGCCTCAACCGGTTGGGTAGGGAGGGAGCACCCCCCCACACACACAACGCGCTCCGCAGTGCTTGGCTCGCCCGCGCACGCTCACTCGGGCCGCGGGGCGGGCGGGGCGGCGCTGACGTCATCTACACTCCCCCCACCCCCCGCCAGCTGAGGGGCGGTGGCCGCTCAGGCTACGCCGGGCCGCTGTGCGGACAGACTGACCGAGGGACAGAGGGACAGGCGGGCGCACGTCGAGGCCATGCCCGGGGAGGCTGCCCGCGCCGAGTTGCCGCTGCCTGAGGCTAGTGGGCCCGGGCCCCGCACAGGTGAGACCGCGGCCGCTCTCCTCTCCGGCCCGTTTCTCTATCCGGCCTTCTCCCTCCTCCATCCCTCTGCTCCCCTCGCCGTCCAGTCCTAGTCATTTCCATGCTCTGCCCCTTCCTTCCACCTGAACCCCCGCACTCAGGACTGGGCAAGGGCGGGAGGGGGCTCAGGGAGTGCTCTCCGCGAGCCAGAAGCGATGCGGGGACCTGCGCCCTTGGCCTCTGACCCTGGGGTCTTGGGGCTCCTTGAGCTCCTGATCCGCGTTCCTCAGGCTCCTCCCGCATGTTCTGGCAGCCGCGCCCCATTGGCGTCCCATTGTCCGCGCAGAGCTACCATCCGCCAGGTCAGAAGGCTGTGGGTTCGGGTTCGGAGGTAGGAGGCCCATGGGGTCCCTGCACACTGATCCGGGCGCCCACCCAGAAGGTCCTCAACTGCAGCCCGGGTTTCCAAGGGCTGGGTATTGGCCAGGCACAGGAGAGAGGCGCAGGGCTAGATGGAGATATAGGAAGGCCAGAGGGAGAGCAACTTTCGGGAGAAACAGCAGAGTTGGGTCTGGAAGGTGGGAGGCCTTGGGGAGGTGGCCTCACCAGCAATGCCCCGTTGTGCACACCACAGGGTCCTTGGAGAGGCTGGGTCAGCAAATGTTGGTTTAGGCTATAAGTCCACTTGGCCTGGGCCGTCAGAGCCTGGATGGTTTCTGCTGGGGAGGTTGGCCATGTGTGCCTTGGGCAGGGCCAAGGGCACCTTGCTGTGAGCAAGAAGTCACCTGGGGACAGTGTAGGGTCAATGGCATGGATATGAGGTGACACAATTATCATCTGCTCTTGGTGGGAAACAGGCAGTCCAGGATGGGACTCCACAGAAACAGGATCATGTGCTGGCTCTGTTCTGGCTTGTTTGGTGACCTTGAATGAGCCACAAAAAAACTTTGGCCTTTGCTTTTCCTTCTATTCTAACCTTGGCCCAGTTCAGCCCTTCTCCTACCCTGGAGGCATATGAGGGGTCAGTGCAGTGCAGCTTTAGGGCACCCAGTTATGCCCACCAGCCACACCCACTCCCACTGTTGGATGTCAGTTGTGCCACAAAAAACCTGAAGGAGCTCCCTGTTCTCTCAGGACCCCTTGGCTTATCCAGCAGTGCAGCCCTCAGTTGATGAGCTCTCATTGCCCTGAGGCTGCTGAGGGCAAATGGGGCAGTCTGGCAAGGCAGCTGTCCCTTCTTAGACTTCACTGCTAATCCTGGTTGATCTCTATTTTGTAGGAGAGAAAGCTGAGGTGCAGGCAGTATTGTTCTGTCACCAGTGAGCATGGTAGAGCAGTCATCCCTGGGCAAGCATCAGCCTGGGAGCCCAGCCCCTATGAGTGGCCCCTCCCCTTCTTAAGCAGGACTTGGCCTGGGCTGGGGATGGGGGTGTGTGGGGGGTGAGTAGGAGGGCCTTCAGCAGATGCTTTGAATAGAAGCATCTTTGGCTTTGGTGGAGGTGAAAAAGGGAATGTTACAAAGCCATTAAAAAATGAGGCTTATGAGCATTTGGCACACATGGAAAAAAATCTTATGAGATAATGTTAGGTGAAAACCGCAAGATTTAAAAGTGCATATGCAGAGTGACCTCAGTGATGATAAAATGCCAGTCAGCAAGAGACCAGGAGGCAGCAAACAAGCAGAGTGGTGTGGTAAGGCTTGCCAGGGTGTTCTTTCACTTTGCTGAGTCCCCTAAGTGCTTTCTGATCCATGTTACTTTATGGTGTATGTGTGAAGGGACTTGTCAGCTGGAGGTGTGTCAGCCCCACGGAGGTTTCCTGAGCACCTGTAGCCTCCTCATGGGGGTGCCTTGGGACCCAGAGAAGGGCCACAGGGTAGGACCTAGCTCCCAGCCCCAAGGGAGAATATGGCACTCATCATGGAATGGCTGCTACTCTGGGGAGCACTGGATTCGAGGCTCCACTAGTCCTCCTGCAGCTGTCCTGCTCCCACTGAGCTGCATGATCACCATTATTTCCCACCACTGCCTTTCTAGACAGATGCTCCAACTCAGTTTCTGTGGAAAACATCTGTCTCTATTCTTCAGAAACTTGACTGCATTCAGAGCCCTTGGCTTCCCTCCTCCCCTGTGCCACAGGAGGGGAGCAGGTTCAGGCACAGGGCCCTGAGGGGATAGGTTGACCTCAAGTGTTGGCAGCAAGTATAAGAGACAGATGGGCCAAAGAGGCAAAGCCCCTATGTTATAGGAGGCATTTGTGAGACCTGTAATGTTCCAGAGCTATGCAGTATGGGAGCGCCCCCACCCCTGCCATGAGAAGGGGCTGGCACTGTCCAGCAGATTCTGATTGCTGTCCTCTCCAGTCAAGCCCAGCTAAACCATACTGATTACCTAAAAAGGAATCAGCAAGCTAGTGTCTGAAAAAAGATGAAAATGCTAGTTGCATCTTTGCTAAAGTGTCCCCAAGAAAAGCCTGAGTTTATAACACACAGCAGCACTGCCTGCAAGCCCCTATTCTGCAAAGCTACTGTCAGCAGTTCTGTTCTCTGTCAAAACCCCTGGAAATTTGCCCTTAAATGCAACCCACACCGCTGTTCTCTTCTCCCTCCTGACTTCCCAACCAGCTGTCCTCTGGGCCTCTTTCAGTGGACATCTGTTTCCCATCCCATGCTCAGCTCCTCACCTCACCTGCTCTGGAGATGTGTCAGGATTCTTCATGTTCTTCTCTGTCTCCACAGAGCTCTCCTGTGATGCAGCTGCTGCCACCATCCTGAGAGGGGACCAGCGGGACCCTCATGCCCTGATCCCAGAGCTCAGCTCCCTGACCCTCACATTCCTGCCCAATAAGCCAGGTGCCCGCCCCCAGCCTGAGGGAGCCAGCTGGGATGCAGTGCCTGGTGGGGCCCCTTCAGCCTGGGCAGACCCAGCGGAAGGCAGCCTGAACCCAACACTCCTCTCCGAGGGCCCGCTCCCCCAGGCTTTGCCTGATGAGGGTCAGCCCCCTGAGGCTCTGCTCACTAAGGGCCCTCTCTCTGCCACCCTGGAGCCCCGGATTGTGATGGGCGAGGAGACATGCCAGGCACCCGAGGCACCCAGGGCAGGCCGACCAGTGCTCAGGGATCAGGAGGGTGGGCTCACCGACCTGTACCCACCCCCCGAGCTGTATTCTCAGGGTGATCCTCCTGTGCCTTCCCCTCCCCCAGACTCTGATTCTTACTTCACCCCTCCCTCCACCCCCACCAAGACCACCTACATCCTGCTTCCCAGCCATGGGCCCCATAGGGACACCTGGGACCCAGAGGATGAGCTGCTGGACTCCCCACCTGCCTCGCCCTCAGGCTCGTACATCACAGCAGATGGGGACAGCTGGACCTCATCACCATCCTGTTCCCTCAGCCTGCTGGCCCCAGCTGAAGGGCTGGACTTCCCCTCAGACTGGGGCCTCTCCCCACAGGGGTCTGTAGTAGATGAACAAGAGCCCCATCCCACTGTGCCCCCCGAGTCCCTGTCTTCTGAGTCCAGTCTCTCAGCAGACAGTGGCTCTTCCTGGGACCAGGAGGGCCACTTCTTTGACCTGGACTTCCTAGCCAATGACCCAATGATCCCTGCAGCCCTCCTGCCCTTCCAGGGCAGCCTTATCTTCCAGGTGGAGGCAGTGGAGGTGACACCACTGCCCCCAGAAGAGGAGGAGGTGGCAGCTAATGTTCCCACCACAGGTGGGGACCTGGCTGGAGAGGGTGAGGAGGATAGCACATCTGCCTCCTTCCTGCAGTCACTGTCTGACCTGTCCATCATTGAGGGCATGGACGAGGCCTTTGCCTTCCGGGATGACACCTCTGCAGCCTCCTCTGACTCAGACTCAGCCTCCTATGCAGGGGCAGATGATGACAGGCTGTATAGCGGGGAGCCCCATGCCCAGCCCAGTGCCCTGCTGCAGGACAGTGCCCAGAAGACAGAGCAGGAGCATAGAAGGGTAACTGCTTTCTGGAGCCCAGAGGCCACCAGAACAGTGTCTACCCCTCAGGTCTCAGAGGGAGAGGCTCATCTCACCCACAGCCAGGAATCAATTTCAGAAATGGAAGAGGGCCTTGCTTTAGGCCAGGAGTCTGAAACTGCTGTGACCCCTCATGCTCTGCAGGCAGCCCTAAGCCTTCAGATGGAGGCAACTTCCAGGGTGCCCCCTCAGGTCGGTGAAGAAGTTGACTCTACCACTGGACAAGCACCCACCACCAGGGCACTGCCTCAGCCCTTCAAGGAGGTGATGAATGCTACCTTAGGTCAGGATCCCATCACTGTAGCACCACTTCCAGTTCTGCAAGAAGCAAGTCCCACCTTGTGCCCACAGTCTCCTGAGAACTCAAAGGAAGAGGAGGACCCAGGCCTCCCCTCAGGCCTGGAGATTGTCATTGCAGCCACACAGAGGCCCCAGCAGGCTGAAGGGGATGTCATCCTACTCGAGGACTCTCCTGAGGCAGCACTTTCACTCCTGCAGGAAGCAGATCCCACCTCAGGCCCACAGCCTATGGCTGGGGCCACACCAGAGCCCCAGCAGGCAGAAGAGAGTGTCACCCTACCCCTAGACTCCCATGAGAAAACGCTTCCACCCCTGCAAGATGCAGATCCCACATGGGGCCTAGAGACTGTGGCTGGGGCCATAACAGAGCCCCAGCAGCCTGAAGAGTGTGTCACCATACCCCAGGACTCCCCTGAGACAGCACTTCTATCCCTGCAAGATGCTGATCCCACCTCGGGCCTAGAGCCTATTGCTGTAGCCACACCAGGGCCTCAGCAGGCTGAAGAGAGTATCACCATACCCCAGGACTCCTCTGAGACAGCACTTCCACACCTGCAAGATGCAGATCCCACCTCTGGCCTGGAAACTGTGACTGCAGCCACACCAGGGCCTCAGCAGACTGAAGACAGTGTCACCATACCCCCAGACTCCCCTGAGACAGCACTTCCACCCCTGCAAGATGCAGATCTCACCTTGGGCCTGGAATCTGTGGCTGCAGCCACACCAGGGTCTCAGCAGGATGAAGAGAGTGTCACTGTACCCCTGGACTCCCCTGAGACAGCACTTCCACCCCTGCAAGATCCAGATCCCACCTCAGGCCTGGAAACTGTGGCTGGGCCTATACCAGAGCCCCAGCAAGCTGAAGAGAGCGTCACCATACCCCATGATTCCCCTGAGACAGCAGTTCTACCTGGGCAAGATGCAGATCCCACGTTGGGCCTGAAGTCTGTGGCTGGGGCCAAACCAGAGCAGGCTGAAGATAGTGTCACTGTACTCCAGAACTCACCTGAGACAACACTTCCACCTGGGCAAGATGCTGATCCCACCTTGGGCCTGGAATCTGTGGCTGGGGCCAAACCAGAGCCCCAGCAGGCTGAAAATAGTGTCACCATATCCCAGGACTCCCCTGACACAGTAGTTCTACTTGGGCAAGATGCAGATCCCACTTTGGGCCTGGAGTCTGTGGATGGGGCCAAACCAGAGCCCCAGCAGGCTGAAGATAGTGTCACCGTACCCCAGAACTCACCTGAGATAGCACTTCCACCCCTGCAAGATGAAAATCCCACCTTGGGCCTGGAATCTGTGGCTGGGACCAAACCAGAGCCCCAGCAGGCTGAAGATAGTGTCACCATACCCCAGGACTCCCCTGACACAGCAGTTCTACCTGGGCAAGATGCAGATCCCACCTTGGGCCTGGAGTCTGTGGTTGGGGCCAAACCAGAGCCACAGCAGGCTGAAGAGAGTGTCACCGCACCCCAGGACTCCCCTGAGACAGCACTTACACCCCTGCAAGATGAAAATCCCACCTTGGGCCTGGAGTCTGTGGCTGGGACCACACCAGGGCCACAGCAGGCTGAAGATAGTGTCATCATACCCCAGGACTCACCTGAGACAGCACTTCTACCCCTGCAAGATGCAGATCCCACCTCAGGCCTGGAGTCTGTGGCTGGGGCTATACCAGAGCCCCAGCAGGCTGAAGAGAGTGTCACCATACCCCAAGACTCCCCTGAGACAGCACTTCCATCCTTGAAAGATGCTGATCCCACCTTGGGCCTGGAGTCTGTGGCTGCAGCCACACCAGGGCCTCAGCAGGCTGAAGAGAGTGTCACTGTACCCCAGGACTCTCCTGAGACAGCACTTCCACCCTTGCAAGATGCAGGTCCCAGCTTAGCCTCGGAGCCCATAGCTGCAGACACCCTTGGGGCCCCAGGGACTAAACCCATGGCCTCTGTGACCCAGCAGGAATTAGGTATGGCCTTAGAACCAAGGCAAGGGCCTGGGAAACAGGATGCAGTCCCTGCTGGAGACCCAGAGCCATCAGCCTTGAATCAGACCCAAAAGGATGGCCCAGAACCAACTGTAAAAACTGGAACTCCTTGGGCTCCAAGGGAAGAGTCAGGTCCCACCTTAGGCATGGAGGCCCCTGGTCCCCCTGAACCTGCCTCTGGCACTGGAAAAGTAGTAGCTGAGGACCTTTCAGCACCTGAGGGGGAAACATGTCTTAAAGCCTGTGTGTACATGGGTGATGGGGCCAAGACCCATTCGCCTCCAAAGGAGGCCCTGGGGGCTAAGAACAAGAGGGGTATAGGCCCCAAGCCACCAGCACAGGAACGTGGACCTGGATCAGTGCCCCAAGGTGTAGGGGAAGTTCCTAAGGCATGTCCTACTGCTTTCCCTGAGGTCACACAGGCACAGACCCTGAGCCCAGCCAAGAAAGGAAGGGGTCTGAGCAGCAACGCCACCCTGGAACCCAGAATTCCCTCAGCTGTGGCCAAAGAGACCAGGCTAAGTTCAGGCCCAAGATCCCCAGCAAGGGCTGCATCCAGGCTGGACAGGGATTGCCCTGAAGAGCTTACCCCTTCTGTATCACCTACCCAGTGGCTGGAGCCTGTGCCAGGCCTGGGCAATAGAGAGCAGCCCCAGATAGCATCTGGTGTGCTCAAATCCTCCCCACTGCAGCTCCCAGAAAACCCTGCCAGAGGCCAGCCTAGTACACCCCAAAACAGGCTCCCAGACCCTGACCCCTCTGCTCCTGATGTCCTTGCTGGGGAAGCACCACTGGCCCTGGGAACTCCTGCTTCTCGCTTGTGCCAGAGCCCCCAGGAAGACTCTGTGGAGGGTGAGAAGCCACCGGCCTCCCGGGGCCGTCAGGTGCCTCGGGCAGGAGCCCAGAGGGCCACTGCTACTGCTGCTTCCTCAGGAAACACACAGCCTCTGGGGACAGGGCAGCGGGTCAGCCTCCCCTCCCACTACCCCCTCCTCATCCCCAAGGCAGCCCCCACAGATGCCAAAGACCCAGCCAAAGACCTGGCCTCTCGGATCTCACCACCCCGCCAAGTGCCTCCTCCCTCTGGGACCCAGAGCCCATCTAGCCCTCAAGGGCTCCCAGCCCTAGAGCAGCAAGAGGACGAGGACAGCCTGGAAGAAGGTGAGGGGGAGTGTGGGGCTGGGGGTCCCAGGCTTGGGCCAGTCCTCCCCAGGGTAGGCATTGCCATCCTAGGCTAGAGGACCTCTGCAGTGGTGTGACAATAGGTCTAGACAACCAGCTTCATTTCATGATGAATTAGGGCCGGGGACCCACCTAGGGGCCATTCTCACACCTATCTTCCCTTCCCCAGACTCACCTCGGGCCCTGGGCTCAGGCCAGCACTCCGATAGTCACGGGGAGTCGTCAGCAGAGTTGGATGAGCAGGACACCTCAGCGCCTCAGACGGTGCAGTGCCCAGCCCAGGTGTGCAATCTGGGGGAAAGGGTGGCCCTTAGGTGGGCTCTACACTCCCACCCACAGATGCTCAGCCCTCATCTTTCCACAGGCCCCATCAGGCAGCAGTGAGGAGACCATCGCCAAAGCCAAGCAGAGTCGCAGTGAAAAGAAGGCTCGAAAAGTAAGCTGGGAGCTCCCCTTGTGATCCCAGTACTAGGACCATCTGCATAGGGGGGCATCCTTACCAAGATGGGTCATACCCCATAACTAATGAAATCATATCCATAGAAAGACCTGTGGGTCAAATCTAATAACACATGCACCTTCCCCTAAACAGCTTAGGCTGGAATATCATGATGGTCATATGGATGGAGGTCAGTGTCCTCCACAGGCTAGTACACACAGGGAAGGACTGGTCACCCAGGGTCATGGGGAGGTTGGGGTGAGGTATTTGCCTGCCAGGCACTGTGCTGCCTGCCTTCTCTGGTTCAGCCTACAGCAGGTCTGAACCCTCTCTACCCTCTGCCTCAGGCAATGTCGAAACTCGGATTGCGGCAGATTCAGGGAGTCACCAGGATCACTATCCAGAAGTCCAAGAACATCCTCTTTGTCATCGCCAAGCCTGATGTCTTCAAGAGCCCCGCCTCAGACACCTATGTAGTCTTTGGCGAGGCCAAGGTTTGTCCTGGCTGTGGCTGTGGAAGTGGTGATGGCCAGGGAAACAGGGATGAGGCAGATGGATAGGAGTGTGCAGGCCCTACTGACACAACTGTCTCACGCTGCAGATCGAGGACCTATCCCAGCAAGTGCACAAAGCCGCAGCAGAGAAGTTCAAGGTGCCCTCAGAGTCTTCAGCTCTGGTCCCTGAGTCAGCATCTGGGCCCCGGGTGAGGCCAGAGTGTGAGGAAGAGGAAGAGGAGGAAGAGGAGGAGGAGGTGAGGCTAAGGGGCTCCAAGACCCTGTCTGAAGGGGTTCTGCCTGAGGCCGTCTCAGGAGAGCCCTGCCCCAGAGGCCTCAAGCAGCTCATCACCTCTGTACCTCCCCCACCCCCACCCCCACCCCCCGCCAGGTGGACGAGGCAGGGCTAGAGCTGCGTGATATTGAGCTGGTGATGGCCCAAGCCAATGTGTCCAGGGCTAAGGCTGTGCGGGCCCTAAGGGACAACCACAGTGACATCGTCAATGCCATCATGGTGAGTAAGCACTGGCCCCTCCCCCATCTCCCAGCTGTCCCTGGAGGCCTCAGTGAGGTCCTGATTTGGCTCTACTGGGGAGCAGTTCTCCCTCATCATGACCCTCTCCTTCCACATTTTTCTACAGGAACTGACAATGTAGCTGCTGCCAGAAGCTGGGTACATCCTTCCCCTCCCCCCAGCTCTGCTGTCCAATAAATTGGTGTCCCATCACTCTCTGGCAACTTCTCAATATCTTCTGGAGTCCCCATATTGCCCTGCCATCCCCTCATCATCCTCTGATATCACTTCATCACCATGCTACCTCATTGTCCTCTAGTGTCCCCAGAAGACCTTCTGGTGTCCTATCACTATGGAATCCCCTCAGTGCCCCAACTGCCCTCTGACATCCTCCAAACCCTGGCATCTCTAACTGCTCTCTGGGACCTCCTCAGTGTTCTCTGGTGTAGACTCATTACCCTCTGGCATTCCATCAACACCCTCTGGTAACCCCCAATGCTCTCCAGCATCACCTAATTGTCCCTCAGCATCCTCTCATCACTCTGATGTCCCCTCGCTGTCCTCTGGCACCCCCTCAGGTCCAGCTAGGGCTAAGAATGGCCATCTGCTCCACATTATCCACTCTCTGCTAACAGAGACCAGTGTCCAGTCAGTGTTGGCCATGTCTGGAACGAGCGCCCTGGAGGGGCAAGCATGTGGTTCTTGTGACTCTACATCAAAGACCCTACAAGGCCATGCTCAATCTGTACATGGGGGACACTGAGACCCACTGGGGCACAGGGCCGAGGGAGGAAGACAGGAGCTAAAGGACAAAGTCTGCATTTTGTTTTCAGCCTCCTCTCATTATTCCAAAGCAGGATCATTTGCATGTAAATCTAGAGACAGCTCCAATACAAAAGGTCTCAAGTTTTCCCAGCCTGGACTATGGTCCCATGATCAGCCCTGGGACAGCCATGGCAGAGGGAAAATTCTCCCTATAAAACACTGTCCAGGGTTGTTCTCTCCTGAAGAGACAATACCACATGGACCTGTCCACCTTACTCCAGAAGGCACTTTTAAGACCCTCCAGACCTTCTGGCTAGGTCTGGACACAACTGGGATATCCATGGAGCTCCACTTATGGATACCCCAGAGGCCTGGTGTGCAACCCTTCTGCCCAGCAGGGCACACCACTCCCTACAGTGGGGGAATATCACGTCTCCTCAGCCCAGGAACTTTCTGTATGTGTCCTGAGGGGTCTCAGCAGAATTGAGGCTTTGATGGAGGGAGACACCCAGAACATCCTGACTTCAGGTCACCTCTCTCCCCTCCCTGGAGTCTAAGGAAGGTTTGAAGTGGCCTAAAGGGCAGAGGTCAGACTAATGCCAATACAGACTGGGAGAAGAGCTCACTGGGGATGGACATGATGAGGACAAGGAGAGGGTAGGAGGGTATAGGGCCCATGTTAGCTTATCTGAAGCTCCCAGCACTCCCAGATAGCACTTCTGATCGGCAGGGTGCCAGGGCAAGCGGCCAGAGCAAGTCAGTGTTCTTGGGGAATCCATGCAAGAGATGAAAAGATCAAGGCACCTTTGTTGATCACACACTGCACATTGCTTCTGCTGCGGTCACTGTCCCTGCCACCGCCTCACACCCACAAAACAAAGCCCAAATCACAAGTGCCTGCTGCCTCCTCTGCCCCAGCCCTGACACCATGTGCCCATTTCTGGGTATTATGGGCAGACATGGGCAAAGGGACAGAGGCCAGAATGGACCCCTCCTAGCAACATGGTTTTCACCCAACTGGATCAGAAACATGTTTGGTAACCAGAGATTAAATTATTCACATTGTAGTAAACATTTTTTAAGGTCTCTGAGAGTTAACAACAGGAACATCATGTGCAAAATTGACAGCTGTCCAGGGCCAGGCCATCAAGACTGGCTCTCCTTGCCAGCTTGGCCTGGCCCTCCCAGAGCAGGAGGTGCAGGGTATGGCTGAGCCCCAGAGGATGAGGCACAGAGCCTTCTGCCCTGGATCAGGGCACGTCCTGCAGCAGCTCTGTGCTCTTTCACAGTAGAGGACCTGGCCACCCAGGGCCACCTGTGCCTGCAGCTCCTCCCCAGCTCCTAGCCAGCAGGAAGGGCTAATACTCAGGTCAGCTCCTGGGGAGGCCTGGGATGGTACGGATGGGCGCTCCACTGCCCATCACACTGAATCCTGGTCCATGCTGCAGCCCAGTGCCTCGATGTCACTACTGATGTCCGAGATCATGCGGTCCCATTCATCCCCCTCTGAGGGTGCTGACCGGTCATCGGGGCTGCCTGTGGCCCTGTTCCCATTGGTGGTAGAGGTGGATGTGGTGCTCAGGGCCCGCCGGTGCCTGCCAAAGCTGTCAGTGATGATGCCACGGCCGTCCTTCACACCAATGGTCTCTAGGAAGTTCTCGAAGTGCTGGCTGTCCTTCTCTGGGATGAAGGGCCTCAGACCTGCCAATACATGACCCCAACACCACATCCACAGTAAGGCTCAGGGTCCAGACAGGACCACAGCTGCCCCTGGACCATGGCCTGAGGACCCTGATACCACACAAACTGTATCCTGGATCCAGATGGTTTGTCTAAAATCCCACTTCTGAAAGGCACCCCAGGCCTAGAAAGCTTGCTGTCTGTCACACCTGTCCTCCCTGGCCTTGAGGGACAGCACAGACCAGAAGTGCACGACCTCCTCTCATTCTCTATGGGTCCTCAGAGCCCCCATTTCACATGTAAGAAAATGAAGCCCAGAGTAGTCAGTCTTCTGCTCTGCTGGCACTGGCAACAGAGGCCAAAACCATGATGCCAAAGCCAAATGCCCAGCCCAAGGTAACTGCCCCAACTTAGCAGTCTGTCCTCCTACTCAGGAATCCCCTCTGAACTCCACTGTTTGTGAACAGGCTGGGCCCCATCTAGAGAGGACTAGCATCCCATGCACACAGGGGTAGGGTGCTGCTGCACCAGCTTGTCATACAGACAGCTGCCACCCCCACCTTCCAGAGCTGGAGCTCCTAGAGCCCTAACTGCTGTGCTGTGAAGGCCCTACAAGTAGGGCTTCCCAAAGAAGGCAAGTGAGGTGGCAGAGGGGAGGCCTGGGGGACGGGAAATTGCCCGCCCACCAGAGGGCTCCAAGCAGCTGCCACCATGGCTCAGCTCCTCTCTAATCCATTTGAAAAGAGGTGCCTACCTAAGGGCAGCCTCTAAAGGAACATCCTGAGCTACACATGGGACCCGATCTGAGCCCTGCTGGGGAACTGATCCAGGGAGGCCTCAGCAGGTGGTACGTGCTCAGACTAGACTCCAGTGGGCCCAGTCTCCCACAAGCAGGGAGCCCTGGGGAGACAGCCAATGCCAGCCAGGCTGGTAAAAAGGGAAATATATCCACCTCTCTTAGTTTACTGGGAACACAGGCCCAGGACCTAGTAGCCCTCAACAAGCAACCACTGACTCATGGTGTTCAGATTGTTGGCAGAGGAAAAAAACCATAGCTGAATCACTGATCCCTCATGGTGGGGGCAGAAGTTTTAGGTCTGAGCCTCAGCTATCCATGGTAGGCCCGACCACTCAGCCTGCCAGTCACTCAGACCTAACATGCTGAACTCTTCAGAGTCTTGGCAAAGGGTGATCTTCACCTGGGATGGCATCTTCACCTCTTTACCTGGCAAACTCCCACACACCCATCAATTACTCAAGTGTCACCTCCTTGAAGAACAACCTTGACTCCTCTCCTGAACTGTAGAGTTCTATTCAGTCCTAGCCCCAGTCCCAAGGCAACCTTTCCTGCTTCCTAGCAGGGCCCACTCAGCTCAGCTCAGCTCAGTGTTCTCGTGAGATGCTGATGGGCCCCCACCGGGCTCAAGAAAGAGCTCTTCCAACTAATTGTGACAGATCCCGAGACCTCAGGACACTGTTCTGCCAACCGTGATTGTTAATGGAAACTGCACCTTTACTTCAAGGTAAAGGTACACATTTCCAGAGGGGACCAGGCACCCTCTGGGACTCCCCACTCACCAAGCAGCAGGAACTTGCGACTGTCTCCATAGAGCTGCCGTAGGCTAATACAGAACTCATGGATGGAGGCCCCATTGCGGTACTCATGCAGCAGCGCAGCAAACTGCTGGATCTCCTGCGACGACAGCTTGGTGCGCAGCTGTAAGAACAGAGCAGAGGGGGCTGGGGTTGTGGCTCAGTGGCAGAGCGCCGGCCTCGCACGTAAGCTGCCCGGGTTCGATCCTCAGCACCACGTAAACATAAATGCATTGCATTGTGTACAACTAAAGTAAATAAATAAATATTTTTTAAAAAAGAACAGAGTAGAGTAGGTGTGAGAACGGATATGGGTGGGTAGGAGAGCATGGCAGCTGGGCCCTCACACTGTCATAGCCCTTGGATGGACTTGGGTGGAGCCCCTGCAGCAGGCAGGGCTGGGAATCTGGGAGCCGGGCCCATGCTGAGGGGATACCAGCTATGTCTAGCTTCACACCTGTACCCCCTGTGGGGTCAGAATGCCCACAGTGAATCACTATCCCATCAACCCAGGCATGGGAGCCTCTAGAGGAAAAATGAGGTGCCCTGGCAGTTCCACTTTCCTGAGCCTGAACACCCTAGTGGGGCAAGGAGGGAGGGCAGTGCCAGTTCTTCATAGAGCAGCAATGACACAAATCAACAGGGTAGGACAAGAAGCTGGCACCTGGAGCCCAGGGTCAGGGCTGATGCCCTTAGGGCACAAAAGCATGCAATCAGGAAGTCCTGAGTTTTTAGTAACAAAACTATGGGAGATGTAAGGGGAAGGCATCTAGTCCCAAGCCCGTAGGAGTCACTATTTCCACGCAGGACTTGGTACAGCGTGGTCCAGTCCTGATGGCTCAGGCCCACCAACACACGCTCCCATACTGTCCCTGGGAAAAGGCAGCAATGTCAGCAAAAATGATGAGGCAGGTATACACGAGGTGCCCACTCACGTGCCTACTCCCTGTCAGACGTTCCCTTACAGCTATGCCACCTACCGTCAGCATGTAGTCCTGTAGCAGTTCTGTGGCACTGGTGCTCAACTCACTCTCACTAACAGTCTTGCCATGGGGTGACGCCTGCATGCAGAAGGACAAGGGCGGCAGGCCACTAGCATCCACAGAGTCGGAGAAGCAGCTGCAAAGGAACATGGTTTGTGGGCAGGCAGCTTGCCACTCCTGCATTCTACACATTTCAGGGACAAAGTCAGGATGAGATGTGCACCAGTCCCCATCCTTGAGCAGAGAAGTATGTGCAAATGATAATAACAGGAATGATGAATGACAGTGACAAGAAGAAAGCTAGCTGAGCATGGCCACATGCACCAACCAACAGAGGTAGTCAGCCTGGCCTGGTCCTGGGGCTCCCCAGAGGCTCTTGATGGCTTCTGAGCAAAGGGAGGGAATTCCCAGGGCCAGGAGATACATAGTGTTATGGAGGGAAGAGAGGCTCACAGGGAAACCCAGGTTACAGTCTCCTCAGGCAGTGCCCAGAGTTGAGGGGGCACAGAAGGGGAGGTAGGTATAATTGGGGTTGGGCAACAGGACAGCAGAACATGTGGACTGAGCTGCCACAGAAGCTGCCAGTGATGGCAGGGAGGGGCTGGAAAGTGAAGAAGAACAATACCACCCAATGTGCCTTTTACAAGGTCACTTTCTGGAGGCTGCAAAGAGTTGGCAGGGCAAGAAAGACCAGAGGGAAATAAGGACTCTAAAAGCAGACATGGGGGATGCAGTGTAGACAATGGGTCTGGAGTTTGGGACTGGTGAGGCTGTGATGAGCTGGAGGTGGTGGGTGACTAGCTGTAGCCCAGATGATGTTGGGCAATGTCCAAAGCTTGTCTACTCCAGGGCTCGGGGCATGCACTCACAAGGTGCTGGCTTCTGCATCGTAGGTCTCCTTAATATCCACTTTTGTGGAAGAGTCATCTGTAGGAAGATATAAAAAACAAATACAACTTTCAGGTCTAGCCTGCCCAGCTATATTTACAAGAGAGTGGCTGCCCTGCCCTTTGGGAACCCTGAAGTCCTTCATCATGTAGCCACCATGCCCCAGAATGTCTGTGTGCCAAGGGTAGGACTCCCAGACTTGAGTCCACACCATTCCTGGGGATCCCATCAAATGCACATCCTGCTGCATGAAGATTGGGAGGGAGTCTACAGAGGACTCAACTCACCCATAGCCAAGGTTATGTTAGCTGTCTTTGGGGATGCCAACTATGTGTTAAACTAAATGAGAGAAGTTATGCCATTTGTCCCAGGTCACACAGCAGAAGCCAAAGAGCTGGGTATTCCAACCCCAGCCTGGACACAGCCAAGGCCTTAGAATCCCTGAGACTGTCATCCCTGCAAAGAGTCTGCATACAGCAACTGCCTGGGTAATGCTCAACAACAGCTTGTGACAAAGACTATAGGTGGCTGTTTCAAATGTAAGGAAAGGGGCATTCCAATACTAGGCCAAGCAGCAAGTAAAAGCTTTATGAGCAGCAGGCAAGTCTTTAAATGGGAGCAGAAGGAGAGAGGGTGGCAGGAAAAGGGACATTTCTTTTTTTTTTTTTGTACCGGGGATTGAATTCAGGGGCACTCAACCACTGAGCCACATCCCCAGCCCTATTTTGTATTTTATTTAGAGACAGGGTCTGAGTTGCTTAGCACCTTGCTTTTTGCTGAGGCTGGCTTTGAACTCATGATCTTCCTGTCTCAACCTCCCAAGCCACTGGGATTAGAGGCATGTGCCACCATGCCTGGCAAAAAGGGACATTTCTGACACCGGGAACCAGGTGAGGATGGAGGGTAGAATAATGGCCTCAAAGACATCCACACCAAAATCCCAAAACTACAAGTGTCCTGTTCCACAGCAAAGGGGAATTAAGGTTGCTAATCAGCTGACCTTAAGATAAGGAAATGACCCTGGATTATGTGAATGGGCTTAATGAGACCACAAGGGTTCCAAGCATAGTCAGAGAAAGGAACAGAGATGCCATCAAGATGGAGGGAGGGGTGTGTGCCATGATATACAGAAGTCTCTAGAAGCTGGGAAGTGCAAGGAAATGGGTCTTTTGGAGCTTTCAGAGTAACCAGCACTGCAGACACCTTGACTTTAGCCCTGTGATAGAATCTTAGTCTCTTAAGAGGATGTATTTGTGCTGTTAAGCTGCTAAGCTTTGATGATCTATCCTGGCAGGGGAGAATGAAAATAGCACGCAAGGTGCTGAGGCGGAAATAAGCAGTGGATGCATGCACATGTGTTTCTGTGTGTGTGCATGTGTGTGTGCACATCCCACAGGGAGGTTCCAAAAGGCTGGTAGGGGATGAGACCCACTCAGTCTGATAGTAGTGCTATATGCAAGCTTGCTTTGTGAAAACTCATTCGGATGTACACTCAGGGTCTGTGCACTTTTCAATTGAAAATTTATTAGGACCGGGAGTGGTAGAGCACACCTATAATCCCAGATACTTGGGAAGCTGAGACTGGACAATCGTAAATTTGAGGATAGCCTTGTCTCAAAAAAGAAAAAGGGATGGGGACATAGCTCAATGCTATAGTGCCCCTGAGTTCAATCCCCAGTACTGAAAAAATAATAAATGAATGAATGAATGCATAAGTTAATGAAGAGATAAAGCAAGCAAGTCCCTATTGGGAATTTTAATGCAGAGGTTCGAACCAATCACAACCAAACGGAACTGTTCCTCATGTAGTTACTTTGAACAAGCTGTTGACTTCCAAGCCTCAACTCCCCATCTCTAAGACAGGGCTAAAGGATGTTCCTACCTCACTGGGCTTTGGAGAACTAAACAAGATGCAGCATGTGCCTGAGTGTTCATCACTACAAGGGGCAGTGAGGCCCACATGGGGACAAAGGAGCTTCAGCACCAGCTCCAGAAATAAGAAAGAGACCACACCATTGTGTATATATACCACGTTTTCTTTATCCATTCATCTGTTGAAAGGCACCTAGGAGGTGCTATAGAAGAATAGAAGTTCAGTGGATTAGACAAAGGGGAATAAAGAGAAGGGAGGGAGGATAGGAATAGGAAAGACAATGGAATTAATCTAACATGAATTGCCTATGTACACATATAAATACAGCACAGTGAATCTCCACATCATGTACATCCACAAGACTGGGATCCTAATTAGAGTTAGACATACTTCATGTTTGTATAAATATTTCAAGGGCTGGGGTTGTGGCTCAGTGGTGGAGTGCTAGCCTGGCATGTGCGCGGCCCAGGTTTGATCCTCAGCACCACGTACAAATGAACGCATTGTGTACAACTAAAGCAAATAAATAAATATTTTTTTTAAAAAAATTTCAAAATATATTCTTACTGTCATGTATTTAAAAAATTCTAGGGCTGGGGTTGTGGCTCAGCGGCAGAGCGCTCGCCTCGCATATGCACGGCCCGGGTTTGATCCTCAGCACCACGTAAACATAAATGCATTGCATTGTGTACAACTAAAGTAAATAAATAAATATTTTAAAAAATTCTAATTCAACAGCAAATGTGAAGTGATTGCAGTCAAGGTTCTTTTCACAGCTCCTCCCTCATTAATGTACCCCTCTGCCCATTATATTCAAGACACATTTACTTTGAACTGCATCCATTAAATGACTTGAAACAAACAAAAAAGAAATAGACCACACCATGATAGACCCTTAAAATAAGGCATACACCTGTTCAAAGGACTCCCTCCCAGCTTTGTGAACACACAAGAGCTCTCCACCTGTGAATTACTAGGGATGGGGTAGGGAGCTGAGACTTATCTCCATAAAAAGAAAAAACCGAGGGTACAAACTGCACTGTTTGTAGAATCTTTGCTTTTATGCCTCTGATTTGTATAAACCATTAATCTTTTATAAATGATAAATTTGAAAATAGATGCTGTTGGCATTCAGGAGACTTAGCTCAAGTGAGCTTGTCCATAAAGGAAGTATCTAGTATGGACTAACAAGAGGCCTGAACATGCTCTGCAACCAGTCTTGGTGGAATGTGCAGAGGTGCTAACTCCCACATGCTGGTCCAGCTATAGAGCCTTCCAGGTACCTTTGGTTCTTCCTGCCACCACCAATCCATCTCCCAACCTTGGCTTCAGGAAAAGCCTGAGCTTCACCTGAACAGATTTGGCATGGTCCCAGAATGAACCACCATACTGAGAGCTGCCTAGGCTTGGTCATACTGAAAGGGTTATTCCCCAGACCCATGCTCAGCCCCCAGATCCACAGAATGCCCCTACTGGGAGCCTATGGTTCCAGAAATGTTCATGGCCCATACTCTCTGCCTGCTTTCACTCAACGTACCGCTGTGCAGGGATAGGTGGTGGGTGGGTGTAGAGGCCCCATCAAATATTGCTCGGTCCAGAAAGTCGATGGTGGACTCCGTGTAAACAATCTGGAAGACCTGGCCAAGCAGGGAGCATAGCTCTTCAGCGGCAACCTGCAGTGGGAACAGAGCAGCAGCTGATGTAGCCAGTGCCCAAGCAGCTTCTAGGGTACCTGGAGGCCTTAGAGGCTGCATAAATATGAACCAAAAGCAGACACCAGAAGAACCAAGGGCCCCTGCACCTTTCGCACCCCATGGTGCCAAATAAGAGAAGCAGAGAACCACCTCAGACTTTCTGGAACAGACAGTGGCCAAGGTGTGCCTTGCAGGTGTCTGGGGACTGTGCTGAGAAATACTATCTAAAGGATATTTAAGGTAGGCGGTAGCTATTATGCATTTTACAGATGCAGAAATAAAACAGAAAGGTATTAAATGTCTCCCCAAGGCCCTGTGGCTGTTGGGTGGCTGTGAGCCCAAAACCCAACCCAAAAATAGTTCCCATGCTGCAAGCACAGTCCTTAGCACCAGGCAGGTCTGGGGTACAGGTCACTGCATACCCATCAGCAAGGGATACGGGGGTAGTGGGCTGGTGGAGGAAGCAGGGGAGAATATCTTTGAATAAAAACCTACCTGGCCATGTCAGAGAAGGGCTGAAGGAGGGGTAAGGAGACCATGTCAGGTAAGGGCAGAAGAGCAAGGCCAGACTGGGCAGAAGTGGGTGGGACTGGGGGTGGTCGGGGTAGGGCACAAGAGGAGTGGCTGTCTGGGGTGGTCAGGGTTGTGAGCAGGACCTTATGAAACTGAGGGTGGGGCATGGTAAGGGTGGGCAGAAGGGTTAGGTTTGGGTGGGGTCAGGCAGGGGAAGAGGAGGGGCTGAGCCCTAGGCAGAGCTGTGGGTGAGACCTGATCATTAAGTAGGGCTGGGCTGTGGGTAGGACCATGGCATGACTAGTCATGGGTTGGATCAGGCTGTGGAAGAGCTGGAGGCAGAAGGGGTCATGGGCAGGGCCTAGTTATAAGCTGGGCTGAGGGAAAGGCCTGGGCTATGAACAGGGCAGAGATCTCACCTTGCTCTCTGCAGCCAGGATGACCAGGCAACACGCTTCCACCGGCCCCACTGCACTCTCCGACAGGGAACCTGCACTGAGGCCTCTGGAACTTTCCGCACACAGACTCTGGCTGGGGGAGATACCTGGATCCTGGGCTAATAAATGAACACCCTATCAGGTTAGCTCAGTGGAAAGAGGGCAGGCTGAGAGCACTCAAGGCACATGCTTAAAATATGGTTCAGAAGACCTTTACTTGGCTCAGGTGTCCACCAAATGACCTGGGTGACTGGCCTGTGCCAGATGTACCCTCTGGGCAAGTTCCCTCTTCTAGCTTCCCCCAAACAAATACGGAAATAGATGAGCCCTGAGCTCCAGGGTACCAGAGCACCACCCCCCAACTTCACACTTCACGGAATGTCATCCACTGAGAATAGACACTCCACTTGACCTCCTAGCATCCTTGCTAAAGATGGAAGAGACGTGATATCCCATATGCTTTTGAACCACATAAAAGATTATAATTTCACAAGGTTCAAATTATCATATGATAGATTCTGAACACAATCCTGAAAGTTTACCTGCAGAAGAGTTTATTGCCCAATAGATTCTTTTTTTTTTTTTTTTTTTTTTTGTGGTACCGGGGATTGAACTCAGGGGCACTCGACCACTGGGTCACATCCCCAGCCCTTTTTTTTGTATTTTATTAGAGACAGGGTCTCACTGAGTTGCTAAGTGCCTCGATATTGCTGAGGCTGGCTTTGAACTCGCGATCCTCCTGCCTCAGCCTCCCAAAGTGCTGGGATTACAGGCGTGCGCCACCACGCCCGGCCCAATAGATTCTTTATACAGATGGGTAAACTAAAGCTCAGAGACAAAGGGCTAGGCCTGAAAGTATGTAAATAGCAGAGTCCAAGTGCCAATCTAGATAGTCAAATCTCAGTGCCATGTTCCTAACACTTCACACCACCTCCCCAGACATCTTGTGGTGTGATTTCCAGGACCACCCAGGAGCCAGGCTCTGACAGCAGACACATCCATCAGTTCAAACTGGAATGGCTAGAAACAAAGCCTAGACATTCCCTGTTGCCTGAGTGTTAGAAGGCAAGCTCACCTTAGGAAGGAGGGAAAATAAAAATGGGAAAATGTGAGGCTCAGACACAGTCTGGTAGAGAAAGATGGAGAGAGGCCCAGGTCAGATGCAGGTGAAGTATATGCAGATAAAGGCTGTAAGAGATTGCTCCATAAACCCCTCAGTGAGACCAAGGGCCTGTACTGTCCCCAGAGCAGTCACTCACCACAGAACTACTGAGTATGTGGACCATGATGAGTCCATGCCAAGATGTAATAAGTATAAAGCACACACAGAGCTTCAGAGTTGGTACAAACAGTATACTAATAGCTCAATAATTTTATATTGATTATATGCTGTTATAATATTTTGTATATGTTTGTATATATTTTGTATATGTTTGTATATGTTAATGATGAATGTTACTTTCTATTATCTTTTTGGTTTTTGGTTTCAAATTTTTTTCCATTATCCAAATTGTTTTAATAATTAAAGCTAAGATATTGTTTTGCAGCATAAGAAACAGAAATGGGGGGACCTTCCCTCCCCACCTCCCCACCTGCAAGGACCTGGGCAGGAGCTGGTCTCCTCACTCCCTGTCCTGTAGATACAAGGGGAGAGAAACAGAGGGTCACCACGGTGCTGGACAGAGTGCTTAGAAGTAGCCACAGAGCCTTCTAAGGCCAGAAGGAACCAGTTCAACCCAGTCCCATCTTCACCAACTACATGATCTTCATGACAGTACTTAACCTCCCTGCTTTCCATCTGGAAGATAGGAATCAATGGAATCTTCCTTAAAGATTTATTATAGAGGACCAGGGTTGTGGCTCAGTGGTAGAGTGCTTGCCTAGGATGCATGAGGCACTGGGTTCAATCCCCTGCACCACATAAAAATAAATAAATAAAATAAAGGTATTGTGTCCATCTACAACTAAAAATTTTTTAAAAAGATTTATTGTAGAGGTTAAATGAGATAATCACATCAAATGCTTTGTACTAATTTGAGTCACATTAAATTGCCACTTTTATTGATTAAAATGTTTAAATACTGACAGTTTCATATTATTCAACTTAGTTCAATGCCTGGGATTAACAGTCGATGCTCATTCATCACTGTGAAGGAAAATAAGCACTATGGTTTGAATATTAAATATTCTCCAAAGGCTGATGTAGGGAAGGCATGGTCCCCAGGGTGGCACTGTTGGGAGATGGTAGAAGCTTTAGGAGACGGGATGACCTTAGGTCACTGAGGTGTGCCCTCAAACAGGAATCAGGATTGTGGGACCCCAGCCCCTTTTCTTTCTTTGTTTTGCTTCCTGGACAAAAAGGTGAACAGTTTGGTCTGCTACACATTCCCTGCCGTTAGAGGTCTACAAGCAATGGGTCTGACTAATCATGGACTGGAACCTCTAAAACCATAAGTAAAAATAAACCTTTTCCCTTTGTAAGTTAATGATCTCAGGCATTTTGTTATAGCAAAGAAAAACTGACTAATACAACAACAGGCAAGCAAATAGGAAGGGAACTTGCTTAGACATGCTTGGTAATAGTGCAGAAGGGATATATATGCGTGTGTGTGTGTGTGTGTGTCTGTCTGTCTGTCTGTATGACAAAGGCAGCTGTGTGCATGTGAGTGAATGTGTGTGTGTGTTGTGTGTACAGGTACACATCTATAATGTGTGTCATTTCCTGTCCATATGATATGTAAGTATGTTGGGGAGGGCATGAGCTATTGCTATACAGACAAGGTAGAACAGCTGTGACTCCCGGCAATTACCTTCCTAACCTTCCCATTACTTGCATAGGTTGTGACCAAAGGAATCCAGACCAAATTCATAGGCCAGAACTTCCTGTGGCCTGTTCTTGAGAGTTTACCCAAACATGCAACTTCACAACTCTGAGAGACAATAAGACTGCTCTCCAGATTCCCAGGAACTGCTAACCTCAAGTGGACTGAGATTTCCCTTTTTACTACCTAAATAGTGTTTGTTCCAGGCAAAACCACTTCAATCCCTCATGCCTTCCCACTACCCCTCTGGAAATGAAGGACTTCAGGATCAACCCAGCTGCCTACAGTGGCCCAATGAGACCAAACCAGTGTCCTTGTGGCAATGCCAGCCTCAGAGCTCACAATAAATAAGGAGGGTCAAACAAAATTTCTCCCTCATTTCTCAATGGCTTGAATGCCAGAATGGAGGCCTCCAGAAGCTGACAGGCAGCTCCTACACCAGCGTCCAGGAGGGCAGGCACTGCGTAGAGCAACAGGTTAAGAGAGTGAGCAGAAAATGACATTCTTCACAATCCCACCTGCATGTGAAAGCAGTGACAAGAGCCCCTGGGCAGGGTCTCCTTTTTGCTGTCCCAGCTTTGGGAACATTGTGGGGAGCTCAAAATGTGGGCTTGAGCTGGTGTGGTACGTGCCTGTAATCCCACAACTTGGGAAGCTGAAGCAGGAGGATCACAAGTTTGAGGAAAGCCTCAGCAACTTAGCAAGACACTGTTTCAAAATAAAAAATAAAAGGTTGGGGATATTGCTCAAATTACCCCTGGGTTCAATCCCCAGCACCCCCCCCAAAAAAAATCAAACCATATATATATATAAAATATATGGAGGCTGGCTGAGGGGAGATTCCCACCACAGCCTTCATTACTGCCCTTCTCTCTGGAGCTCCACCATACCTGGCCAGTGGGAGCAACACCAGTATAGGGGATGCTGAGCCCCACCAGGAAGAGGGATAGGATGCTGATTCTTTGGATACTGGTCCCTAAGACTCTGATATGACAGGGACTCTAGGGTCACAGCAGCTGACTGCTAGCCCTCCTCTGGCTGATCTCTGGGATAGGAGGGCAGTAGTGTCCAAGACAGAGCTGCAGAAGCTGTCTCCAGAGTTTCATGAAAGTCATGAACACTCCTCAGGACAAGGATCCTTCTGACCCCTGGCCATCCAGGTCCATACCTGTCTTTAGGACCACCAGGTGTGCGGCATCATCTCGGACATAGGAGACAGCAGCAATGTCATGGATGGGCACCCTGAGGATGATGTCCTCCCCATCCCTCCAGGCCAGCTTGACATTGTAGGCAGACAGGCTGAGCACAGCATCGTGTTCCTGGGTCAGGTGTCCAGGAAGCAGGTGGGCTCGCTGGAAAGAACCACAGGGCATCAGAAACGTCAGGTGTGCTGAGGCCAGTCCTGGGCTCTTCTCCAGAAACACTGTACTAGCTGATATCACACATGTGACCAGCATGCATTTAGATTAAAGATTATGGTATGTAATCGAAATATTTTGAAATTAAAATTTTGGAAAATAGCCCAAAACCACATAAAGCAAGTCTGGAGAATGAAGTTAACATTCAAACTGAGGAACAGTCTTTATGGCCAAGAGCCAAGTGCACCCATAATGTAATGGAACTAGGTCATCCCTCTTGGCCATGATATCAAAAGTGAATGGACTAAGGACTGGTGTTGGCCAAGGGACAGAGCACACAGATGAGAGGATGCGGTTACCTTTGCATTGTCTATGAAATGCAGGATTTCAGTCCTACTGGAGGGATTCAGGTATCCTGGTATAGACGTTAACTGACCTAAATACTGAAAGAGAGTGAAGAAAAACAGAGTCATGAGCAATGGGAGATGAGCCAACACCACCATAGCAAGATCAACTGAGCACAGATCAAGTATCCCATGCTCAGGCCACCAGCTCTACAAGGTGAGTACTGAATTCTCACACAAGTTTCCTCGAGCTCAGGACAACCCTCCCACATTTCCTATATTCAAGATCATCATCAACGTCCTACAAAGCGCATTTTAAAACTAGGTTTAGTAGCTAACCAGTGATGGCAGGTGTTTCCTGCACTTCTGGAAGAACTGAAAACGAGGGCACCATGCAATAGCCCCACTAAAAATAAACCCTAAGTTGCAAAGGTCAACACAGCTGAGAAAAATGAACACAAATAGAGAAATTAAGTGCATGGTTTAAATGTGTCCCTCAAAGTTTATGTGTTGGAATCTTAATCCCTGATGCAACTATACTGAGGTGCAACTTTTAGGAGGTGATTCAGTCTTAAGGGTTCTACCCTCAGGAACGGGTTAATAATACTGTTATGGCAGGAGTAGTTTCATTCTTAGGAGTAGGTTCCTTATGAGTTCAACTCCCTTTTGCTCTCTCACTTTCCAACTTCTGCCACAAGATAAAACAAGAAGGCTCTCACCAGATGCCAGCCCCTTCATCTTAGATTTCTCAGTTTCTGGAACCATGAGAAATAAATTCTATTCTTTATAAAATTATCCAATCTGTGGCATTCTTTTTTTTTTTTTTTTTTTTTTTTTTTGGTACCAGGGATTGAACTCAGGGGCACTTAACCACTGGGCCACATCCCCAGCCCTTTTTTTGTATTTTATTAGAGACAGGGTTTCACTGAGTTGCTAAATGCCTCACCATTGCTGAGGCTGGCTTTGAACTCGCGATCCTCCTGCCTCAGCCTCCCAAGTGCTGGGATTACAGGTGTGCACCACCGTGCCTGGCTGTGGCATTCTTTTTTATTTTTATTTTTTTTGCAGTGCTGTGAATCAAACCTAAGACTCTGACATGCTAAGCAAGTGCTCTACTGCTGAGCTACATCCAGTCCCCAGTCTGTGGCATTCTATTAAAGCAACACAAAACAGATAAAGAAGTGATGTTAATAAGTTATTTTGTAACATTTGGCAATGAGGCACCTGGCTCAGCCAAGTTCCATGATGAAGAACCTCAAAACATGGAGGCTCTGAATGGCAGTTCTGAGTCTGCTGTGTTTGTGTCTGGGTCAACACAATGTTTTTAATGGTTTGTTTTCCTAAATGGGTTACTGATTTCCTCCCAAGAAGAGAACTTCTTCTTCTTCTTCTTCTCTGTGTTGTAATTTTTATACATATTTTTATTTGTTCTTTTTAGATATACATGGCAGTAGAATGTATTTTGACATATATACGTGGAGTATAACTTATTCTAATTAGGACCAAGAATAGACTTCTTGTACTCAACATTTCTCATGATTCATCAACTCACATATTTTAGTTCTATATTTAAAAAGAATAAAGTGGGACTTCCAGTTTCTGGTCTAGCATGTAAGAGCTTTGAAGCTGGCACTTCCATACTTACAACAAGAATGCTGACTGAAAATCAACAACTGTTCTTAGATCCAACAAATAACTAAGGTCCCAGGGAAAACCACTACCCCCTAAATTGGAGAGACAGACTGGTGGATGCTGAGAATCACAGCTTACCCGGAGCAGAAACCCTGGAACTTGTACTCATAAAAGCAGAAGGGGGTGTGACAAGTACTGGAGACTAAGCATGGACCACCTTGGGGGCTCAATCACAGGGACTCTACCATTGAGTTACATCTCCATCCCTTTTAAGTTGCCCAGGCTGGCCTCAAACTTGAGACACTCCTGCCTCATTCACATGAATAGCTGGGATTATAGGTGTGTGCCATCATAACAGCCAAAGAAACAATTTTAAAATACAACCAGAGAATTCTATTATCCCTAACTTGTCTAAAAACAGAGTATCAAAATATGAGACAAAAACTGATGGATCAGGTAGGCACAGTGCTGCACAAGTGTAATTCCAGTGACTCAGGGATCACAAATTTGAGACCAGCCTTAGCAACTAAGTGAGGCCCTAAGCAACTTACCAACACCCTGCCTCAAAATTAAAAAAAAAAAAAAAAAAAAAAAAAAAAAATTGAAGGTCTGGGGATTTAGCTCAGAGATAAAGTGCCCCAGTAATCCCAGCTACTTGGAAGACTAAGGCAGGCGGATCACAAGTTTGAGGATAGCCTGGGCAACAGTGAGATGCTGTCTCAAAATTTTAAAAAATTAAAAAAATTTAAGGACTGGGGGTGTAGCTCAGTAATACCCTGGGGTTCAATCCCCAGTACAGCAAAAAGGAGGAGGATGAGCAAGGGAGGGGAGAGGAGCAAGGGAAAGAGGAGGAGAGGGAAGGAGAAGGAGCAGGAGAGGGGGAAGGGGAGAGGAAGGGGAGGAAAAGGAGGACAAGAAGGAAGGAAGGAAGGAAGGAAGGAGGGAGGGAGGGAGGGAGGGAGGGAGAGAGGGACAGACATAGCTGAACTCAACAGCACCAAAATACTTTTTGTTTTTTAGTACTGGGTTGTTCACATGCAACATTCACATTGCTCACAGGCAATATTCACCAACATAGACCACCTCCTTAAACAAACCTTACATTTTATGAAAACAGAAACCATATAATGTCTGCTCTCAGACCACAGGGGAATACCTTGAATGACATCTACCAAAATTCCCAGAAGGGGAAACAGGCAATGTGAATAGTCCTATGATCTATTAAAGAAACCAAATCAGTAATAAATAGCCTTCCAAAACAGAAAGCACAAGGCCCAGATGGGCTCACTGGTAAATTCTACCAAACATTTAAGGAAAAAATTACACCAATTCTCTACAATATTCTCCAGAAAATAGGAACAGGGAAAACACTTTAGAACCTCTTCTATGAGGCCAGCATTGCCATTTTATTAAAACTAGACAAAGGCATTACAAGAAAGGAAAAACATAGACCAACATCTCTCATTAACATCCACGCAAAAGTTCTAAACAAAATATCAGAAAATTGAACTGAACCACATATAAAAAGAATTATGTACCATGACCAAGTGGGATTTATCCCAGATGGTTCAACATTTGAAACTCAATTAATGCAATCCATCACATCAACAGACTAAATAAGAAAAACCATAGAATCATATCAATGGATGTAGAAAAAGCTTCTGACAAAATCTAACTCCTATTCACGACAAAAACACATGACATGTGGTGTACACCTGTAATCACAAATACTTGGGAGGCTGGCAAACTGGAGGCCAGCCTTATACCTTAGTGACAACCTGTCTCAAAATAAAAAGGGCTGGGGATATAGCTCCTAGCACGTGTGAGGCCCACAGTTCAATCAACAGTACTGAAAAGAAACAAACAAACAAACATAAAACATACAACTCACATCAGACTTAATGATAAGAATCTAGATACTTTTCCCCTAAGATGAGAACAAGGCAAGCATGTCCCCTCTCATCACTTATTTTTTTTCCATAATTTAAAAAAAATTTTTTTAGTTGTAGATGGACACAATATCTTTGTTTTTATTTTTATGTGGTGCTGAGGATCAAAACCAGGGCCTCACACATGCAAGGCAAGCACTCTACCACTGAGCTACAACTCCAGCCCCTCCATATATATATACATTTTTTTAAAATATTTATTTATTTGTTTGTTTTAGTTGTACAAAATGCCTTTGTTCTTACGTGGTGCTGAGGATCGAACCTGGGCCGTGCACGCACTAGGCGAGCACTCTGTCACTGAGCCACAACCCCAGCACCCCCTCCATATTTTTTATTGTCACATTTTGTCCCATTACAATTATACATAATGATGGGATTCGCTGTTACATTTGTTCATGCACATTTTTACCGCTATTATTTAACATTTTACTAGATGTCCTAGCTAATGCAATGAGACAAGAATAGGAAATAAAGGATATACCGTTTAGGAAGGAAAAAATAAAATTGTCTTTGTTCACAGATGATCTCTGAACCAGAGAACCATGCAGGGAGGTTACCCTGGAAATCCAAAGAAAGAAAATATGATGACACAAAATCGATGAACCTACTGCTGCACAATGCAGCCTGTTCACTAGATGGAAAAGGAAACAGAGACAAAAGTAACTGGCTGAAGCACATTCATTCACAGCACACCAAAAATACAAGTCTGGGATTACTTAGAAAGGCAGCTAAACTTCCAAAAAACAACTTTTAGAAACCATCAGTGTGTACTGACAACTCCATAGGTAAATACACACTTATTCTGAAAAGGTATACATTTCATCATCTCCTAAGGAGGGATTGTGGAGGGAATAAAACATAACTGGATATCCGTTTCCCTAATTAATAGGTCTGACAATCCTCCTTTGACTATTAAGAAATTTAAAAATAAATATGTAAGGCCAGGCATAGGTGGGGGCAAATGCCCAGTGTCTCTGGAGGCTGAGGCAGATGATCTCAAGTTTGAAGTCAAGCCTCAGCAACTTAGCAAGGCCCTAAGCAATTTGGTAAGACTATGTCTCAAAATAAAAAATAAGGGCTAAGGATGTAGCTCAGTGGTAAAGCACCCCTGAGTTTGGTCCCCAATACCAGAAAGAAAAACAAAAACAAAACCAAAAAATATATGCATACATATATAAGCAAGGTGGGGATGTAAGATGGTAGCATGATTGCCTAGAATACACAAAACCCTGGTTTGATCCCCAGCACTGCACAAATAAAATAAAGAAGAAGAAAAAGAATAAATAAGCAGCACATCTAACTTTTGGCCCATACTTAGCTTGTCATCAGTGAACATTCTGGAACATTTCCATAACCTGTTGTTATCTGAGGCTTTTCCATTCTCCTCTTACCTGCTGTGAAAATCAAACGTGGATGCCTGCTTACATTAGTCAGTAATAAATTTTATCTATTCTCATACTTCCTGACTTCCAAACTCACTACAAAGCCAAAGTAGTCAAAACTGTGGTTCTGGCATAGGCAAACACAGACCAATGAAACAGAACATAGAGTCCAGAAATAAACACTCACATATAGGGTCAAATGGTTTTCAACAAGGATACTAAGGCCATTCAATGGTGAAAGGAAAGTATTTTCAACAAATGGTGCTGGTAAAACCGGACAACTACATGCAAAAGAATGATGTTTGGGGGCTGGGGTTGTGGCTCAGCGGAGGAGCGCTCGCCTAGCATGTGCGCGACCCGGGTTCGATCCTCAGCACCACATAAAGACAAATGCATTGTGTACAACTAAAGCAAATAAATAAATATTTTTTTAAAAAAGAATGATGTTTGGACTCTTACCTACTAACATATAAAAAAATTAACACACTCTATATATATGAATGATTACACTAGTGAATGACTCTGAACCATGTACAACCAGAGGAATGAGAAGTTGTGCTTCATTTGTGATATGTCAAAATGCATTGCACTATTAAATAAATAAAATTAACCCAAAATAGGTCAAAGACCTAAACTATAAATCTCTTAGAAGAAAACATAAGGTAAATACTTCATGACACTGGACTTGACAATGGTTTCTTGGAATGACACCAAAAGCATAGCCACAAAAGAAAAACAACTGGTAAACTGGACTTCAAAGTTAAAAACATGTGTATTAAAGGACACAGTCAACATAGTGAAAAGACAACCTACAGAATGGGAAAAATATTTGCAATCAATATCCAATAAGCAGTTAATATCTAGAATATATAAAGAACTGCTATAAGTCAACAACAAAAAAAAAACCTGATTTTAAAAATGGGAAGCAACTTAAATACACATTTTTTAAAAAATATTTATTTATTTGCTTTAGTTGTACACAATGCATGTATTTTTACGTGGTGCTGAGGATCACACCCGGGTCGCACACATGCTAGGTGAGCACCCTACCGCTGAGCCACATCCCAGCCCCTTGAATACACATCTTTTCCAAAAAATATATACACATGAAAAGGTCTTCAACATCACTAATTATTAGGGAAATGTAAATCAAAGCCACAATGAGATACCAACTCACAGCCATGAAGATGGCTATATTTAAAAAAAAAAAAGGGGGCTGGGGTTGTGGCTCAGCGGTAGAGTGCTCATCTAGCACGTGCGCGGCCCAGGTTCAATCCTTAGCACTACGTAAAAATAAACTCATTGTGTACAACTAAAGCAAATAAATAAATATTATTAAAGAAAAAAAAAAGAAGGTGGGGTAATAACACCTTTTGGTGAAATTTTGGAGAAACTGGAAACTTTATATACACTGCTGGTGGCAATGTAAAATGGAGCAGCTGCTGTGGAAAACAATATTGTGGTTCCTCAAGAAATAAAACCGAGAATTAGCATATGACCCAACAATTCCACTTCTGGATGTATATACATTCAAAAAAATCAAAGCAGAGACTTGAAGGTATTTAAACACATTGATATTCACAATCAACAAAGGGTAGAAACAACCCAAATGTTGACTGATAAATAAAATGTGGTAATAGCCATACAGTGGAAGAATTTCCTCAAAGAGGAAGAAAATTCTGACACCTGCCTCGATACTGATGAACCTTGAAGATGTTGTCCTAAGTGAAATTAAACACTCATAGAAGCACAAATACTGTATTATTCCACTCATATGAGGTCCCTAGAGTAGTCATATCCACAGAGACAGAAGAATGGTGGTAGCTAGGGGCTACGGAGAAAGGGACTGGGCAGTCACTGTCAATAACAACAGTTTTGGTTTCAGGCTGGGATTGCACTGAGTTCAATCCCCAGCACCAAATTAAAAAAAAAAAAAACTAAATAAACAAAATAAAGCTATTGTGTCCATCTACAACTAAAAAATAAATAAATAAAAATTTAAAATAACGACAGTTTCAATATGGGATGACGAAACGTTCTGGAGATGGACTGTGGTGATGGTTGTACAACAGAGTACTTAACGCCACTGAACTGTATGGTTGAGAAGGCAACTTGCAGAGTGTGGGCTGTACTAGAGATTGAATGCAGGGCTTTGCACATGCTAGGCAAGCCCTCTACCATTGAGCTACATCCCCAGCCCCCCACCTTTTTTTTTTTTTTTTTTTTTGAGACAGTGTTATGGTTTAGATATCAGGTGTCCTTCAAAAGTTCATGTGTAAGACAATGAAAGAAAGTCTAGAGGTGAGGGCTGGGGTTGCCTAGCATGTGTGAGGCATTGGGTTTGATTCTCAGCACTGCATATAAATAAATAAAGTCTATTAACAACTAAAAAAAAAAAAAGTAAGTTCAGAGGTGATTGGGTTATGAGAGTCTTAAACAGTGTGTTGATTCACAGAGATTAATTGGATAATTAACTGGATAGTAACTATAGGCAGGTAGGGTATGGCTGGAGGAGATAGGTCAATGAGGGTATGTCTTTGGGGCTTAAATTGTGTTCTTACTGAGAAGAGCTCTCTTCTCTCTCTCTCTCTCTCTCTCTCTCTCTCTCTCTCTCTCACTTTGCTTCCTGGTGGCCATGTGCTGAACTGCTTTTTTCCTCCATACCTTTACACCATGATGTTCTGCCTTACCTCAGGATCAAAGCACCTGAATCAGTCATCTATGGACTGAGACCTCTGAAACCATGAGCCCTAAATAAACTTTTCCTCCTCTAAAATTGTTCCTGTTGAGTCTTTTGGTCACAGCAGTGAAACACTGACTAACACAGACAGGATTTGGCTAAATTGCCTAGGCTGGCCTCAAATTTGTGATTCTCCTGCCTCAGTCTCCCAAGTAGCTGGGATTACATGTATATACCACCATGCCCAGCAAAGATGATAAATTTTATGTTATGTATATTTTACAACAATAAAAAACTTTGTCTTATTAGTTTTATTCAAAAATTTGTTTTGCAACCAGCCATGGTAACGCACACCCGTAATCCCAGAGTCTCGGGAGGCTGAGGCAGGAGGATTGGAGGTTCAAAGCCAGCCTCAGCAACTTAGTGAGGCCCAAAGCAGCTTAGCAAGACCCTGTCTCAAAACATAAAGGGACTTGAGATGTGATGCAGTAGTTAAACACTCCTGGATTCAATCCCTGGTACAAAAAAATTTTTTTTTTATTTTGTTAAAACGTTTTCAATGATCAATGTTATACTGTACGTTAGCTATCCTTCCTAGCTTTGTATCGTCCAAAAATATGTTGTTTTCACTCATTTGAGTAAAAAAAATATTGATGGCGGCACACACCTATAATTCCAGCAACTTGGGAGGCTGAGGAAGGAAGCCAGCCTCAGCAAATCAGTGAAGCCCTAAGCAACTTAGAACCTGTCTCAAAATTTTAAAAAGGAGCCGGGCGCGGTGGCGCATGCCTGTAATCCCAGCACTTTGGGAGGCTGAGGCAGGAGGATCGCGAGTTCAAAGCCAGCCTCAGCAATGGTGAGGCACTTAGGAACTCAGTGAGACCCTGTCTCCAAATAAAATACAAAAAAGGGCTGGGGATGTGGCCCAGTGGTCAAGTGCCCCTGAGTTCAATCCCCGGTACCACAAAAAAAAAAAAAAATTTTTTAAAAAGGGCTCAGTGGTAAAGCACCCTTAGGCTCAATCTCCAGTAGCAAAACACACAAAGATTGGGTCATATGTGGGGTTGGGGTTGCGGTTCAGTGGTAGAGTGCTCGCCGAGCACTTGCGCGGCCCGGGTTCGATCCTCAGCACCACGTAAAAATAAAGGCATTGTGTACAACTAAAACAAATAAATATTAAAAAAAAAAAAAAGATTGGGTCATATGTGAAGTGCTTCACTAAAACAAAAGTACCCTGATACCATGTCTACACAATTGAACAGGAATTCTTTCCAAGACTGTCCGAGGCCTGCATGACACCATGCCACACCACCATCTTCCTTTTCTCACATATCATACAAAATCTGGCTACCATGCTTGCAGCTCAGTCCACAGGTCTCTACAGGAACTTGACTTCCTTCACTCACTTGAGAAAATTTTGCTGTAAAAGATTTTTTTTGGTACTAGAGATTGAACTCAAGGGCACTCAACCACTGAGCCACATCCCCAGCCCTATTTTGTATTTTATTTAGAGACAGGGTCTCACTGAGTTGCTCAGTGCCTCACTTCTGCTGAGGCTGGCTTTGAACTTGTGATCCTCCTGCCTCAGCTTCCTGAGCCACTGGGATTACAGGCATGTGCCACCGTGACCTGTGGCCCATCCCCTCTTGATGGAAGATAAGAGTCCTTCAAACTCCCTTGCTAGAAAACAATGCACAAGCCTCCAATGGGCTTGTAACTACCTCTCTTGGCTCCAGTACCTGCCTATCATGAGCCGGCAGGCACTGAAGAGCAGGCCCAGAAGATGCATGGTGCTACGTCCTGGGGGTAGAATATTAAGCTGGATAAGTTTGTCCCCACTAAGGCACACCACATGCCACAGTATTTAATGACCTGACAAGGTTCAGAGGTCATTTTAATCTGAAGTTGTGGTTCTTAGGAGCTCAATCCAAGTGAAAGCTGATACTGACCAGAGTAGAGATCAGAGAGCTGCCACGGAAGACCATGGGTATCAGTATTGGGGATCTCAGCATTTGAAGGCTCAAGGAAGTATGCATGCTAGGATAAATCCATAAAATGACAGGAAAACCACCAGGGCCAATCCACCATGGCACTACAGAGCATGTGGAGAAGAGGTATAAGCTGGCCAGCTTTTGCAGGAGAAGCTAATGGTGAGACATGCTCTCACAGAACTGGGATCCCCAGAAGCAATAGGGCAACAGGGTCCTGGAACAGCAAAAGTCAGGTAGTAGCACTTAACCACTGGGGGAAGGAAGGCCTGAATTAATAACAGGCAATAAAGTAAAAATGGTGATGGGGTACCTGTTGAGACGGCTCACAGAACACAGTGTTCCTAGAGGCAAGACAGACAGAGATCCAACAGTGCACTGCTCAATATATACAAAGAAGGAGATCGAAACAATTGGCAACAGCCAGGCATGGCATACTGTAATCCCAGGAGATCAGGAGGCTGAGGCAGGAGGATCGCAAGTTCAAAGCCAACATCAGCAACCACGAAGCACTAAACAACTCAGTGAGACCCTATCTTTAAATAAAATACAAAACAAGGCTGGGGATGTGGCTTAGTGGTTGAATGCCCCTGAGTTCAATCCCTAGTACCAAAAAACAAAAACTAAAACATCAAAACAAAACAAAGAAATGGGCAGAAAGTTGAGGTAAGCTTCTGCAATAAAAGTATCTAACCCTGACTCAGTTTCCAGACCTGAAGCAGCTTTCAGGTCCAAATGCTGATGGAAGGAGAGGCCACACTACGTGGGAAGGACCTTGTAACACCAAAGCAAGTATGCCCCATGGTGATTTTCCCAGCACTTTCCAAAGAGATTTAAATGGCCTGGGTACAAGTTCCTGGGAACTGGAAACTTGTGAAAGTTTTTAGGTTTGGAGGTGATGCTGCTACTTGGGAACCCACACTGCCAACAAACCCTGTATGGGATAGGGCCATAAGGTGGAGTTGTGGCCCAAGTCTATCTCTAAGTGTCCATTGGGTCAAGACTCAGCTGGTAGTCACCCGCCACACTTCCTGAATAACAGATATAATATATAAAAGGAGCAGACACACTTAGAAGGGTGCAGAATCCTCATGATGACCCTTGGACCTATAGACAAAAGAGCTACTAAAGCAGAAAAGCCATCTCAAGTTGATTCCAGCCCCCTACTCCAAGCCAAAGTGGTAACTCAAAAACAGTATCATTTCCTAGTGGAAAAAGTGGAGGTGAGCGATGCTCTCAAAGACTTATATGATGCAGGGACAGTGCCGCATCTCATATCCAGCCTGATACCTACAAAAACTGGTCAGACCTTCGTGGGCAACACTGGATGACACAAAGTGAACAGGGGCAACACTGGATGACACAAAGTGAACAAAAGGGAATATTTATTAGAATAGAGGAACCACAGTCTTGAATACAGAGTTCACAGGTATTGATGTGGCAAACGCTTCTCTCCTAGACCTCCAGGAACTGATCACAAAGGACACCTAACAGCACAGTCACAGTCTGACCCAGGACTACTCAAAGTGACAGCTAAGGATCAGGAAAGGTCTGGACATACTCAACACCCAGCAGAGCCATATGAAGCCTCTTTCTGAGTGAACACCAAGGGCCTCAGAAAGGGCACCCAGAGCATAGTTGATGTGGGGAGGGTAGTGGGCAGGCTTGGTTCACATACTTGGAGCAAGCAGTGTACTGCAGTCCTCCATGGTAACCAATCTGCCATCAGGATACCAACTCCGTGGACCTGATGATGTGTCATCCCTCCAGGAGGCCAACTAACCGCTAGGTACCTCGGGACTCCTTCAACTCTACAATAGGAATCACTTTCCTGGTGAGAATGGGCATATAACCCAGTTGTAGTTCTGCCTCTCCTGCCTGTGGCATCAATCAGCTCCATTCTCTAAGGACTTCATGGAATACCTGATTTCTGATGTGGAACAGCATATGACATCACCTTAGACTAGGGGATTCACTTTGTTCTAAAGAGGTATAAGAGTAGGCACAAGATTGTGGGATTCAATAGTCCTATATAATGCCTGATCATCCAGAATTGCAAAAACAGTCCAATGGAGTTGTGGAATGGTCTCTTAAGGGTATAGCTGAAGGGCCACCTGAAATATGAAATCCCAAAAGAATGTTTTCTCTCCTTCTAGAGGCAGTATGCATCTAAACCATAGTCACTACTACATCTCCAGTGGGAAAAATGCAGGGGTCTAGGATCCAAGGTATGGGAGCAGGAGTTGCTCTAATCACCATCAACTCAAGTAACTGCTTGGGGGAACTGGTACTTGCTGACCTCTTCACTTTAGGCTCTGCAGGTTTTGAGGGTCTAGATCCCAGGGACAAAATACTTCTTTCAGGAGACACAGCAAGAAATAGTGGCTAACTTACTTTGGACTCCTCATGTTCACCCATATGCAAGCAAAGAAAAGAGAAACTGTTCTACAGGGGAGTTGACCCAGATCACCATGAGGAGGTGGGGACAGTCTAGAGGACACCTTACATATCTCTGGATATCCCCACCCCCATCAGCAGGCAAACTGGCAACCATGACCTATAGAACAAAAGCTATTGAAGTAGAAAAGACTATTTGGAAAAGGCCACCTGGCAAGGACAGGATGATTAGGATTCAGACCCTGGGGCAAACAACTGAGACTAGCAGGGGAGGAAACTCTTGTTGAATGGGCAGTGGAGGAGGATAACAAGGTGTACTCAGAGCCACTGATGCAATAGGGGCTGCACTTCATTGGGAAAAGGTTTCCAGCAAATAAGATCAAATGATGCTAGAGAAACGGTGTCTGGATGGAGGGAACTTAGGGAAGAAACACAATATCGACAAGCAGAAGGCAGAAAGCAGCACATGTGGTAATCATCCCACCCAGGGTCCTTGCCACTCTGAGTGTTGATAACAACTCCCTGATTCCATTCCCCACATCCCTCCCATCAACAAAGGTGGGAAAACAGGGATAGAACAGACAATTTTCACATATCTTTTCCTCTACCCTCCCCAGCCTCCCCTCCCCTCTTGCCTCTAGCAGGCCCCTAACAGATCAACTGAACATAATCTCATTTCAGACTCTGCTGCTGGAGAATCACTGAAAACAAATACAAAGACAAATGATAAACCAGCCAGAGACATTTGCCACTCATTTCACAGCAAAGGGCTAAGTTACCTGACATATTGAGAGCTACTGAAAATACAAAGAAAACAAACACAAATAACCAAAGGGAAAAAGGGGCAGTGGATCTATAAAGACAGTTTGAAAGAAATTTGACTCTTGACTATTTGAAAAGACACTCAACCTAACTTATAAGTAAAACTATAATGAGGAAACATTATAGTTACATTTATGGATTAGCAAAGATCAAAAAGGTTGCATACACACTGTGTTGTTCCTCAGAGGATGGAGACAGGCACTCTCAAAGACTGCTGAAGGCATGCACAGGCTTAACTTCTCTATGAAGAGCAATCAGGAAATCTCTGTCAAATTAAAAAGTAACCTAGACTTACAGATCCAGAAATTCCATTTCTGAAATTTATCCAATATGTATATAGATTAAAACGTGTTTAACTGTAGATAACAAATTAAATATGCATTAATAGGTCACTGGTTAAATAAAATACAGTATAGCAATATAAAGGAACATTATGCAGTCATTAAAACAAGTGAAACAGCTTTACATGTCAGTGTGGACATTCTGAGATATAAGGAAATATATAGTTGAGTATAAAAAGCAAGATACAGGCAATGATTTTTTGAATAAACCCCATAGCAGAGGTAACAAAAGCAAAAAGAGACAAAAATAGACAAATGGGATTATATCAAACTAAAAAGTTTCTGCACAGCAAAGGAAATAACCAAGAAAATAAAGAGACAATCTGCAGAATAGGAGGAAATATTTGCAAACTCTATCCACTAAGGGGTTAATATCCAGAATATCTGAGGAACTAAAAAAAATTTCAATAGAAAAAAAAAAAAGGCCTGATTAACAAATGGACATATGATCTCAAGCAACATTTCTCAAAAGAAGATATACAAATGGCCAACAAGTCTATGAAAAAAATGTTCAACATTGCTGATTATCAGGGAAATGCAAATTGAAATCAAATCCACAATTAGAGATCATCTTACCCAGTTAGAATGGCTAATTATCAGACAGACAAAAGATAACAAATGCTGGCAAGGAAATGGAGAAAAAGGAACACTTATATGCTCATGGGAGGAATGTAATTTAGCACAGTAATTTTCCACAGTTGTGGAAAGCAGTATGGAGGTTCCTTGAGAAACTAAAAGTAGAACTACCTTATGATTCAGCGATCCCACTATTGAGTATATATATCCAAAGAAAATGACACTAGTATGTTAATGAGATGCCTGCACAATCATGCTTACTGCAGAACTGCTCACAATAGCCAAGATATCAACCTAAGTGGCTATCAATGGATAACTGCACAAAGAAAATGTGATCTGAGAGTGGTGGCACATGCCTGTTATAATCCCAGAGACTCAGGAAGCTGAGCCAGGAGGCTTCCAAGTTCAAGGTCAGCCTTGGCAATTTAGAAGGACCTGTCTCAAAATAAAAAATAAAAAGGCTAAAGCCAGGTATAGTGGCACACACCTGTAATCTCAGCTACCTGAGAGGCTGAGCAAGAGGCTCAATTGCAAGATAGAGGCCAGTCTTGGCAACTTAATAAGACCCTGTCTCAAAATAAAATAAAAAGGGCCAGGGATATAGCTCAGTGGTAGAGCACCTCTGGGTTCAATCCCCAATATGGCAAAAGGAAAAAGAAAATGTGTTATGTATACACAATAGTAGAATTTTTTCAGCTATAAAAAAAGAACGATATCTTGCCATTTACTCACAGAAAGACACCACATATCTCACCGATATGTGGAAATAATTCAGAAAAAGTTGATTTTATAGTACAGAATAAATAGGGGTTACCAGAGGCTAGGAAGGGAAGAAAGAATAGGGAAGACAGGAAGAAGCTGGTTATTGGGTACAAAAATACAGTTAGATAAAAGTTTTGGTGTTCTATAGATAGTAAGGTTAATAATAGTTAATAATTTATTGTATATTGCAAAGCAGCTATAAGAAAGGGTTTTTGAATCTTTTCAACACAAAGAAATGATAAATGTTTGCGGTGACAGATTTTAACTGCCCTGACTTAATCACTGCACACTGCAAACATGTACTGAAATATCACATTAGACCCATAAATATATACATTATATTAAGTAAAATAATTTTAAAACTTTTTTAGGGGGGGCACCAGGGATTGAATATAGGGGTGCTTAACCACTAAGCGACTTACCTAGCACCTCCCCCACTTTTTATTATGGTGTTGGGGATTGAACCCAGGGCTTTCTGTATGCGAGGCAAGCACTCTATCAACTGTGCTATATCCCCAGCACCCCAGCCCCTTTTTCATATTTTGAGACAAGGTATCACTAAGCTGCTTAGGGCTTCTCTAAGTTGATTAGGGCCATGCTGAATTGCTGGGTCTGGCTTTGATCTTGCCATCCTCCTGCCTCAGCTTCCTGAGCCACCAGGGTTACAGGCATGTGCCACTGCACCCAGCTTTAAACATTTTTAAGCAGAGTATTCGGAACACACCTGTAATCCCAGCTACTCTGGAGGCTGACACAGGAGACTGCAAGTTCAGGCCAGCTCAGGCAACTTAGTGAGACCCTGCCTCAAAAATAAAAAGCAAGAGCCATGTGCATGCCTGTAATCCTAGCAGCTTGGGAGGCTGAGACAGGAGGATCTTGAGTTCAAAGCAACTTAGCAAAGCCCTAAAGCAACTCAGTGAGACCCTGTCTCTAAATAATATACAAAAAAGGGCTGGGGGTGTGGCTCAGTGGTTAAGCACCCCTGAGTTCAATCCCTGGTACCAAAAAAATAAAATAATAAATGAAAATAAAGAGCTAAGGATATAATTTAACGGCGAGTGCCCCTGGGTTCAATCCCCAGCACAACACACACAAACACACATAAAACCCAAAACAACCTTTTTTTAAAAAAAATATTTATTTATTTGCTTTAGTTGTACACAATGCGTTTATATTTATGTGGTGCTGAGGATCGAACCCAGGCCGCGCACATGCTAGGCGAGCGCTCTACCACTGAGCCACAACCCCAGCCCCCCCCCCTTTTTAATGAAGTTCAGGGGTGTGCACGTAGCTCAGTAGTAGAGTGCTTGCCTAGCATGCACAAAGCCCTGGGTTCAATCCCCAGCACCACAAAATGAATGCATAACTGGCTGACTGACCAAACGAATGAATGAAAAGCAAGTTGAGAGCTGGGGATGTAGCTCAGTGGTGGTGAACTTGCCTAGCATGAGAAAGACCCTGGGTTCAATCCCCAGTACCACAAACACATAGAAAAATTTTTTTTAATTAAAAATTTTAAAAAAGCAAAATGCAATGTACACCACGTAATCATTTCAGAAATAAATGCATACATATGTTTACATATAGATATCAAAACTATCTCTGTAAGGATTCAAGAAAATGAAATCAGGGTTCCTTCCAAAGGACACATATTAAAAAAAAAATTATTTTTATTTAAAAAAAACTCTAACCAGGAAGTTTCTTGGGTTTGATATCACAGATGTAATTACCTACTATCTCTCCCAGAATGAAGACAAGACAGCAGACCTGGTATGAGTCCCCTCACTCAGTCACCAGGCTCCAAGCTAAAATAGCATTGAGCATACAGGAGCAAATGCCAGCATGTGATGAAAAATAAGGAGAATGTTCCTATTTTATGGAGGTTTTGTGAGGATTCATGAATGTAAAAAGTTAAACAGTGCTGTTGCACACAGTAAGCATTCCAAAAATAGGAACCATTATCAAGTTCCTGTCAACCTTATTTTTAATGCTCATTCTAAACACAAAATACTTTCCATAAAGAAACACATTGTAATATGTGGGAATAAATGTATTCTTGCCAGGGAGAATTGAGATATTAACATATCAGTCCACAAACATGGTATGTCTCTCTATTTAGGCCTCTGATTTCTTTCATGTCTCTCCATTAAATTTAGTGCTTCTCTAATCTTTTATAAGTGTTGTGTAGTTTTTAGCATGCAAATGCTATACATGTTTTGAAAGATTTATTCTTAAGTATTTCATTATTTTAAGCAATTGTAAATAATTCTGTATTTTTAGTTTGGTGTTTATACATTCATTGCTCACATACATTACCTTGTTTTCTGAGTTTTTATCAAGAATGGGTATTGAGGGGCTGGGGTTGTGGCTCAGCAGTAGAGCGCTCGCCTAGCATGTGCACGGCCCGGGTTCAATCCTCAGCACCACGTAAAAATAGCATTGTGTACAACTAAAGGAAATAAATATTTAAAAAAAAAAAAAAAAAAAAAAGAATGGGTATTGAGCCGGGCGTGGTGGCACATGCCTGTAATCCCAGTACTTTGGGAGGCTGAGGCAGGAGGATCGTGAGTTCAAAGCCAGCCTCAGCAATGGCAAGGCACTTAGCAACTCAGTGAGACCCTGTCTCTAAATAAAATACAAAAAAGGGCTGGGGATGTGACCCAGTGGTCGAGTGCCCCTGAGTTCAATCCCCGGTACCAAAAAAAAAAAAAAAAGAAAAAAAAAAAGAATGGGTATTGAATTTTGTCAATTTCTATACTGACTGATAAGATGGATTACATTTTCAAATACTAAGCAAATCTTGCAACCTTGGAATAAACCTCACTTGATCATGGTATATAATCTTTTTTTTACATATGCTGAACTCAATTAGTTAATATTTTGCTTAGGAGTTTTGTGGATATATATCTTTTGTTCTGTTTTTGTCTGGTTTTGGTATTGGACAGTATTATCTTCACAGAATGAGTGAGAAAGTGTCCCTCCCCTTCCATTTCTCTAGAAGAGACTGTGTGGAACTGGTGTTAATTCTTCAAATGCTTGGTAGAATTCTCTAGTGAAACCATCTGAGACTGAAGACTTCTTTTATAAAAGTTGGAAAATTAGATATTGAATTTCTTTAATAATTATGAAACTATTCCAATTATCTATTTCAGAGGATGTGCAGTAGTTTGCACATTTCAAGAAATTGGTCTATCTTTTGGCCTACTGTTTCTGCGGTAGAGTTGCTTGTTATATTCTCTCCTTATCCTTTTGATTCTGCAGGGTCTTTGGGCCCTTGAAGGAATGCTGGGCCACTTCCTCTTGGTCCCTATGTTTCTGACAAGTAATCTGCTGTTCTAACTATTCTCTACGTTTGTTTGTCTTTTGCCAACTGGAGCTGCTTTACCCATTATATCTGTTATGGTTTGGATGTGAGGTGTCCACCCCAAAAGGTCCAGTGTCAATGAAAGAATGGTCAGAGGTAGAGTGATTGGTTTTTGAGAGCTATAACCTAACCAGTCCATCCTAGTGTGAATGACTGGGTGGTAATTGTGGGCAGGTAGAATGTGGCTGGAGGAGGTGGGTTACTGGGAATATACCCTGGAAGGGTACATCTTCTCTGTGTCCCCCCTCCCTGCTTTCTGACCTTGCCATGAGCTGATCAGCGTTCCTCTGCTGGGCCCTTCTGCCATGATGTGCTGCCTTACATTGGGTCCTAAGCAAGGAAGTTAGTCATCTATAAACTAAGACCTCTGAACCATGAGCCCCAAATAAACTTTCCCTCCTCTAAGTTATTCTTGTCCGGTATTTTGGTCACAATGATGCAAAGCTGTCTAAAACATTATCTTTGAAAAGTTCTTCAGCCCTGCCCTTTATCCTCTCTCCAGAACTCCAGTGACACATCTCTTAGAAATCTGCCCTGGTCCCCCAGAGAAGGAGAAGTAACACCTTTGTATCATTAGGCAGAGTGGAATGTCAAGATTCTCTGCCTGGCATCTAATGACACCTGTGGTGGGGAGGGGAGGGGGTTGCTCTTCTTACAGCTGGGCCTGGTGGCAGTTCTGGCTCCCCGTGTGGCCCTCGATGATACTTCCCTGGCTCAGGGAGTGATTGACTCCCACATGGTTTCCACTGACACCCAGAACCATCCAAGGTTCTTTAAGAAGTTGTTACTGCTCAGCAGAGATAAGGTTCCTGTTCCCTGCTTGGCTAGCTCTGGGGACAAGGTGATCCCTACTTGGCATTTACTGGTGGAAGAGAGATAGGGAGAAAGTTGTTTCTGTCACATTTGGCTGGAGCTGAGCAGTACTTCTCTGAACATGCTGTCTTGTGAGGCTGCCCCTTTCCTGGTCCTCTGGCAGAGGGGAGCAGATTCTGCCCTTGCTGGTGTTTCAGGTTGCCAGCCTTTTCAGCTCTGGGCTACACAGAGTGAAACAAGGCCCTCAGGACCTTGCCATGGATCCTTCTCCATGTGAGGTGTCCGCCCCAAAAGGGCCTGTGATCCTGGTTGGTTCACATTCTCTCCACTTTCAGAGCGCTCTCAGTTGTCCCACATATAATATCTGGGGATTTTATTTGTACTTAACAGGAAAAATGAGGAAACATTTTGTTTTACATCATTTATCATAAATGAAAGTTTTAATTTTCACAGTTACTTTTTCATAGTTTAGTATGACTGCTCTCTCTCTATCTGCTTTGTTTTCTAAGTTTTACTCCAATTCTTTCCCCCGTGGCCTCTCAATATATTCTTCCATTCAAACATACAAAATAATCTATACTTCCAAAACTTTCCGGGCCTGTTCCTTAGATTTGTCTCCTGGGACTTTGCTTTTCTGTCATCCTAGGAATTTCCTGCCCTCTTTTCTGTGATAGACCCCTTTACCGTGAACTTGTGTCCTCCTGCTTGGTTTATCCTCTGTTTTCATGTGGCATGTTTTCCAGCAACTTCTCAGAACAGCTTCCTGCAAGCTCAGACTGTAGAAACCTGACTTTCTAATCATTTCAAACAGGATCCTTTCAGTGTGGACAGTGGTGTCCATCAGTTATTTCTGCATACTGTTCTTCCTTTTACTGTCTTAGTAATTTCCTCTCTCTTTCCTCTGTTCTTTCTTCTCATGAGTCAGATACAGAACCTCCTGAATTGAACCTGAATTGAACCTCTAATTTTCTTTTTTTCTCTTTCTTATCTTTTGCTGACCTTCTTTGTTTTTAGGCTATTCTTTCTGGGAGATTTCTTGACTTTTATCTTTCAACATTTCTACTAATATCTTTAAGATACATAATTAGACGACTTTTAATTCTAAAAGCTCTTCCCCCATCTTCATTTAAAAATAGAATTCTAGCCAGGCGTGGTGGTGCACGCCTGTAATCCCAGCACTTTGGGAGGCTGAGGCAGGAGGATCGCGAGTTCAAAGCCAGCCTCAGCAATATCGAGGCACTTAGCAACTCAGTGAGACCCTGTCTCTAATAAAATACAAAAAAAAAAGGGCTGGGGATGTGACCCAGTGGTCGAGTGCCCCTGAGTCCAATCCCCAGTACCACAAAAATAAATAAATAAATAAATAGAATTCTGTTATTTCATCATTAATAAAATTTCCTCTTATCTTTCTGACTATTATAAATAGTCATCAGGGAGGCTGAGGCAGGAGGATCACGAGTTCAAAGCCAGCCTCAGCCACTTAGTGAGGCCCTAAGCAACTTCATGAGGCCCTATTTCAAAATAAAATAGGTTCTGGGGATGTGGTTTAGTGGTTAAGTGCCCCTGAGTTCAATCCTGGTACCAAAATAAACACATAAACAGTCATCACATTCCACATAACAATGCTTCAGTCTATGATGGTCCCATAATATTATAATGGAGCTGAAAAATTTCTATCACCTAGAACCTCATAGATGTCGTCAGAGCACAATGCGTTATTCAACTTATGGTAATACTGTTGTAAACAAATCTACTGTACTACCAACCTTACAGGATTATAGCACAATCAATTTTATATATATATATATAGTGCAGATTACTTAATAATGATAATAAATGACTATGGTACTGATTTATGTATTTATTATACTATACTTTTATTGTTATTTTAAAGCGTACTCTTTCTACTTATATTAAAAAAAAAAAAAAAAAAAAAGTTCAGCCGGGCATATTGGTGCACGCCTGTAATCCCAGTGGCTTGGGAGGTGGAGGCAGGAGAATCGCAAGTTCAAAGCCAGCCTCAGCAACTGCGATGTGCTAATAAGCATTTCAGTGAGACTCTGTCTCTAAATACAAAAAAGGGATGGGGATGTCGCTCAGTGGTTAAATGCCCCTGAGTTCAATCCCTGGTACCCACCCCCCGAAAAAAAAAAATTCACTGTAAACAGCATGCCATATAACACTGGCAGCAGCTTCATGTGCCTCATGTTTGCATCTTTTGATTGCATCAAAGCCACACCAAGGGACTGAGCTGTACCATCTCAGTTGTGTAAGTAATGCTCTTTGATGTTCACAATGACCATAAAGTCAGTAGACAATGTGTTTCTCACAACAGTCTCTGATATTAAGCAACATTTGACTATATTTTAAAATTTTTCCCCATATTTTCTACATTGATGCTATTTCATTCATGTTTACTTTTTGTGTTTGTCTTGGTCTCTATCTTTAGATTAAAAGTTTGCCTCACCTGGGCATGGTGGCACACATGCCTGTAATCCCAACAATTCTGAAGACTAAAGCAGGAGGGTCACAAGTTCAAGAACAACCTCAGCATCTTAGTGAGGCTAAGACGCTGTCTTATATTAAAAATTTAAAAGGGCTGGATGTAACTCAGAGATAGACTGCCCCTGGTTCAATTCACAGAAACAACAATGCTTTCCTCAAATATGTACTTATCCTTGGCTGCCTGTGGTTAAAATGAGGCAGAAGCTATGTGCAGAGGAGGAGTTCTCACCCCAAGGCTTTATTCAGGCTGGTTGGGAAGTTAACACTCATGGTCAGTATAGGGCTGCTCAGTTTCCCCATTTAGCTTCTTTCCCCGAATCCCCTTATGGGAAAGATCTGGTTACAGGCATCTTAGATGCTTGAGAGAGAAAGGGGTTGGGGATTCTCACCATCCATAGCACGCTTTGACCTGGGTCTCTCCCACCCTCCCTTGTGCCAGGTGTCTGCATGTCCAAAGTCCCATCTCCCAGTGGGGAAGAGAGAAGCTAATCCCCTGGCTGGGCCAAGTGAAAGCACAAATCCCTCCCACAGGCATCTAGAGAGGCCCTTTCTAAGCATTTGGATTCTGTCTTCTGTGGGTACTCAGATCCAGGCAGCATCACCTCTGAGTCAGTTATCTCGCCTCATTAGCTTCCTTTTCCTGTTAATGGGCCCCCTCAACCCGTTGTCTCCTCTTTCTCTCTGACCTTGAGGCTTAATACCTTTTTATTCATTTACTTTGGTGTTAAGGTACATCACATGGCTTATAAACAGTGTGTTGAGCACAGGCCTTTGAGGCACAGGCCTTTGAGACACAGCAATGGGCTCAAGCACATGATTAGAGTGCTTTGACCCCCACCGCTTTTTTGCAGTAATGGGGATTGACCCCACAGCCTCCAGCATGCTAGACAAGTACTGAACCACTGAATTATATCCCCAGCCCCTTCTCCTCTTTTTAAATTTTGAGGTAGGATCTCACTAAGTTTTGGCCTCGAACTTCCAATCCTCCTGCCTCAGCCTCATGAGTAGCTTGGGATTACAGGCGTATGCCACCATGTCCAGCACTCAACCAAATAACTCTTGTCATCTGCAAACTAGAGGAGATGTGGAATTTCTCACAGCTCTTCAACCTTCTTCTGATGGAGCAGGACAAGCTGCCCATATGGCTGGGCCTTCAAGAGAGAGGACATGGCATGCTATTGCAGAAAAAAAACAAACTTTGGTCAGGGACAAGAACCTGGGTTTTGCATTTTCTTATTAGATATATCAGCACAGGAAAGGCAGTGAGTGGGGTTTGGGCTGGCACTGTGTAGAGGTAGATGCCTCATCAACTCAGTGTTTGGCAGGTATGCCCTGTGGCCCATGACGACTTACCTTCACCTCCTTCTCAATATAGTCGCTCAGCAGTCTGTCTGGCTCGACGCGCTCAGGTAATGACAGCACCACAGTGTGCAGAGGGCGCCTCTCTGTCACCTTCTCATGGGCTTTCTTATCTCTACTCTTTTCACCTTTTAGGAATACTCGTTTAAATGGCGACACAATTCCAGGCTGCAGGCAGAAATGGCAATGATTGGAGTTCATTATTCACAAATGCTTTGTGTTGTACCTATGGCTAACAAACAGAGTAGCCAAAACCATTACCACAATCCCCATTCAAACAGGGGTTGATGATGGCCAGGCTAGTGAGAAAGGACAAAGAATACACAGCCTGAGGGATTAGGCTCCACGGCCAGCTCACAGGCCCAGGTGGGCGAAGTCGCCACATGGGCTACATGGAGGGCTCTGCTCACTGCAACACACAGAAGGCGAGCAACTTTGGCTGTTGAGAAGATAGACAGAGGGAAGAGATCCCCCAGAAGACAAAACATACATGTTTCCAACTCCTCCAAACTCTGCTGAGCAACTTCATTTCAGAGAACTCTGTGTAGGCAAGTAGGAAGCATGACCAGGCTGTGATCAACAAGGAACCATCTCAGCAGCCAAGGTGGAGCAGTCTACAGAGGTTCATTTCTTTCATGATGCTGGGACTGAACCCAGGGGCACTCTACCACTGAATTACATGTCCAGCCCTTTTTCCTTTTTCAGATAGGGTCTCACTAAGTTGCTAAGGGTCTCACTAAATTGCTGAGACTGGCCTTGAACTTGTGATCCTCCTGCCTCAGTTTCCCAAGTTTCTGGAATGACAGACATGCACAACCACACCCAGCAGAAGTTCATTTTTTAATGGAGCATGTGCTGCTTCTGCAATTCCTTCCCTCTGGCAGGGCCTCCAGGCTTCAGATGCAGACAACTAGATACCTGATCCATGACTGTGTGGTCCCTCACTAAGCAACATCACACCCTGTTAGGGACCTGATGAAAGTTCTGAAGAATAATCCTATAATCAAAGTGAATTCAAAGAGAGAGTGAGAGAGTATGAAAGCAAACCTAGCCTGAGAAACGCCAGGATAGGGCCTGGCATCTCCTGATCATTGAATATCATGAGGAAGCAATCCCAAGTTCTGCTAAGAGATGGCGCTGTAGTGCCTAAACATAAACCCAGTGAAAATAAGACACTGATGCGCAACCTCGGCAGCAAAATGTCACAAATGCGGGCAGAGACACCAAGTGACCTTTGCAAGAGACAATGACATCACTACTGTTTTCTCAATGATCCAACAGACAACTTAGGGAAGAGATGCAGCTGCTTCTATGGCTCGCCTACCCAGACAGGGTGACAGTGCTCAGAGAGCATCTGGGTCTACACAGCAGGCCCAGCTCAGACCTTCCCTTATCCCCAAATACAGTAACAAACAAACAAACAACAAAATATATATATATATATATGTATGTGTTTATATATATATATTACCAGATACTTAAAAAGCTTTCATTTCTATCCCCTGCAACATGGGAAATCCAGCCACACACAAAAAGTGGTGTCAGAGAACCTGTGGTCCCAGAGGACACCTTGTCCAACCACCAATCTCATAGACAATCACAGCTGAGGGTAGAACTCTGTGATCACTTCCAACAAAGGCAAAATTTGGTGGTCCAGCAGCTCCCAGCAGACCCTGCAGTTATCCCCATAGTCAGGCTGGGGTCAGACCCTGCCCCCAGCATAGACCCCGTCCCCACCTCCTACCAGCATACTCTGCTCTCCAACATTAGAGGGGGGAAAAAAAATCAATAAACAAGCAAAGCCCACCCATCCTCACATAATAGGCCAAAATCTTCCCTGATCCTGCTGCCTCCTGACAGTGGAGACAGCTTTTTCTGTCCCTCACCTTTATTGCTGACCCTTCAAATCCATGACCTTTTGATGTTTGGGTTTTATTAACATTCAATGAAACACAGAAATCAGAAATCCTGTTCAGCAAAAATAAAACAATGGGAGAAGTCTTGGTGCTAGAGCTGTCCACTCACACTGCTATCATGCCTGTCCCCACCCCCACCCCAAAGTTTCCTACATCTCAAGGACCCTTTGCTACAAGTAAACAGAGAAGTTCCTCAGGCTGGAGGCTTGACCTCCACTCTGGCATGATGGTCTTGGCTGCATGGTTTCCTAAGCAAACTGATTATCTGAACTCTCACCATCTCTAAAATGAGTTTATGATTCTCAGAGTCTTTGAGCAGACCATGAAATAATCTACTACTAGAAGATCCTCTCATCACACATCTGATACACTGTGAACAAGAAAAATATATGTCAAGTTATTTTTATGACTTTTTATTCTTGACAATACATTATAAATTCATCTCACCACAGTGGTACACATCTATAATCCCAGAGATTTGGGAGGCTGAGGCAGAAGGATTGCAAGTTTGAGACCAGCCTCAGCAAGTTAGTGAAGCCCTGTCTTAAAAAAAAAAAAAAAAAAAAAAAAAAATTAAAAGGGTTAGGAATGTAGCTTGATGATAAAGCACCACTAGATTCAATCCCCAGTACCACCAAATATATACATACATAAATTCATTCTTCTTCAGCTTCTAGCATTATAAAAATAGTGCCAAAACCTCAGACTGTCTTCTACACCTCATGACCAGACTAGAAAATAAAACTGGGCCTGGCACCCACCTGAGTGCTTTATCCACTCCCCACAAGGGACAAGACTGGTCCAGGTTCAGAGCCCTCTGCTCCACTAAAATACTTCCTCTCATGTGAGTTGTTTTGACCCACCCTGCATCTGCCCCTTGGCCTGAAATAGTCAATTGTTGACCTTGACATTCTCTCTTGACTAGTAGCTCCCCCAGAGGTAACCCCTTAAAATTTCTTGCTGGTATTGGGCAGAGGGTATAGTAAGATAACTGAAGGTTCCCAGGGCCGTGCCCAGTGGCACATGCCTATAATCCCAGAGACTTAAGAGGCTGAGGCAGGAGGATTGCAAGTTTGAAACCAGCCCTAGCAACTCAGGGAGGCCCTAAGTAACTTAGTGAGACCCTGTCTCAAAATAAATTTTAAAAAAAAATTTTAAATCAAAAGGGTTGGGAATATAGCTCAGTGATAAAGCACCCCTGGATTCAATTCCCAATACCAGAAAAAGAAAGAAGGTCCCTAGAGCAAGTAACAGCTAGGGATGGATAATGTGTGTACATAGCTCCATTTTCTTTGCTCTGTACTATTTTCACCTTTGAAATACTTATATTTGAAAAGGATGTATATAATTGCTGCCTCTCACTGTTTACATGTAAACTGGGACAAGATATAAAAGCATATAAAGTTAAGAGAACCAATATTCTTAGAAGACAACCCTCTATAAGATGGATAACAGAACAGATGGAAAAAGGTTCTGGGAAAGCTGGCAGGGGTGCTGGTTCTGAGCTGCCAAATTCACACTTTACTACAGGATAAGGATGGGCTGCCCCTGGGGTATCTTTCAGGCTTCATTCTCTTCAGACCCTTCACAAGCTTGTACTTTGAGCCTCAGGAAGAGTTTTGATAAGTGGTGGATGGAGGCAGGTGGCATTTGGACCAGGCAGTCTCAATGTGGGGTTCTCAAGGGAGAATAGTGGGAAACGGTCACCTGTGATTTGTCAAATCAGGTTTTTATTGAGGGTAAAATGTAAGCTAGAAATGACCCCCCATATTTGGTGATGTAATTTTAGCAATGTAAAAATCATGTTTCATCAGCCCCACTAAAAATGACTGTGATTTGGGCTGGGGTTGTGGCTTAGCGGCAGAGCGCTCGCCTCGCATGTACGCGGCCTGGGTTCGATCCTCAGCACCATGTAAACATAAATGCATTGCATTGTGTACAACTAAAGTAAATAAATAAATATTTTTTTTAAAAAAAACTGTGATTTCCTCACCACTGACACCACCCCCTCAGTGACCAGATAGCACATGAATTACTCTTCACATGTGTTACACTGAATCACTAGTTTCTCTTTCTAGTTCTTATGATGTACATAGCCTATCCTTGAGGGTTAGGAATATACAAAGGCATGTGGCCCATAAGCCTGTCTCTATATGCGTTCATGGTCTCACACTGGCCAGTGGAAAATAGCTATCCCTAAAACATTTCCTCCTGTGACCCCACAGAATTCCCTCCTCTCAGTAGCTCACCATGGCTGAGCATTGGCTCCAGCAGGAAGGCAGTTCAGCTTGGTGGGCCTGTCCTCCAAAAGCTTCCTGCTATCAAACTCACTATACTAATCCATACATGGGAACAAGAGGAACCCCCCATTCTAAGACCAAGACTTGCTATGATAGTTCTCTAACCAAGAAGCCCTCATCAAACCTCACAAGTTCTCAAACCACGGGCAACTTATACTGTTATCGTAAAAGTAATATATAGCTCATAAAATTAGAATCTGCACAAAGAATTAATCTACACAGGGAAGGACCCCAGGGCCCTCTCCTGCAATCCCACCACTAAAGAAAGACCCTCTGCAATTAGGCAGTAATACACCATTAGGAGCATCTTTCAGAACCCCTGCAAGGTAAGAAAACCATCTACAGCCCCTGTAGATGCCCTTTATGGAAACCCCCCCCCCCCATGAATGAGTCTCACTGCGCAAAGGTCTGTTCTTCCCTAGTTGAGCCCAGCTCTGTCATCTCTGCCCCAGTATCCAGCAATGATCCTACACAGGACTGGAGAACAATAAATGCTGGTGGTGACCCTTCAGTTAGTGTTTATACCAGGCTAGGCAACCAGAGAGGCACCACAGATAGAAGATAGTTCCCACCCTCAAAGGTATCACAGTTAGGCAGGAGAAATACTGCCAAAACAGAGTAGCAGAATTTAAATCTATGACAAAAACAGCTAGACAATGCTGAAGACACACAGGAGGCCCAAAGATGTGCCATAATTCTAAACCACCCTGTTTTTGTGTTTTAATGGATAGATGAGTCTTCCTAGAGTGTGGACTGTTGAAACTATTTAGTCTTCCTAGAGTGTGGACTGTTGAAACTATTTAGTAATGAAACACACCAAGCACATCTGCCACTGCCTTTAGCACAGAATGAAGGACAGCTGCTGCTCTGGTGGAAGAGGAATAACACCTTTGCATTGGTCCAGTTCTCAGCCATGGGGAACAGGCAGGAGAAATGAGCACTGTAAGAGAACACTCTATTTCAGCAACACAACTGAACAAGATGACATCTCAGATTTTCAAATTAAAGCTGCTTTTGAATATGAAAATTCTGGTTAAAAAGTAAACTGAGCCGGGAGCAGTGGTGCATGCCTGTAATCCCAACACTTGGGAGGCTGAGGCAGGAGGATCATGAGTTCAAAGCCAGCCTCAGCAATGGTGAGGCACTTAGCAACTCAGTGAGACCCTGTCTCTAATAAAATACAAAAGAGGGCTGGGGATGTGGCTCAGTGGTCAAGTGCCCCTGAGTTCAATTCCTGATACCAAAAAAAAAAAAAAAAAAAGTAAACTGATAAACAATTTGGAATATTTTGATGCACAGAATCAAGATTCCAATAATCTATCATGGGTTCCCCCCACCCTTTTTTTTTTCCAGTACTGGGAATTGAACCCAGGAGCACTTTACCACTGAGCCACATCCCCAGGCCTTTTTAATTTTTTATTTTGAGATAGGGTCTTGCTAAGTTGCTGAGGGCCTTGCTAAATCGCTGAGGCTGGCCTCAAACTTTCAATCTTCCTTCCTCAGCCTCCCAAGTTGCTGGGATTACATCCACCTTCCCACTAAAATGTTCTACAAGTCCAAAGTTTAAAAAGTTTAGCAACCATCAATCTTCATTCAACAAATGTTTTATTGAGTGTGCATGTTCATCACTACCAAAATGATCTAATCTTCTTTGACCCCAAGAAATCAAAGGACCCAACTGGCCCCCAGAAGGGTAGCAGGCTGAATGGGTGTCTTCCATGAGTGGAGTCTCAATACAGGATGAGACTATTGGCCTAAGTCTTTCTTGAAGAAACCGAAGCTATAGGGTTGAAAGGGCCAGCCAGGGCCCAAGGTACAGAACAGAACTGGGAGGAGTGAACCTAGCTCTGAGTTTCTGTGCAGCATCGTACAGACGTTTATGTGGAATATCCAACAGCTCAGATAACTATGTGGAACTTTCTAGACTCACTCTGAAAAGGCCCCAGATCCTTGCAGTATGGTACCATTTGCCATGTAAAACTTAAAACAGCTCTTAAAGTTGGAAATCTTAGGGCTGGGGTATAACTCAGTGGTAGAGCATTTGCCTTTTAAATGCAAGGCCATATTTTTCATTCCCAGCAACACGCACAAAGTTGGAAACCCAGAGTATATTTCTTAGTTCAAAAACCAAAACTAAAATTCCCTCTGGCTTGTGTAGATTATTATGTCATGAACATACTCTCTTGTGATGCCCAGGCTTGAACCCTGAGCAAGGCTGGCCTGTGTCCACTGTGGGTCTTGAGTTTCATCAAGTAGGAAGATCAATCTTATTGGTCCACTTGGGTGAACAGGCTCTGAGGGACTGAGGTTACTACACAATTTCTCAGATATTAACTTCTAAATCAGAGCATTTATTTATTCATGTACAATAAGAAATATATCCTCTAAAAGAACCAGCAAAAGCCAAGTGTGGTGTCACATACCAGTAATCCCAGTGACTCCACTGGCTGAGGCTAGAAAATCACAAGTTCTGGGCTAGCCTCAGAAACTTAGCAAGGCACTACGCAACTCAGCAAAACCCTGTCTCAAAAAATAAAAAGGGCTGGAGATATGGTTCAGTTGTAGAGCACCCCTGGGTTCAATCCCCTGTACTGATCAATGAATGAATGCACAAAAGAACTATCACACCTAGACTTATGGGACAGTGGCCTCTGCTCTGGGAACAAAGTAAACAGTACAGCCATACATGCTATTCACATCCCCCATACAAAACATAAAGCTCAGCCAGTGATTCTGGAAAAAGTGCTAACAAATATAAGAAGGAAGAAAGGAAGAAAACTAAGATGCATGGGGTACCTCATACATTTTCATATGTCTGTCTAATTTAATCCTCACTATAAACTACAAGGTAGGTCTTACCTTGCTAATAAAACAAGATTGACTCTGAACAAAGAGACTTATTATTAAAATAAAAGACCCAGCATCTGCTAGAGTTCAACCTTAAGAAAAGTCTCATGACTGCTTGCCACGTGCCGGTCAAGGAGCCATCATTCCTTCCTCCAGAATGCCCCCAGTCTAAGAGGGAGACAAACTCCAACTACCCAGTGATGACCAGGCCTGGCAAGGATGAGGGACAGTGACTAGAAGAGGCACCAAACTCAGTGTGTAAGGTCAGAAAACCGCTCAGGGTATCCCTGCTTAAGCAGAAACCAGAAGCACAATTATGTCCTTCTGGACAATAAGAGGCTATTGTCCCTACAGATCCAAGCCTGCCACTTCTCATACATCATACACTGTCCCTGGTCTATGTGTATTGGAGGTACTACGACAAACTTTCTTTTGCAAACTCTATAACAGAGAGTTCCCTCTGCCAATCCTGCCCTGCAAAACTGCCTATCCAAACTGCAAACAACTCCCAGCACTCACCACAGTGCCCCTAGATAGGTTCACTTTCTTTTTTTTAAGAAAATTGAGTAGTCTGATGCCTGATGGAAAAAGGACCTTTCCCTGGTACCACATGTCTAAATAATGAGCACAACATAGCCTGTATGTGTCCTCATTTCAGGACTTGGCCAAGTTTAGAGAATCAGATCTCTGCCCACTGTTGCCAGTTTGCTCTGGTGGCAAATGCATGCACACCTTAATGCCCATAGGAGGCCATAGCCAATGGACCGAAATCCACACTGGTACGCAGCTATGGTCCTGCTATGGGCCTATGGACAAAATTCCAAGCACGAGTATCTCCAGGTTTAGGATCAATTTCTTGACCTTTTTCCTTTACCATTGTCCAACTCAGATCTTGGGGCTCAACTGACTACAAATCCACACGAAAATTACTTTTCCCTTGAAGACATAAAACCATGGCCTCATTCCTAAGTAAAGATAAATGAGTGCAACAACCTCTACCCTCCAGCTGGATGGGATGGCTCCTCACTTCCAGGCATACACACTGCTGACTGCCCTCCAGAAGATGCCAAGGAAGCTGGTAAATGAAACCTCCACCCCAGTGTTCCAGAGCAGGGGTAAGAGGACAGAATATCCCGAACAAGCCTTGGGAAATGGCACAAATGCCACCCACAAGGGCCCCACACGATCATTCTAGGCTGCTCTTTGCACATTGGATTTGAACCTACCTCATTCTCCATGGAATACCCAGTTGGAGACTCAGTTTGAGAAGCAATTTCTTTGGAGGAATTCTGGTTCCTCGCCCTCTGATGCATTCTCTACTCCCTCTTGAACTTGTTGAAAAATATGGTCAGATGTTAGCCCTCCCTCTGAAAAAAAACATGAGCAAGCAGGAAGACTAAAAACCACTGCTTCCTTCTGCAAAGCCCACTGCACTTGTTTACAGTTTTAAAAAAGCTTAAAAAGCAGGCAGCATCCAGAATGTTGATAAAAATTCAAGAGGGCTGCATGAACGAAAGGACACAATAAATATTTTCCCACTACTCACAGCATGCAAACCCCACAGGCAGCACCCCCTACATTTCTGTAGGATCCTATACAGTCAACTAAGGGATGCTATTTTGGACATCTGACCTTTCTGAAGTTCAGATGCTAAAGTTAAAAATCAGAGAGAAAAAACTGCTAGGGGCTGTATGCCTCTGGTGAAAACCCAGGGCCCTAAGCTCATGGGAGGACAGACATGGACAAGGCTATTTCAGACATGCTTTTCTCACCACTTGCTCTCAGGCAGCAAGACCTTTCTGGGAACAGGTGCATTTCCAAGTGGGGCTTGGGCAAGGTACATGTGACTCAAAGACACTCAGCCTGCAAATGCCTCTACCTGCCTCCAGGACTCACCAATTTGAAACTAAGTAGCAACTTTGCCTTTATTTCTTTAAATTTCCTAATATAGAAAAGGAGAAGTTGGACTTGTTGCTGCTGAAGGTCCTTATGGAATATTCCAGAATGGCTTGCAAATAGGAAAGCCTACTTAATTAATCTTCTGGTTAATTAGATGACTACAGATAACTCACAGATCAATACACAAACCAAATAATTAAAATACAGATGCTTCTTCCAATAAGTTTCCAAAAAACCCATCATAAGTTGAAAATACCATAAGTTGAAAATGCATTTAATACACCTATTTTGCTAAACATCCTAGCTTAACCTAGCCTACCTTAAACATGGTTAGAACACTCAAATCAGCCAGGCAAGGGCTGGGGTTGTGGCTCAGCGGTAGAGTGCTGGCCTAGCACGTGCGCGGCCCGGGTTTGATCCTCAGCACCATGTAAATAAACACATTGTGTACAACTAAAGCAAATAAATAATTTTTTTTTTTTAAATCAGCCAGGCAAGGTGACTCACACCTAAAATCCTAACTACACAGGAGGCAGAGGCAGGAGGATCTCCAGTTCCTCTACTTAGATAGACACTGTCTCAAAATAAAGTTTTAAAAAGTCTGGGGATATAGCTCAGTGGTAAATCATTAGCCTAACATGTGTGAGGCCCTGGGTTTAATCCTCACACGCCAAAAACAGAACACTTGGGCTGGGGTTGTGGCACAGTGGTAGAGTGTTCACCGCACATGTGTGAGGCACTGGGTTCAATTCTCAGCACTGCATATCAATAAATAAATCAACAACTAAAAAATAAAAATAAAAAAAAAAAGAACACTTAACTCAGCCTAGAATAGGCAAAATTATCTAACATAAAACCTATTTTACAATAAAGTGGTGACTCTCTCACGTAATTTTTTTTTTCTTTTGGTATCAGGGATTGAACCTAGAGGTACTTACCCACTAAGCCACATCCCCAGCCCCCCTCTTTTTTTGGGGGGGGCAGCAATATTTTATTTGTTTATTTTTTTTATGTGGTGCTGGGGATTGAACCCAGTGTCTCATGCATGCTAGGCAAGCGCTCTACCATTGAGCCACAACCCCAGCACCCCTCTCTTTTTCTTCTTGTATTTTTGTTTAGAGACAGGGTCTTGCCAAGTTGCTTAGGGCCTTATTAAGTTAGGGCCTTATTAAGCCAGTGAGGCTGGCTTTGAACTCAAAATCCTCCTGCCCCAGCCTCCCAAGCTGTTGGGATTATAGGCATAAGCCATAGTGCCTGGCTCATGTAATTTATTTTTTTAACATAAGACAGTTACTTTCGCTGGGCAAGGTGGCGCACGCCTGTAATCCCAGCACTTGGGAGGCTGAGGCAAGAGGATCACGAGTTCAAAGCCAGCCTCAGCAATGGCAAGACACTTAGCAACTCAGTGAGACCCTGTCTCTAAATAAAATACAAAAAAGGGCTGGGGATGTGGCCCAGTGGTCAAGTGCCCCTGAGTTCAATCCCCGGTACCAAAAAAAAAAAAAAAAAATAGTTACTTTACCCTATAATATGCTCATCATAATTTCCAAATACCAATAAACAACTAAAAATATTAGGTAGTAATATTCAGGAGAATGAAGTATAACATTTATTTGGCAGTTCCTTGACTTTGGTCTTAAAGTACAACCCACTGAGGATTTATAGTCAAAATACTGTTTCAGAATCACTTGAATTTTTTTTTTTCCTCTGTGTGGCTATGCCACTAACTTAATATACAATTAGGTGGTCAAGTTATTTTGTTCCTATATATATTTATTTATCTATGCCATGCTAGGGATAGCACTCAGAGCCTTGTACATGCTAAGCAAGCGCTCCACCACAAAGCTACATCCCCAGCCTAAGTTTATTTATTTTTTGTGATGCTAGGGATCAAAACCAGGGCCTCATATATACTAGGAGGAAAAACTCAGCCTAGAGTAGGTAAAATCATCTAACATAAAACCTATTTTATAATGAAGTGGTGAACATCTCATCCTAGGCAAATATTCCACCATTGACCTACATCTCTAGCCCCCTTCATTTAATTTTTAAGAACTGTTCTTCTTTTTAATTTTAGATTTATAATCATGTAAAACCATCACGAGGTTTCAAAGTAAAACTACATAAAAATATGCATTCAAGGGCTGGGGTTGTGGCTCAGTGGTAGAGCCTAACATGTGAAGCACTGGGTTCAAACCTCAGCACCACATAAAAATAAATAAAGGTTAAAAAAAAAAGACTGCTTAAAAAATACATGCATTACAGATGTTTGTCTTCCATCCTTATTATTTTTCTATACCCTCTCAATAGTAACCATTTTAATTAGTACCTATTTATTCTTTCCTCATTTCCTTTTGGGCACATATAATATATATATACACACACATATATATTCAAATTTTCTCTTCTTATACAAAATATAGTCTAACAATTTTCTTGTTTTATTATTTAATAAGATATCCCAATATTATATATAACATTATATATACTAATATTACATATAACATATATTAGGATATCTTATTAAATAAGGCAAGATTACAATATTATAAGAAAATGTTATGAATGTTATATATAATATGTAGAGTTAAATTATATATAATATATCCATATCAACATACAGAGGTTCTCCTCATTCTTTTTCTATCTGCATAATACACAATTCAATCAGTGTCCATGGTTATGGTGGTTGAGAAGTCCCATCACCTGCCATCTGCAAGCTGGAGATCCAGGAAAGCTTACTACGCCCAAGATAGTCTATACCCCAAAGCCTTAAGAAACCAGTTGTCATGGTCTCAGAGGCTATCATGTGTCTGCCTTTTTCCCTTCCTTCCTTCCCCAGCTGTATTTTCCCTACTCCTGCTGGGGGTTGAACCCAGGACTTTTCACATGCCAGGCAAGCACTCTACCACTGAGCTACATCCCCAACCCAGTGGCTCAACCTTCCCTTCCTTCTCTCTTTGCTTTCCCCTTCCTTTCCTTCTTCTCATGTAATTTACTGAATACTATACTGAAAGTAAAAAAAACAGAATGGTTGTACAGGTACAATTGTGCACCATTATAAAGTCAAAAACTCACTGAGTCAAACCATTATAGTTAAGGACCATCTGTACAATTTTACTAATACTAAGTTGAAGCAAATCAAAGTGCTGGCTTTCAACAATGTCTTACTTATAAAAATGGCAAGTTCACACAATTCAACTTTATTAACATGTAACAATAAAGTTTAATATTTCTTGGTCCTGAAAAGACTGGTTGCCTCAGAATAATTCTGTTCTTCAGTTACTATCCCATATGCTACAAATGTAGAAAGCAGAGTAAAATGGGAAAAAGAGTCCTAACTTGAGATTTGTATGAATAGATACATGGAATTAACTCCCTATCACTTTACCTTTTTAAAACCCAGAGCAGAGTCACAGGCTCAGGTTCCTTCTTTCTAAAAGCTGCTTCTACAGAGCAGAACCAGGTGACCCTAACCCCAGGCAAGAAAGGAAAAAGGAAACCTGGAGGGAGACACAGACACTACTAGGCACAGTGAATCCCACCCCACTGTGGCTACTACAGGGGGCCCCTCCCGGAGAAACAACTAAAAAGGAAATACATATGCTGAGAACATTAACTCACTAACAGACATCATCTTTCCTTCACAGACACAAATGATATCCATGATCAGCATGAAAGAGAAAGGTCAAACAGGGCAGGGAAAGACATTTGAGAAGAACCCCGTCAATAAAACAAGAATAGGCCAGCTAAAAAAAGGAAAGAACAAGTAAATTATCTTAGAAATTACAAATATGATGGCAAAATAAAAAGTTAATTAGAATATAAAAATGGGTATAACTAAGAGCCAAATGAGTGACCTGGGCCAGGGCATTGGCCAACCCATTAGTGATGAATTTGAGAAGGAGTTCTAACTTTGAACCTTAATTAAGTAAAATGTTAGGCCCCCAGGAGAATTCCAATCTCAGTAGTAGATACTTATCACAAAAAAAATTTTTTTTGTACCAGGGATTGAACTCAGGAGCACTCAACCACTGGGTCACATCCCCAGCCCTTTTTTGTATTTTATTAGAGACAGGGTCTCACTGAGTTGCTAAGTGCCTCGCCATTGCTGAGGCTGGCTTTGAACTCGCAATCCTCTTGCCTCAGCCTCCCAAGTGCTGGGATTACATGTGTGTGACACCGCCCCCTGCTCTTTACTTAAATTATCATATTCTAAATTCAATAAAAACTTTGTGGAAATTTGTTGCCTTAATTATCTAAGTACTTACTTAATGGCCTTGATTTTGCGTCGTGGCCCAGAAAGCCTAAAATATTTTCTATCTGACCCTTTAAACAAGGTCTGTCAACCCTATCCTAGAACATAAAGCAAAAATATAAAAAATTAGAAAGTATGAGAAAAAGTAAAGAACACAAAAGAGTTGAGTCAAGAGTGAGTCTAGGGGCTGGGGCTTCAGCTCAGTGGTAATGCACTTGCCTAGCATGTGTGAGGCCCTGGGTTCAATCCTCAGTACTGCATATAAATAAATAAGAATGAGCTTAGCATTCACCTAGTGGTGTCGCTGCCTGAAGCGGAAGTCGCTTGGAGCAGCGAACGCCACAGGAAAATTCGGAGGCAGGATGAAAATGAAAAAAGGTCTTTTATTCTTCTCCTCTCTCCAGCTCCAGCAATCACTCCAAATGCTCTAACTCCAACCACCACCTTCTTCTTCCCCACACACACTAACGAACCTCACCCAGTTATATACATATAGCTTTAACAAGGACACGTGCTTACAGCTCGAGCTTACAGGTGCGTCACGCAGTGTTCACAGGCATACAAAGATTCTTTGAATAATGTATTAATATCAGGTGGAAACTAGAACATCTTTTATGGCTCTCAGCTAACCGCAATCTTTAGCTATCTCCTTGATTATAGGCTCCTTCATTTCCCCCTTTTAGTTTTAAAAGAGGGGATGTTCTAGGACGTCCATGTGCAACCGACATTCTTACCCGTCATGGGAGTCTAGGCTGTCCTGACTCCTGGCTTAGGTTGACATGCCGGCCACATTAGACTGTCCCGTGCAACTGTGCCGTGTCTTAGGTTGTCCCCTTCTGGGGATCTTACCCGTCATAGGCTAACCAGCCATCCAATAGAGCCCTTCAGGATCGACTGTGTGTTGACTAACAGCCGTCCAATTTTTAGGAGATGCTGCGGCTTTAAGGTGGTAAGCCTACTGCTGACGAGCCAAGTTTCCATAGCGTATCAAGTTCTTTAAGCGAATCAGCTGCCCTTAGTTTCATCAAGTAACGCACTGAGTTCTCTTAGACAAATACCCGCAAGGCATTGTCCCGTAATGTCCCAAAATAATGGAAAATCAAAATGTCCATAAGTTATAACACATAGATTCAGGAGGCCCCATGCATGCAGAGCAGAGGCCACACTGCTGGTGAGGTTGTTGATGCTTGAGCAGCAGGGATGCTTGCAGCGACCGCGGTCCCTGCAGTTGTAGCAGCAGCCGTCTTTTTTATGTCTAGACATTTCCACCGGCAAATCTTCAGGGCCCGCTACCTAAAAACTCAAGCATCCATTATTAAGGGAAAGGCAGTGCTATTCCAGCACTGAGATCAAAAGGTGAGCTGTCAAACTAAAAAAAGAATTATTAGAGTAGAAAATAAAAGTTGATCTCTGCTCACACACATTGCTGCTTAAGCTCCCACAAACATAAGCTGGCAAAATATCACATTCAGAAATAATCAAAGAGAAACTGAGGGTGTTTACTGCATTAAAGATAAAGAAAAGCTAAAGGCATTTTGGAAAAATAATTTGTTAGCTGGAATCCTCGAGTCTCTATATACACAGCAATCCTATACCTGTTGAAATAATTCAAATTAATCAGCTACTAAACAAATGAAGTCAATAACAAGTAAATGATCCTCTGTCGGAACACCAAAATATCAGGTTATACAACATTAAACATATTCACAGCTGAAGAGAAGTCCCGGAGACAACTATAAATCAAAATTGATTATCATTATAATTGATTATCTAATTAAAATATTCTGAACTTATATAAATATCTATTTATCTATCTATCTATTGATTATCAAATTAGAATATTCTAAGCTTAAATGAATTAACGTTATTTGTTATTTGGATCTATATCTATCTACCTTTTTTTTTTTTTTTAAACGCTTAATTATTTGTGACGTCACACTAGACAGACGCACATATAAACATATTTGTGACATCACATTAACATGAAATTTAGACAAATGCACAGACATAAAGACATATATAAAAGAGAAAAAAAAAATTACAATTGTGTATACACTGAAGAGAGATCTTCTTGTCCCAGCCGGGAAGAATGAAATTTAAGTTGTAAATTTAATGGAGAACTCTTTTAAGGGAATCACTCCATACCTTCATTTTGGTCCTCTTGACCTTGCACTTGTTTATTCAATCTAGACTCCTCAATAACTTCGTCTTGATCCCTTTGACTTTGTACCTGCTTTATCAATCTAGATGGTATCCATATTGGAGAGGATTCGTGCTTTGGAAAAACACAAACAGATCCTCTCCCCCAAATTAATACTGGGTCTGGACCCTTCCATGTACCTGAGAGAACATCCTTCCAGTAAACCAAAGGTTTATGTTGTTGGTGTGGGTTCCAGTGTCTATCTCCAGCCGAATGTCCATTAGAATCTAAAGTTAAGAAATTTAGGGTAAACAGGGAAACTGCCAATCTGTCCTTAGGATTTTTCCAGTTTCCATCTTTTTGCTTTAGTAACATATTTTTAAGTGTCCGATGTGCTCTTTCAATTATTCCTTGTCCCTGAGGATTATAAGCGATACCTGTTTTGTGGATAATATTGAACTTTGTACAAAATTGTTTGAAGGATGTGGATGTATATGCAGGGCCATTATCTGTTTTAAGCATTTTGGGGATGCCCAATGCAGCAAAAGCTTGCAGACAATGAGATATAGTATCTTTAACTTTTTCTCCGGAATGTAAAGAAGCAAAAATCATGCCTGAGCATGTATCTATGGTGACATGAATAAATCGTAATTTTCCAAAACTTGGCTCATGTGTGACATCCATCTGCCACAAATGATTGGGCATCAAACCTCGTGGGTTAACCCCATAATGTGGATTGGGCAAGAGTGTTACACAAGATGGACATTCTTTTACAATTCTACGAGCTTGTTCTTTTGTGATTTTAAATTTTTGTCTTAAGGTAGTGCTGTTAACGTGGAACTGGGAATGAAATAAAGTAGCTTGTTGTACTGTAGTAAATATAAATATTGTTTTAGTGAGGGCGTCAGCTTTTTGATTACCTTCATGGAGAGGACCAGGCAGATTAGTGTGAGCTCTTATGTGACCTATAAATAAAGGTTCTTTTCGTTGCCATAGGAGATTTTGGATTTGAGAAAACAATTTAAAAGCTGGAGTATGTGGTGCTATTGGACCTGCTAGCTCCAATTTTGGGACAGCATGTACAATATAATGGCTGTCTGAAAAAATATTCATAGGCTGTTCTTTAAAATTTTCCAGAGCTATTATTATAGCTTCGAGTTCCACTAATTGAGCTGATTTTTGATTAGTGATATGAATCATTTTTTCATTTTGAGTGACTACTGCAGCAGTACCGTTAGAGGATCCATCTGTAAATACATTAAATGCTTTAGGAATGGGTTGATTTTTTATTACCTGTGGGAATATGATAGGGTGATTGATACAAAAGGACAGTATAGGAGATTTAGGAATATGATTGTCAAAATTTGCAGAAGTAGAGCATCTAGCTATAGCCCAATCATTATCATTGAAGCACAAATATTCAACCTGTGACGATGAATAAGGAGTAATAATAGTAGCGGGATGAATTCCAAATGTTTTAGTAGAGGTTTTAAGTCCTTGAAGAATAAGTTTAGCCACCATGGAGGTATAAGACTCAATTGTACTTTTAGGAGAGACAGGCAAATGTATCCATAATATAGGTCCCTGTTGCCAAAATACTCCTGTTGGAGTATATTGTGAAGGAATAATAATCAATATTAGTGGTTGTGCAAAATCAAATCTATCGCAATGGGATCTTTCAATGGCCTGTTCTACTAATTTTAGAGCTCTCCTGGCCTCAGGAGTTAATGTTCGAGGTGAGGATGGGTCAGGGTTCCCACGAAGGATGTCAAATAAGGGTTTTAATTGTCCAGTAGTGAGGCTTAGTGTAGGGCGAAGCCAATTAATGTCACCCAGTAATTTTTGGAAATCATTGAGGGTGGTCAAATGTTCTTTACTTATTAGAATTTTTTGGGGTTTAACAAAAGTATCCATGATTTTAAAGCCTAAATATAGTATAGGTGATCTGCTTTGAACTTTTTCTTCTGCTATATATAATCCATATTTTTTTAGATTTTTTGTTATTTCACTAAATATATTAAATAAGATTTGTTGATTAGGGTGAGCTAATAAAACATCGTCCATGTAGTGTAGACACATAAGGTCTTGATATTTGTTTTTAATGGGCTGTATAGCTCTGTCCACATATAGTTGGCACAATGTAGGGCTATTTGCCATTCCCTGCGGCAATACTTTCCATTGATATCTTTTATCAGGGCCATTATTATTAATAGAAGGAATTGAAAAAGCAAACCTGGGGGCATCCAGAGGATGTAGGGGAATGGAAAAGAAACAGTCCTTTATATCAAGGGTTATAAGGTAATAGTTTTTTGGAATAGCTACAGGATTAGGAAGTCCAGGTTGAGTAGGGCCCATAATTTGCATTGTTTTGTTAATTTGTCTTAGATCTTGTAATAGTCTCCATTTTCCTGATTTTTTCTTAATTACAAATATGGGAGAATTCCAGGGAGAGGTGGAAGGCTCTATGTGTCCTGCTTCTAATTGTTCTTTAATTAATTGATGGGCCGCTTGCAATTTTTCTTTGGATAGGGGCCACTGAGGGACCCAAACTGGCTTATTAGAGAGCCATGGTATTTTTAAAATTGTTTTCTCAGTGGCCCCTAGAAAAAATGTCCTTTGCCTTTTTTATTATGAGTAGGATTTTTATTCTTAACACCTGCAGGCTTGGTCGCTAGGTGTAGCCCCATTTGATGTAAGATATCTCTTCCCCATAGGGTAACTGGCAAGCTGTTTAAAACATAGGGTTTGAATGTTCCTGTATGGCCTTCATTGTCTTGCCAATTTAAGATTACAGCACTTTGAGCTGGGGTATTACTGTATCCCAAGCCTCTTAAACTGGTTGAGGCTTTCTGTAGAGGCCAGTGCTTAGGCCATTGTTGTAGATTTATGATGGAAGAGTCAGCTCCTGTATCAATCAGCCCCTCCATCTCTATACCTTGAATTTTTAATTTGCACATAGGCCTCCGTGAACAGTCCTGGACCCAGAAAGCCATAGGTCCTGAACCAGTGGAACCGAATGCTCTGCTATTTCTATTTTGTGGCATGCTTTTAAAAGAATTATGGAGACTGGGAATGAGGAGCAGCTGTGCGATTCTGTCTCCTTGATTTACAGAGATGATGCCCCTGTGTGTACTTAGCATTATTTTAATCTCTCCATTATAATCTGAATCAATAACCCCTGGTATAACATTAAAGCCTAATAAACTTTTGGAACTACGCCCAAGGATTAGTCCCACAGTTCCTGAAGGGAGAGGTCCCCTGATTCCCGTAGGAATCAGCTAAACCCCCATTTCAGGTGTCAGGACCATCTGGGCAGTAGAACAGAGATCTAATCCTGCACTTCCTCTTGTCCCTCTGATAAGGGAGTTAATGGGTAGGAGGGACTGTGACGAGGAATCATTTGAATCTGAGGGCCTTCCTCCTCTAGTGCCTCGTAAATTTGTGGGCCCCGGGGCATTGGGCCCCATGCCCCGTTTTTTGAAATCCTTGATAAATCATTTCCATATATATCATATCTAGAATGGCATTGATTGGCCCAATGTATTCCTTTTTTGCATCTGGGGCATCGGCCTGGAGCACGGTATGAATTTGATTTTATTACCCTTGGGGGATATTGCTTAGCATATCTTGGTTGATTATAATAATTTTGTCTGGAATATCCTGTTCTAGGTTGAATCCTTTGGGAATTTTGAGGGGAGGAATTTTTCATCACTGCAGCAATTACGTTGCCTGTGATAACAGCCTCGTTAATGTCTTTGCACAGTCTGATATAAATTGATAAGTCTTTTTTACTTCTCCATGGCCTTATTGCATCCTGGCAATATTTATTAGCGTTCTCGTATGCTAATTGGATAACTAGGGGCATAGCTTGCTCGACTTCTCCAAAAACTCTAGATGTTGTTTTTAAGAGCCTATCTACAAAATCAGCGTAAGGTTCGTTAGGCCCTTGTATAACTTTTGATAGGCTGCCTTGCAGATCCCCTGTGCCTGAGATTGTCTTCCAGGCTTTCACAGCTGCAGTGTGTATCTGGGCATACACACCTGGATCGTATTGTAGCTGATTTTGTAGTTCGGCGAACTCACCCTCCCCTGTGAGCATATCTATATTGCGTTGAGGGAAACCTGCTGCAGCATTTCTCTTTGCTATTTCTGAACAAAGTTCCTGGAATTAAGTTTTCCAGATTAGGTATTGTCCCCCACTTAGTACCGCTCTACATAGACTTTTCCAATCTGAGGGGGCTAAGGTTAGGGTGTTAAGTGACTCTATCATACTTAATGTGAACGGAGCTTGAGGCCCATAGGTCATTACCGCCTCTTTAAAATTCTTTACTGTTTTAAAGTCTAGGAACTCGTGATATCTTTGTCCCTGTTCATTTTGAAATACTGGCAGTTCTAGGTGCTCCTGCGGTCTATGTTGTTCGAGAGCGTATAAGCGCTCTGAAAGCCGCCAATTTCTACCTCAAGGGCACGTACACTCTGATCAATACTCTTTATTGTTTCTGTTAGGGATTCTATCCATGAAGGAGCAGAGGGTGCTAGTGGTTCCTCTATTTGACGGTCTTTTCTCTTTTTTAATTTCTTTTTGTTCTTTTTATTGGAGACTGTGCTCTCCGAATCGCTTTTTGATTCCTCTTCACTACTAGCTTCATAATTCCTAACCGGCTCAGTAGAGGAGACTGTACTTTCATGGTTTGGCTCCTTGTTACTATTATTACTTTCACTAGTATCCTGAGTTTCAGTTTCTAAGGAGAGTACATACTCCTCAGCTAATTTTATTAAGCTTCTGATGGCTTTTGCAGATCTTACTTTTGAATTTACATTCCTACTCTCCTTGCTGGTCTCCACTGAGTCAGAGGATATGCTTTCTTGTTCACTTTTCTCACTATCCTCTGAGTTCTCAATATCAAAAATTTCATTCATGGCTTTTATAAACCGACTTTTTGTTATATTTGCTCCCATCTTTTTAAATTTTCTTTTTTCTTACCTTGCCGCCGAATTCCCCGTACAGGCCACCACCTGTCGCTGCCTGAAGCGGAAGTCGCTTGGAGCAGCGAACGCCACAGGAAAATTCGGAGGCAGGATGAAAATGAAAAAAGGTCTTTTATTCTTCTCCTCTCTCCAGCTCCAGCAATCACTCCAAATGCTCTAACTCCAACCACCACCTTCTTCTTCCCCACACACACTAACGAACCTCACCCAGTTATATACATATAGCTTTAACAAGGACACGTGCTTACAGCTCGAGCTTACAGGTGCGTCACGCAGTGTTCACGGGCATACAAAGATTCTTTGAATAATGTATTAATATCAGGTGGAAACTAGAACATCTTTTATGGCTCTCAGCTAACCGCAATCTTTAGCTATCTCCTTGATTATAGGCTCCTTCATAGTGGGAAAACAAGAACAAAGACAAAACAAGGATACAAATGTCAGAATGAGCTGGGCGTGGTGGCGCACGCCTGTAATTCCAGCACTTGGGCAGGAGGATCTCGAGTTCAAAGCCAGCCTCAGCAATGGTGAGGCACTTAGCAACTCAGTGAGACCCTGTCTCTAATAAAATACGAAAAAGGGCTGGGGATGTGGCCCAGTGGTCAAGTGCCCCTGAGTTCAATCCCTGGTACCAAAAAAAAAAAAAAAAAAAAAAAAAAAAGAAGAAGAAGAAGAAGAAGAACAAGAAACCAATGAGGCACTACTCTATGGACAGAAAAAGCCCAATAACAGGTAGGTTAATGTAAAAAACAAATCCTAGACACTTAGACTCATCCTCAGAGAACTATAGAACATCAGGTGAAGGTGTAGCTCAGTGGTAGTGCTGGCATCTGTAAGGCCCTAGGTTCAATCCCCAGCAAAACAATGAGGGAAAAAAGCTTACACAATTAAGAGAACTTGGCTGGGCACAGTGGAGCTTGCCTATAATCCCAGCAGCTCAGGAGGCTGAGGCCTTAAGCAACTCAGTGAGACCCTGTCTCTAAATAAAATACAAAAAAGGGCTGGAGATGTGGCTCAGTGGTTAAGTGCCCCGGGCTCAATCCCTGGTATTTAAAAAGAAAAAAGAATTAGAACTCAAAGTTTCCAGTAAGAAAAATAAAAAGATTACCTATAAAAGAAGAACGCTACAGCATTAGATGGGTCATGGTAGAAGGAAATACAGTAATCCCCTTAAAGTTCTGAGGGGAAATTAGAGTCATATACCATACAATTATTACAATCAATGACAGACCGTATATGGGAAAGTGGTCCCAAGAGATTATATAACTTAGTGACATCCTAGCCATCTTAGTTTGTGTAAATATGATGTTCACACAACACAATCACTTCATAACACATTTCTCAGAATAATTCCCACTGTTAAGTGGTGCCTGACTTAAACTCAAGATTTTTTTTTCCCTCAGTACTGGACATTGAACCCAGAGCCTCACACAAGTCAAAAAAGCACTCTTTAATACTAACTCTAGAAATTAATGTAAAGGTAATGTATCATCTAAGTTGAATACAAAACAGTTATTTTCCCACCTGCAGTGCTTTGGGATCTTGACAACCTAAAAACTTTTTGAAAAATACACTAGAAGCCGGATGCGGACAGCGCACACCTGTAATCCCAGCAGCTTGGGAGGCTGAGACAGGAGGATCGCAAGTTCAAAGCTACTCTCAGCAATGGCAAAGCACTTAGCAACTTAGTAAGACCCTGTCTCTAAATAAAATACAAAATAAGGCTGGGGATGTGGCTCAGTGGTCGAGTGCCCTTGAGTTCAATACCGGTACAAAAAAAAAAAGCAAAAAGAAAAATTCTCTAGAGGGTATATCCCCACTCAAAGAAAAAGAATCCAAGAGACAAAAAACGTACAGATTCCAACCCAGGAGGCAGAGAAAAGAAATCCCACAGTAATAATGACAGTTATAATAACATGCCAATAAAAGAAAAGCTTAAAGAAGATTCCATTCTATAAACTACATGATTAAGAGCCCACAAGTTCTTGTATCTCTTTTGAAAGAAAACAGAAAAGCAATTTATTAGAAATTATAGGGGGGAAAGTTTGTAATAGAAAAAAAAAAATCACAATCCCCCTGTGAAACTTACAATGTGGTCCAATTCTGAAAACCACACAGCACAGACCAACAGTCTCCAGCCCTCTACCCATTATCTTTTTTAATTCTTACCCTAATAATTAGTGCTACTTACGTGGTTGATTTCCGGCCCTATTAATAAGCCATGACCTACAGTTTAAAAAAACTGCCCAAAGATGTGGCTTCAGCTGGTGCTCTTCGGTGACCTGTATAACCACCATGCATGATGACCAAAGGAGGAACCACCCAGACCTCCTCCTTGGCTACCCTCCCCTCCTCTCCTTCCCTCCTCTACTGCTTTTCCTCCTCAGCCTCCTCCCCCAGCTCCTCCACCTTCAACTCACCCATTCTACAGCCCAAGCTAGTGAAGACCCATGGGACAGAAAAAAAATAGATGCCTGGAAAGATGCCTGAGTGCAAAACACAAGCCTACATGACCCACTACCTCTACCCTCTGACACAGCACTTGGTGCTCTCAGTCTCATGGGCACTAAGAGCCCAAGATAGTGAGGAGATCCAAGAAGGCAGCAACAGCTCCCCAGAAAACTCTTCAAGCAGTGAGTACTAAGCAAGCCTTTGTAACCAATGATACTCAAGTAAGGAGGTCATATATGCAGCAGGGAGCAGTGGCACACACTTAAAATCCCAGCTATACCCAAGGCTGACACAGGAAGGTCAGCAGGTTCAAGTCCAGCCTGGGTAATCCAGTGAGACCCTGTCTCAAAATAAAAATAAAAAGGGCTGAAATATAGCTCCATTTTAGAGAACCCCTGGATTCAAGACTCAGTACCATGCACATACACACAAAAAGGTAATATATGCAAACACATGAACACAATCTAAAAGGCTCTTAATAATAGTTGCTTCTAGTGGGTAAGATTTTTTTCATTAAATATATTTTGCTATTTTTCTGAGATGTACAAAAAATAATTTTAAGTCCACTTTGGAAAATACTTAGAAATTTTGGCAAATACCATTTTCACCCATCATGTTGAGAAATATTTAAAGGTTTAGTAATGTGCTACACAGGCAAGGATATGTGAAGAAAAACACACACACACACACACTCATCATAAACTGCTTTTTTTTTTTTTTTTTTTTTTTTTTTTTTTTTTTTGTGGTACCAGGGATTGAACTCAGGGGCACTTGTCCACTGGGTCACATCCCCAGCCCTTTTTTGTATTTTATTTAGAGACAGGGTCTCACTGAGTTGTTAAGTGCCTCGCCACTGCTGAGGCTGGCTTTGAACTCGCGATCCTCCTGCCTCAGCCTCCCAAAGTGCTGGGATTACAGGCGCGAGCCACCGCGCCCGGCTATCATAAACTGCTTTTAATAAAAATCAGTCCTACTATAGACAACAATTTGTTAATATCTCTAAAACTGCAAACATATGCTTTCCCAGCAATTGCATTTTGGGGAATTAAACCTATAGATACACTACACACACATGAAAGTCTGGTAAAAAGTTAACTGTTTTATTATTTGTTAGAGCAAAATGACCACCTAAAATTCATGAAACGGCTGCTATTTAAATAAACTATAGTAATCCACAGATAAAACACACCATTCTGCTCTGAAGAGGAATCAAAAAACAAAGCAAACGAACAAAAACTAATGCCTATAAAGAAAGCTCTCCCAAATATACCATCAAGAAAAATAACCAAGAGATTCCTATTCCCATAATAGAGTAGTAAGCTATATCAGAATAACCTTCTCACAGAGAGATATTATAGATCCTAGATGAATTATGGAAAACAACCTTCTGAAGACATTGAAGATAAAATTAAGAAGAAAACATCCTTAAGCAAGACCCTTTACACTGTTTCACCTATGAAGGTGCTTCCCTGGTCAACAGGTTCAGGGCAGTTTAAACAAACAAACAAACAAAAAAGCTGTAACTTTATTGTCCTGAGGGATTAAGGGAGGATTGGAGACTGCTCAAGAAGCAAGAAACTTAGGAAAGAAGAGAACCACAGAAAGAGGAACTCCCAGTTTGAATATAAAGCTCCCCTCAAATATTTGGCTAAACTTTGAACTGTTGAAGTGGGGGTAAGATACCAAATAGTCCATAAAGAACACAAGAGCTTGGAGGCTGATAGAGCTGAGCAGAGATTTTAGCTGCCCCCACCAGTAGGGTAGACAGAGTTGAGTTCACATCCTGCCAAGTCAGAGGGACTTGATAAATACCTTAAACTGTCCATCTAAAACTCCACAAGAGTCACATCTCTTGGACTAAAAAAGTACACCAAGGACTAAGAGATTTACTCTAGGAGTAAGAACAAATATCAAAACTGATGTACTAAGCCAGGCATTGTAGTACACACCTGTCATTCCAGCTATTTGGGAGGCTAAGGGAGGATCACTAGTTCCAGGCCAGACTGGGTAACACAGCAAGACCCTATCACAAGCAAAAAAATCAAAATAAAAAGTGGGGAGCTAGGAGTTTTTATGCTGGATTCCATCCCTAGCATCACCAAAAATAGGATGGAGGGTGGTGTGTGCTGGGGATGTACCTCAGTGGTAGAGCACTGGCCTAGTATGCTCCAGGTTCTGGGTTCAATCCCCAGAACAACAAAAAAAAAAAACCTGATATAACAAAGCAGTGTAAAACCATATCTCCAAACAACAAAACAGCCCGCCACGAATTTAACTTCCTGGTTAACAATTCAACACTATTCAGAAGTCAGAATCCTTACAATCTATCATCCACAATGTCTAACACATAGTAAAAACATCGCTACAGCTGGACATGGTGGTGCATGCCTGTAATCCCAGAGGCTCAGGAGGCTGAGGCAGGAGGATCACAGATTCATGGCCAGCCTCAGCAACTTTGCAAGGCTCTAAGCAACTTAGAAAAACCCTGTCTCAAAAAATAAGGGCTGGGGTCGGGCGTGGTGGCGCACACCTGTAATCCCAGCACTTGGGAGGCTGAGGCAGGATGATCGACAGTTCAAAGCCAGCCTCAGCAATGGCGAGGCACTTAGCAACTCAGTGAGACCCTGTCTCTAATAAAATACAAAAAAGGGCTGGGGAGTGGCCCAGTGGTTGAGTGCCCCTGAGTTCAATCCCCAGTACCAAAACAAACAAACAAACAAAAGAAAGGGCTGGGGGGCTGGGAATATAGCTCAGTTGGCAGAGCGCTTGCCTCACACGCACAAGGCTCTGGGTTTGATCCCCAACACCACAAAAACAAAACAAACAAAATAAGGGCTGGGAACGTGGCTCAGCAGTTAAGCATCATTTGGTTCAACCCCTCGTGCCCCACCCCCCCCCTGCAAAAAAAAGCTACATTATGTGAAGAAATACAAAAATTTGGCCCAAATTCAAGAGAAAAAAATCAGTCAGCAAGACATTCACAAATGTCCCAGATGCTGGAATTAGCCGACAAGGATTTTTAAAATAATTTTGATAAATTTGTTAAACTATAGAAAGTCAGCATGAGGGCACACACCTATAGTCCCAACTACTTGTGAGACTAAATAAAAGAATTGCTTGAGCCCAGGAGTTTGAAGGCAACCTAAGCAACATAACAAGATTCCATCTTGGGGGGGGGTCTATAAAAAAAAGATAGAAGACATAAGGAATTTCAAGAGAGATTTGGAAACTAAAAACACACACAGAGAAAGTGGGGTATTATTACAGGTTGCGTACACCTGTAATCTTAGCAACTTGGGAAGCTGAGGCAGAAGGATCCCAAGTTCAAGGCCACCATGGACAACACAGTGAGACCCTATCTCAAAATAAAAATGGATAGGGGTCTAGCTCAGAGGTAGAACACTCCTGGTTCAATCCCTAGTAGCACAAGAAAACACAAGAACACACATATAGAAGAATTAAATATAAATATAAGAATGATAAATATATTTGGAAAGTTTGGAATTCACAGTTGGGATTGATTGTTTATATATAACATAAAAAAGAACCAGTGAGCCAGGCACAGTGGCAACACTCCTGTAATCCCAGCGGTTTGGGAGGCTGAGGCAGGAGTATCACAAATTCAAAGCTAAATTCAGCAATTTAGCGAGACCCTAAGCAACTTAGTGAGACCCTGTCTCAAAATAAAATAAATAAAAAAGGGATGGAGATACAGCTCAGTGGTAAACTGCCCCTGGGTTAAATTCCCAGTACCCATCTCTAAAAAAAAAAAAAAAAAGAAAGAAAGAAAGAAAAGGAAGAACATGAAGACAGAGCAATGCATATAACCTAAATAGAATTACAGTGACAAAAGACTTAAATAAGGAGCAGAGGGATTTAGCTCAGTGAGAGTTGGCCTAGCAGGTGCAAGACCCTGGATTCCATCCTTAGCACTGCCAAAAAAACAAAAACAAAAAGCCCATTAAATAACAACTAGAGCTTCAATAACAAGTGGAACCATGCTGAGCACAGTGGCACATGCCTGTAATCCCAACAATTCAGGAGGCTGAGCCATAAGCAATTTAACAAGACCCTGTCTCAAACTTTACAAAAAGAATTTTTTTTTTTTTGGTACTGGCGATTGAACTCAGGGACTCAGGGGCACTCAACCACTGAGCCACATCTCCAGCCACATTGGGAGGTATATGTGCCCTTGGTGTACTATGCAACTTTTATGTAAATTAAAATATTTCAGGGTTGGGGATGTGGCTCAGTGGTAGAATGCTTGCCTGGCATGCATAAGGCCCTAAGTTCAATTCCTAGCACCACACAAAAATATATATCATAAAATATTTCAGCCAGGCATGGTGGTGCTTGCCTATAATCCCAGTGGCTCAGGAGACTGAGGCAGAAGTTCAAAGCCAGCCTGGAACAACTCAGTGAGAATCCTGTCTCTAAATACAAAAAAGGGCTGGGAATGTGGCTCAGTGGTTGAGTGCCCTTGGGTTCAATCTCCAGTACCAAAATATATATATACACACACACATACACATACATATATTTCAAAAGTCAACCTTTTTTTTTTTTTTTTTTTTTTTTTTGGTACCAGGGATTGAACTCAGGGGCGCTCAACCACTGGGCCACATCCCCAGCTCTCTTTTGTATTTTATTAGAGACAGCGTCTCACTGAGTTGCTAAGTGCCTCTCCATTGCTGAGGCTGACTTTGAACTCTCGATCCTCTTGCCTTAGCCTCCCAAGTGCTAGGATTACAGGTGTGCGCCACTGCGCCCAGCCAAAGTCAATCATTTAAATAAAATGTAATGTTGGATTTATAATGTGTATGGAAGTAAAATAAATGTCAAAAATTTCACAAAGAGCTGGGCGTGGTGGCACACGCCTGTAATCCCAGAACTTTGGAAGGCTGAGGCAAGAGGATCGCGAGTTCAAAGCCAGCCTCAGCAATGGAGAGGCACTTAGCAACTCAGTGAGACCCTGTCTCTAATAAAGTACAAAAAAGGGCTGGGAATGTGGCTCAGGAGTCGAGTGGCCCTGAGTTCAATCCCCGGTACCAAAACGAAAAAAAAAATTTTTTTCACAAAGAACAGAGTAGAGTATAAACAGAATGATACTACTTATAGGTTCTTACATTGTAAAAGAAAGAAATGACATAACATTAATTTGTGGCATTCTGTGATTTTATGCATGAATATTGTAACCCCTTTTTAGCCAATACCAGTGATATTGGTCGCAGTGTTGCACATATGTTATTCTAGCTACTTGGGAGGTTGAGGCATGAGGATGGTAAATTCAAGGCCAGCCTGGGCAACTTAACAAGACTGTCTCAAAATAAAAAAGGGCTGAAGGTGTAGCTAACTGGTAGAGTATCACTGAGTTAAATCCCCAGTACCACCAAAAAAAAAAAAAAAAAGAGAGAGAGAGAGAAAAAAAAAAGAAAGAATAAAACAGTAACACCACAGGCTTAGGCTGACCAGTTTGCTCACTTTTAGAATTCAACTATTATTTCCACCTTCCTGGGTTACAAGATTATACCACCTTAAGCTGCAAACTGAAGCCAAATTCCAACTTCCTACTGTGCTTATTAAATAGGATTATTTTCATTGTACACATCTAATGCCTGCCATCAAACGCCCTAATTCTTAACCCAATCCAAGCAAAAAACTGTTACCAACTAAGCACACTTGGGAGGAAAAAGGGAGAAGTGTCACATTTTTGGCTCACTGCTAAGGAAAAAGTTTCCTGCTTATACAAAAAAAAAAAAAAGTAATTTAAAATTTTTTTAGCATCTTTTTACATAACACTATTTGTATCAAAGTATATGCATACCATTCAAGTCTTCAAACATGCATTTAGGATAATGATATCCATCTTTTGTGTGTGTGTGTGTGTGTGTGGTACCGGGGATTGAACTCAGGGGCACTTGACCACTGGGTCACATCCCCAGCCCTTTTTTGTATTTTATTTAGAGATGTTCTCACTAAGTTGCTAAATTCCTTGCCCTTGCTGAGGCTGGCTTTGAACTTGCGATCCTCCTGCCTCAGCCTCCCAAAGTGCTGGGGTTACAGGCGTGCACCACCACGCCCGGCTTAATGATATCCATCTTATTCAACCACCTTTTCTTTTTTTTTTTCCCCTTTAAAAAAAAAAAAAAAACTCGGCTGGGGGTGTAGCTAGTGGTAGAGCATTTGCCTAGCATGCATGAGACCCTGGGTTCAATCCTCAGCACCAAAAACAGTATAACCAAACACCTATTGGTTCAACAGAAATATCCAGATGCATTCTCCCTACACTTACATTATCATTTGAAAAAAAGCTGTTTCTCTCAAATTGAGGGATAAGAAAGCCAAGCAGTAGAAAGTACACTGTCATGGATCCACCTTCACAACAATGATGTAGTGTCTATGCATAAGACACAGCCAGGCCCATTCCTCCACCACATTTGCCTAGACCCAAAATGCCCTACGAGCTTTCCTGACCACAAACAGTGAGCTGCAATTTATGGTCCACATGGAATGTAGTATGTCCTTATCTAGGGCAACAACCCAGACCTAGTCCTCCAAACCTGCACACGACATTCCCATCTACAAACTGACCTCAAGAGTTTGCCTCAAAACTTTCTAGGGCTGGGTGTGATGTGTACCCACCTCATTACTGGTGTGTAATCCCAGCTACTCAAGAGGCTGAGGCAGGAAGATCAAAAGTTCAAGACCAGCCTCAGCAACTTAGCAAGACCCTGTCTCAAAATAAAAATTTTTATAAAAAGGGAATGTAGGAGACATTGCTCAATAGTAAAGCACCCCTGGGTTCAATCCCTAGTACCAAAATCAACAACAATAAACAATAAAACCTGCTAGAGCTGTCAGAATGAAGTACCACAAACCCAGGACTTATTCTCATAGGCCTGAACACTGGAAGCTCAAGATCAAGCTGTAGGCAGAGGTGGTTTCCCTGAAGTCTCTCTTTGGCTTGCAGATGGAATCTTCTATGCCCTCACATGACTGTTCTTCTGAGTATGTATATGTATTTATCACCTCTTCTTAAAATTATAACAATCAGATTGGATCAGGGCCCATTCTTATGACCTCATTTAAATGTTAGCACCTCTTTAAAGACAAGCTCCCCTCTCCAAATACAGTTACCTACTGAGGTCCTGGAGGTTGAAGCTTAGTCCATAAAAGCAGAGAACAGGGATGAGGAGAAAGTGTACACAAAACAGACTATACATACATCCACCCTGTTTGTAGTTGGGCATGGGGACTTCATTTGTACTGTAAGTTTTCATAACAAAAAAGTTTTCCTTGCTGGGCATGGTGGTGCATACTTATAATCCCAGGGGCTCGGGAGACTGAGGTAGGACCATCACAAGTTCAAAGCCAGCCTCAGCAAGACCCTGTCTCTAAATAAAAATAAAAAAGGGGGGCTGGGGATGTGGCTCAGTGGTAGAGCGCTCGCCTAGCACGCGCGCGGCCCAGGTTCGATCCTCAGCACCACGTAAAAATACACGCATTGTGTACAACTAAAAGCAAATAAATAAATATAAAAAAATTCTTAAAAAAAATAAAATAAAAATAAAAAAGGGGATATGGCTCAGTGGTTAAGCATCCCTGGGTTCAATTCCTGGCACAAAAAAAGTTTTCCTGATCATTTGTATCAAAGTCTGCTTCTTCCATCTGTTCTTGGTTCAGCTTCCTGCCCTGAGGTGGCAGGCTTGTCCCATGCATCTTGGTTTCCCCAGTGTCTCTACCTGGCACCAACACTCATCTGATCGATAAAAGAGTGAATGAGTGGATGCCAGACACCTCCAGTGGCTACAAGTGCACATGGACCCAACACCAAAACTCCCCCAATCTTTGTACTTCCAAGGCTGTCTCCACCCCTTCTTTGCTGCTGAACTTCATTCCCTGGTTCCCACCTGGAACTGGCTGATGCTTATTCCATGTCTTTCCTAAAACACTGTAGCATCTGCTTTCTCATGGTCTCTAATTTTAGGACTAAGTAGCTAGCCTTCCAAAGTGCAATGTTACTAACCTTCTCACCATACTAAGTGTGCCATAGGCACTCAGGTAAATTAAGATGACAGAAATGCTGACAGATTTATGAGATTTAATAGTGGTTGTTTAATTATACTGTCAAGTGACAAGGAAGGGACACTGCTGACAAAAATGCAGTTAACATAAACTGGGTGCAGTGGCGCACGCCTGTTAATCCCAGAGCCTCAGGAGGCTGAGGCAGGAGGATTTGGGGTTCAAAGCCAGCCTCAGCAATGGCCAAGCACTAAGCAACTCTGTGAGACCCTGTCTCTAAATAAAATACAAAATAGGGTTGGGGAATGTGGCTCAGGAGGATCTCAAATCCAAAGCCAGCCTCAGCAATGGTCAGGTGCTAAGCAACTCAGTGAGACCCTGTCTCTAAATAAAATACAAAATAGGGCTGGGGGTATGACTCAGTGGTTATGCACCCCTGGGTTCAATTCCTGGTACCAAACAAAACAACAAAAAGAAGGTCCTCACCAAATACCAACCCCATGCTCTTGGACCTACCTCCCAGACTTCAGAACTGTAAGAAATCTGTTCTTTATGAAATTACCCAGTATCAATATTGTTACAGAAACCCAAAACAGACTACGACAAAGGATGTAGCTATCCCCTCTCCTTTTTAAATTCTGGTTTAAGTGAAGCAAATTCAAAAAATAATTATTATCTCACTTATAAAAACCTCAATATGTCTGTCAAATCAGAACTTAATAAAAACTTTGCTTGGGCAAAGGGAGGCAGGGAGGGGAGGGAGTATGGGGGAAGGAAAAATGGTGGAATGAGATGGACATCATTACCCTAGGTACATGTATGACTGCATATATGATGTGACAATACATCGTGTACAGAGAAGTGAAAAATTGTGCTGCATTTGTGTACAATGAATCAAAATGCATTCTGCTGTCATATATACCAAATTAAAATTAATTATATAATAAAAAATACAAAAATCACACCCAAACAAATGAGCAATAATCCCTTATCATCACTTACTAGACCAGCAATAGGATTAAGGCCAACTGGCAATTTTGAGGGGGCTGTGAGCCTCATCTGAATTGAATATAAAAACACACACACATCCCAACTCAAGTATACACCTAAGTTTTTTGCAAAAAAGGAATCACATGTTGAAAGTATAATACCACAATGCAGATTTGACTTCACTGTATAAATAAGGGCCTTATCCTCCAAACCCCATTATTGCGAATTTCGGTATTAAAAGTACCAGTCACTCTGCAGACAGCAGAACAGGAGAGTAGCTTCCAAGTGGTCACTTCTACTTCAGGGCCCCTACAACTTTAGCAGTCAATGGGCTTCTCTGCCAATCCACTCATTCTTCCATATGCAGCCAAAACTGATCCAACTCCCCACAAGTTCCTCCAGGTCTCCACTCTTGTACATCCTCATCACTCAGGGGCTTCATAGGACGCAACAGGGATCAACAAATGTTTATTGAATGAACTGTAACTGGCTGGAGGTATACGGTCACCATGACCACATGTGCAGGAATAGCTTGAGGAAAGGCAGGGCTATACCTGGGGCCACTTCCATGAAATCCACTTGGTCCATCAGTTCTCTGGACGCTCACTGATTCCTGTGTCCCAAGAAGAATGAGCATGGTAGAGCAAGCCTCTATCACTGCTTGACAAGACATCAAGACAAGTATCTGAGACCTGGAAAAAGCCCGCCAATCCACATTTTTAAAGGTTTATATCCGCATTTTTTTTTTTTTTAAGGAACTAACTTTAAAAAAAAAAGAATTTAAAGCATCTAAACATTAAGTAAAACTCAATAAATTTAAATTATGAAAAAAAGTTTAAAACAGGTTTTATTTCTGATTTAAGCTCTTAAGTTCATAAGTTGTAGTGACCTCACATTGAATGAAGCAGTAGAAAAGGAAGGTTCTGCCAGCGTGAGATCAGTAGAGAACATCTGGTAAACTGTGTTAAGTCAAGGCCTAGACAGGAATCAATGCCCCAAACCTCAATGTCTCACCTGCCTACAAAAAGTGGCAGAAAGAGAAAACATACAACTCCTGACTTGGGCAATATTTACAACTGATTTTCCCCTCTAATAGAGACAATAAAATTAATCACTAACCCTGTCTATGCCTAAGGTTTTCCAACTATAAAATTCTTGATAGTTTTCCATTTCCATTCCAAAAGTTCAGGAATATCTCACTGCTTTTGTCTCTCTCAATACTGCTGAAGGTTTAATGTTTCCACCCAAACTAGTAGAAGGCTCCAAAGGAAAGTGAACCAATTCCACCCTTGCCCGTCACAGACAGGTAGGTAGGCCAAGTGCCCCTGTAAGTGGTGCACATTAAAGAGGTAAGCGACAAGTCAGGTCCCCCAGCACGTTCTACTGCTGTCATTCCACAGAATAGCTGGTTCAGTTCTAGCAAAGAGCAACATCCACACTGGACATCCTGGTATCTACCTAGGCAGTCACTGGGTTAACACCTCTCTTTTCTGGCTAAATCCTTTTATGATGCTCAGCTTTCTGCTTTTTTGTAGTCTAAAAGTTGCGGGCCAAATCGCTGTTTTAGGGTATTTTCCAACCTTAAACAATTTGTGCAGATAACTATAATTGATATAATTGAAATTAGACACACATGTCCCTAACATAAAACAATGAGAAAGCGAAGCAGCAGCACCACAGGGCTCCCTGAAGGCCACTGCCTATATCCATTTCAAATAAAGAGTTTTTAAAAATGGGGCACCTCTAAAAACAAAGTGATGAGTACGGTCAATTAAAGGACACTGCAGAATGCCAGGTAGTAACATAGGACATCAGGATCTGTTTTAAACTTGTCCATAAAAGTGAACTCACACGTTTATCAAAATGAAAATGATAGGCAAGACATGAAGATTATAAGGCATTTATTTGAAAAGGATACATTTTATTAAAACCATTTTCCACTTTAATGGTGGTTTATCCCACATCGTTTTTCCAATCTCCTTAAAATGTTCTTTATCAACTACTCAAGCCTGTAATTAAAGCCACATTTTTAAACTACATAAACTAAAGAGCCTCTTGAACTATGTCCTAAATCTCACGCCAAATATAACGTCACTAAAATCACTCAATGATATTAGGTACAAGAGACATTCAGCTGGCAATTGGGCCCTGAACAGAATCCCATCTTTGCTTTTACTGGACATCCAAAAACGAAGTCAAGTGGGCAGTAAAAGTCTCCACGTTAACCGCACAGCCCACTGGCCCGAGTTCCAGCCCTGGACACTTCTGTCCCCTCTCTGGGCCCACTTCCTTTGCGGCCCCATCCCCTACGCGGGGGAAAGGCCCACCCTGAGGCCGTCTGGCCGGGGTTGGGGCGAGCCACAAACGGGACCCCGGGAAAGATGCCGCGTTTACTGCTCGCGAAAGCTGGCCCACCTGATCACTGTCCGGGGTTCGAAAGTCCTGTCCTACCCTGCCCTGCCCAGCCCCTCTCGCCGGCACTCCACGCCGGCTGCTCCCGCCCAGCCCCGAGGGACCCCCACCCTCCTCGGCCCCAGGGACCCGAGCCGCGCCCACCGACCCCCGCGGCGGACGCGCTGGTGAACGCTCACCTTCTTGCCTTTCTTGCCCTCCTCCTCCATCTCGCCGCCTGCGGCCCCCGCGGCCCGCCCCGGGAGCCCCGCCACCAGCGGCCGCTACATGCTCGCCCCGGGACCGCCACCCCCGCGCTCCCGGCGCCGCCCGCCAGCCCGCAGTCTCCGCCCCGGCCGCGCCCCGCACCCGCACTTCCGGGCCGAGGGAACCCGGCCCGCCCACAAGGGCCCCGCCCCCAAAGAGGTTCCGCCCACAGATGCCCCGCACCCTCACTTCCGGGCCCGAGGAAGCTGGCAGGCTCTGCTATCACATCCCGTCGCTTCAGGGAGGAAGCAGTGCCCGAGCCCCTGCTATTCTCGAAGGCCCCGCCCATTGTCTGCAGGCGGCCGAGAACACCCCACTGAAGGGCCAGGACCGCGCCCACCCCCCCCCCCCCCGCGTCCCTTCCAGGGCCGTTGGAACGCGCCTGCCCAGTCTCCAGTACGCTCCGCCCCGCGCTTGCCCCGCGCCCTCACGTCCGCGGGAGCGCGCAGGGAGTGGTTCCAATTTTCAATCCTGCCGCCATCTTTAGGGTGGCCAACTTCCCAGCGTTCCTCGCGTTCAAGGGAGGGGGTGGGGCTGACAGGAAGGGAGGGGCGGGGGCGGGCGGGTTGTCCCGCGGAGAGTCTGGGTGTGGTGTTATTTCCTTTTTCTCCCTCCTCTAGCCTTTATTCTCTGGGCTTAGAGGCAGGCCTTTACTAAAGTTTTCTCTGTTTTTAATGCCTACCTTAGACAAACACATCAGGAAACAACAACAAGGACTCCAAGGCTTACCAGAATAAAACCAGAGAGCCGGGTGCGGTGTTGCACGCCTGTAATCCGGCGACGTGAGAGGTTAAGGCAGAAAAATCTCAAGTTTAAGGCCAGCTTCAGCAATTTAGTGAGATTCTCAGCAATTTAGTGAGACCCTGTCTCAAAAAATAAAAGGACTGGCGATGTGACTCGGTGGTAAAGTACCCCTGGGTTCAATCCCCAGTACTACCAAAGAAAGAAGAAAACCAAAGAACCTTAGCAGTTATCTAATTGCCACTTTTCACAGAAGTAATTCAAGTAATTTGGTGATTTGCCCAAAAGCACACTGCAAAGTCAGCAGGACCTTTCCTTTACCATTAAACCAAGCTCCACTAAGTACCTTATAGTACAGCTGAAGGTAAACTGATAACAAAGGAAACCAATATTAAAGTATTGCATTCTGTGCCGGTTGTGAATATGCTGTCTGGGGTCTACGTTCACTTCTCATTTCCTGCCCAGACAACGTGAAACTGGCTCTTTAAGCATTGTTCCTTTGCCAGAGGCAAGATTAAGCAATGTCAGAAGAAGGAACTTTACTGTCTATTGAGTACTGTTGGCAGTGCCTACAGGATGAGAAATATCCCAGCACCAGGGTTCCACACTGAGAGCCTCTTCCTACAGTTTCAGGTTCTCCGCAGCTCGTCACCTTCCCAGAGCCAGGCTTTTGCAGTGCCAGGATGCCAGCGACAGCAAGAAGTTTCCTCTGGCATTTCCCTTGACAAGTTTTATATCCAAGTACTTCAACGAGACACCTGCCAGTGAACAGCCTCTCCTGGCATCCTAGAGGGTGGATTTGGAGCAAATTCTGCTAGTACTTCCTTGCCATTTGGTAAGCTGTAGCTATTCCCTGTCCAACAAGATCAAGGTCTTCATCATGGGGTAGGGTTTTCCTTGGGAGCTTTGTCTCCGCCCTCACGATGGCCGATGTGCCTTATATCTACTATTCTCATGGTCTTTAATCCCTAGTTATCCTAATCGGATTTTCTGTTTTTTTTGTTTTTTGTTTGTTTGTTTGTTTGTTTTTGGTACTAGGGATTGAACCCAGATGTACTTTACCATTAAACAACAACCCCTGCCCTTAAAAAAATTTTTTTTTTTAATTTTGAGACAGGGTTTTGATAAATTGCCCAGGCTGTTCTTCAGTTTGTCATCCTCCTGCCTCAGCCTCCTGAGTTGCTAGGACTCCCCAGCCCCAATCCTTTCATATTTAATTCTTTATATATTAAGCCCTTCTTGTATTGTTAGATTTTGTTTGTTTGTGATACTGTAGATAGAACCTGTTAGAAAATGCTGAACAAAGTTAACTTAGCCGGGAACACCGTGTTAGTGAAATAAAAAGGTTTATTGGGGTGCCACATGGAGAAGGGTAGGAAAGGGAAGGGAAGGGGGGTAAGGAAGGGAGAACAGGAAGGAAGAAGAAGGGAGGAAGGAAGGACCAGTTTTCAGTCTGGAGCCGGCTTAAATAGCAGACTGGTGGTCCGGGAGACCCCTGGGGCGAGTGTCTCCATAGGCTGCTGGAGGTCAGGAGGCAGTGGCGAGGGCACCTGCTGGCCAGGCTGAGGTCCCTGGGAAATGTAGTCTTTTCACAAAGTACCTGTGGAGGTGTGGCCTTCTACCTCCCTGCCTGGAATCCAACAGAACCCAAGGTTTTTGTACGCTAAGCAAGTGCTCTACCACTAAGCCCTAGCCCTAGCCATACCCGCAGCGCTCCTGTATTGTGTTTCTGTCTCCTGATTGGACGCTATTTGATATTGAAATCAAAGAAATAGTTGATCTCTGGCATTCTCCAAAGGCAGGTACTCCAGTCCTTTTGTCAGAAAAAGGAGAGGTGTGGGAAATATCCTTTCAATTGGCCTTCTGCAATAATCCAGTGTCTCACATTCACAGACAAAAATGAGGCAGTGCATTTGGTTGTCATTATTCTCCCACCATTCAAGAACAGATGTCTGGGGATGGGAAGGACAGTAGAGGGGATGGGAAGGATGGTAGGAAGTAGCAGACATTATTACTACTCTATATACATGTATGTGTATGGCCAGAGGAATGAAAAGTTGTGCTCCATTTGTGTATTATAGGTCAAAATGCATTCTACTGTAAAATAATAAATAAATAAATAAATAAAACAGATACCTGCCACTGTGGTGGTTTACGCCCATAATCCTGGCAACTTGGGAAGCTGAGGCAAAAGGATCATAAATTCAGGGCCAGCCTCAGCAGTTTAGTGAAACCCTAAACAACTTAGAGAGACCCTATCTCAAAATTAAAGAATAAAAAGGGCTTGGTGTGGCTCAGTGATTAAGCACCCCTGAGTTCAATCCCTAATACGAAACAAACACACAAACAGATGCCTGAGCCAGGCATAGTGGTAGATGCCTATAATCCCAGCAGTGTGAGAAGCTGAGGAGGATGGCAAGTTTGAGGCCAGTATCGGCAATTTAGCAGGCCCTAAGCAATTCAGGTACCAAAAAAAGAGAGAGAAAGAGATTTTATATCTTCCACAATCTTTCATTAATGTATATCACTTTGTAATGCAGAAAAATAGCACTACCACAGACTCTTAGCCTGATCCTGGAAGTACTGACTTTCTCAGGCTCTCCTACCCCTTAGAATGACTCTGCCTCATGTCTTCATACACAAGACCATGCTTCAAGAAAAAAAATCCATCTGCTATTCTTCAGATGGCGATAACTGAAAAAATAAATGAAGACAACCAAATAAGAAAAGCAGAGGCTGTTTTTGCAGAGCATACTATAACAAAGGGAGTCAACCACCATTACTGCATGAGCAGAGTCAAGGTCAGGCAGAGTGAGAAAATCTTACAGTGAAAAAACAGAAACCTAGCCGGGCGCGGTAGCGCATGCCTGTAATCTCAGCACTTGGGAAGCTGAGGCAGGAGAATTGGAGTTCAAAGTCAGCCTCAGCAATGGCGAGGCACTTAGCAACTCAGTGAGACCCTGTCTCTAATAAATACAAAAAAGGGCTGGGGATGTGGCCCAGTGGTCAAGTGCCCCTGGGTTCAATCCCCAGTACCAAAAAAAAGAAAAAACAGAAACCTCAGGAATGTCCTGGTTAGAGGCTGTCAACCTGGAGAAGGGAGGCATCCCAAGTGTTTGTTAGGGGAGCATATTTGTCTTCCTCTGGTTGGTCTTAAATTGGAAGCCAAGACACAAATTATGGAAGCTGCCAATTATTAATCAAGTCCTGGCTAGTTGGGATTGTTACAGTAAGTTATTGTTTGACTTCCTGGATTATCACTAGAGATAGCACCTCACTTCCTGCAAGTCCAACTTAACAGCAGGCTAGCTTCCTGGGCTAGTTACTATAGATGAGGAGTTGTTTCCTGTGCAAGTAGCTGCAGGTGTGGATCAGAATCCAAGGTGTATAAATGGTATAATTGAGACATTAGTGTCTTTCAGAAAAGACAACAGTGGTACCAGCTGCAATAATAACTATTTTTCTTGAGGCTCCACTGTAAAATGTCCTTTTGAGTGAACACCGTTTTCTTACCACTAACTTCCCTAGCCTGCTTTGTGGCTCTCACCTCTTTTTTTTTTTTTTAATATGGAACGCTTCATGAATTTGCATGTCATCCTTGCGCAGGGGCCATGCTAATCTTCTCTGTATCCTTCCAATTTTAGTATATGTGCTGCTGAAGCAAGCACTGGCTCTCACCTCTTGAACAAAAATGAGAGAAACCTGGAAATGTAGCTCAGTGGTAGAGTGCTTGCCTGGCATGTATTAGGCCCCCAAGTTCAATCCCCAGCATAGCAAAAAATAAATAATTAAGATACCAAATTACTAAACTGCCCATACTCCATAGAAACAACATTTTAGAGCTGATTCTTACTTTCTCTCTTTTCCTCAGAATGATTCAGGACCAGACCAAACCTTACAAAACTCCCCCTCCTATTCCTCCATAATGAGAGACAGTCTGTCTTTCTGTGGGGTGCTCTCCCTGGTTGTAGCAGGTTAATAGAAACAACTTTGTTGGAGTCCTGCTAAATTTGATTATTAGATTTTGCCACCCAGCTCAAGCAGTATCCCCTTTTCCACTAAATCTTTGGATACTATTTTTATCTCATCCAACTCTCAGAACATTTTTTTTTTTTTTTTTTGCAGTACTGGGGATTGAACCCAGGAGTATTATACCACTGAACTACACTCCCAGCCTTCAGCTTCCCTAGTTGCTGAGATTAGAGATGTGCACCACCATACCCAGCTAAATGAATCTTTTCAATATTCCAAAGGGACATTCAGTTTTTCAGTGTCCTGTTCCACATCTCCTGGAGAGACACCTAGAAGTCTCCAGTCTCCACCTTAAACCCAGGCTGGACACAGTGATGCACGCCTATAATCCCAGAGCCTCAGGAGTCTGCAGCAGGAGGATCTCGGGTTCAAAGCCAGCCTCAGCAATGGGCAGGCACTAAACAACTCAGTGAGACCCTGTCTCTAAATAAAAGACAAAACAGGGCTGGGGATGTGGCTCACTGGTAGAGTGCCCGAGTTCAATCCCCAGTACCCACCCCCCAAAAAAATCTTAAGCCTACTGTAGAGGTGCACACCTATAGTTCCACCTACTCAGATTTTTTATTTATTTATTTTTTTAACTAGGGATTGTGTTGCCGCCGGAAAGGGATTGCAGCCTGGAATGGCAGCGCCGCGGGAAGGAGTCCGGAGACAGGATGGAGACGAAAATATTCTTTAATCTTACAAGAAACTACAATATATCTATACAATAGCGATAACCCTGTCTTTTCTCTCTCTGGTCTCTTCCCATGCGCCCGAGCAGCAATGGCGCTAGCTCGATCTGCTGAGTCACCATTCAAATCTCTCGAGATCCTCGACCAAGTCCCATGAGACTACGGAAGGCGGAAATGCCCAAAAATGTCTATGGCCCAATAGTCAACCGCAATCTTAGCTATCTCCCCAAACAGGGCTCCTGCAGGATTGACCCAGGGTCACTTAACCACTGAGCCATATCCCAAGTTGTTTTTATTTTGAGACAGGGTCTCACTAAATTTCTTAGGACCTCGCTTAACTGCTGTGGCTGGCTTTGAACTTGCAATCCTCCTGCTTCTGGCTCCAAGACACTGGGATAACAGGCATGCACCACAGTGCCCAGCTAGTCCTACCTACTCAGGAGGCTGATTTGGAAGGATGGATTGAGCCTAGGAGTTCAACACTAGCCTGGGCAAAATAGTGAGAATTCATCAAAATCTTGATTTAAGGCAGGAATGGAGACATATGCCCATAATCCCAGCTACTTGGGAGGCTGAGGCAGAAGATCTCAAATTCCAAGGCCAGCTTCAGCAATTTAGCAACACTCTGTCTCTAAATAAAAAATAAAAATGGCTGAGGAACTCAGTGGTCAAGTGCCACTGGGTTCAATCCCAAGTATTGGGGGGGAAAATGTCTCCTTTCAACCCGGAAAACCTATTCACAAAGGTAGAAAAGGATTTTGTGATTGAATAAACATTAAACCATAATGTGCCTGGTACAAAACAAAACTGTAATGTGCATCACAAGCAACTTGCTAAAGGATCACAAGATGGAAACTCACTCTTTGATACAACCCATCACGTTTGATAGCTTTTTGTGTGTGTGTGTGTGGTGCTAGGGATTGAACCCAGGGCCTTGTGCATGTGAGGCAAGCACTCAACCAACTGAGTTATGTCCCCAGCCCTAGTACCTGCTTTTTTTAAATGCACTGACTTTTCACTTGGGCCTAAACTTTTCACTTGATGTCTACAAGCAAGACAAAGCTTCGTTTTGTATCTGACTCTTTTATTACCTTAAACTTTGGGGCAGGGCCTTGTTTTGTTCTGCACATGGGCATGTTAATCGCTCAAGGAGTGTAATACAAGGCTTATTAAGGCTTAGTAACCCTAAATTTATATTATATATATCATCCTAAAGACCAAGATAAGAGTGATGAAGGTATTTTCAAGATTTGCAGGGACATTCAGTTTTTCAGTGTCCTGTTCCACAATTCCTGGAGAGACACCTAGAAGTCTCCAGTCATTGCCCTAAACCTGCAGTCAGCTTGCATTCTAGGAACAGCAGGGCATGGTACACAGATCACCTCATGATGAGATCATAACCCCTGCAACCCCATCCCAAGCAGGAGCAATCATCTCATGGGAACCAGATGGCCCCTTCAAGTTTATCATTCTCAATTACCCACTGTATTCACTGGGCATCTGCAGGCCCAGGGGAAGTCAGTGCTTTCTTTTTTTAACCAAAGCACCCTCTCTAAGTTCCTGTTATAATTTGGGGCGTGGAGTACACTACTGCTGAGCTACATCCCTAACCCTTTTTATTTTTTTTTCAAGACAAGGTCTTGCTACATTGCTGAGACTGGTCTCAAGATGCTAGTATTACAGGTGTGCACCACCATGCCTGGTTGGGAGGAGACTTGTTTTAAATTATATTCCATCACACAAGCAGAGGAAAGCACCCTGGAAGCTTCTGAGACTGGAAGGATGTGATTTGTTGGAGATATAGCTAAGCATTACAGGACTGTAGAGTTCTGAAGGGGTTAAATGAGGAGAGAAAAAGACTACATAAGTATTGGATATCAGGCTCCAAAAGTAAGAACTTGGTTCTGCAAGTAAAAGCAGAGTAGTACAACTCACGTTTTATATGTGGCACCTAGTAAATACACGCAATCATTTTACAGTATACAAATCCCTTTTCTCATAATGTCAAAATCCTAAGAGACAGAGCAGGCTTGTTAATTCCAGATTACTAACGGTATGGTGGAACACACCTATAGTCCCTGCTACTCAGGAGGTTGAGGTAGGAAGTGGTTCGAGGCCAGACTGGATAGAACAGTGAGGCTTGTCTCAAAGGGAGGGGTGGGGAGAAATTCTAGATTACTGACATGAAAACTAACACTCACCCAAAGAAGTTAAGTGCTTTGTTTAAGATATCCTAGGATCACCAGGTCTTGGTGTAGCTTGTCCTAGCTCAGGGCTTTCTGCTATGAGATGAAGGAAGAGAACCAGGAAGGTAAATAACTATAGAGTGCCAGAGTACATTTGTGATCCTAAAATTGGGCTGTCTTGATCAACTGAGCTTTCAAATAAAATGACAACCAAAAAATTCACTAGAGAACGGAATATGCTTGTTTTATTACCCAACTAATAAGAAACAGTGCCAACTTCACAGAAGAAGAAATACAAATGGTCAACACATATGAGAAAAAATATTCAACATCTCCAGCAATTAGAGAAAGGCAAATTAAAACCACACTGAGATTCTATCTTACTCCAGTTAGAATGGCAATTATCAAGAATATAAGGAACAGGGCTGGAGTTGTAGCTCAGTGGTAGAGCACTTGCCTAGCATGCATGAGGCACTGGCTTCGATTCTCAGCACCGCATATAAACAAATTAATTAATTAATTAATAGAGTTCCATTGACAACTAAAAAAAAAAAAAAGAATATAAAGGAAGCCTGGCGCCATGGCACACACCTATAATCCCAGCACTTGGGAGGCTGAGGCAGGAGGATCGTGAGTTCAAAGCCAGCCTCAGCAGTGGTGAGGCACTTAGCAACTCAGTGAGACCCTGTCTCTAATAAAATACAAAAAAGGGCTGGGGATGTTGTCCAATGGTTGAGTGCCCCTGAGTCCAATCCCCGTCACCAAAAAAAAAAAAAAAAAAAAAAGAACAAAAATAAAATATTTGTTGGATACATTAAGAAAAAAAAGAAGGAAAAGAAACAGTGCCAAAACATAAAGCTCACATAATCAAAGGTCAGTTGCAGTATTGCAGTTCAGTTTTCTATTTCACTGTGCTGGGGTTGGAAACTAGGGCCTCACATGTTAGGTATTCATCCTCTGAGCTATATCCGCAGTCCCTTTGACTGTAGTCATACTGAGAAACTACATGAACTTGCTTCCTGTCTACATCAGCAGTATTTTAACTACTTATTGGAACACTGAGAAAAACTTCCTCCAAAATCACATCTCAAATGAGCTATTCCATTGTTCTTCTAAGCCAAGTGGCAGGTGTAGGGGAGGAAAAATAATTTTATCTATGTCCTTCTAAATTTCCATTAAAGCAAAATCAATGAGAGAAAAACAAACATGTATCATCATGTCGACTTCATAGGTACATGAGAAATATCCCCTAAAACTGGTTAGTCTCTGAAAGGTGGCTTAAAATTCAGGCTTAAAAACCATCTACAGGACTGGGGCTGTAGCTCAGCTGTAGAGTGCTTGCCGAGCATGTGCGCAGCCCGGGTTCAATCCTCAGCACCACATAAAAATAAAGGCATTGTGTACAACTAAAACAAATAAATAAATATTTAAAAAAAAATTTACAGCTAAAAACAAACTAGAGTATGTGCGGGGGTGGGGGGAGTCAGTTATGGGAAGGTAACCAGGAAAAACACAGTAAAAGAGAATACCAGGTGTGGTGGTAGATGCCTGTAATCCTAGCGACTCGAGAGGCTGAGGCAGGAGGATCACAAGTTCAAGGCCAGCCTCAGGAAATAGCAAGGCCCTAAGCAACTTGGTGAGACTCTGTCTCAAAATAAATAAAAAGGGCTGGGAACCCTGGCTCAGTGGTAAAGTGCCCCTGGGTTCAATTCCCAGTACCACAAAAAAAGAGAGACAAAGACACACACATATACACACACAGAGACACACAGAGAGAGAGAGAGGGTGGGGGGGGACTAAAATTTGTTACACAGAATTAGTGGGCATTTTTTTTTTTTTTTTTTTTTTTTTGGTACTGAGCACTGAAGCCAGATGTGCTTTATCACTGAGCTACATAACCAGACCTTTTTATTTTTAAGACAGGGCCTTGCTAAATTGCTGAGGTTGGCCTCAAAATTGCACTTCTCTTGCCCTAGCCTCCCAAAAGGAATTATAGGCATTCACCACTATACCTGTTACACAGATTTAAAATCTGTCCCTGCTCCATTAATAACAACCTCTAGTGACTTAGTCATTCTTCTCTTCCTGGTGCAGAGTGGAAGACACCCTTTCAAATGGAGATTTATAAATGTAAATTTCCCTTCCAAAAGAGTACTTTATGCTGTTTTCATAGCTTATGCTGTTTCTTAAAATAATCCTTACATCAATGAGGCATATTTTGGGATGGCATATTCTGGTATCCTACAGATGGATGCCTGAAAAGAAAATTAGTAACTTGGCTCTGGATACAAACAGTTATAGCCAAAAAGATGTTATGAGGCTTGCAAGGTTACTTCCATTCCGGGGGCCACACAGGATGGCTGCACTTCTGAGGGTCTTGGTGATCCAGTAGAGGGTTTGGTCCTTCACAATTTTAAGGCCCAGAAACTAGATATTATAAATTAATTGAGACTTCACTCTAATTAACATAACATGGACTGAGGATGTGGCTCAGTGGTAGAGCATCTACCTGATATACATGAGGCCCTGGGATCAATTCCAGCACTGCAAAAAAAAAAAAAAAAAAAAGGAGGGGTTTACATATCTTCATCCTCTTCAAGACTAAGGATACCAAGGTAAGAATATTGAAGGTCTTTTCAAGAGTTGCTGAGACAGTTAGGATTTATTTTGGTTTTTCATTTTATAGTATTGTGGATTGAACCCAGGGGCAATCTATCACTGGGCCACATCCCCAGCCCTTTTTATTATTTATTTGTTTATGTTACTGGGGATTGAAGCCAGGTGCTCTCTACCAGAAAGCTACATCCCCAGCCCTTTTTATTGAGACAGGGTCTTCCTAAGTTGCAGAGGCTGGCCTCAAACTTGAAAGCCTCCCTAGTCAATAGAATTATAGCCTTATGCCATTTGCTGGCTGACGGTGAGTTTTCACAATGTCCTGTTCCATACCTCTTGGAGTACCACCTAGAAGTCTTCAGTCATTGTCCTAAACCTACAGTCACCTTGAATTCCAGGAAAGACAAAGCTAGGCAGACAGGTCACCCCATGGTGAGATCATCTCCTGGCCCCACAAGCAGAAGCAATCATTTCATGGGAACTGAATTGCTCCATCAAGGAGTAAGGACTACTCTGAAGCCTCCTAGCTGAAGCAATCCTCAGATAATGATCAACCAGACCAATGGCCTGACCAAGGTAACCTCCTCTGCTAGTTATGCCACTGCCCCAGCCACACAGGACCCCAACTCCTGCCTTTGTTCCTCTTTTCTATAAAACCTCAAAGTTTCTGTCTCTTCAAGACAGCTCTTTGGCTGTACCCCTATATCTGTTCTTCACAGCGTGGCCATGATGATTAAAACTCCTTTCTTGCCCTTCATCATTGCTGGTCTCTTTGATTAGCATAATGAGAAAGGTGACATTGCCTGGTCTGTTGGGAAATACCCGCCCCTGCCACCTGCCAGCCATGGGCCTTTACCCAATAGCTCCAGAACACCTTGAAGAGATGGCTACCAGAAAATATTCCTTGAGAGTAGCCATAAGGTTATTTAGCCATTAAAAAGACCTGCATAAACCTGAAAAGGAGAGAGAATGAATCCTGAAAGGGGAGATGCGATGGGAATTTTCCTTCCCTTATTTTCCCATATGGGACATTGGGGAAATTAAATCACTAGGTATAATTCGTATTTGCCTTTTCATCTGCATCTCCCACGAGTTGATCCACAGGCAGGTTCCTGTCCATTCCCAAGTCCCTGCGTTCAAGTCCCCCTCTTCCCCGGTCACCCGACTGCGCGGCCCCCCGGGGAAGGCCCACCACTGGGACTCAGTCTGCCAGGGGTCTGTCCGGCCCATCCCTTTGGCTACAGGTCCCTCCGCAGACGACGCAGCTCCAGTCTCCTGCCACTAACGGGTCATGCACAGCAGCGGAGACGCCACAACGTGGAAACGCAGAGGTCTCAACTAGCTTGAGCTCTTCCAACCTCTGATCCAGCCTCACGCTCTGCCAGAGCCCAAGGCCTCGCCCACATCCCGCTGACGCATCTACTCGGGAATCACGTGGCGCACGCGCACAGCGTCTGGGGCTACGTAAGGACGTCAAGGCGCGCGGTGGCGTACACGCCAGTATTTGTGGCTGGTGGTGCGGTTTAACGGCCTTTGCGTGCTCTTCCTGGGTCCTTTCAGTATCCCCCGCCATCGAAGACTCCAGGAAGCTTGCGCTGTTTAATGAGACCGGGTTAAGAGTCGTGGGGTCGGTGTTCAGCTGTAGGAGGCCAGGCCCTCTCCACAAGTGCTACTCCCTCGCGAGGGCACAGGAGGAGCCTGTGCTGCGGGGCGACTTGTGCTTTTCTTCTCAGAAGAGAAACGGGGCTTCTTCTGTACGACCTAGAGGGCACCGCTAAGCGGGATGGAACCTGTGACCTCTAGGGACCCCACTAGGGATGGGGCCTATGACTTGAAGCCCACCCCTGGGTTGGGACCTGTGACCTCGTGGGAGACTCGCTTCAAAAGGTGCTGTAGAGAGGGTTCAGGCATTTGGGGATTACAGCTGTATGGTGGCCTAAAGGTGCAAACTGAAACTGCATTTGTCCATATCTAGGCGGGAGTCGTGATCATTTGAACGATCCCACGAAGTGGGAGCTTACAGTCAACAGCAGCTCTTCAGGAAGATGTCCTGGTAAGTCATGTTGTGAATACCCCAGCTTGGCCAAGGCCCACATTTCTCTGAGTAATAAAGTGTTCCTGAGGTGTCTTGGGCTATAGCCTACCTCAGAAATGCCTTATATTTTATATATATATATGTGTATATATGCTTTCACATATTCTATTAAATATGTGTTGAGATGAATAAAGGGTGAAAAAAGCCTGTTTTTCTAGAATTAGGTGATAATATGGGTTATTTCTGTGGTCATGAATTTTAACAAGCACTACCCTAGATAGAGAATAATGTAAAAACTCCTGTCTGGTGTATTAACATTACATTTTTCAAGGTTCATTACCATTTCCAAGGTGCATTAATTCCTCAGCCATAAAAGAACATTCACTAGAGTTATCTGTAGCCATAGACTTTTGGAGCCAAGCTCAGTGTACCTAATTCAACTCCATAGTCTGTTCCCTACCTTTGAAAGGGATTTTGGTGCTCAGGAGAGTGTACTGATGGACACCTGGGGAGTGGAGGATATGGATGGGTGAATGTGGGTAGCAAGCCTCCAGCGTGCTTGGGTCTGCAGTGACCCTGTTGCATTCCTACAGTGCTTGCCAGAACAGTTTTGAAATGGTTTGAGGCCTTGCCCTGCCCTATCCAGAGCAAGGTTATAGAAATTTCAGACAATTGACTTTGCCTTTCCAGATATGGTATGCTATGCTGAGCATTGTATAGATCTTCATAGTCTAATTTGGCAGCCACTTGACACATACACATACAGTTAAAGTAAATAAGATGTAAAATTCACTTTCTAATTCAGATTATTATGGCAAGTGATTAGAGAACATTTTTGTCCTTATGGGAGTTTTGGAGAGGGTGGCAAAAGGTAAGGAATTCATTTAGTATTTAAAGTTGAAAATGCAAGTTCAGGGGTGATAAAGGTAGGAGTTAAACCAGAATAGCAAAGAGTAACAGAAGAATCCCACATTGAGAGGCTAGTGGCAAAGGATATTTATAGTTAGAAGGCAAAGCCAGGAAAACCAAGGGTTCAGTTCTGCAGAGGAACTGAGTGCCAAGGAGTTGTTGGAGGGTTAAATGAGTGTGTATCAATCCTAAAGGAAGGCCTCATGGAAAATGAGAGTACTGGTGTTGGTTGGCCACCTGTTTGGTGTCAAGTCTCTTAACTTTTCACCTAATTTAAATCTTTGAAGCATCACCATGAGGTAGTTTTAGATCCAGTGCAAATCAGGAGCCTCAGATTAGAAATATATGTGTTCAGAGTCTCACACTAGAAACTGGCAGGTTGGGATTCGGTACCAGGCCCACAGCCTTCACTTTTCCAGGATGCCAGACACCGAGGGTGGAATCTAAAAGAGAGGGTGGGAAAATTTGGGTTAGAAGGAAATGGTGTGAAGGGTACTGGGTCCCCTAAGGAATAGTCTATCATGGAAAGTGTCACCAGCCTAGTCATAGCATAAGAAGCACAGCTCCTGTGTTCCTCTGGGTGGGCTCACCTTTTCTCTTCAAGGGCAAAACTTCCAGACAACTCTCTGTCTCTTCAGGCAGTTGTTGAATACCCTGGGCCTGCTGTTGGGAAAGCCTTTTTCCAGGTCTCATGTTTCCGGAGTCTGGTGAGTGGGGTACTGGCTGCTCTTTTCCCCTAAATTGTCTTTTTATTTATTTATTTATTTATTTATTTTTAAATATTTATTTATTTGCTTTAGTTGTACACAATGCGTTTATCTGTACGTGGTGCTGAGGCAAGCGCTCTACTGCTGAGCCACAATGCCAGCCCTATTTATTTTTTTTTAATATTTATTTGCTTTAGTTGTACACAATGCAATGCATTTATGTTTATGTGGTGCTGAGGAGCGAACCCAGGCCTCACACGTGTGAGGCGAGCACTCTACCACTGAGCCACAATCCCAGCCCCCCTAAATTATCTTTTAAAGAATGTTTGTAGCAGAAAGGCTTGGAATGTAAGGGGTAATATCTTCCTTCACAGCATGCAAGTGAGGTACCAACCCTGTGTGTGTATACATACAGGTACCTCTGACTGCCTTTTTGTGTCATGTAGGGACTGGGGCTTGGGAGGGTGGTGGGAAATGCTGGTGCTTTCTGCTGCTTTTGCTGTGAATCAACTGTCCTTTATCTCTAGGGAGTTTTATGTTTTCTACCCGCATCATAAAATTGGCAGGCTACCTTGTTCACTGCAAGGAGGAGTGTCTTAGACCTTCCAGTTCCTGGCAACTACCACTTCCTGTGTCCCTGGCCCAGCATGTAGCATAAGGCTATCTGCTGTTCCTTGATGTTTCCGCAGCAGCAATCCCAGGATGCCAGAGCTGAAATCCCTTCTGTGGCTACTAGGCTAGTCTATAGCACCTGTGTAGTGTAAGTATACAAGATTGGTCTGACCTGGCAAGTCACTTCACTTCTGTTTTATATGTCATTTTCCATAAGTCACCTGGCCAAGAATCAGTTTAAAAACTTCAGTTAAAAAACTATCAACTTATTCTGACCTTCTCTTGTTAGAAGTCAAATGTTTGAGTCCCAGAAAGGTTAATTTTCTTTTAGTACACAGGAGTGGGGACAGTTGTCTGCTGTCTGACTTGTGGAGCTTTGGTTCTTGGGGATGTCTTTTGACTACCTTTTGTGGTTTGGATTCAACCTATGTTAAGTCAGTTGTGTGCCTGGAAAGGGCACGCATGGGATGCTGTACATGTGGGCCACAGAAACGTCTCACATCACTGTGGAAATGGGGTCGGAAGTTGGGAACTAGGGTTCGGCTTTGTTACTACCACTTGTGGCAATAGGGGTTGCTTGGCTGATTGTCCTAGGGAGCTGAAGGCATTTATAAAAGTCCCTTGTTATGTGTTATGTCACTTAATAACACACTTCCATGGTGTTTCTGATCTCATTTTTACAGATGACATGGATACTGAGAAGTAAGGCCTGACCATGTTGACACCTAGTGTGATGTGAAGCAGAATTTGTACTTTAATTGAGCAGATTTGAAGCCTCACTTCTAAAAGGAATCAGCAGTATCTTGTTCTTGGCCTGGGCTATGTATCTGAGAGAACTGGCTCCAGGTTTGGGCCCCATTTTTTTCTGGAATCTCCCAAATGAAAAATGAGATATTCAATAAACATGGTTTTAAATGTGTGCCTCACCCCAGCCTCTGTTTGTTCTTTCCATGTGCCAAATGCAAAGGTAAGAAAGACTTGCCCCTGAAAGGAGTTGTTCATTCATTCCACAGGGGCCCACAGTGTCTCACCTTTTTCTGTACTTGTACCTTACAAATGGCCACTTGTAAATGATCACTTCATGTGCATTTGCCACCTGTTACACCTGATGGGGGGCCATGCTGGGTGGTGTTCACACAGCAAGTGTCAGAATCAAAGTACACCTGGTCATGGTGGTGCAGGCCTATAATCCCAGTGATTTGGGAGGCTGAGGCAGGAGGAGTGCAAGTTCAAAGCCAGCCTAGACAGTAAAACAAGACCCTCAATATTTAAAAGGGTAAAGAAAAAGAGACAGGACAGGGATGTAGCTCATTGGTAGAGCACCCCTGGTTCAATGCCCAGCACTACAAAAGAAAAAATGTGTGAAATCCTTAGTATGAGGGTTGGGAAGTAACTGATCACAGTCCACACATAGGTTGTGACCATGGGGATAGCTTATCCAGCTTGATCTTGATAACATTGTTATGGGGAATGCAGCAGGCAAGGCCAAGGCCTGACATTTAGCCATGACCATAGTGCCCAAGGTGCCAGCTCCCCAGGTCCCTGTCCCACACATGGAAAGATGCCACCAAAACAAAAGCCTGCACCAGGAGGTGTGAGTTCCCTCACTGAAGAACTGATTTAGGACACCCTGAGATGTTTGTGGGGTCAGGAAGCCTCATACAGGAGACACAAGCAACTCCTGGTAGTCTTCCAGGAAGTGGAGATGGTCTCAATTCCAGGAGGCTCTGGGTTAGGGGTAAGTTTTGTGGCCTATAGGTACATGTAGGGTTTCATGGCAGCTGGGAATCATTTCCCTACTACAACCATATCTATATTCTCATATGAGGTAAAAATCAAATTTGGATACAAATCCTAAATTGTGAACTGAGAAAGGGTGCTTTTCAGGCACTAAGGATTGCTGCAAAGATAAGCAGCAGAGGAATCCCATATAGTGATATGAGAGCAAGGGGGCCCTAGCTGTGGCAATAGGGGCTCTGTAGAGGAAGATCTCTATAGAACCTAATCTAGATCAGATAATTAATAAAACTGCTGCCATGGCTAGAGCCATCAGGGTTTCCTCAGGCCCAGTATGCTTGAGTAGGTGGCAGCCTGCCCCGGGGTGACTCTTATTCATTCACTTGTGCCCTTATGTTTGTTGTACCCTGCTACACTAACCTTTAAAAAGACACATGCCCAGAGAAAGCTGCACTTGGCTACCACTTACTCTGCCTGCTGAGGACCAAAGACTGGCCATTCCCTGAAATCAGAATAGGAGTCATTGAATTCAGTGCTGGAAAGGCCCAGCATGAGAGGGAACTTCCTTCATGTGATGTCATCTATGGACCTTGGCTTCAGTAGATATGAAATGAGAACAGTAGCATGGGTCATGGGAATCAAAAGTGGCAATAAGAGGCATATGGTTGTGCAAACCTTCAGGGTAAAAGAGACACAGTCATGACTGTGGTTACGCCCTGGGTCATTCAAAGTGTTTAAAGCTCCACCCACAGGCCAATCTGTGAGCTAAACATGGTCTTGACATTTTTAAATAGGGGAAGAAAAACCTCAAAGTATACTATTTTGTGAAAAATTTGTGAAGTTCAGATTTCAGTGTCCCTAGGGTTTTACTAAAACTCAGTCACATCAGTTATTCTTAAAATCATTAATACAAACCCAGGTCTAGTTGATTCTTTGGGTGTTGGAGAAGTGAAACTGAAAATGGACTGAGGGTAAGAATTCCCCACACTGGAGCTTATGTTTGTGAAACCCTTCAAAAACACCTGCCAAGGTGGAGTCAGAACCCCATTCTGGATGTGGGAATCCCCTACTCTGAGTACTGGGATGGAACCCAGGGGCACTCTACCAATAAACTCATTTTTTTTTTTTTTTTTTTTTTTGGTACCAGGGATTGAACTCAGGGGCACTCGACCACTGGGCTACATCCCCAGCCCTTTTTTTTGTATTTTATTAGGGACAGGGTCTCACTGAGTTGCTAAGTGCCTCGCCATGGCTGAGGCTGGCTTTGAACTCGCGATCCTCCTATCTCAGCCTCCCAAGTGCTGGGATTACAGGCGTGCGCCACCGCGCCCGGCCTAATTTTTTATTTTGAGATAGGATCTCTAATTGATCCTCCTGCCTCTTTTTTTTTTTTTTTTTTTTTTTTTGTACTGGGGACTGCACCCAGGGGCATTTAATCACTAAGCCACATCCCCAGCCCTTTTAAATATTTTATTTAGAGACGGGGTCTTCCTGAGTTACTTAGGGCCTTGCCAAGGTGCTGAGGCTGGTTTTGAACTCATGATCCTCCTGCCTCAGTCTCAAGAGCCACTGGGATTACAGGCATGTGCCACCGCACCCAGAAATTCTCCTGCCTATTGGCTAGCTGCGATTATAGACTTGCTGATCACCATGCCTGGCTGGAGCAGGGAATTTTGGGGGGGACGAGTGACTCCGTATCATTAATGGTACCTAGTTTTACCAAGTACTTGGATAAACACTTAAATTTTTATTAAGTATGCTTGCATTTTAAGGCATTTGAGAAAGATTTTTAAAAAATAACTTGCAAGCTGGGTGCAGTGGCACACGCCTGTAATCCCAGCACTTGGGAGGCTGAGACAGGAGGATCACGAGTTCAAAGCCAGCCTCAGCAATGGCGAGGCACTTAACAACTTAGTGAGAACCTGTTTCTAATAAAATGCAAAAAAGGGCTGGGGATGTGGCCCAGTGGTCGAGTGCCCCTGAGTTCAATCCATGGTACCAAAATAAATAAATAAATAAATAACTTGCATTATCAAACAATTTAAAGCCTAAAAAGTGAAAAGATTGAGACATTTGTTAAGTACTTGAATACAACAAATCTCAAAGATGGCACACAAATGACTCAAGTTTGAAAATACTGGAGTCTGCCATCTAGCTTCCTTGCTTGAGGGAGGGTTGAAAGAGAACTTCCCTGTGTGCCTGCAAGCAGACCCCACAGTCAGGAGTACTTTTGGAGACAAACCTGAGTCATGACCAACTGGGCCACTGTCCAAATGTGCTGTTGCATCCACACAGCTTGATGACCACAGGCTGAGATCTGTGAGCTGAAATGAGACCTAAGGGCTCTTGGCCTGTATGACTCCATCTACTGTCCATGAAGGCTGGATGGAAAGACAAAGCAGAAGACATGGACATAAGTCTCACTGCAGGCTGGCCTCCCCAAAGAACTTCATAGGGACCTCTGTCCCTCCCTGGTTGATAAGGTGAGGAATTTCAGCCACTTGAGTCCCCACCACTGGAACCTCTACAGGGTAGACAAGAAGACTTTGTAGCTTACGCCCTGTTGTGGCTAGCAGGCACTTTAAAGAATGCTATTGCTTGGTCCTCCACCCCAGGGTCTCAGGTATCAGCATCCTTTTTCACTTTTGTGTTAAGATACAACATACATGCTGTAAAATTCACCTACTGAGTTCTTTTTGGGGGACGGGGTGAGGGACGATGGATTGAACCCAGGGGCGCTTTACTACTGAGTACTGAGCTACATCCCCAGTCCTTTTTAATTTTTTATTTTGAGACTCGGTCTTGGTAAGTTGCTGAGTCTGGCCTCAAACTTGTGTTCCTCCTGGCTTAGTCTCCAGATTTACTAGGATTACAGGCATGCGCCACCATGCTGGGCTCATCTAGTGTTCAGTTCTGTGTTGATAGATGCATGCAGCTGGGTGACCATGACCATGTCAAGAAATCTTTCTTCTTTAAAGTCCCACAGAGAACCCTAACATGCAGCCAGGATTGGAAACCAGCTCACAGAGTCTCTACTGCTTGTGGGCAAATGGGAGTTTTTGAGGAGGGCAGTAAGGACCCCTCCAGAGTAGGGAGGACCCATTAGACACAGGCTTTCTTGCTCTGGTAGCAGGAAGCAGCTCAAGCACCCCTGGGGAGGGAGCAGCAAATGGGCAGGGCCGCCCTCCCAGGGCCAGAACCCACTTCCTACTTTACCACAATGCTGTGGGAGTCTGGCAGGGGGCTGGGCCTCCCTAGGCTTCCCCTCCTGTCTGCCTCTTACACAGAAAGGTCGGAGTACCCTGGCCTGAGTGTTCCATCAGGCAGGATGGAAGATGAGGAGGGTCCTGAGTATGGCAAGCCTGACTTTGTGCTCTTGGACCAAGTGACCATGGAGGACTTCATGAAGAACCTGCAGCTCAGGTAAATGTGGGGCAAGGGTCCTGGCCTTCTCTTCCTCCCCACCCCAACCTCTTCTCGTAGACCTGAGGGAAACGGGGAAGGAACATTGGTCCTCATCATTAGGGAAGGGGTCAGCAGCACACACACACACACATACACACACACACACACACACACACACACACCACAGCCTGAAATGAGTGCCTGAAAGCATGCCCCAGGGAGATAGTGGCTGCCCAGAAAGTGACCATGCTTAAGGGCTGGAACTATTCCCATATAGCTCAGGTACCTGTCACCTCTTCCTTCCTATGATTGGGCCATAGCATGACCCTCCTGGGACAGACAGGCAAAGGTATCAGGACCAGGGCTGTGCCCCCTTCCAAACCCTTCTTCCGCTGATGCTCCCACATTTCATCTCACATGGGGGTGGTCTGAGCACTGGGGACACTGAGATGAAGTGGACAGGCCCCACCCTCGGGTCCAAACAATCTCACTGAGTTGAAATGATGCTCTGTGGCTTGTGGGGTGTCTTAGGACACAGCTGGTAGAAGTGACATTGGAGCCCACGTTGTCAGTAGGGGGAGCAGAGAGAATGCCGGAAGGAGCTGGGGATCTATGCTAGATGGCCCTGCATACAACTGGGCTTCATGCCTGCCTCCCAGGGCCTGCTGTGTGCCGTGAAGCTCCCTGGGGAAAGGTAGGGGACCAGGAGCCCCACTAAGCACAGGAGTCAAGAGGCTGTGGTCCTGACCGAAGAAGGAGAGGGTAAGGCAGGAAATGAGCTCAGCACTCTGTGCTCATTATTCCACCTCATTCTCACAAAAATGGGTTCATGAGAGAGGCAGAATCCCCTCCATTTTGATGAGGAGAACATTGATTCTGGAGAGGACAGTGACTTACTGTGGGCCCCACAACCTGTAGGAGTGTGAGAGCTGAGCGGAGGGCAGAGGAAGAGGAACCCGGACAGGGCTGCCTGGGGAAGGGCGCGTCCCACATACTAAGGGATTCTGTGGCCAAGGGGCAGGCAAGTCAGTTCTCCTCCCAGGGGCAGAAAGGCAGAGAGGTACTGACAGGCTGTCACCGAAGACTTGGTTTGTAAAAGGAAGGATGGAGAAGACTGAGGATGTCCTGGGAGAGGGGCATTGGCCATTGGCCACAGGCTGGGGCACAGAGACTGCTTTGTGCTGGCACATTGCTCGAACCCCTCCCTATGGTCTGGGTGGAGCAGGGCGGGTCTCCTTCCGGTCTCTGGTTCCCGCCCAGGCCTTAACACAGGAACCACAACTGAGGCTCCTCCCTCCCCTCCAGCCAAACCCCTTTCTTGCAACCCCATCACCTACCAACCCTGCAGGATTCACCCAGGATTCAGCCATGACCCTGTTGGGGTATTGCACAAGTGGGTTCCATTTGTAGAATGGGTGGTCCTGATTCCTGAGACTTCAGGACCCCCATAGAAAGTAGTGTGCACTGGGCGCAGTTGCACATGCCTGTAATCCCAGAGGCTCTGGAGGCTGAGGCTGGAGGATCACAAGTTCAAAGCTAGCCTCAGCAATTTAGCGAGGCCCTAAGCAACTTAGCAAGACCCTGTCTCAAAATAAAACATAAATGCCAGGAGTGGTGGCGCATGCCTTTAATCCCAGCAGCTCTGGAAGCTAAGACAGGAGGATAGCAATTTCAAATCTAGCCTCAGCAAAAAGCAAGGCACTAAGAAACTCAGTGAGATCCTGTCTCTAAATAAAATACAAAAACAGAGCTGGAGGTGTGGCTCAGTGGTTGAGTGCCTCTGAGTTCAATCCCTAGTTCCAAAAAAAAAAAAAAAAAAAAATAAATAAATAAGTAAATTAATTAATTAATCAAAAAAAGCCGGGTGAGGTGGTGCATGCCTGTAATCCCAGCAGCTTGGGAGGCTTAGGCAGGAGGACCATGAGCTCAAACCCAGCCTCCACAATTTAGCAAGGCCCTAAGAAACTCAGTGAGACCCTGTCTTTAAATAAAATACAGTAAAAGGCTGGGAATGTGGCTCGGTGGTTAAGTACCTGGTACCAGGTGGGTTCAATCCCTGGTACAAAAAAAAAAAAAAAAAAGAAGAAAAGAAAGAAAGAAGGGTGGAAGGAGAGGGAGGGAAAGAGAGAGGTTGAGAAAGAAAGATAAAGGAAGGAAGGCAGGAGTGCACCTCATACCCTACATGGTGGGGACAACTCTGAGAGGTTCAACTCACCCAGGATAGTACCAGGGAGACTTGAATGGACACCATCCCCTTTGCCTTCTCTATGCTCAGCCCTTCCTGGTGGGGCTGAATGGAACTCTCCCCATGTGGGTTATGCAAAGTGGTGAATGCTGAGGCCTTGCCCATTGTGCCCAGGTTTGAGAAAAGGCCGCATCTACACCTACATCGGCGAGGTACTGGTGTCCGTGAATCCCTACCAGGAGCTGCCCCTATATGGGCCTGAGGCCATTGCCAGGTACCAGGGCCGAGAGCTCTACGAGCGGCCACCTCACCTCTATGCTGTAGCCAATGCTGCCTACAAGGCGATGAAGCGCAGGTCCAGGGACACCTGCATCGTCATCTCAGGTACCTGCCCTGCAAGCCTTGCCTCATTTGTAAACAGCAGAGAAAGTGCTTAGATATCTCCTGCATCCTGGAGGTGCAGGCCGGGACAGGGAGCTGAGCTAAGGGGCACAGCCTCACTGAATTTTCCATCTCCCATCTTCCCGGCAGGGGAGAGTGGGGCAGGGAAGACGGAAGCCAGCAAGCACATCATGCAGTACATTGCTGCTGTCACCAATCCAAGCCAGAGAGCTGAGGTGGAGAGGTAAGTGACTGTGGACCATGGATCTGTTGGGGAAAGGGCCTGGCATCAGGAGGCAAAAGACAGGAGCTAGAGCCTATCTTAATCCATGCCCAGTAAGGAAGGTTCTTGGGTCACTTCCCATACCCAGAGGTAAGATGTGGCTGAGCTACGCTAAGGATCTCTGAGATAATGAGAGGTGAGGCCCAGCCAAGGCACACAGGCCAGTGGCTAGGGAGAGGTGGCACTGACAGGTGGATATGGAAGTTTACAGGAGATTCTAGAAATGGCTCAGAACAGGGCAGGGGGTGCCCCCAAGGAGGCCCACAGAAACCTGGAGAAGTTGGTAGTCTGGTCAGGATGGTGGAGCATACCAGGCAGGCATGTAGGCAACACAGATGGTCCTAAGGCCCTGATCCAGGAAACCAGAGTTGGCCTGCCCACTGCTCCCCCTTGGGGCCTTGCAGAAGCACCTTCCTGTATCTGAGCCAGAAGAGATAGACCAGCTCCACCTCCCCAGGCTACAGCTGAGATCAGGGGGAAGTGCAGCCACAAGAAACAAAGAATAGCATTTGCTGAGCACCTGTCCTGGGCTCAGAGCTACGGCACCAGCAAGTCCACAAAGTGCCTTCCTAAGTCTGAGGCACAGTGACCATCACACAGCTCCAGGGCAGCACCAGGCAAGGCAGGGCCTTTTTTCTCTCTCAGTCAGCTCCCTGACTCATCTGAGATGCTATAATTTCTGTGAACACAACTCAGGCAGAGACACTGTTCTCTAGATGGGTGTCTTTGCCTTGAACCCTGGTCTCTCTGTCCACAGGGTCAAGGACGTGCTGCTCAAATCCACCTGTGTGCTAGAGGCCTTTGGCAATGCCCGCACCAACCGCAATCACAACTCCAGCCGCTTCGGCAAGTACATGGACATTAACTTTGACTTCAAGGGAGATCCTGTTGGAGGGCACATCCACAGTTACCTTCTAGAGAAGGTGAGCACGTGGGCTGAGGAGACTCACATGGGGGACCCTAGCTGAGATCTTGCCAGGCCTGGGGGCCCCAGGAACTGGGAACACTGATGTTGCAGGTTAGGAAGACTGGGCTCCCTCTGAGACCCTTCTCTGGGCCTCACTGTCCCTGGGGCAGCCCCTTTGCCAGGCTGGGGTCCAACTTTCCCTCTCTCCTCAGTCCAGGGTCCTCAAACAGCATGTGGGCGAAAGGAACTTCCATGCCTTCTACCAGGTGAGCCTCTGCAGATGGGGAGTGGATAGTAGAGAGAAAGCAAAGAGTAGGAGAAGGAAAAGAGGGAAGCAGGCTGGACCACTTTCTACCTCCCTCATCACCCCAATTTCCCCACCCTACTCCATTCCACCTGTTCCTAGACATTGTCCTTATTCCCCACCGTAGCTATCCCAACCATTTCTCACCCCACATAGAAGAGGGTGAGAGCTCATTGGGCAGGGAGGCAGGGTATCCTTAACATTTGAGACCCCAGGAATGTGAGAGCTCCCTGGGACACATGGGAGTGTCCACACCATCTCTGAACTTCCCCTGTGTTTGTTGGTTCAAGGCTGGAGGGAAAAAATGTGTTCATGTGTTATCCTGTATCTGTGAGGGTTAGGTGGGGGTACAGGAGGGTCCTTGGAGCTCAGTGGCCTAACTAAGGTACCTCTGCATCCTTCAGTTGCTTAGGGGCTGTGAGGACCAAGAACTACAAGGACTGTACCTGGAGAGAAATCCTGCTGTGTATAATTTCACACGCCAGGGAGCTGGGCTCAACATGGGTGTGAACAATGTGAGTATAAGGGGCATGGGTCTCAATCAGACTAAGGTCCAGGGTCCTGGGAGTGGGGGCAGGGAATGGGCAGCAATTGGATCAAACTAGAGTCATGTGAACAGCTTGAGTAAGTGTGTGTGGTGGAGGGGTAAAAGGAAAACAGCTCAGGGAGGGGGCAGGGGACAGGTAAGCAAGTACCTAAAATGGAGGAATTGGGGTCCATGGAAGGGATGGGACGTGGTGCCTGGGACAGAGGTACTGGGGGTTCAGGTAATGCAGAGGGCCGGGGCTGTGTTCATTTGGGTAGTAAGTTTCTTCTCCTTAGGGCTTGGACAGTGATGAGAGGAGCCACCAGGCAGTGACTGAGGCCATGAGGGTCATTGGCTTTAGTCCTGAGGAGGTGGCGTCAGTGCACCGCATCCTGGCTGCCATATTGCACCTGGTGAGCCTGGCTTAGAGGGCCTGGGAGTGTCTGGGAGGGTCAACTCCACAGAGATGTCCTTTTGGGAACCACTCAGAAGGCAGGATTGGATTCACTTGAACTATCCTGGTGAAGCTCAGTTGACTGCCTCCCTTGCTGAGGTTGATTTGCTAGTGATGAGCTCAGTGGGTATCCAGTAGAGCTTGCTCTCAGGAGTCCAGGCTGCAGGCTGCAACAACCAAGCATTTTGCATCTCACATTGAGCAGACTGCCTCTTGGTTAAGTTGTTCCTGAGCACCTCTCATTCATCCTCAGAACTCTGAGAGCCATGAGGAGTAAGTTGTAGGGAGTCCTTAGCAAAGGCTCTGGTATGCTCCTGATCCCCATCTCTGCTGTGTCCAGGACACTTGCAATGACCAGATAACCATGCTGTCCAAACAGGGAAAGGTCCCCCACATCCACACCCCCTGCCTCCCTTCTTCCCATTCAAAGGTGTCTAGACTCCTTGGAGATGAGGAGCCTGGACTGTTCATGGTAACTCCATCACCAGGGAAACATCGAGTTCATGGAGATAGAAGAAAATGGGCCACAGAAAGGGGGCCTAGCAGTGGCTGAGGAGGCACTGGTGGACCATGTGGCTGAGCTGACTGCCACGCCCAGGGACCTGGTACTCCGCTCCCTGCTGGCTCGCACCGTGGCCTCTGGAGGCCGGGAGCTCATCGAGAAGGGCCATACTGTGGCGGAGGCCAGCTACGCTCGGGACGCCTGTGCCAAGGTACTCCCAGGGTGCTTAGAAGGGGGAAACCCAGGAGGCCTTTGTAGGGGATGTTAGGTTGGCAGCAGCAAGAACTGGCATGCTCTGCCCCCAGGCGGTCTACCAGCGGCTGTTTGAGTGGGTGGTGGACAGGATCAATGGTATCATGGAAGCCCGGGGCCGTGACCCTCGGCGTGACGGCAAGGACACAGTCATTGGTGTGCTGGACATCTACGGCTTTGAGGTGTTCCCTGTCAATAGGTGAGCAACCCAGTCAACCATATCCCCAGTTCTGTCTCCCCAAACGCTGTGGACACCAAGGTCCTGGAGAGCTCGGCTGGGACTGGGAGACAGGAATGTCTGGATTTTCCCTCTGGTCTTGAACCCCAAATTTCCTGCCCTCCCAGCTGCCCTGGCTGAGTCCCTGGCCAGCAGTGCCCTGATGAAAGGCAATATTTGGGGGCTCACTTCTCCTGGCTGTGACTTCCAAGTCTACTCCAATATGTGCACATGGTGGGTAGGGTTACAGAGGAGGGTAAGCAGGGATGTATAAACTGCAGTAAAGCCTCATGAGGTCCTGGCACCATCAGGGGGAGATGAGGGGGAAGGGGCATCCATCCCATTGTACCCATGGGGAGTGAGAGCCCCTCTGAAGGCCCTGCTCACCCCCAGCTTTGAGCAGTTCTGCATCAACTACTGCAATGAGAAGCTGCAGCAGCTCTTCATCCGGCTCATCCTGAAGCAGGAGCAGGAAGAGTATGAGCGTGAGGGCATCACCTGGCAGACTGTGAGTACCCTTCACTGGGGCATGGAGGAGGATGGTGTTGGGAACCTCCTGCAGCCTTGTGGGTGCTGAGCAGGTGACGAGTGAGAGGAGGTTAACAGATAGGCATCTAGATGGCTTCAGGAGTCTCCTGGCTGGCTGCCTTCACTCAGGTTGATTACTTCAACAACGCCACCATCGTGGAGCTGGTGGAGCGGCCCCATCGAGGCATCCTGGCTGTGCTGGATGAGGCCTGTAGCACTGCGGGCCCCATCACCGACCGAATCTTCCTGCAGACCCTGGACACACACCATCGCCACCACCCACACTACTCCAGCCGCCAGGTGCTCCAGCTGTCCCTTGGGCACAGAGGGCTGATGGGACATGCCCAAAGGCATTGGAATGCCTGTGCCTTGTGGGGCCTTGGAGGGACCCAGCTTGGTGCCACTGAGGTCACTGTGACAGTTTCCTTTGCCCAGTCAGGGTAGCTGCGGGACTGTCCACTTATGCAGGCCAAAGACCTGCCCCCACCTTCTATGTTTTGACCTTGGCCTGTCCCATAGCTTTGCCCCACTGACAAGACCATGGAGTTTGGCCGAGACTTCAGGATCAAGCATTATGCAGGAGATGTCACGTAAGTGTCCTCTGCTTCCACCTGCACCCCTGGTTCCTGCATGGGGCACTACTGCACATGTCACAGGGAAGGAGTGCCCTGGAGAATGGCAAGGATCCTGCCCTTTGAAGACATAGAAAACATGCCCTTCACCCCGAAGCATAGGTGTAAGATAGGACATAAGGTTTTGAGAATAGTGGTTCTCAACTCAGGGTTCATTCATTTGGGGAATTTTTTAAAAATACCCCACACCAGTACCTATTGGTGGGGGAGCTGCAGGTTGGGAGGTGAGGCAAGGGGGCAAAGATCCTGTATTTCTGACAAGGGCCTCACTTCAGTTCTCACGCAGGCTCTGAGTATCAAGGCTTAGGGTGTCCTTCAGGGATTGTTACATGATGATTATTAATTTACCTTTCTCTCACCCAATCCTAAAGAGGATTCAAGGTAACACAAAGAGAGGTGCAAGAGTCTAACATGATTTTCACAAGGAGAGTAAATAGTAGATTATGAAGACATAGCAGCCAGATGTTAGATCCGTTCACAAGAATCCATACCCTGAACCTGCACAGGGGCTGCAGGTGGAGCCACGATTTCACACAGCTTTCTGGGGATCCAAGAAGAAGAACATGATTCTAAGGCTCTCATGCCACAAGACTAAAATAGACCTAAGATTCAGGAGTTCCTGGTCATAATTGCAGTCACTAATACTTATGGGGACTCACTGGGCACGGTGCAAGTATTTGACGTACATTGAAGCACAGGGGTTGAATGACCTGTCTGAGGTCACACAGCATGTTCTTGTGGAGCTGGGATTCAGTATAGGGACATTTGGCTTCAGAGCTAGATGCTTAACTACTTGATTCATCTTCCAGGAGAGAAATTTCTCTTCACGGAAGGAGTCTTAGGTGATGAAAGAGAATGCAGATGTGAGGGGGAAGGAGAAGAGAGAGGGCAGCAAGGAGGGAGAGAGACTGACCTACAAAAACAGAGGAGGTGGGGGGCTTTCAGTGTTTGTCAGCATTTGAGAGGCCTGGCAGTCTAGTCCCTCCCTGATCACCTCACTGACCCTGGACTTGGGCAGGTACTCTGTGGAGGGCTTCATTGACAAGAATAGAGACTCCCTCTTCCAGGACTTCAAGCGGCTTTTCTACAATAGGTAAGTATGTCTTGCCAGGTGTTTTGGTACCAGAGGCCCAGGGCTGGTGGCCTTCAGGGACTCTGGGATCTGATTCACTTGACAAGAGGACAGGCTGAGGCTCAAGGCTAAAGCCACACAGAAACTAGGAGCCACACTGGGGCAGGTGAGGCTGCTCCTCAGAGGGCAGTCGGGTATGTAGTCTGTGTCTTCAGCTCAGATCCCACTTTGCGGGCTATGTGGCCAGATGGACAGCAGGACATCACAGAGGTAACCAAGCGGCCCCTGACAGCTGGCACACTGTTCAAGAACTCCATGGTGGCCCTGGTGGAGAACCTGGCCTCCAAGGTACTCCTGCCCCACCCTGACCTTCCAGAACCTTCTTTATGTGTCCTGGGTGCCTGTCATGGGGGGTTTGCATTGTCGTACTCTATGTTTGAACCATGTCTACCCCAGTAGGGAACCCACCCACTGCAGATATTAGATGTGGGGGCTCAGGGACCAGGCTTGATCAGTCACTGAGCATACAGCGGGATTCATGCACCCTCCCTTTGCCCTACTGCCTGTTGGGCAGGGGAATCCTGATCAGGTTGGCCCAGCCCAGCCCCTGCTGAGAGCTGGGATCCTTCTAGTGGCTGGGGCAATAGGGAAAGGAAACTGGCACTAGCTTTCTTGTGGTGTTTTGGGTCCAAAGTCAAAGGGGCAATTGGTGTGGGGGTCATAGCTGGTGGGTTTAACAACATAATATTCAGCAGAGGAGACTTGATCCTGCTCCCTTGGGCTAGAACCTAGCTCTGGCCAGACTTCCTCATGAGTCCTGCCCCATGCTCTGGGCCTCTGTGCTTGTGCTATGATTTCCCTCTGCCTGACTCTCCTCTTAACCTGAGCCCTTGGGGGCTCAAGAAATCCCTTTCTCAGGGTAGGGCATATAGTGGTCACTGGCTCAGATCCCTAACCCCCACTCTGTCCCTATAGGAACCCTTCTATGTCCGCTGCATCAAACCCAATGAGGACAAAGTGGCTGGAAGGCTGGATGAGGCCCACTGCCGCCACCAGGTCGCATACCTGGGGCTGCTGGAGAATGTGAGAGTCCGCAGGGCTGGCTTTGCTTCCCGCCAGCCATACTCTCGATTCCTCCTCAGGTATAGGCACCCAACTCTATCAATCTAAGCTGTAAATCTTGTGTAGAGTCCAAGGAGTAGGAGGGTCCCTAAACATTTTATACACGTTGGCACAAGTGAAAGCCAGCATGCTGCTGGCTTGAAGGCACCAAAATATTTGTTGAGGACATGTCGGAAGACATGTATGTGGACACATGTGCAAGGGCACATGTGATAGGTACAGGAGGACATGTGGTAGGAGCACATGTGTAGGACACATATACTCACAGGTATCACAGCTGCTCTAGAATCATGCCAGGAAAATTTTGGCTCTGGGACTCCCAGCATCCATGTCATCTCCTCAAGTGTGGTTAGGGCAGGTTCCATGCCCTCTTCCTGGAGCCAGATCCCCATTGCTCTGTCCTATGGTGACAGGTACAAGATGACCTGTGAGTACACATGGCCCAACCACCTGCTGGGCTCTGACAAGGCAGCTGTGAGCGCCCTCCTGGAGCAGCACGGGCTGCAAGGGGATGTGGCCTTTGGCCACAGCAAGCTGTTCATCCGCTCACCCCGGACGCTGGTCACACTGGAGCAGAGCCGAGCCCGCCTCATCCCCATCATTGTGCTGCTGCTACAGAAGGTGCGGGGAGCAGGGAGCTGCCTACCACAGTGGGAATGGGTGTCCTCCTGAATCCCACAAAGGATACATTATCCAATCAGCTCCTGATGGTGTTCCTGGTCTGTTGAAGTCAGGGTCAATGGCTTGTTGCTTAAGTCTGTTTTAATCTGTGGGTCCCTGGGCTGCTTGCCTTGTAGGGTGTCCAGTGTAGGTCCTTACAGTCACAATCTAGTGGTGGCCCTCTGTCTCAGGGTCTCCCAGAAGTTGTCAGGTGCCCTCATAGATGAGCAAGCACCTCCATCTGCTCCCACCCTTCTTCTTACATGAGCTTTTTCCTGAGGATCTGGGGATCCCTACAGTGCCAGGTCCCAGCTTAAAAAGCCCAGCATAGCTGAGCATGGTAGCGCACACCTGTAATCCCAGCAGCTTGGGAGGCTGAGGCAGGAGGATCATGAGTTCAAACCCATCTCGGCAACTTAGCAAGGCCCTAAGAAACTCAGTGAGACCCTGAGTGTGGTTAAGTGCCCCTGCGCCCAAGTTCATTCCTCAGTACCAAAAAAAAAAAAAAAAAAAAAAAAAAAAAAGCATAGCACAGGCAAGTTACTCTTTTCTGAGAGTCTGCAGAGCCTTGGACAGTACTCTTCCAGCCTAGATGGCTACATGCCCACGCAGGAACCAACCTCTGGCTGGACATGGTTTCTAGGAGCCAGGGGTTGGGTCGGTTTCCCTGGAGATGAGCAGGGGGTGATCAGGAAAGACTCAGGGGCACAGTTGGGGTTAGGAGGTCAGGTCTGCCTGGGCCTAATACCATATCCATCCCACCTGACCCACTCAGGCATGGAGGGGCACCCTGGCTAGATGGCGCTGCAGGCGACTGCGAGCCATCTACACTATCATGCGCTGGTTCCGGAGGCACAAGGTGCGTGCCCACCTGGCAGAGCTGCAGCGGAGGTTTCAGGCTGCACGGCAACCCCCACTCTATGGCAGGGACATTGAGTGGCCACAGCCCCCTGCTGTGCTGCAGCCCTTCCAGGACACCTGCCACATGCTCTTCTGCAGGTACTGCCTTCAGCCCTCCTCATTTCCCATGCAGCCAGCATCCTCTGAACATTGAACCTGTCATCTTAGTACCTGGCTGGAGATATACCAGCCAAAGCAGAAAGATAGGGCTGGGCCACATTAGCTGACTGTCACATCCCAGGTGGTGGCAGAGCCCTGACTATCCCAGCACAATGCTGGACATTCCAGGTCCAGGGCCACAATCTTTGGGAGGGAGTAGTTAGTCAGGGCTGGGGTTTGGGGGACTCTGTTCCTGAATGGGACCTTGAAGGCTAAGTAGAAGCTCTCCAGGAGAGGCACAGAGTAGGTGTGCTTAGAATGGGAGTGTGCTGTGTGGTCAGAGATCTTGGGCCATCTTCCAGAGACAAGTGTTGGGTGTGAGAAGCCAAGACCAGAGAAGCTAATAGAAGTCAGGACTCAAAGGACAGTTAGCACCAGTCTGATGACTGGCTGTCTTCTGAAGAAGGGGTTGGGGAAGGCCTGAATTCACAGGCTGGTGTCCTCTGACTGCTTCCCTCTTCCAGGTGGCGGGCCCGGCAGCTGGTAAAGAACATTCCACCTTCAGATATGGCTCAGATCAAGGCCAAGGTGGCTGCCATGGGGGCTCTGCAGGGGCTACGTCAGGACTGGGGCTGCCAGAGAGCCTGGGCTCGAGACTACCTGTCCTCTGTGAGTGCCAGGCGGGCATGGGGCTGTGTATGGTGGGGAAGCTCACTGCTGACAATGTGCCTGTCTCACCAGGCATCCTTGCCAACCAGTGCTATCTGACTTGTTGACTGTGCTCTTGGCCACTGACTTTACCTCTAAGATTCCATCCCTGAGGGGAAGCTTGAGTATCCCATATTCTCAGGTATAGCTGAGTGTACCTCCCACCCTGTGTTCTCAGTATAGCACCCCCAGTCAGGCAGGCCTGCACATACCCGCTCCCCCTGCATGGCTTCCTCAATCCTCTCCCTGCTGCTATGAGTTTGCTGTCCCTAGACCTGGTCTTCAGGGGATGACAGACTGGGGGTACTAGGCCCATGCAGGTGGACAGTTCCTTTGCCCAGGGTCCAGGTTCTTGCCTGCCGTAGACATCTCTCCAGAGAATCCAGGCCTGGGCTTGAGCAGCAGCTGCCTGTTGGGTGGGTGTGGAGGGCCGTGAGGGTGGGACACAGACCTGGCCTAGAATATCAGCATTTCCTGAGGTGCATGAAGGACAGCTGTGGTGATTTGCCATTGGTGAGTGTGATCCCAAGACCCCATCCCAAGCATCCCCTCTAAACCATCTGTCCTTAGGGCACTGACAATCCCACAGCCTCAGGCCTGTTTGCTCAGCAACTGAAGACCCTTCGAGAGAAGGATGGCTTTGGGGCTGTGCTCTTTTCTAGCCATGTCCGTAAGGTTAGTACCTTGTCGGGGGGGTTGGGGTGCATGGGTTGGGGATGCCCAGGAGAGACCCTTGAGACATATCCAGGTCAGGCACAGCTGCTTCTGAAACTCTGGAAATTGTCAGGACAGCTCAGCCAGTGAGGAGAAGAGCCAGGGAAGGGAGGAAGGAGGACAGCTGGGGCCTGGGGTCAGGAGTGGGGCATGTGGCACCAGCCTAGGTCCAGCCTAGGTCCAGCCACCACTCTTGCAGGTGAACCGCTTCCGCAAGTGCCGGGACCGGGCCCTTCTGCTCACAGACCGGCACCTCTACAAATTGGAGCCTGGCCGTCAGTACCGGGTGATGCGGGCTGTGCCCCTGGAGGCGGTGAGTGCCGTGGGCTGCATGTGGAGCGTCTGTGTGGGGCTTTTTTTTTTTTTTTTTTTTGTGGTACCGGGGATTGAACTCAGGGATACTCGACCACTGGGCCACATCCCCAGCCCTTTTTTGTATTTTATCCTGCCTCAGCCTCCCAAAGTGCTGGGATTACAGGCGTGCGCCACCGCGCCCGGCCTGTGTGGGGCTTTGCAGGACCCCTGGGCTGGAAGCCTTGCTTAGTCTCCTTCCCACTATCTGTGATGGCCGGGAGCGTCCCGACACTCAGGCAAAGGCAACCCCCACTGAAAACCCTGCAGTGGCTTCCTATGGCCCACATGGTGGAGGGTCTGACTCTGCTATCTCTGCTGGCACAGCCACCTTGTCCCCCTGACTCATGCTCTCACATTTTAGTCAAGCCAAATGGCCCCTGTCCCCACCTATGCCTCTCTGGGTGGCTCCTGCGTAGGCATGCCAGAACACACTTGAGTGCCTGCTGCAGTGCTCAGCTGCCTCCCGCAGGACCCTGTCCCTACCTTCTGCCTGGCTGTGTGGCCTACCTGCTCCCTTGCATGGCAGCTCTTTGTTCCTATGAATTATCTTTCTCAGGACAAGAAGCAGCCTGGGCAGGGATCAATGTTGGATCTGGGTCTCACATGCTTTTGGGGGTTCTGTGACTGTCCTGTTATCATCATGCTGTCTGATATGGTAGCCACGTGCCACTCTGGTTATTTAAATGTAACCAAAATGAGGTAAAACTAAAAACTCAGCTTTTTAGTCACAGTCATACATTCAAGTGCTCAGTAGGGGTAGGTGCTGATCTATCAGACGGCAAAGATTGAGAACATTCCATCATCACAGAAATTCCTATGGCATGATGCCCTGCAGAACCCTCCTCTTTGCCAGCAGGGACCAGAGAGGGAAGGAAGTGGCAGTGGAGGGGTGGCTGGGGGGCTGGAGTGAGTACTCTGCCAAAGGCAGGGCTCCTCATTAGGCTTTGGGAGAGGCTTCCTAGGGAGGCTGCTGTATCCCTGACCTTAAGTTTCCTGCTCAGGTGACAGGGCTGAGTGTGACTAGTGGACGGGACCAGCTGGTGGTAATGCATGCCCGGGGCCAAGATGACCTTGTAGTATGTCTGCACCGCTCCCAGCCACCTCTGGACAATCGCATTGGGGAGCTGGTGGGTGTGCTGGCTGCACACTACCAGGGGTGAGTCTGGGACCAATTGGGGATGTAGGCATGTGGAGCCTCACTGTCCTGGCCCTCTGCCTGCCCTGACCCCTTGTTCCTTCCGTTCCAGGGAGGGAAGAAACCTAGAGGTCCGTGTCTCTGACTGCATCTCACTGAGCCAGCGTGGGGTCCAACGCCTTGTTTCAGTGGAGCCCAGGCCAGAGCAACCTGAACCAGATTTCTGCTGTAGCCGTGGCAACTTCACCCTCCTCTGGCCAAGCTGCTGATCCACCCTAAGCTGGCCTGTCCTGGCCTCCATGCAGTTTCTCACACCTGACCCTGGCCATACCGAAGGCCAGGACTTACCTACCCCTGTAGGGAACACAATATAATAAAGATGCTATATCTGTGTCCAGCCTGGCTGGTGCCTGGGTAGATGTACAGTGGTCCCTCTCATCCCATCTGGGTAGAATACTGGATGCCCAGGCAAGTTTTGCCTGCTCCCTTAGCTAATGTCCACCCTGTGTCCGCTGCTCGCCCACTCATTTTAGGATCACCCAAACTGGAGGAGGAAGCCTGGGGGCCCAGTATGGGGTGGGGTGGCAAGACTTAGTCCTCAGGATCCCAGTCCAGGGACAGGCTGAATGTGGATCCCATGGTCTGAGAGAAAGGGTTCTACCTAGGGACACTACCTGGATGCATCAAGCTGTTCTCATGGGTTCCAGACTGCCCCATACCAACCGTAGCCCTCTGTCCCTCTCCTTCTCTACCCACAGGGTTCCTCCTCTGGGGAAGGCTTGGGCCCCAATATCAACTTGGAAAAGGACTGGGGGGAACACAGAGCAGCCACCCTGAGGGCTGTCAGGGGGTGTGCTGATGGGCAGACTTGGCCCAGGGCTGAGGTGGTCTCAGCCACTAGCTGTCCAAGTTGGGTACTGGATATAGGTGTCTGAGGCTGTGGGACCTTCCTTTGCAATGAGAAGTCAACAAGAAATGAGACCTAGAAGTCAGAACTGCCAGCGTTGGGGAACAGGGCTATCTTATGTTCAATGTTATGGGACAGCCACACAAGAGAGGCCAGGGTGGGCACCCACCTCAATGCCTCTGGTGAGCTAAGCACTTCTACACTACTTACCCTCTTACCAGGCCCACACTCCTCTCAGTCCCTCAACCTATATATAACTCTTCATCCCTCATTTCCCTCAGACCCTTTCCTCCTCAACCCCTCAGCTCCTCAGTCCCCAACCCTTCAGTTACTCAGCCCATCAGTGCTCCTCAGTACTTCAGCTCTTAAGCCCATCATACCCAAGCCCCATCAACCCCTCAGCTTTTCAATTCTTCATATCCTCAGCCCCCACCAGCAGTCTCAGCCCCCTGCTCTCTTATTCCATAGGTGTTTCCTTTGTCCTCACAGCTGCTTACTTTTTTTTCTTGGAACACAAATTTGGCAGGCATCCTTGCCTGTTTGTGCCATTTTGTTGAGGAGGTCAGCATCTGTCACCACAGCCTTTGGCTGAGGCATGAGGGTTTAGGAGCATCCAGAGCCCTTGACCCATTGAGGCTTCCCCTGTTCATATGGTCAGGCATCATCTGCAGGTCTCAACAGCCAGGGTTACTTCCTGCATGCCTTGGGAAACCTCCACAGAGCCAAACCCCAGAATTTCTGGCAGCTTCTGGCTGGGTGGGATTCTTCCCTCACAGAGTAATCAGATGAGAAGGGCCCCGTTCAATCATGGGATCCTAAACACTCCTAGATATAGGTGTGCCTCCTGCCCTCTGTAGATCACTTCATCAGAAAGCTGTATAGCATCAGCTAACTTCTGTCCAAATTCCCCTCCCTTACACCCTGGAAGGGACTAGAGAATACCACCCACCCTTGTCAAAATTTTCTTAGATCTTTAGGAAGCTCTACTAACAGGCTGCAGGTGAGCCCCAGTGAACAAGTAAAAACTTCAGGGACGCCGGGCGCGGTGGCGCACGCCTGTAATCCCAGCACTTTGGGAGGCTGAGACAGGAGGATCGCGAGTTCAAAGCCAGCCTCAGCAATGGCGAGGCACTTAGTAACTCAGTGAGACCCTGTCTCTAAATAAAATACAAAAAAGGGCTGGGGATGTGGCCCAGTGGTCGAGTGCCCCTGAGTTCAATCCCCGGTACCAAAAAAAAAAAAAAAAAAAAAAAAAAAAAAAAAAAAAAAAAAAAAAAAAAAAAAAAAAAAAAACTTCAGGGACGCCCCAGAATGGGGAGTGGAACATTTGGGGTCCAGCCTTCCAGAGCCACTCCTTGCCTAGCCTAGAGTCTTGAGGTGCAAAGGTCACAACTGCCAGGTGGTACCCAGGTCCTGAAACCCAGTCCAAGAGGGAGGCAACATGCTAGGGAGGGGAAGGCCACAAAAGCTCTTCTAGTGAACTCTGACCCCGCACAGGCAGTTCACACACACCATCCATCTCTTTGACAAACACTTGTGTTGCGCCATGGCACTAGGGCTTTGCAAATATTCCCCACGTGACACCATTGAGGCCAGTGTTACCATCATCACCCCAATTCCAGGTGATGAAACAGTTTCCATCACTTGCCCGAAGCACTCATGACCTGAGGGGCAGGTACCAGGACTCCCAGTGCCAGTGGGCCCAGGAACAGTCACACACTGTAGCCTCCATCCAGTGCGGGCTACAAAACCAGGGTAACTCTGATGAATTGGGGCTGGCACGAACAGATCATACAGACACACAAAATACTTTTTTCTTGGGGTGTCTCAGGATGGCTTCTCCGCCTCTAGCTGTGAGCTCCCACAAAGCAGGGCAAAGGAAAACCACAGGAAGCTGGAGAGGGGAAGGGAGGGAGGGAGGGGGAGAGTGGTGGGGGCACGTCCTGAAGCCTATTTATTGAGGGGAGCTATTTGATAGAACATTCCATCCAAAAAAGGTAAGGGGTAGTATTACAAAGGAAAAAGAAGGCAGCCCACTCCCATTGGGTAATGCCTACTCCCAAAGCCTTACTCCCGTGCCGAGCAGAGAAGGGATACACCTGTTTCCATGCTCAGGGAAACCAGTCTCCTCATTTCTATCACTCAAGACTAAGAGTTTTAGGCTCCTTATGTGGCAGCTCCCGACAACATACCTCATGTCATGCCAATGCAGATGGCTTAACCAGACTGGAGCACCAATTTGCAGATGGGGAGTGACACCTGAACGTGAGGATATGGTCACTGGCTGTCAAGGGACAGCACCTTGGTCTGAGTCCAGCTTCTCTGCTTGTCCCAGCCCATCTCCATTTCCTATCAAATAATGAGTTTGCTAGAACTGTCTCCTCAAGTTGTTATGAAAACTGCACAAAGATGCCATGCACACAGAGGCAATCCTTATTCTGGGATGTCAGGAGAGGAAAATCACATACATGGGCTCAGGGGTGGCTTTCCTCACTGCAGTGCCTGGTCCCCCAGCAGACCTGGGAGCAGGAATAGCCATCTTCATTTTGCAGATGAGGAAACAGAACTATAAAGATGACCTTTTTAATTTGAAGTTAAATTGGCCTCCCCTCAACGAATGTTTAGACTTAATTCTTTTAATTATCCTTGCATATGCTCCTGCCACTATTTTATTGAAGTATAATTCTCATACCATAAAATTCACCATTTGAAGACATACAATTCAGTAATTTTTAGTAAGTATACTCATAAGGTTGTGCAACCAACCATCATCACTGTCTAAATTTAGAACATTTTCAACACCCAAAAAGGAAACCTATACTTATTAGTAGTTACTTTCCATTATCTACTTCCACTTGCAGCCCTTAAAACCACTAATCTATTTTCTGTCTCTACAGATATACCTATTCTGGATATTTTATTTTACGTATGCATGTGTATATACTTGGTACATTACTGGGGACTGAACACATACGACTGAGCTATATCTTCAATCTTTTTTTTTTTTCTTTTTATTTATTTTTAATTTTATTTATTATTGTTGTTGCTGTTGTTGCTGTTTTTGGTGAGAGAGAGGTTCTCTATTAAGTTGCCAAGGTTGACCTCAAACTTAAGATCCTCTTGCCTCAACCTCCTGAATAGATGGGATTATAGGTGTGCATGACCACACTCAGCTTAGATATTTTATATATGTGGAATCATGTGTCCTCTTTTTATTTAACATTTTTAAAAAATATTTATTTATTTACTTTAGTTGTACACAATGAAATGCATTTATGTTTACGTGGTGCTGAGGATCGAACCCGGGCCGCGCACGTGCGAGGCGAGCGATCTGCAGCTGAGCCACAGCCCCAGCCCTCATGTGGCCTCTTTCATCTGGCTTCTTTTATTTAGAATAATGTTTTCTGGGTCAATATATTGTACTATATATCAGTATTATATAGGCAAAGGATATTCTATTGTGTAGATCTACCACATTTTGTTTAGGTACTCATTAGTCAATGGTTTCTAGAGTTTTTTTGTTTCTTTTGATAGCCATCCTAGAGAACGTGAAATAATACCTCATTGTGGTATTGAACCAAGGATTGAATACAAGGATTGTAGGGATTGAACCAAGGAGCACTTTGTCATTAAGCTACATTCCCAGTACTTTTTTTTTTTTTTTTTTTTTTTTTTTTAGGTGCTGGGGATTAAACCCAGAGCCTTGTGCATGTGAGGTAAGCACTCTACCAATTGAGCTATATCCCCAGCCCCATTCCCAGTACTTTTTACTTTTTATTTTGAGACAGGGTTTCACTAAGTTGCTAAGGCTGGCCTCAAACTCCTGGGCTCAAGTGATCTTCCTTTTTTTTGGTACTAGGGATTGAACCCACGGACGCTTAGCCACTGAGCCACATCCCCAACCCTTTTTAATATTTTATTTTGAGACAGGGTCTCTTTAAGTTGCTTAGGGCCTTGCTAAATTGCTGAGGCTGGCTTTGAACTCACAATCCTCCTTCCTCAGTCTCCCAAGCTGCTGGGATTACATGCGTGTGCACAAGTGATCCTCCTGAGTGGTTGGCACTACACTGTCCCAGTAGCTACCCTTCTTTATTTCTTTTTCTGAGGTGCTGGAGATCAAATCCAGAGCCTGCCTGTATGTGCTGGGAAAGAGCTCCATAACTGAGGTAAACCCCCAGATGTGCCACTTTCTTTTTTGTTTTTGTTTTACAGTACTGGAGATTAAACTGGTGGTGCTCTACCACTGAGCTATATCCTCAGCCCTTTTTTATTTTGGGACAGGGTCTCACTAGTTGCCCAAGCTGTCTTGAACTCATGATCATCATGTTTCATCCTACTAAGTTGCAGTGATACAGGGGTGTATCACTGCACCTGGCCATGCTATTTTCTTATAAATGAAAATATAAGAATTGCTTTTTTTTTTTTTTTTTTTTTTTTTTTTTGGTACTGGGATTGAACCCAGAGGCACTTTACCACTGAGCCACTTCCCCAGACCATTTTATTTTTTAAATTTTGATTCAAGGTGTCACTAAGTTGCTTAGAGCCTAAGTAGCTGAGGATGGTTTTGAACCTGTGATCCTTCTGCCTCAGCTGCCCATGTCGCTGGGATTACAGGCATGCTCCAACACTCCTGGCTAAGGCTGTTTTTTTTTTTTTTATATTGCTCATAGTGTGAAATCAGAGTCACACCGAATATTGGGGACAGATCATCAAATGTGTGTTTGAAACACTAGGAAATGATCCACCTCTCAGGCCAAAGCCAACATCCTGAGTGCAGATGAAAGTCTAATCCAGGTGTTTCCCTCTTGGCTTGTGAGAGGAGGTTGGCTAGGAGAGGAGGTTGACTTACATAAGCATCATTTCTCTCAGACAAGTTGTGCATGCAAGGCAATTCATGAGATATTAGCTATTTTCTGGCAGCCACCAGAATTTTCCTTGTCCAAGCAGGGATCAGATGGTTATATCCTCTGTTCACTGAGACCCCTTCCCACTCAGTAGTGTGAGAGTAGAGGGGAAATGCTGCAGCTTCCAAGGTCATGTGGGCATATCTGTCCCAGAGGTGGACATGGAGGAACTCCCTGTCCTTTCCCAAATCCTCTCCTAAACCCTGGAAAAGATGAAAGTTTGCTCACACTGGAAGCACATCCTCCCCTAGAATGCAGCAGTCTTCTGGAAGCTCTCTCACAGCTGCTGGTGATGCTCAGCCCTGGGGGCAACTGAAGAGTGTGATAGAGCAGCAGCCTTTGGTCTAATATCCCTCCATTGCAGGTCCACAAGCAGTTCAGAAACAGAGGCTATCACAAGCACTGTGCCATATGGTGCCTCCCAGACATGTCCTTCTCAGGCTTTGGAGAGTGAAAAGGATGTAGGGACAATGCAGGGGGTGCCTGGAGAAAGGTAGTGTAGGTCAGGGATGATCAGAAACAAAATGCCACACAGAACTCAAATACTACAAGAATGCATTTTGTCTGTCTGATTATGCAGAAAACAGATGGAAGGAAATACCATAATGTTTAGAGAGTTTGTGCCTGGCTGGCAGGATTACAGCTATCCTATTTTTGCAGGTGTTTTTCTATTTTTCCCAAATTTCCATAGCAGAAGTTACCATGTTATTTGGGCCTATGGATGGGAGGGTGTAGTGCAGACTGCATGCTGTCAAGGCCATGAAGTTAGGGGCCTTTGGACAGCCCCCACCCTGCCCCATATTCTGAACTTTCAAGGGTGGGGCAGCTTCCTGTTCACCCACACTGGGCCCCCGGGCTCACTAACCATAACCATTGTTTCCATTTGTGTCTGGCAGTCGGCAGACAGTACCTTTTGAGTCTGGGCTTAGGAAATTCAACTTCCTGTGGCCAGTGTGCATAAAACAGGTAGGAATCAATATCATCTGTGATCTAAGGGGCAGGAATCAGGAGGGTCTCTCTCCTGGCAGGAAAGCTCATGGCCACCATCTCCCACAGAGCAGAGGCAGGGAGGGGTCCTGAGACTCTAGATATGCACAGACCACCTCAGGAAACACCCACTACAACCAAGGTACACTGATTTTACTTTGGCCTAAGGGAGAAAAGGTTAGAATATTCCAGAAACTATATCTGAACAAGCATGACCATCTGTTCAGTTTAAATCCTCATTGAGCTGAGCAGACAGGAGAATAATCCTACAACTAGAGAAAAGGCATAAATCATAGGCTCCTGACATAGCACTGTGGGATTTGCTTCCCCGGTTCCTCTTCCTATACACCACCCATGACTTTTCTGTTTATCAGGAATGAAAACGTGCCATCAAGTTTCCAAGTAATCGGGACAGAAACTCTACAACCTCACAGTTCTTCTTCCACTATAAGTCAGGCTGTGATGTTCCTCCACAAAGCAGGTCTGACTCCACCCACTGCCATGACTTCAGGTTGAGCAGAGGCAGTCACAGATACAGTGGAAAGGGACTGGACCATAGATGCTGCAGGTCAGGTTGGGAATGGAGGTGACAGCATGCATGGGTCCAGCGAGCAGCTTTGGGATGTAAAAACCCAAGGGAATTAATTACTCTTGGGAATTAAGCTGGTGACAAACAACATGGATGAACAGGACAGGAGTGAGCTTAAAGCAAGAGTGGGGGTTCCAGAGAGTGGTTGGAAGTTTGGAAAGCCAGGACAGTCTAGGTGATGGTGATCAAGCAGCTGTCAAGGACTTGTCTGGAAAAAAAAAAAAAAAATGTGTTCCTAGGAGAGGGATGGTGCCATGGTTTGGATGTGTCACCTCCAAAATTCAGATGTAGGGTCTGGGGTATAGTTCAGTGTTAGAGCACATGCTTAGTATACAGTAAGCCCAACACCAAAACCCAAAATATGGAACATGCAAAACCAAAAATTCAGGTATTGCCAATGTAATGGTATTAAGAAGTGGGGCCTTGCCAGGTGCGGTGGTACACACTTGTAATCCCAGTGACTCAGGAGTCCGAGGGAGGAGGATCCCAAGTTTGAGACCAGCCTCATCAATTTAGCAAGATCCTGCCTCAAAATAAAATAAAATAAAATAAATCTAAAAAGGGTTGGGGAGCCGGACGTGGTGGCGCAGAGCCAGGCGTGGTGGCACACGCCTATAATCCCAGCACTTGGGAGGCTGAGGCAGGAGGATCATGAGTTCAAAGCCAGCCTCAGCAATGGCCAGGCACTTAGCAACTCAGTGAGACCCTGTCTCTAATAAAATGCAAAAAAGGGCTGGGGATGTGGCTCAGTGGTCAAGTACCCCTGAAATCAATCCCCGTACCAAAAAAAAAAAAAAAAAAAAAAGGGTTGGGGATGTGGGCTGGGGTTGTGGCTCAGTGGTAGAGCGCTTGCCTAGCAAGTGTGAGGACTGGATTCGATCCTCCGCACCACATAAAAAAAATAAATAAAGATATTGTGTCCATCTATAACTCAAAAAAAATTTTTTTTTAAAAAAAGGGCTGGGAGCCAGGCGTGATGGCACTCGCCTGTAATTCCAGCACTTGGGAGGCTGAGGCAGGAGGATCGCGAGTTCAAAGCCAGCCTCAGCAATGGCGAGGCACTTAGCAACTCAGTGAGACCCTGTCTCTAATAAAATACAAAAAAGGGCTGGGGATGTGGCCCAGTGGTCGAGGGCCCCTGAGTTCAATCCCCAGTACCAAGAAAAAAAAAAAAAAAAAGGGCTGGGGGTGTAGATCAGTGGTAATATGCCTCTGGGTTCAATCCCTAAAAAAAAAAAATGGGGGCCTTTAAGAAGTGATTAGGCCATAAGGGCTCCTTTCTCATTAAAAGAATTATAGCCCTGGGCTGGGGTTGTGGCTCAAGTGGTAGAGTGCTCACCTAGCCACCTAGCATGCATGAGGCACTGGGTTCGATCCTCAGCACCACATAAAAGTAAAATAAAGATGATGTGTCCACCTAAAACTAAAAAATAAAGATTAAAAAAAAAAAGAATTACAGCCTGTTGGATTCCAGGCAGGAGGCCGCGCCTCCCAGGCAGGAGGCCACACCTCCCCAGGTGCTTTGTTAAAAACTACACCTCCCAAGATCCTCAGCGTGACCAAAAAACCTGACCAGCAAGTCCCCTGTCCACTATCCCCCCCCCCACCTCTGCTGGCCTATAGGGCAAGGACTCACTCCAAGGGGGTTTATGACCCCTACTCTATTTATACCAGGGCCGGACTGAGCTCGCTCTCTGTTCCTGCCGCTCTCTGTTCCTGATCTCTGATCCCTCGTGCTCCAGCTCCCGTTCCTCCCCCGCAGTTCATCCCCATCCCCCCATGTTTCTTTGGGAATTCAATAAACCCCTTCCCTTTTCCTCTACGATGGTTCCAGCGTGCGTCCGACTATCCTGCAAGTTTTCTAACACAGCCCTTATAAAGAGGCTTCACACAGGTTTCAGCTAGCTTGTGCCCTTGCCCTTCTGCCTTCTACCATGTGAGGATGCAGTAGGAAGCCCTCACCAGATACTGGTACTTTTATCTTAAGACTTCCCAGCCTTCAGAACAGTGAGAAATACACGTCTGTGTTTTTTTTTTTTTTTTTTTAATAAATTACCTAGTTTGTGGTATTTTGTTATAGCAGCACAAACAGATGAAGACAGAAGGTCTACATAGATTTTCAAAAGAGGAGTTTTAAAAACTTGGCAGTAGCCAGATGGAAAACAGTATGTTAGCTCTTGAAAAAAAAATTTTTTTAATGTATCCATGATCCAGCAATATGATCTGACAATTCCATTTCTGAGTATATGCACGAAAGAATTGAAAGCAGGATTACCCCCCACTGCTGAATTAGGAATTGAACCCAGGGGTGTTCTACCACTGAGCTCTGGGTACCAGTTACCAAGCCCTAGTCTCACTAAGTTGTCCTGGCTGACCTTGAATTTGTGAACCTCCTACCGAAGCCTCTCCAGTAGCTGGGATTACGGGCATGCACCACCAAGCCCAACTGAAAGTAGGATCTTAAAGAGATATTTGTACATGCATGTTTATAGCAGCCTTATTCACAATAGTTAAAACATGGAAGCAATCCAAGTATTTATTGATGGATGAATGGAAGGAAGCCAAGTGTTGTGAGGGATGACAGGTCATCCCAATGACTTGGGAGGCTGAGGCGAGAAGACTGCTTTGAGGCCTTGAGTTTGAGACCAGCCTGGGTAACCTAATGAGATCCCCCTTCCTTTGTGAAAGGGACAGGAATTCTGACACAGGCTACCGCATGGATGAACTTTGAGGAAAGTAGGCTGAGTGGAATAAGCCAGTCACAAAAAAGACAAATACTGTATGATTCCAATACAGGAGGTTCCTAGAGTTGTCAAATTCACAGAGAGTAGAATGTTGGTTGTTAGGGACTGGAGAGCTATTGTTTTATTTTGTTTTGTTTTTAGTATTGGGGATTGAATCCAGGGGTGCTTAACCACTGAACCACATCCCCATCCATTTTTCATATATATTTTTTGAGAGAGGGTCTCATTAAGTTGCTTAGGGCCTCGCTACATTGCTTTGAACTTGAGATCCTCCTTCCTCAGCCTCCTGAGCTGCTGGGATTACAGGCATGCAGCACCTATGGATTTTTAAAAACAAATAATTTATCTTAAAAAAGAATTTGACACCTTAACCTATGAAACTGTTGAACATGAACCTCAGACAGGGAAGTGTGCTCAATACCTCATCTGAGGTCAGCCCTCCTTTGCTGTGATCTGCTCACCAAGTGGCTTGGATGCTCTAGCTACAGGTTGCAGAGGGTCTCACATTCTCTCTGGCCAGGTGGACACACAAAGCCAGAGTGCGCTGGGAGAATTACTCCTACCAGCATCCAAGGGACTTTTTGCTAAATGCCTTAGCTCTACAGACAGAGGCTAGTGTCATGTGTGACTTCAAGTATCACATTCTAATGTGGTCACATCTAAAGGAGGTCCCCTGTGCTGCAGCCCCTTCTTCTTTTTGAGACCAGGTTTCACTGTGTTGCCCAGGTTGATCTAGAACTCTAGGGCTCAAGTGGGTCCTCCCACCTCAGCCTCCTGAGTAGCAGGGATTACATACATCTCTCCCAGGAACCCCCAGTCCAGGACAGTTTATGCCTGAGCCTAAGCCCATCGCCAGCAGGGAAAACTATATGTGCACCATCAGTGTGGAAATAAACAAAGACCACCCAAATGAGAAAAGCAGAGGCTGTTTATCCAGAGCAGCTACAGCAAGTGGCTGAGACTCCCAGGCAGGCAGAGGGGCAGGACAGCTTCACAGTGGGAAAGGAAGCTCCAAGTGAGTCCTCTTGGAGGCTGCCAGCCAGACAAACTGTTGAGCTTGCTAGGAAGTCATCCACCAGGGGTTGTTAGGGGAGTGTGTTCGGCTTTCCCTAGTTGGTCCTAAGCTGAAAGTGGGAATGAAAATTAAGGAAACTGATGGTTAATGATCAAATCCTGGCCATTTGGGGGCAGTTACAGAAGCTATTGTTCAGCTTCCTTTTTTTTTTTTTTTTTTTTTTTTTGTACTGGGGATTAAACTCAGGAGCACTCCACCATTTGGCCACATCCCCAGGCCTTTTTTGTATTTTATTTAGTGACAGGGTCTCACTGAGTTGCTAAGTGCCTCGCCATTGCTGAGGCTGGCTTTGAACTCCCGATGCTTTTGCCTCCGCCTCCCAAGTGCTGGGATTACAGGCGTGAGCCACCACGCCTGGCTTCCTTGATTGTTACTTGAGGTAGCACCTGGCTTTCTGTGAGTAATGACAACATGATGACTTTCTGGGCCTATAGATAAGGGTTGGTGTCTTAGGCAGGTAGTGGCTGGTAGGGGTTAGCATTTTAGCTGTCTAAATGATCTGATTGTCTGTATACTCAGTCTCTCGTTGGATTTGTGCCTGCTTGGGGGCGGGGGGGGGGGGCTTTCCTAAGGACAGGGGTGAACCTGAGTACAAGCACTAGAAGGGAGGCCATGGTCATGGGGATCAACCATCTCATGAAAGTATGACTCGACAAAAGGTCACCTAGTTAATGAATTGTACCTTTGCCTGTTAGATTTGGTTGGAATGAGTCAGTCCCAAAAGACTGGCCAGCTTTGATGATCCAGTAAAGACAAGAATGAGACCAGGATTTGGGAATAAAGCCAAAGTCTCAGAGAACGGGTCTTCCTGGAATGAGGACCAGTCCCTCCAAAATCCATCATATGACATCAGAATTTCAACATTTACAGCGGATGAGGGGGAAATTCCTGTCAGATGATAGTTACTTTATTTTTATTTTTGGCAGTGCTGGAGATTGAACCCAGGAACCAAGGGCCTTGCACATGCCAGGCTCTATCACAGAATTATATCCCCAGCTCCATGATACTTCTAAACTATAACAGATTTCAGTAAAATCAATTAATAATTGATTATAAAAATACTAAAAGTTTACATTTTTGAAAAATATATAGACATGTATATAAGAGGGAAAAAAGGACAGGAAAGGCTTTAGCTGTTACTGGTGGCTGTCTTTTTGTGTGATGATATTTGTGTTTCTTTCTTTCTTTCTTTTTTTTTTTTTGTAGTTGTAAATGGCCAGAATGCCTTTATTTGTTATTTTTATGCGATACTCAGAATCAAACCCAGTGCCTCACACATGCTAGGCAAGTGCTCTGCCACTGAGCTACAGTCCTTCATTTGTGTTTCTTTATCTCTTTGTGCTCTTCATCTTCTGAAGTTTCTACTCTGCAACATATTTTATGTGGCAGAATACTTATGTTCCAATAAGAGCAATGTTTGGGGGGGTGGGGGGGTAGCTCAGTGGTAGGACACATGCTTAGCAAGCATGAGGCCCTAAATTTGATCCTTAGTATAGGAAAGAAGAACAGAAGGAAAAATTTGAAACTGTATCATACCCTTCATCAGAACTGCTGGGAAATGCCATCTGCATTTACTCTGAACAATGAGGAGAGCACCTGTTTCATGGGTGCTCTAAGAATGACATGACATCCATAGACCAAGGATTGACTACCTGCCTTTTAATATTGTGCATATAATGAGCATTTATTTGCTGATCCAAAGTAAAAACTAAAAAGAACTGGGGATGTTTTTCAATGTCTTTTCTTCATGGTGTCTTCAGATAGCCACTTCTATGTCAATGCCCTATCTGCTCTCTGGGTAGGTCTGAAGTCATAGTATAAGCTTCAAATTTGTGATCAGGGAGGAACATTTGGCCCTATATGGCCTTATCGGTCCATTTCATTTTGATGCCTTTCATGGGAACTTTGGTTTTTTCAAAATCTGCCTTCTTAGAAGGCTGTGGCCTAAACACTAGTTCAAGCTTTGTGGTGTGTGTGTGTGTGCTAGGGATTGAACCTAGAGCCTTGAACATCTAAGCAAGTGCTATATCACCAAGATAACTCAGCCTTTCGTAAAAAAAAAAAAAAAAAAAAAAAAAAAAAAATTCTTTTGGGGACAGGGTCTTGCTAAGTTGCCCAGACTGGCCTGGAAATTGCAATCATCCTGTCTCAGCCTCACCAGTAGCTAGGATTACAGGCATGGGCCATTGTGGCAGGCTTTAGTACAGCCTTCTATTCACTGCAAGCCCGGAGCCTCCTGCATGCTAGGCAAGAACTCTACCTCTGAGCTACATCCCCAGCCCTACTTCTTGCTTTGTTCTGTGAAATAGATCTGCTCATGGAAAACAATTCTTTTCTTATCACACTGGGAGCAGGCCTGGAATGGGTGGGTCTTCACTCTGTTACTCAGACATTCAAATATGTGACCTTGTTTGACATCCATTTAGCCTTCTGAGGTGGGGCCTGGTATCCTTACTCTCTTATAGACCAGGAAACAGACACTGAGTGATTTAATTCTATCTAGTTGCCTTGAATGATCATTTGGAACAAATTCTGCCACTGCTTAATGGATGGATAGTTTTATTTGCATGAACAAAAATAGAGTCCTCTTCTGATGCAGTATTATCTCTTTTAGATTAATTAGTCATAGCAGGTGGCATTTTCCTAACTAATGCACTGCAGGTAACTAAAGAACAGGTAAAATAAGTAAATAGTCTCCGGGTGAAATTGTGGAGGAATAATGCTTGTCTTTTTTCTGTTTGAAATGAACAAATAAATATTTTATGATGGCAAGAATGTGGAGAAGAGGGCTTTTGGAGGCATGGCTGGTGTGAGTATAAATTGATTTAGCCTAAAGGTAACAGATAATATCCATAAAAATTAAGAATTTCTATAGCCTAATTCATCAGCTACTCTTTGTCAATTTATTTTGTAGACATACTCTACAAGTAACTTATAAAGACATGGATAGCCAGGCATGGTAGTGCATGCCGGTAATCCCAGCAACTCAGGAGGCTGAGGCAGAAAGATCATAAATTTGAATCCAGCCTTGGTAACTTAGCAAGACCCTGTCACAAAGTAAAAAAATAAAAGGAGTTGGGATATATTAGTGGTAAAGTATCCCTGGGTTTAATTCCCAGTAAATAAAATAAAATAAAGACATGTATAAAAGTATTCCCATCATTTCAGATAAAGTCATCATATTTTGTGGTGTTTAGCAGTAGTTGGCCTGCTTTTGTAACTGTGTAGTATTCCATTGCATGATTATTTTATTTCATTTTTCTCCTATTGATGACACTTAGCTGTGTCTGGTCTTGGGCTCTGGCAAATGTTACTATTCTTGTGTGTGTTTCTACTCAGTGGAGTGGTTGAGTGTGTGGATATTTATCTACTAAAACATCTATAAACATCCTACCAAGCTATGTCAGCCTTTTTTTTTTTTTTTTTTTTTTTTGTACTGGGAATTGAACCGGGGCTCTTAAACTCTGAGCCACATTCCAGCTCTTCTTATATTTTATTTTGAGACAGGGTCTTGCTAAGTTGCCCAGACTGGCCTGGAAATTGCAATCATCCTGTCTCAGCCTCACCAGTAGCTAGGATTACAGGCATGGGCCATTGTGGCAGGCTTTAGTACAGCCTTCTATTCACTGCAAGCCCGGAGCCTCCTGCATGCTAGGCAAGAACTCTACCTCTGAGCTACATCCCCAGCCCTACTTCTTGCTTTGTTCTGTGAAATAGATCTGCTCATGGAAAACAATTCTTTTCTTATCACACTGGGAGCAGGCCTGGAATGGGTGGGTCTTCACTCTGTTACTCAGACATTCAAATATGTGACCTTGTTTGACATCCATTTAGCCTTCTGAGGTGGGGCCTGGTATCCTTACTCTCTTATAGACCAGGAAACAGACACTGAGTGATTTAATTCTATCTAGTTGCCTTGAATGATCATTTGGAACAAATTCTGCCACTGCTTAATGGATGGATAGTTTTATTTGCATGAACAAAAATAGAGTCCTCTTCTGATGCAGTATTATCTCTTTTAGATTAATTAGTCATAGCAGGTGGCATTTTCCTAACTAATGCACTGCAGGTAACTAAAGAACAGGTAAAATAAGTAAAATAGTCTCCGGGTGAAATTGTGGAGGAATAATGCTTGTCTTTTTTCTGTTTGAAATGAACAAATAAATATTTTATGATGGCAAGAATGTGGAGAAGAGGGCTTTTGGAGGCATGGCTGGTGTGAGTATAAATTGATTTAGCCTAAAGGTAACAGATAATATCCATAAAAATTAAGAATTTCTATAGCCTAATTCATCAGCTACTCTTTGTCAATTTATTTTGTAGACATACTCTACAAGTAACTTATAAAGACATGGATAGCCAGGCATGGTAGTGCATGCCGGTAATCCCAGCAACTCAGGAGGCTGAGGCAGAAAGATCATAAATTTGAATCCAGCCTTGGTAACTTAGCAAGACCCTGTCACAAAGTAAAAAAAAAAAAGGAGTTGGGATATATTAGTGGTAAAGTATCCCTGGGTTTAATTCCCAGTAAATAAAATAAAATAAAGACATGTATAAAAGTATTCCCATCATTCAGATAAAGTCATCATATTTTGTGGTGTTTAGCAGTAGTTGGCCTGCTTTTGTAACTGTGTAGTATTCCATTGCATGATTATTTTATTTCATTTTTCTCCTATTGATGACACTTAGCTGTGTCTGGTCTTGGGCTCTGGCAAATGTTACTATTCTTGTGTGTGTTTCTACTCAGTGGAGTGGTTGAGTGTGTGGATATTTATCTACTAAACATCTATAAACATCCTACCAAGCTATGTCAGCCTTTTTTTTTTTTTTTTTTTTTTTTGTACTGGGAATTGAACCGGGGGCTCTTAAACTCTGAGCCACATTCCCAGCTCTTCTTATATTTTATTTTGAGACAGGGTCTTGCTAAATTGCTTAGGTCTTTGCTAAATTGCTGAGACTGGATTTGAACTCAGGATTCTCCAGCCTCCCGAGCTGCTGGGATTATAGGTGGGTCCCACTGCAGCTGGCTGTTTTGTTTTGTTTTTAAAACAGTGTTGAGGATTGACTCAAGGGCCTTATACATGCCAGGCAAGTGCTCCCTCACGAATTACCTCCCCAGCCATGCTGAACTTTTTCATGTAGTAGACCCATAATGGTATCTTTTTGTGGTTTTAATTTGCCTCTTCCTCATTACTAAGGAGACTGAGTACCTTCCGCAAGCTCTTTGTCTGTCTGGTTGTCTGCTTATAGTGTGTATGGCTGAAGAAGGGCCCAGTTATTGACCTAACTCCATCTTGACTTCATCTTGCCTCTCTTAGTTTTTATTTTCTCCTTCTGAGTTCTCCTGAGCCATTCTCTTTTGCAGTCTTCTCAGATTCCAGAAGCAGCAGGTCTGGTGGATAAACATCTGTGAAAAGGGTCAAAACTGTGCTAAGGCAACAGCAACTTTCTTTTTTTTTTTTTTTTTTTTTTTTTTTGGTACCAGGGATTGAACTCAGGGGCACTTGACCACTGGGCCACATCCCCACCCCCTTTTTGTATTTTATTTAGAGACAGGGGTCTCACTGAGTTGCTAAGTGCCTCGCCATTGCTGAGACTGGCTTTGAACTCACAATCCTCCTGCCTCAGCCTTCCAAGTGCTGGGATTACAGGTGTGTGCTACTGCGCCTGATTTAGCAACTTTCTTATTATGACAAGTCCTACCTGACCAATCTTGAGATAATGATGGACCAGACCACGCCTGACCAAGACCAATCTGCTTTGGCAGGTGTGCAAAGTCTTGGGCTATGCAAACCTCCTAACCCTTGTCTTCATTACCCTCTCTATAAAACCACAGTCATTAGAGGCCCCTTGAAGACGGGGCTAAAAATGCAGGTCCCCTTGCCTTCCCAGTGTAGCTACACTGATTAAAACTTCTCTTTTGCTTTTCACCCTTTTCCATCTGGTTTTTGGAGTGAGTGGCTGAACCTGATTTGTTGGGACTCCCAGAGCTAAGCCTCTGGCCTTGGACTCCAGCAACATAGCCTTAACACCATTCATGGCCTCTACATTCAGTTGCTTCCCATGAATCACATGAATAATAACATTCAGGGTGAGAAGATAAATGGATAACTGAAAGACCTGGTAAAGTACCTGCCACCATCCTCAGTGACCAGCCCCCTCACCTAGCCTGCATCCACAGCTTCCAACTCAGTGCCTGGCAGGCAGCAGGGTACACAGCCAGTTATCAACACTGGGCAGTCCCAGGGGTGATTACAAGCCCAGAAGGTTGTGACCAAGAATGTGGTGCATTCATGAAAGCCTACTTAAGAGAATTCACCCTGCACTCTGAAATGCTAGGAAGTGCTCAATGACCTGTCAAAAAATAAATCAAATAGAAATAGACGAGTTTTTCATTAAATTCTGTGTTCTGACCATGGCTTCCTACATTTTTGGTATTAAAATTGTCATCTTTGGGGCTGGGGTAGTGGCTCAGTGGTAGAGTGCTTGTCCTGCATATGTGAGGCACTGGATTCGATTCTTAGCACCACATATAAATAAATACACAAAATAAAGGTCCATTAACAACTAAAAAAAATTTTTTTTTAAAAAGATTGTCATCTCAGGCTGGGGTTGTAGCTCAGTGGTAAAGTGCTTGCCTTGCACGTGTCAGGCCCTGTGTTCCATCCTCAGCACCACATAAAAATAAATAAAAATAAAGATATTGTGTCCATCTACAACTAAGAAATATCTAAAAAAAAAAAAAAAAAAAGATTGTCATCTCTTTCTCATAAGATGAAAGCAATACTTTAAAAAACACCATTATTTAACCAAGTAGAAAGTTGGTAGTTGAAACTTGGGGACTTTAGCTTGTTCTCAAAAATCCAAATGTATGGGAACTGATGGTCAAGAATAGTACTAGCTAATAGAAATAGAAATTGATCCACATATGGAATTTCAAGCTTTCTAGCAGTCACATTAGAAAACAAGAAACAAGGGAGATATATTTGAATCACATTTTACTTGGCATAACTTATCCAAAATATTATTTTAATGTGCAATTAAAATTTAGAATGATTTTTAAAATATGTATTTGTTTTAGTTTTACACAATGCCTTTATTGTTACGTGGTGCGGAGGATCGAACCCGGGCCGCCCACGTGCTAGGCGAGCACTCTACCGCTGAGCCACAACCGCAGCCCCCCAAAATATTTAGAATGATTAATACTTTATTTTAGATTTTTATACTGTCTCTGACACCCAATATGTGTTACATTTACTGCACATCTCAATCTGCACTCACTACACTTCAAGTGCTCAGAAACTGCATGGTGGTAGTGGACATTACAGCTCCAGAACTCTGTAGGTCCACTGGTACTCAGCATGTATTACAGAAAGGAATCAATGAACCCATGCAGGAAGGCTGCATTGCCTCAGAGTTCCAACCTAGAGGTTGGTTCCTATGCCGGCCTCATCAGCAAAGGCCACCAGGGGGCGCAAGAGTGCTGGTGGACAGGCTCCTCGTGTCGTGCTCTACTTGAGCCTGGGCTAAGGTGGGGTGTTGCGAGGAGCCCCTCAGCAGCAGGACTCACAGGATCCAGCCATATAGGACCCTGGGATTGGGTCCCCAGGGCCCTCATCTGCTGTGGGCATCTTTCCTTTTCTTTGCTTCAGCCATTTTCTGTGAAGGAGCAGAAGAAGGGTCAGTCCTGGCCAGGAAGGAGATGGAGAGAGGGTCTCTGAAAAGGGCCCTCTGACTACTCAGGAAGATACAAACCCCCTCGACTCAACAAACCTGAGGTCTGGTTTTCACTGAGCCAGACAGAACAACTGGGACCAAAGGAGACCCATAGCGAAGTCTACCTTCCTCATGGCTGTGGCTCTAACAATGGGAGAGATACTCTCTTCTCAGGGCAGATCTCCTGAGGCAGACTTGGTGTCCATCACGGCTGCCCCCTGCACAACCAGGCTCTCAGCTAGCCTACTAGCCTCATTTCTCTTCCACCCCTCAATCCTCCAGAACACTCACTCAGTTGGTGAGAACATCCTACTCAACCCTGTCCCACATGATATCTTCTGTTTTTTTTCTGAGTGCTCCCCAACCTGGGGTGCTTGCCTCAGGTGCTCTTCCCATAAAAGGGACTGGGTGAATTTTACTCCATGGAATCTTGGGACACTCTCCTAACTGCTTCCGGTTTTCTATTTTTGAATTTGTTTGTTTTGTTTTCCTTTTAGTTTTTGTTTTGTGGTGCTGGAGGGCCTTGTGCAAGCACTCTACCACTGAACTACACCCCAATTCAATTTCTCTTTTTTACTGAACTTTGTGTGTTAGTGTTAGATTCTTCTTTCTAAACTGAAGCTCTTAAGGGAGCTGGTAGCAGGGATGGTGGTGGGGGTGGGGATCTCTCATGCAAATACCTAAAATTCTTTCAGGAGCATCTCCATCCACAGGAAACCGTACCAGCCACGAATGGCTGGCTTGAAATAAATCTTTTGGCTGCACGGCTGTCCCGGGTGTGTTAGCTTTGCCCTTCATTTGGATGGCCGTGACTCGGCTCCTATCAGAGCCTAGGAGGGCATTAATTCACCCGGAAACTGCCTCAGCCTTCGCCGTTTTTGATCGACGCGCAACTGAGCGAGCCACCAACCGGTCATCGGATTGGTAAGCCCCCAGCCCCACAGGGCTCCTAATCCTGTTCGGGCCTTTGTACCGTGGGAACTGACCGGTTTGATCGGTCCGGCGAGCCCCGCTGGTGGCCTTGTACAGGGGTGGATCTCACCCCACCTTAGACCTTTCATGGTCATCAGTGTGGACCACGTGGAGCTCTTTTCTCTTTTTGGTCTCTTTCTCCTTTTCCTAGGTAGGTCTCCTCATCCCAGGGCCTCCTAAACCCGTTCAAGGCCTTGTACTGTGGAATTGACTGTTGGCGCGCGCTCTCTCTATCTCTCTCTTTCTTCTCTCTACCTCCTCTCTCTCCCTCTCCCTTTCCTGGGAGTAGTAGAAAAAAAAAAAGCCCTTTTTCGGCCTCTTGGCTCTCCGGGGACTTGGGTCTCTCCTTCCCGGTCCCAGGACGGGACACGGACGGAAAATCCTTGCGCAAGGTGACCCAGTGTTCTTCGGTCCCTTTGGACCCCATCCTCTGTTTGACTTCCCGTGACGGATGGGTCTCACAGACTTGGATCTCTCTGGATATATATATCTTTGAGGAGGACGCTCCTTCAGGGACATATATCTGTCCAGTTCGGGAGACGTGGAAAATGGGGGCTTCTTCTTCTTACTTCTGCTAGCTGCTTTCTTTCACCCTCCTGGCTGTCTCACTCCTATCCCTCCATGGCTGACTACCCTCCGATCACGTCTCTTCTTTGCTCTTGTCCTCACCTCTCTTCTTGTGGTTTTGCTATCACTCACTATTTGTCACTCTTGTACCCCACTCCGACGCCTCCCAGCCGACTCTCATCTACAGTGCCTCTTAAACAACCTAGCCACTCTTTGGCCTAAACTCCCGATACATGTAACACCCAACAAGACTTAACCAAGTTTTGCACCCAAGATTGGCCCACTTACCCCTTAGATAACCAAAACAAAATGGCCCTGCTTCTGGGTTCCTTGGATCCCTTATTTGAGAGATCTTTTAAACTTTGCGAGCGATCAAAAAAATGGGCAGGATTCCGTATGTTTCAGACTTTCTCCCCCTCAGTTCGAATCCTACACTCTGTACCTGCTGCAGCTCCAACAATAGCCTCCTAGCCTGCCAACCGGTTGCTCCCTACCATCCCCCTTCCTTTCTTGATTTCGATCACGCGGATGAGCCGCCCCCATTCCGAATCTGAAACCTCTTCCGGGCCCCTCCAGCCCCACTTCTACACACTCTGCCACCTTCTCCTCCACCCACCCATTTACGCGATCTCGCACAAGGTCTGCTCCCACCCTCTGGGTCACTGACCCTCACTCCGGAACAGATATCTAGAAGTGGTATGCTTTGGACAGACACTAGCTGCCGATCTCAAAGACTTTGAATTCTCTGACTCACGCTTTTGCAATATGTATGATGATCTTCTCCTTTGCAGGCCCTTTCCTTCTCCCCAGCTCGTATAGACTCTTACACCCTTTTAAATTTTCTTGCTTCTCGTGGGTAATCGTGTTGCCCCCATCTAAGGTGCAGCTTGCCCAGACCCAGTAGTTTATTTAGGAGTTTCAGATTTCCCATGCAGGATACTTCCGTGCATGGATTCCCAATTTTTTTTTCCTTTACGCAAAAACCTCTATATGAGGCAGCTAAAGGGGTGTTAAGGAAAAGCCCCTTCCGAAGGCATTCAGGCCTGAGTTTAAGCATTCTGCGACAGGCTCTATTACAGGCCCCAGCTCTTCACTTGTCTGTCTTCTGGCTCTAGGTGTTCTGTAGGCCAAGATAGTCCTCCATTTTGCTCCCACATTGCACCTTTTAAAACAACTTGATCCCACCGTTTCGGCGGCATGGGCACCCTAGGATGCATGTGAACTTGTCTGTCTTCCTCACTAAAGGTCAGTTCACCTTTCCAAAAGACCACACTTAGCAGGTGGTCAATAAATATTTATGACCTAACAGAATTCCACACCTAGTGGGAGACCAGACACATTCATGGGATGGATGAATGATTTCTTCCAATCTGAATGTTTGAACTCAAGTGCAGAGCTTTCCCAACACTAAATTTACCACACATTTTCCAAGCATTATCACACACAGTTCAGTTTACCTTCACGACTAGCCTTTAAGATAGGTGATAAAGTCTCATCTCTCAATGGAGGGAGTCTAGGCCTGAGATGCTAAGGGAGGGGGGTTGTTTTTGTCAGTTTTTTGCATCACTATGACCAAAATACCCAACAAGAACAACTTAGAGGAGGAAAAATTTTGGGGGGAATCCCAGTTTCAGAGGTCTCAGTCCATAGATGGCTGACTCCATTGCTCTGGGCCTAAGGTAAGTCAGCATATCATGGGGAAAGGGTCCATCAGAGGAAAACTGCTCAGCTCATTGTGTGGTCAGGAAGCAGAGAGTGGAAAGGGAAAAAGTCATGGGGAAGTTTCACCCCTCCAGGATATGCCCCTGGTGACCCACTTCCTTCAGCCTTGCCCTACCTATCTACAGTTACCACTCAGTCAGTCCATTCAAACTAGGATAAACAGATTAGGTTACAGTACTCATAATCTAATCGTTTCACCTGTCAATATACCTGCATTGGGTCTGGGGCTGGGACTTAGTGGTAGAGTGCTCGCCTGGCACGCATGAGGCACTGAGTTCGAATCTCAGCACCACATAGAAATAAAATAAAGGTATTGTGTCCATCTACAACTAAAAATATATATAAATATGTGTATGTAAATATGTATACACCTGCATTAACAGGAGCTTGTGAGGGACACCATATATCCAAACTATAACAGGGATCCAGTTCTTCCCACCCAATCCAGTGTCCCCAGGTCTGAGACCCTGGGGACACCTGAGATCCTCATAAGAAGGGTCTGTTCTTGTTTAGATATAGTTTAGACCCTAAATGGGAGAATCACTTTTTTCCAATTAAGTTTTTAACGTCACATTTGTATATTAACTACTGCCAAAATAAGAGAATAACAGAGTTTTAAAATTTTTTCAAAATAACTATTACGTTAGTCATGGAAGAGTTTATATTATCTGATGGGGGTACTAGAGATTGAACTTGGGTTCTTGAATATTCTAGGTAAATGTCATACCATTAAGCTATATTATCAGGCCTTTTATTTTTTATTTTGAGACAGGGTCTTGCTAAGTTGCCCAGGCGGCTCTCAAATTTGTGATTTTCCTGCTTCAGTCTCCAGTGTTAACTGGGATTAGAGACATGCATCACTGTATGTGGCTGCTATATTGCCTGATTTTAAAAAAAAATCAAACTACTTTGCCAGGTGCAGTGGCACGTCTTATAATCCCAATGACTTGGGAGTCTGAGACAGGAGGATCATAATTTGAGGCCAGCCTCAGTAACTTAGTGAGATCCTGACTGAAAAAAGTGCTGAGGCCCTGGGTTAAATCCCCAGTACCACAAAAGAAAGAAAGAAAAGAAGTCAAACTACCCTATCAGATTTACTCAAATCCTTTTATTAGATTTCTATTTGGTACAGTATGAGGCTGTGAAAGCACTGAGACTGTGGGGCAGAAAAGAGACTAGAGAGGGCCAGCACATTGGTGCAAACTACAATCCTAGTTTCTTGGGAGGCTAAGGCAGAAGAATGGAAAGTTCAAGGCCAGCCTGAGCAATTTAGCAAAACTCTGTTTCAAACTTTAAAATTTTTTAGAACCAGCTGTGGTGCTACACCAGTAATCCTAATGACTTGGGAGGCTAAGATAGGAGGTTCACAAGTTTGAGGCCAGTCTGGGCAACTTAACAAGACTGTCTCAAAATGAAAAGAAAAAGGGCTGGGGATGTAGCTCAGTGATAAAGTGCTACTGGATTAAATCCCCAGGCCCTTAAAAAAATTATAATGTTTAAAAGGGCTGGCAATGTAGTTCAGTGGTAGAGTGCTTGCCTAGCATGCGCAAGGCTCTAGGTTCAATTCTAGGGAAGGAAGGAAGGAAGATGGATAAATTGGAGGTCAGACTTCACCATTATATAGACTGTGTTTCTATGATTCAAACAAAAAGAAGACTTTTATATACAGCATAATCAGCCACAAATGTCTGTTTTAAAACAGGTTACAGCCGGGCGCGGGTGGCGCACGCCTGTAATCCCAGCACTTTGGGAGGCTGAGGCAGGAGGATCGCGAGTTCAAAGCCAGCCTCAGCAATGGCGAGGCACTTAGCAACTCAGTGAGACCCTGTCTCTAATAAAAACACAAAAAAGGGCTGGGAATGTGGCCCAGTGGTCGAGTGCCCCTGAGTTCAATCCCCGGTACAAAAAAAAAAAAAAAAAAAAACAGGTTACCTCTCCCAGACAAAATCACACAGCAACATAAGCTGGGTGCACATACGGAGGAGCACACTTCCTGGGAGGGCCCCAAAGGGTGCTCGAGTGCATGTCAGGACTGAAATGTGGGCTAGGGAGAAACCACATCCAGGGCACAGAGACACAGCTGCAGCATTTATGACGAAGGCCTGTTTTCACTCAGTCTCATGTCCATAAGTCTTTGAAACAGTCACCAGAAGAGTCAAAATATAGGATGTTCAGATGATTGGATTTGACTATGTTGAAGCTAGAGATATAAACTAAAATTAAAGTAAAAAAGGAATTAGAGTTGTTTTATTTTCCCTTTTTTTTTTTTTCTTTTCTTTTTCTAAAGCATAGAAATCATCTGTGCTCATAAAAGGGCCCTGCTCAGGACCAGCCTAAGACATACACTAATGATTGTGTTGAAGTGGAAATGACTAACCGATGACATAGATCATCGAAGGCCAGATGGCTCTGCCTGGCTCTTCTCCTGCCATGCCCACCCTTGGAGGCTGCCATCATGGTAGAAAGAAGCCCAGCCCCCCTGGAGAGGCCACAGATGTATTTGGCCAGTAGTTCCAACTGGAGGTCTCACTGTGGCTGGCATGTAAGAGACACATCAAATGGCTCCAGCCCAGCGTTAGCTGTCCTGGCTGGCGATGAGTGGAACCAATGAGCTATCTCAGCTGAGCCCTCACAAACTGCAGATTTGTAAGCAAAATCAATGTGGTATTTCTTTTAAATGCTAAGTTTGGGGAGGCCCTGGGGCCATGATGTCGAAGTGAAGATACCAGAGGAAAAGGGAAAGCAGGGTTTGAAGATACTATAGCAGGTGCAAAGCCTGGGACAGGGGCACAAGCAGGAACCATCAATGCTTTTGAGCCAGGCTTGAGGACCTGGAGGAGTTGAAAAGCTCATTTGTAATGTTGCTGTTTGAGTGTAGTGGGTGAGAGAACATTATGAATACAAACTGAGTTACCATGCTGGCTACAGCCTGCTGACTAGACACAGTAACCATAGGACTACTCTGACTGCCTGTCTACCTTGGTTGTGTTCAGGTTTTACTAACCCAGAACCCAGGAAACAGTAGGTGCTCAATGACTGTGGGTGATTTCTGAGTGGTTCTACATCTGAGTGCCCCCACACTGACAGGCAACAGCTGGTGTCTATGTCCCAAAGTGTGCATCAAGCAAGTCTCTCCAATGGCCTGTGTATTAAAGCCACACTGAATAGGAGAGCCCTACAGTGAGTCCAGGTGGGATCCAGAAGTCAATGACCCCTCAAGAGGAAAAGGGCTTTGTGTGGACAGCTGAACAGAATATGGGGCTGGGCCTGGAGAGGAAGAGGCCTAAGAAAATCCAAAACCCTGGGTTCCCTTTACCCTCAGAAACTCTCCCATCTTGGGGACTCCAATTTACTCTTTTTTCCTGAAAGCACGTATGTGTCTTCTGGTACCCAGATCTGATGGATGGGAGGGCACCAGGATACATGCAAGTAGAGAGAATTTTCACCATGACTGCTTCTCAGCTTCAAGGAACAAGCTGTCCAAGTAAGATGCCAGGTAAGTGCAGGCTGACTTGTTCATTTGAATTTCAGATGAGACTTGACTAATATGAACTTGTGATACTTCAGTTTGCTGAATCTGGCAAACCTGTGTTGAAGGTCACGTGGCTGATGGAAAGCAAAGACTGAGGTCTCTAGAAATGGGGTTGGTGTTGCCTGCCTCAGTGCCCTAAGCATGGAGCCCTGCATCCTACAACTGCACCCCATCAGCATTAGGAACAAGGCAGGACCCTGGCTCTCTAAATTTTATTTTATAATTGAGATTTTATTTTTAAAGGTTTATTGTTGTTTTTGTTTTGTTTTGTTTGTGGTACTAGAAATTAAACTCAGGAGCACTTTGCCTCTGAGCTACATTTCCAGCCCTTTTTTAATTTTTATCTTGAGGAAGTATCTTACTAAATTGTTGAGGCTGGCCTTAAACTTGTGAACCTCCTACCTCAGCCTCCCAAGTCACTGGGATGACAGGCATGTGCCACCATGCCTGGCTGGTTGTTTTTTGTTTGTTTGTTTTTAATAGTAGATGGACACAATACCTTTATTTTATTTTTATGTGGTGCTAAGTATGGAACCCAGTGCCTCACATGTGCTAGGCAAGAGATCTACCAACTGAGCTATAACCCCAGTCCGCTTGGCTGCTTTTAAAAAAATCACCACCATGTCCAGCACTTTTTAAAATATTTTTTAAAGTGTTTAAATTAAAAAAATAAAAAACAAAAAGTAATCCCAGCAGCTTGGGAGGCTGAGAAAGAAGGATTGCGAGTTCAAACCAGCTTTACCAACTTAGCAAGGCCCTAAGCAACTTAGCAAGACCCTGTCTTAAAATAAAATATAAAAAGGTGGGTTCAATCCCTGGTACCAAAAAAAAAAAATTTTCCCCCAGTGTAGCTCTGCTATAAAACACACTTGGAGAGGTGCTAACATCCTGGGTCCCGTGCAAAGTTGACATTGTACTCCCTGGGCATGCAAGCTTGAGAGCATGCATAATATGGAGAATAGAAACAGGGCTTCGGGGATTTAAGACAAGTCTCTCTGGGCATCACTATTTCCTGAAGTTCTAAGTTGACACATCTCTGAGACTAGCAAAGTCATAGGAAGAAATTCCCAGAATTGGGAAGGGTATTTCCAGGATTCATGGGAAGACCATGGAACTGGGGCATGAGTCACTGAATGGAAGGCCTGGTTGTGGTGGCAGGCAGGGCCCATTCCTGGCAAGGTCCCACAAGGGTTCAGTCTCTGCCAGTCCTCCTACCCTTCTACCCACAGGGCTGGGACCACCTACCAGACCACTGACCAGATATAACAAGAGATCAGGAGCAACTCACAGACAGCAACTCACAGACAGCCATGACAATCACCTCAGGCTAAGGTCCCCACACAGGGTCTGAGCTTCAACCTCTCTCTTCCCTTGGAGGGGTCACCTTGCCCCTTGGCCTTGTAGCTTCTAAGCTCCACTCTATCTCTGACCCTGTGCTCCTGCCAGCATTTAGGATCAAATCATGAGGATTTCTCAGATTAAACTATCACTATCTAAATGAGCCCCCTAGGTTCCTTGTAATATACTTTTTTACTTTTTTTTTTTTTTTTTTTTTTTTTTTTGGTACCAGGGATTGAACTCAGGGGCACTCGACCACTGGGTCACATCCCCAGCCCTTTTTTGTATTTTATTTAGAGACAGGGTCTCACTGAGTTGCTAAGTGCCTCGCCATTGCTGAGGCTGGCTTTGAACTCTCGATCCTCCTGTCTCAGCCTCCCAAGTGCTGGGATTACAGGCGTGCACCACCGCGCCCGGCTCTTTTTTACTTTTTTTGTACCAGGGATTGAACCCAGGGGCACTTAACCACTGAGCCACATCCTCAGCCCTTTTTAATATTTTATTTAGTCTCTCTAAGTTACTTAGCACCTTGCTAAGTTGCTGAGCCTGGCTTTTCACAATCCTCTTGCCTCAGCCTCCTAAGTCACTGTGATTACAGGCATGCACCATCGCACCTGGCTTACTTTTTACTCTTTTAATTGGAGAATGATACATATTCCAAGTATTCCACCAGTGATCCACATGAAATCAGGCTTGTCACTTTCATATGCTGTGTGTCACTTATATGTTTATTTTGGAGAAATGTCTATTCAGGTCCTCTGCCATTTTTGAATTGAGTTCTTTTTTTTTTAAATTGAGTTTCAGTTCTATTATTTATTATTTATTTATCATTTATTTATCTACTATTTATTATTCTCTTCCACTCTGGGGGTTATCTTTTCACTTTATTTGGTGCACAAAAGTTTTTAATTTTGGTGGCATGGCCCAGCATTTCTTTTCTTTTATTGCCAGCTTGGACTCTCACCTTGCCAGTGTGTTCCACGTGTCCCTCTTATAGTGGTAGCACCTGAGGCCCCATTTGCCCCTTTTCCACCACATACTAGGATTGTGAACCCTTATCCTTTTGCACTTTCTTTTTCTTCCCCTTCTTATCTCCTTTTCTTCTTCTCCTTCTTTCTTTCTTTCTTTTATTTTTTTTTAAGACCCTGGGGACTGCACCCAGGGCTTCACAAAATGCTAGGTAAGTGTTCTACCACTGAGCTACATCTCTAGTCCTACACCTGCCTTCCCTTGAGCTGCTGTCAAGCTGTTTTTCCAACCTTGTCTGTTTTAAAGGATTATTTTATTCTTAGTATATGCAGTGTACCTATATTGGGAAACATCTATGGGAATTTTAAATAAAAGGAAAAAATCACTGGCAATTTTACCATGCCTACCAGTAAAATTATTCCCTCTCTGTCCTGCTTTTGAATCCCTGTCTACATCCACAGATAAAGTTTAGCAATCATTGTGTGGGGTGCTACTAAACCACAGAGGTGCTCTGCCCCACACAGAGGTCTTTGCTTTGACAGTCCTTTGTGGTCTTTTCAAATCCTGATTTATTTTCTCATGTCAGTTGTTCTGGCTCATTTTAGCTCATATGCACATTTTATAATCATGCTTTTTTCAAGTGTTTTCTAGAGGTGCTAAATGGAACTGATCAGATGGAGAGAGTGCCAGGGACCTTGAGCTGGAGCAGGGCTGGACAGTGGCCCTGGGCCACATGGATGGCAATTCCCACAACACAGCATGTGTTGGGGAACAGGGCCCTTGAGAGCCAAACTGCATATTCTCCCTCTTATTTGCATTTCAATTTTCTCCTCAAGTTTTCCAATGATATTATTTGGCAATCTTTTAAAAAATCTATATTTAGGGGAAAGTAATCAAACTAAAGTTTTTGGGAAGCAGATTCAAGATCTATGAAGCAGATTCAGAGATCTATGGAGCCAGGTAAGGTGGTACATGCCTGTAGTCCCAGTTACTTGAAAGGCTGAAGCAGGAAGATCTGTTGATCTCAGGAGTTTGAGACCGCCTGGGTGATGTAGAGAGACTCTGTCTTAAAAAAACAAAAAAACATTGGGAGGCTGAGGCAGGAGGATGGCGAGTTCAAAACCAGCCTCAGCAATGGCGAGGCACTTAGCAACTCAGTGAGACCCTGTCTCTAAATAAAACACAAAAGAGGGCTGGGGATGTGGCCCAGTGGTGGAGTGCCCCTGAGTTCAATACCCGGCACCAAAAACAAAAAATAGAGGTCTATAATGTGTGTGAAACTGTGGTGGTGAGACAGGTTTCCACTACACTTTATTTATTTATTTATTTTTTAAAAAATATTTACTTATTTGCTTTAGTTGTACACAATGCAATGCATTTATGTTTATGTGGTGCTGAGGATCGAACCCAGGCCGCACACATGCGAGGCAAGCGCTCTACTGCTGAGCCACAATCCCAGCCCCTCCACTACACTTTATAGCTCTTGGTCCACCCTGCATATTTACTGAATAAAAACAGTTGCTTTGGCCGGGCGCGGTGGCGCACGCCTGTAATCCCAGCACTTTGGGAGGCTGAGGCAGGAGGATCACGAGTTCAAAGCCAGCCTCAGCAATGGTGAGGCACTTAGCAACTCAGTGAGACCTTGTCTCTAATAAAAATACAAAAAAAAAAAAAAAAAAAAAAAAAAAAAAACAGTTGCTTGGGGCTGGGGTTGTAGCTCAGCAGTAGAGCACTTGCCTCGCAAGTGTGAGGCACTGGGTTCAATCCTCAGCACCACATAAAAATAAATAAACAAAATAAAAGTATTGTGTCCATTAACAACTAAAAAAAAAAAAACAGTTGCTTACCAGGTGCTATGATGCACACTGGTAATCACAGAGGCTTGGGAGGCTGAGGCAGGAGGATTGAGAGTTCACAGCCAGCTTCAGCAATTTATTGAGGCCCTTAGCAACTTAGCAACCCTGTCTCAAAAAAATAAAAAGAGCTGGAGATATATCTCAATGGTTAAATGCCCCTGGAACCAAAAAACAAAATAAAATAAACCAAAAATCCCCCCAGCTGCTCATGTAAGTGTGCTTACAACAAAGCAAAAACTGTAAATGACCTAAAGTTCCAATCCACAGAACATGTAGTTTCATAAGTATCAGCTCATTTAAATCGGTGATCACTAAAGACATCAAAAAAGCACAGCAACATTTGTGCAATAATGTATGGTCAGGGGGAAGGAGAGAATTGATTTGTTTTCAATATCCTGTATATAACATACTATATAATTACAATGCAGAAATAGATGTACGTGTTGGTAGAAAGTAGAAGTGAAGTAGCCGGGCGCGGTGGCGCACGCCTGTAATCCTAGCACTTTGGGAGGCTGAGGCAGGAGGATCGCGAGTTCAAAGCCAGCCTCAGCAATGGCGAGGCACTTAGCAACTCAGTGAGACCCTGTCTCTCATAAAATACAAAAAAAAGGGCTGGGGATGTGGCCCAGTGGTCAAGTGCCCCTGAGTTCAATCCCCGGTACCACAAAAAAAAAAAAAAAAAAAAAAAAAAAAAAAAAAAAGAAAGTAGAAGTGAAGTGAGGGAATGATGGGAAACAGGAATGATGGGAAACAGGTGCATGGGGGTGAAAGGACTGTGTGAATTTTCTTTTCATTTTAAATTTCTTTTAATATTTTATGATGTTTGACATAAAGTATACTTTTAAAAATATTTTTAATTGTAGATGAACACAATACCTTTATTTTATTTATTTATTTTTATGTGGTGCTGAGAATACAACCCAGTGCCTCACACATGTGACGCAACCACTCTACCACTGAACTACAACCCCAGCCCTAAAGTATACTTTTAAAAATATATTTTTACTGCCTGAATTAAAACTTAAGTGAAGAATTCATTCAACCAGAGGAGGACAAAAAAGGTGAGGGATATCATGGTTTATCTCATTCAGCAGGCAGGAAAACACTACTCTGTTAATTTATCAAAAAGGAGAAAGTATCAACCCTCCCTGAAAGAGAGTGGACCATTTCCTACTCTGAAAATAGGAGAGAGCAGCCACGCTTTGAAAATAAGGTATACTCAAGAATTTGGTGGATGGACCCTGACCTGAGGTGGTGGCTCCATTTCTGATCATGGCTAAATCCAGACACTGCTGGTGCTGGAGAGCAGATGGCTGGCCAGCCCTCAGACATGGGGACAACGGGCCTGCCTGGAGGGAGCCGGCGACTGGCCTCAATCACAAGGATCGGAGATGGAGGTGACGTGTCCCTCGCACGCAAAGCAAAGAGGAGTCCAACAGCGACAGAAAGACAGGGCTGGCCATCTGGAAACAGCCCCACCACAAAGCAATTAAACTCAAAAGAACTCATCAAATGTTCAAGGACAAGCATGAAGGGCTGCTGGCCACCCCAGGAGTGGCAGACAGGAGGCGATGGAGCAGGCACACAGGTGGTGCAAGCTCAGGAACAGCTCTGCCAGAACCCCAAGTGGGGAGAGCCCAGGTGTTCATCAGCAGGAAGGTGGTGCCTCTGGGAGTGCATGGTGTGCAGGCTAGACAGACGTCAGAAACGCTCTCGGTGCTCCTACTCTGTTGGGTCCTTCCCAGCAAGAAAGCATCCATATACTGCTTGTTTATTGAAAAGATGACAATTGCACCTCAGTCTAAAGCGGAGGGAGAGGAACATATGAGGCACCAGAGACTGTCAGACTGTTCCTACACCAAAGGGCCCAAGCGCAGGGCCGTGTGTGTGTGTGTGTGTGTGTGTGTGTGTGTGTACCTAAGAGTAGGCTAACTCACTTTCAGGCCAATGGTTCTCAATTTCCAGTTGATTTAGAGGCTGGAGGGTTCCCCAAGTCTATCCTATACCCATCCCCTTGCTGGAACTGCCTGAGGTCTGTCTTAATAAATACACATTTTCCTAATTTTCTACTACTGGAGCTGACAGCTTCTCAACCACAGGAAGTGGTTCATGGCTCTCCAGCCCAGGCACAGGCTAGAACCAACTAGGGACTTTTGCAACAATGGCCAGGCCTCACCCCAAACCAACTAAATCAGGATGTCACACCCTCCCTGGGTGATTCTGATATGAGAACCAGGGATCCTATGAGACACTCTACATTGTTTGAGATATATTGGTAAAAACTGTCATTAAGAGAACCCTGAAGGGCTGGGGTTGTGGCTCAGCGGTAGAGCGCCCACCTCGCACGTGCACGGCCCGGGGTTCGATCCTCAGCACCACGTAAATATAAATACATTGCATTGTGTACAACTAAAGTAAATAAATAAATTTTTTTTTTTTTTTTTAAAAAGAGTACCCTGAAGAAGCCGGGTGCGGTGGTGCACGCCTGTAATCCCAGCACTTGGGAGGCTGAGGCAGAAGGATCACGAGTTCAAAGCCAGCCTCAGCTATGGCAAGGCACTTGGCCATAAGCAACTCAGTGAGACCCTGTCTCTAAATAAAATACAAAAAAGGCCTGGGGATGTGGCCCAGTGGTCGAGTGCCCCTGAGTTCAATCCCTGGTACCAACAAAAGGTACCCTGAAGAGGACTGGGGTTGTGGCTCAGCGGTAGAGCACTTGCCTAGCACCTGTGAGGCGCTGGGTTCGATCCTCACACCACATAAAAATAAATAAATAAAATAAAGGTACTGTGTCCAACTACAACTAAAAAAATAATAATTTAAAAAAATTTAAAAAGAGTGCCCTTAAGAGTCTCATGTAACTTCTACAGAAATAGTATGAAGTTTCCTCAAAAAAATTAAAATTAGAACTACTATATGATCCAGCAAGCCCCACTGCTGGGTATTTATCCAAAAAAGATAAAATCAGGATTTTTATTTTTTCATACCAGGGATTGAACCCAGGGATGCTTAACCATGGAGTCACATTCCTAGTCCTTTTATTTATTTTTTAATTTTGAGACAAGGGTCTCACTAAGTTGCTAAGGCTGCCTTTGAACTTGTGATCCTCCTGCCTCAGCCTCTGAAACCACTGGGATTATAGGCTTGCCCCACTGAGCCCAGTGAAATCAACATCTTGAAGAGATACACGCACTCCGTGTTCACAGCAGTATTATTTACAACAACCTGGTTATGGAAGCAACCTAAATGTCCCTAGATGGATGAATTGATAAAGAAAATGTGTTGTAATCTATATAGTCAATAAAATATTATTCAGCCTTAAAAAGAAAGGAAATTTCACAATATGCAACAACATAATGAACCTTGAGGACATCATGCTAAATAAAATAAATAAGTCACAGAAAGGTAAATACTGCATGATACCACTTACATAAGGAATCTAAAATAGTCAAACTCATAGAAACCAAGAGTGAAATAGTGTTTGCCAGGGACTAGGAAGGGGGAAAGGGAGAGTTGCTAATCAGTGGGTATTAAGTTTCAGTTAGATATGCTTACAACATTGCCCCATGGTTAACAACTCAGTATTGTGTGTACTAAAAAGTCTGTTAGGAGAGTAGATCTCATGTTAAGTGTTCTGACCACAATTAAATAATATATTAAGAAAGATTTTTTTTAATTATACCCTGAAGGGAGTGAAAGACAAATTATCAGTGGGAAAAGACATAATCAGTAAATGATTGTGTTAAGAGGATGTACAGAACTCCTAGCCCAGTAGAAAAAAAAGGGAAAAGACATGAATGGGTATTTTACCAAAGAGGAAACACATACAGCCACCAAACACTCAAAGAGATGCTTGGCCTCCTCAGCAATTAGGGAAACAAACCAAGGCAATAAGAGATAGTACTTTACATTCCACTGGCAAAAATTAAGAACCTGACAATACTAAGAGGGGACATAGATCAAAGAGATCTCTTACATATATATGTTTGCAGAGACTAAAACAGGTATAAAGACTTGAGAAAACTTGACATCTCCTTATAAACTCAGACAGTCAGATGCCCAACAACTCAATAGACATTACTACTAGGTGTCTACCTAAGACAAGCCCCACACATCTACTCAGTAGGTTCAACAACCTATTTGTGAGAATATTAATAACCCTAAGGCCCATGGGCAGAAAATGGATATTTGGTGGTGGTATTTGTCTATAATAGAATATTATGAAGCAGTGAATATGAATTAACTCCAACTAAACATAAAACACTCCATAATATGGAGTGAGAAAAATCAAGTTCAGGAGACTATGTGCTGGATAATTTTTTATGTGTCAACTTGGCTGGACCATGGTATTCAGTTTTTGGTCAAGTACCAGTCTTGTTGCCATAAGGGTACTGTGTTAGATGAGATTAAGATTTAGTTAGGGCTGGGGTTGTGGCTCAGCAGTAGAGCACTTGCCTAGCACATGCGCAGCCCCGGGTTCGATCCTCAGCACCACGTAAGAATAAATCCATTGTATACAACTAAAAACAAATTTAAAAAAGAGGGGGGGGTCTGGGGTTGTGGCTTAGCAGTAGAGCACTTGCCTAGCAAGTGCACAGCCTGGGTTCAATCCTCAGCACCACGTAAAAATAAATGCATTGTGTACAACTAAAAGCAAATAAATAAATATTTAGCCAGGCATGGTGGCACATACCTGTAACCCCAGCAATTTGGGAGGTTGAGGCAGGAGTGCCACAAATTTGAGGCCAGCCTCAGAACTTAATAAGACCCTGTCTCAAAATAAAATAGAATATTCCTGGGTTTGATCCCAGTGCTTAGGGGAGAAAAGAGTCAAATCACTAGTATTTTGTGTAAAGTAGATGACCTTTCGTAGTCTAGGTGGGCCTTATCCAATTAGTTGAAGACCATAAAAAGAAAAGCAAAAAAACAAGGTCTCTCCTGTGGGAATTATGCCTCCAGACAGCCTTCAGACTCTAGCTGCAACATCAACTCCTTGGGCTTCCAGCCTGTAGCCTGTCTGAAGAATTCAGACTTCCCAGCTCTCATAATAGTGTGAGCCAATTCCTTATGATAAGTCTGTCAGATGGATAGATCTAATTCTGTACACAAAATAAAAATTTAACATTATATATCAGTATGAATAATAGGATCTTAGTTTTGTAACACAAATGTGTATTATATGCACATTTACACATAAATGTGCATTTAAATTTTTGCATAGAAAAAAGAATAGGCAGTAAATCTTTGGTTGGCAAATGGCAATCTGAATCATTTAAATTTTTCTGTTTTTACTATTCTTAGTATTCTGATTTTTTAATTAATTATTTATTTATTTATTGGTACCAGGGATTGAACTCAGGGGTACTCAACCACTGGGCCACATCCCCAGCCCTCTTTTGTATTTTATTAGAGACAGGGTCTCACTGAGTTGCTAAGAGCCTCACCATTGCTGAGGCTGGCTTTGAACTCACCATCCTCCTGCCTCAGCCTCCCAAGTGCTGGGATTACAGGCGTTCACAACCACGCCCGGCTAATTTTCCAATTTTTATACAATAAAAATTTAATTTAAAAAAGAGAACACCGTGTGTGTGTGCGCGCGTGCATGCGCGCACAAGGGTGTGCACTAGGAATTGAACCCAGAGCCCCACACATGCTCTGAAAGTGTTCTACCATCGAGCTACATCCTTGACCTTCTAAAAAATCTTATTTTTTAGAAAGTATCTTACTAAGTCGTCCAGGCTAGCTTCAAACTTAGGATCCTCCTGCCTCAGCCTCCCAATTACAGGAGCTGGGATTATAGACATGCCACCTCCCTAAAAAGAGAAATTTTTTTTTGTGTGTGTACCAGGGATTGAACTCAGGGGCACTCGACCACTGGGCCACATCCCCAGCCCCCCGCCCCCCCCCCCCCCCGTTTTTTTTTTTTTTTTTTTTGTATTTTATCAGAGACAGGGTCTCACTGAGTTGCTAAGTGCCTCGCCATTGCTGAGGCTGGCTTTGAACTTGCAATCCTCCTGCCTCAGCCTCCCAAGTGCTGGGATTACAGGCATGCACCACCTCGCCTGGCGAGAAAATATTATTTTTAATAGGAGGGAAAATATAGTGACATCATTAGGATGACCAGTTGTAACTCAGTTATGATTATTTAATGTGTGTTCTGTTTTCACACTTAATAAATGACTCCCCCCAAAAAAATGGAAATTAAAAACTGCACACTTCTTGAATTCTATTCAATTCTACTAAGTATTTACTGTTTACTATAAAGGAAACACAAAAACGAGATTTAGTCCCTGACCCAAAGGAGTTTGCAGGTATGTATGTAGGAAAAGAAGATTCAGAAGTAGCTGTTCTGCAGCGCAGAACACAGAAAGTACTTAAATGCATCCCAAAGAGCCAGGTCCCATGGGGCATGCCTGTAATCCCAGCAGCTTGGGAGCCTAAGGCAAGAGGATCCTGAATTCAAAGCCAGCCTCAGTGGCTTAGCAAGGCACAAGGCAAGATCCTGTTTCAAAATAAGCTATTAAAAGGGCTGGGGAATGGGCTGGGATTGTGGCTCAGCAGTAGAGCGCTCGCCTAGCACGTGCGCGGCCCGGGTTCGATCCTCAGCACCACGTACAAATAAACGCATTGTGTACAACTAAAGCAAATAAATAAATATATAAAAAGAAAAAAAAAGGGCTGGGGATGTGGCTCAGTGGTTAAGCACCCTGAGTTCAATCCTCGGCACAAAAACAAACAAACAAATAAATAAAAATACATCCCAGAGGGCTGTGTCTCTGCCCTGGAAGAACTTGCATCCACTCAGAGGCACTTGAAAAATCCTCACAGAGATTCTAGATATGTGATAAGGTGCAAGTTACAAAGATTGAATACTAAACTAGACAGTGAAAATGAAAAGGATACAATGGGGAAAAGAACACTACCTAAACTTATTCTGAACCATTTAAAAAACTTTTCGATAAGTTGAAGTTTTTTCTTTTTACATTTTATTTTGATGCAATTTCAAACTTGCAGAAAAGTTGTAAGAATAATACAAATAATTACTGCATGCCCTTGTCAAAAGAAAAACTTTAGTGGGGCACAGTGGTGCATACCTGTAATCCCAGTTACTCAGGAGAAAGAGGAAGGAGGATTACAAGTTCTAGGCCAGACATGGCAATTTAGTGAGACACTGTCTCAAAACAGAATTAAAAGGGCTGGGGATGTATAGCTCAATGGTTGAGTACTTGCCTAGAATATGTAAGGCTCTGAGCTCAATCTCCAATATCGCAAAAAGAGGGAAAAGTGAAAACTTTAAATACAATCAATTTAACATTATATAAGCAAAGAATGATTAATGAATCAGGCCGCACTCAAAACCAGAGGAAGTTCAGAGAGCTCCACCCAGCAGCATGAGCATGGAGTTTTTATAGGTGGAACATGAAGCAGAGAAATCACCTGATTGATTGCCTTATGGGCACAGTGTGATAAGTTGGCTGCCTGTAATTGGCTGAAGCTCACCTATTCGTGATTGACTGAAACTTACCTATTTTTTACAAACAACACAGAAAAACTCCTCATCAGGTTTTAGTTTGTAGGGTTTTTTGTTTTGTTTTGTTTTGTTTTGTTTTTGGCATCTGGGATTTAACCCAGGGGCTCTCAACCACTGAACCATGTCCCCAATACTTTTTATTTTTTATTTTGAGACAGTGTCTCATTAAGTTGCTTAGGGCCTCACTAAGTTACTTAGGGTCTTGGGAGGTTGCTAAAGCTGCCTTTGAACTTATGATCCTCATGTCTCCATCTCCAGAGCTGCTGGGATTATGCCTGGCTTGCATTTTTTTCTTATTCATTTATTTGTTCTAATTAGGTATATACAACAGCAGAATATATTTTGATTCATTGTACACAATTACAGCACAACTTTTCATTTCTCTGGTTGTACATAATGTAGCGTTACACCATATGTGCAGTCATACATGTACCTAGGGTAATGATGTCCATTTCATCCCATCATCTTTGCTGTCCCCATGCCCCCTTTGCCCAGTCACAGTTCCTCCATTTTGACTTGCATTTTTTTATAGGAACACTGCAGACCTAAGGCTGTTTCTTGCTCCATATTATATCAGGCACCTCATGATGTTCATTGTCCCACTTCTGCTGATGTTAACTGTAATCGCTGTCATATTTACTGAATTGCTATTTTTCCCATGTAATTAATAAGTATTTATAGGGAGATACTTTGAAACTATGTACACATCCACTTTACTCAGCAAACTTCCACCCACTGGTTTCAAATTTCATCATTCTTTCTATATTTATCACTGTGTTTCACTATAAGGAAGAGCCTTTCTGCCTCTCATTTATTTATATCTGCATGCATACATAGACTCTTATTCTGTGGCTGATAATCTGTTACTATCATCATTTATTTAATTATTAAATTGTCTCAGATTTAGTCAATATGAGTATCCTTCTGACATGTCCACCATTTTTTGAGTGCTTACTTTCTGAAATACAATAGTCCAAGTTTAACTTGTACTTTCTTCTCTTCCAGACCTGGAACCAACCATTTCTCCAGTGAAGTCTGGCTCCTTTCAATAGAGAATGATATTAAGAAACCAAGATTGAGGGGCTGGGGTTGTGGCTCAGTGGTAGAGCACTCACCTAGCACAAGCGAGGCCCTGGGCTCGATCCTCAGCACTACATAAAAGTAAATAAATAAAATAAAGGTATTGTGCCCAACTTAAAAAAAGAAAAAAAGAAAAAGAAACCAAGATCGGGGTGCTGGGTGTGCTCATTTTCATTGGGCATCATCCTTCTAGGAAATATATCTCTATAAACACACATACTCACTGGGCATGGTTGTGCACACCTGTAATTCCAGCAACTCAGGAGGCTGAGGCATGAGGATTACAAAACTCAGTGAGACCCTATATTAAAATAAAAAATAAAAAGTGCTTAGAATGTAGCTCAGTGGTACAGCATCCCTGTATTTAATACCCAATACAGGAAAAAAAAATATGCTCATATCTATGTCCATCTGTGTTTATTTCTAAATCTATCTGCAGGTATGTATAGATATATGTATATTTCTTTTTTTTATATATTTATTTATTTACTTTAGTTGTACACAATGCAATGCATTTATGTTTACGCGGTGCTGAGGATCGAACCTGGGCCGCGCACGTGCGAGGCGAGCACTCTGCCGCTGAGCCACAACCCCAGCCCATATGTATATTTCTTTATCTGCATGTGCATATATTATTTATTTCTATATCTATATAGTAGAATTTGCGTGAATGTATATTTTTACATCTATCTGCATTTGTGTTTGTTTATAAATTTCTATATCTGTGTATGTGTCTCTATTTCTATGTATGTGAATATATATTTCTATATCTGCATGTGTGTGAATATGAACATATGTGTTTCAATATTATGTGTATGTGTGTATACATGCACGCAATAAAATCACAAGTTCATACCAACATCTTTGATTTCAATCCACAGGGTTTGTCTAATCTTCCCCCTTTCTATATTTGTAACTTCCTTTAGTTAAAGATATTTTAAAGGCCATGGATATTGTTGGGGCCATCATCATTAACAACAGCCCACAGAAACATCTTCCTCATCACATGGCCTTGCTTTGTGCTCAGTGCAGACTTGGGCATTATCCAGCCTGTGTGAGACCCTTGCTCTAATCAGGCAGAAGGGCAGACGGAGTAACCAGGCAGGGGCTGGTTCTGCGCCAGAAGGCCCTTCTGGAAGGTTCAGGGGAGGCAGAAATAGAATCCCTGGGAAGTGGGGGGAGGGTGCTCATGGGTGTGGGGGAGAACTGGGATTTTCTGGGTGAGTGAGAAACCAGAACAGATGGGCTCTTGGCCGGCTCCACAGAAAGACCACAAGTGACCTATGGGGCGCTTTGAAAGGGCAAACCTGTTCCCCACAGCAGCTGGGGCTAGAGCCCTAACTGGAGGCTTTGTTGGCACAACAGCTGGCTCCAGCTGGGGCAGGGCAGCTGGAGTCTAGGAGGAGGCTCTGCACACTCAGCTGTTGGCTGAAGGAGCCCACGAGGGGAGAGGTCACCCTATGAGAGGTTCTGTGTGTGAATCTTTCCCCTCCTGTTTCAGGGTATAATTTGGGGGTGGGGTTCAAACCCTAAATACCCTAGTTGTGACCTTCTGCTGTCTAATATTCTGATATTCTCTCTAAATTTGGAAGTTTCAACTCTCTTGTCCAACAAAAATACTTCCCAAAGAATGACAAAAATACATCAGTGTTTTATCTGTATGTTCTTACAATTCAACATTGGCTGAAGTTAGTAGGATCTTTCTAGAATCTGGAGTCAGCCAGGAGATTTGTGGAAGATCCGTCACCTTTATGAATAACAATAGAAGCAATGTCTCTGAATACAGATGAGCCAAACACATCCACCAAGTCATCTACATATGTTATTCCCAGCAGTTCAGAGGAGTTCTGTGAGGTGTATGTGAGCATCTCCAATTTACAGGTGAGAAGGAAGCATGATCCAAGACATGAGGTAATTCAATCCTAGGGGGCTGGGCAGCAGGAGGGTCAGGTACATTCCAAGGTTCTGGTTCTGTGACATGTACATCCTCCAAGGGAGTAGTTCAGGTTGAACAGGGCATTACACCCATACTTAAAGTGGCCTTTCTGCCTCTAGGGTACTCAGAGAAGAACTGTAAATTGTGGGTTGGGGTGACAGAGTGTGACTGCTAAGCCTTGAGGCTGAGAAACAGTGCTCTTGAGAACTTCACAGTCATGCAAGGAATTGATCTTCCACCTCACAGAAAACAAAAATTCCCAAAATAAACAGCAGGTGCAGCCTTCTGCCCAGAGCCGAGATGTGGCAATCTCTTAAGATTGTGCAAGAAGCACAAACTTGCTTTCAGCCACACAATCTCTAAGATGTCACTGGAGTCCTCAATGGGATATTTGGTCCAGAGGTGTGATCTGCTATGCATGTGTAGTGTGAGGGGCTTGGTCTGGGAGTCTCAAGCAGCTCTGCTAGACTGGTGGCTTGCCATACTGGTTCTCCATAAGCTGTCACCTTGCCTAATTCCCTCCAGTCTGTTTTTATCCTGAATGGGAAAGGACAGAAAAGACCAGAAAACCCACATCTTCCTTCCAAGCAACTCAAAACAGGAGGGCCTGGGAGTAGATGTAGTTTCTACTATTTTTGGTCTTGAAACCCTTTTGCTGGTCCCCAGGCCCCTGACTCTGAAACTTCAAAAACCATCTATCCCCCTCTTCCTCTGGCTTCAGGCACAGGGTGGGTGGGCATATGGCAGCCTTTGCTTGCTGTGGCAGTGTTGGAACATCCAGGGTGGCAGACAGTTCCAGAGGGCCATCAAGAAGCATCTCCAGATCCAGAGAAGTGATCTACAAAATAATCCACTCTTCAAAATGTGAATGATGCAGATGAACAGAGACCCAGGGTTGATTCCAAACTAGAGAAGAGAGGATGCAGCAGCTAATGAATGCTGTTTGATTCTTCCAGGTTGCAGAGGATGTAGTCAGGGTACTTAAGCACAAAATGAACAAAGCATGCAGATTAGTTAACAGCACAGTGCCTGTGCTACTTTCTTGATTTTGATCATGGTACTCCCATTCAGTAAGAGAAGGTCTTTGTTTTGGGAAATAGATGCCAAAGTATTTAAGGGTAAAGAGGTGTCAGAGTCTATAGTTTACTCTCAAATGGTTCAGAAGGAAATATAAGTATATAGAGAGATAGAGACATTGAGCCAGAGATAGAGAAAGACACAAGAAGGGAAAATCAGATGGTATGGGCAGACACAAAGAAAGGCAATAAAGACAGAATGCTAAAGCAAATAAGGTGACATGTTAACATTTGGGAGAATTTTGGGAACTTTTTTATTTTTATTTTTTGTACCAGGAACTGAATCCAGTGATGTCTACCACTGAACTATATCCTCCATCCTTTTTTAATTTTTTGTTTTGAGACAGGGTCTCATTAATTTGCCCAGGATGGCCTTGCTTAAACATAAGATGTTCCTACCTCAGCTCCCAAGTAGCTGGGATAACAGGCATGTGCCACTGTGCCTGGCTTAAAGAGGCCTACTCTTGCAACTGTTCTTTAAATTTCAAGTTTAAGAGGCAAAAAAGGCAAAAGGCATGCCCTCCCCACAATATGTGAATCCTCCCTCATTCTCCTGGTTTAGGTCCCTCCAATGCCCAGCTTGGCCCTGCCAAGGATGGTCATCTGAGGTCATCATCCCCAGGCCCTGGCACCCCCCTGCTCCCTTACCATCTCTCAGCCCTGGCAAGATCCACTTCCATCTGCTGCCCTAAGTCCAGCCTCTACATTCCTCACAGTGTGTGAATCAAGGACACCCTGCTTCTACCCCAGCCTTGGGCTTGCTAGGATTGCTCAGCAGGGCTTCTAGTCCAGTCCAGCCTCCAGCCTCAGGTTTTGGGTCTTTCCTGCTTCTTCCTCAGCATGTGGCCTCACTCTTGGGTTCTTTCAGCATCAACTGCTCCAATCTCCCTCCCTTCCACCAGAGGCTCTTGGGTCTCTTCTTCTGTGCCTAGTCTCAGAAGGAAGATGATGCTTCTCACTTTTCAGGCCTCCATCCCTTTCCCATGTGCCCATCTCCTGCACCTGCTCCAGGCCTCACTTAAGAGCTCTGTCAAGCCCCATACCACCTCAGTCTGGGAGTAATCCACTCTCGTTGTGGTAGAACAGCCTCCATCTTGCTTCCCTTCACAAATTCCCATTCTTTTCTGGCCTATCACAGGGTAGTTCCTTCATCCACACTTCCTACTCACATATTCACTTGTGAGTACTTTGACACATGGCTTCAATCACCTCCCTGATTCCCAAAGTAGAGGCATCAAAGACACAATATTCAGAAGGGAGAACTTGAGTTTCAGTGTCCGATCTATCTCCTGAGAGCTGTGTGATTTGTGGTGTTTCCAAGACATGCAGGAAGCTCATGTGCAGCTCAGTATGAACTAACACATGTGATCTCCAGTTATCCTTTCTCTCTCCTCATCCAGTTCACCTGTCCCTGAACTCTCTACACAAACTCCAAGATCCTGATATCCAATCTACCTATTTGGTGACAGCACCTCAATCTGCATCTCTGTCACACACCCCTGTACTGGACTCTGAGTCCCAAAGTCATTAGGACATCTTCCCACAGCCAGCCAGCCAGCACCTTGAATTTAAATAAATAAGTAAATTTATTCAATTTACTCATTCTCACTCATGCTCAACTTGTTGAAAAGCAGGGGCTTAAGGCTGCCAAGAAGGAATAAACTGGAGAAAGAAATTTCACATTCCAAAGATGCATCAAAGCAGCACATTCTATTGTGCTCCACTGTTGTGAATTACACTGAGGAGTAGCTAATATCTGCAGCATTGGGGGCCTCTAGAAGTCTCAACTCAGTATTGGATATAACCTTTATCCAAAAAGCTCTTGCCCTTGAACAGCACTGTCTGCTAAGGCCAGCCCCTGTCTCTACTCACTAAAATATCTGCCTCAAAATTTTCCTCTACCTCTTCTCTCTGGGGGCCCCATGTTGTTTTTCAGTCCTGATCCTCCTGCACAGCCACATTAGTCCTTGCTAGCCTGATTCATAGCAGTCATTGCCACTTAACCATGGGCCCATCCTCGGTCCCACTCCATCCCACCCATGCCATCCTCTACCATGCATCATGTCACCAAAGCACAGACCCAAATGTACCAGGCTCCTATTTATACAGTTCTGATGCCCCCCCCCCCCCCAGTCACTCTTAACCAAGCCCAAATTCTGCTTGCAAAGTCAAGGGGCTCTAGCAGCCTGGGTCCAGCTGCCTCCAGTTTCATTGTTCACCATCCATTCCTCACAGACCTGGGCTCCAGCCAAATCACACTTCTCACCATCTGGAGACATATGTTCCCTCTGCCCAAAATAGTGTACCCCTATCTCCACCTGTTGAGATCCATCCTTGAAGGATTATTCAATAAATAGTACTAGGACAATTGGTTAGTCATTTGAAGGAAATTTTTTAGATTCTTCACTTCGTGCTACACATCAAAATGTATCCCAGATGAACTGGAGTTAAATATAAAACTATAATCACATATATTCAAAATAAAATTTTAAAAAAGTCTCAAAAATGTGATTATTAAATATCTGAAAGGGGAGAAGATCCTAGGCTTTTAGCAAAGAATAAGATTTCAAAGAAAACAACAGATCTGACTCATTAAATAGAACTTGACTTGACTCATTAAAACCAAACTGATGGGCCGGGTGCTGTGGCGCATGCCTGTAATCCCAGCACTTGGGAGGCTGAGGCAGGAGGATCGCGAGTTCAAAGCCAGCCTCAGCAGTGGTGAGGCACTTAGCAACTCAGTGAGATCCTGTCTCTAATAAAATACAAAAAAGGGCTGGGGATGTGGCCCAGTGGTCAAGTACCTCTGAGTTCAATCCCCGGTACAAAAAAACAAAAAACAAAAAAACACCAAACTGATGGGCTGGGGTTGTGGCTCAGTGGTAGTGCTTGCCTAGCACATGTGAGGAACTGGGTTCGATTCTCAGTACCACAAATAAATAAATAAAATAAAGGTCTATTGACAACTAAAAGAATATTTAAAAAAAAAAACTGATAAGAAATGAACAGAGAGGTAGAATCATCTGCTTTAACTGAATGTTGCGGTCCCTGATGCAGGGGAATTATTTTAGGGTAGAAATCAAAAAGTGGTTTGGTTAGCAAGTTACAGGAGTTGGATGCGTATCTTTCATGAATGTCCAGTGATACTTGACATTGCATTCCTTCCCTAAGAATTTGAAATGTTAAAATCCCCACCCCAGCTATCATCAGCTCCCAGCGCAGACCCTGTGTCCCCATGCACTGCCGTCCCGTCTGCTACGAAAGCTCTTCTCCAACCCCCAGGCCACTACAGCTTGTCCTTCAGTCTCAGCTCCTGCCTCCTCCTGAGACACATAGACCCGTCAGCCCCCACTTCTGGCTGCTTCAAGGTATCCTTCAGCCCGGTTGCCGTAGAGCTCATAGAATGGGGCTGCGTCCCGTCCACAGTGCAGCGGGCGGAGGGGCGGGCGCTGAAGGTGCCCGTAGGGCGAAGGGATAAGGACATTACCCAGGTATAACAAGACAGCGTGCCACAAACAGCAGGGTACAGTGATAGCTGGCCGACTACCCATAGGCCAGCAAGGCCCGCCCCCACTGAGCCTCCCGCCTGGCGCAGTCCGTAACGTCACATCTGCGCCGCGTCGTCGTGGCGCGCGGCGCTTCCGGCCGAGAGGCGGTGGCGGGCGGGCGGAGTGACGTCACGGGAAGCCGCGCGCCGGAAGCGGGCCGTGCTGCGCGGAAGCCGCGGGGGCGGGGCGCGGAGGCGATGGGGGGCGGCGGCGGCCGGTGATGAGCGGCGGGCGCGCGTGAGGAGCCGCGGGCGAGGCTGGGGGGCCCCGGAGTGCGAGCCGCAGGGCGGAGGGCGGGGGCGCGAGTGCGGCGGGCGGCGGCGAGGCGGCGGCCGAGAAGATGGCGGACGGCGACAGCGGCAGCGAGCGCGGCGGCGGCGGGCCCGGCGGCTTCCAGCCCGCGCCTCGCGGCGGCGGCGAACAGGAGACGCAGGAGCTGGCCTCGAAGCGGCTGGACATCCAGAATAAACGCTTCTACCTGGATGTGAAGCAGAACGCCAAGGGCCGCTTCCTCAAGATCGCTGAGGTGGGCGCGGGTGGCTCCAAGAGCCGTCTCACGCTGTCCATGGCGGTGGCCGCCGAGTTCCGTGACTCGCTGGGAGACTTCATCGAGCACTACGCGCAGCTGGGCCCCAGCAGCCCCGAGCAGCTGGCAGCGGGCGCCGAGGAGGGCGGCGGGCCGCGGCGCGCGCTCAAGAGCGAGTTCCTGGTGCGCGAGAACCGCAAGTATTACCTGGACCTGAAGGAGAACCAGCGCGGCCGCTTCCTGCGCATCCGCCAGACGGTCAACCGCGGCGGCGGCGGCTTCGGCGCGGGGCCCGGGCCCGGCGGCCTACAGAGCGGTCAGACCATCGCGCTGCCCGCTCAGGGCCTCATCGAGTTCCGCGACGCGCTGGCCAAGCTCATCGACGACTACGGCGGTGAGGAGGATGAGCTGACCGGCGGCCCGGGGGGCGGCGCCGGCGGCCCCGGGGGCGGCCTATACGGGGAGCTCCCGGAGGGCACCTCCATCACCGTGGACTCCAAGCGTTTCTTCTTCGACGTGGGCTGCAACAAGTACGGAGTGTTTCTGCGCGTGAGCGAGGTGAAGCCGTCTTACCGCAACGCCATCACCGTGCCCTTCAAGGCCTGGGGCAAGTTCGGAGGCGCCTTTTGCCGGTATGCGGATGAGATGAAAGAAATCCAGGAGCGACAGAGGGATAAGCTTTATGAGCGCCGTGGTGGGGGCAGCGGAGGCGGCGACGAGTCCGAGGGTGAGGAGGTGGATGAGGATTGAAATGGGCAGTTTCCCCTACCGGCCTCCCCTACCCCACCACCATCCCCTTGGCTAGAAAGTTCCCTTTCCTGCTCATCTCCAGTGAGCTAGTGCAGAAGGGAATAAGGGAGGCTGCAAAGGGAGAAAGCAAAATAATAAATAATATAGTTAAGAGAAATAACCGTAAGAGAACAGTCACGGACAATTAGAGAAAAGCAGTAAAGTTCCAAGGAACTGACAGCAACCTGCAAAGAGAGGACAACAGCGTCTCCTCACCTGCGTGGAAAGTCTCAGCTTCTGTTGTTTCCCAACCGAGGTTCCTAAACCCATCAGGATAACCCTGGAAGGGATAGATCTTTAAACGTCTGGGCCAAAACCACGTCTGAGTCACCCAGACCCACCCATTGATAACAGTTGAATTTGTGTTGTACCTGGGAAATCTAAAGATCTCTCCAGGCCTCTATTGCAGTGTCTATCCCTTCACATCCATTGAAATCAGCGTTTTGGATCTAGATCTTCACGAAATCCTTGAGAAGAAAGGCCTTTGCATTTACCCAGTTCTGAGGGTACAGGTTTATGAAAAGGAATGCAACTTCACATAATCATGGACAGGGCAAAAGAATTCAAGAAGCCATTGGAGAAAATAGAAATTGGATCCATTTTTTAAAAAATGGTTTTGCGTGGAACCTGGACCAAGGCCCATGTCTTTTCTTTGCAGAATTGTTTTCCGGGATGCAGATAAATTCTGATATCAATGCTTGAACTAGAATCCATTACTAAAATAGTTTAAAAGTTTGCAAAAATTTTTTAAAAATAAAAGCAGTTATACGTTGGGGATTGCTGAGGTAGGCACAAGAAGTCAGGCATAAAGCACAAGGCAAACTGTTTGAGTGGATTGGTTGCTGCTCACTAAAGTTCTTCCCTTGATCTCTAAATATGGAGGTCATTACCAAGAAATGGATTAGGTATGAATGAGAGCCAGATCCCTATGGCTCCACCATATGAGCCAGTGAATTATGGCTAATTCGGCTGTTACAGCCACTGGTTGGCTGCATTTTAAACCGTAAAACTTGACAATTACCTGTTAAAGGAACAGTGTGGCTACAAGCCTGAGCTTTAATGGAATATACATCCTCACAGAAAAAGTTGGAAATAACCAAAACTGAAGTCTTAATTTACCTTCAGTTTAATCTGTGGATTTGTTCAATACTAAAGATCCTCAGGTCCAGAATTCCAGCATCATTTATTCTTTTAAAATAAAATTTTAAGAACTTGATCCATTGTATCAGTACCTCACAATCAAAGTTGGCAAATGATGGATGAGTGATTCAAGCAGTGCTCCCGGTGGAAGCTGAAATCCATCTGTGAAGGGAACTGAAGTGAACGTGAATATGCTGACTTTATCCTGGAAGCATTTTTATACCATCTTGAAATTTCAACAAATTGGCTTTTGCCAGTTTATCCAGCTGTCTTTCAAGAATAAAAGTTGGGGTTTTCAAGGATCGCCTCTTCTATATTTTAAATGGATTTTCAGTAGAAATGATTTTTACTAATCAAGTTAATCCCAACCCCATCAAAAGGTATTCCTAAAAGTGTCATAGACCTAGGTAACTTTGAATTGAATGGGAGCTAATGTTCTTTCCAAAGTTTTCAGGTATTCTTTGTGTGACACCTTCTCAACCAGGAGGCAAGTAACCCCACCTCCACAATCTTAGTATTTTTTTTAACTGCATGCCTGCCCTTTATTTGAGCTGCCTTTTTAATTTATTGCATATCCTTTTTATTATCTTATTTTGGTATTATTCGATCTATACAATCTTTTTGTATTTATTGGGAAATAAGTAATATACAAAAAGGTCGTTTCATGTATTTGTGGCTGAGAGGGAGGGAAATAATTGTGTATATAAAATTAGGCTTTTTTTAAAACATAGACTATGATTCAGAATATTGTTGATCTTAGATTTAAAAAAAAAAAAGTGGAAGAGCCACAAACATTGGTGCCCTTTTCAGACTATTTCTCTACTCTCATCATCCACAGTAGAATTTTTAAACAGATTTTTTTAAAGCTTTTCTTTTAAATTTTTCTCCGTTGCAAAGAATGTTTCCTAAATTGTATGGGAGCAATAGTATTTTTGATGTTTTAATGACATCCGTATACTTGTACTGTATTTTGTACTACAAGGCAGCTGTTTTCAATAATGTCCTGCTGTATTTACCTATGTGTTTTGAGTGTTCATTTCTTTGCTGCGGAGAACAAATTCCTAGTTTTAGTAAAGGAGCTGAGAAGCTAGCATTAGGTTTGCAGAAACTTCTTAAGTTTCAAACTCGAGGCAGCAATGAAAATTAAGGTTGCAGCTATTAGTTGATTGCTGTAACTTTTTTCTTTACAAACCATGTACAATTCCTGTATAGACCAACTTGTTTTCTTGCTTCAGTGGTGGTTCTGTTGCTCAGCTGCAGTGAGCCAGTTCAATTTTGCAAAGGTGCAGTACCTCTCCTTTTCAAGGGGTTGGTTTGTTTTTTCTTTTCTTTTTGTTTGGCTGAATTGCAGTAACTAGCCTTGCCTTTCTATTCTGTAGAAATGACAGGGTCTTCACAATCCTTCACCAGTGGCTACTAAGCTATAATTAGCTGAATAGAAAGAATGTGGAAGTGGTCTGAGGCATATAGAGTATATGCCAAGAACACTACCATATATGGCATCAGCTTTGGTTACCAGAGAAATTTTCTTAGTCATTAGACCATATAACAGTAATATATCATATGTAAATCTTTAGATATCAATTTGAGAATCCTCCAAAAAAAGGAGCAAAGAATGCATAAGCTATGTGTTGGCAAAAGTAATTTATATTAAAATTTTGACCTGCCTATGTAAGATTAAGTGATAAATGTCATAGTGGTGGGTTTTTAAGTCTTAACCAATCTCTAAGGTTTATTTCTCCTGCAGGGGGTGGTTCATGGCCTCTCTTCCCACTGTAGGAAGATTGCAGAAGGATGTGGATTAATTGTAGCATTTCACTGATCCTTATTCCAGTGACTAGGGGCAATAGAAATCTGTGAAGTATAGAGATTCATTCATAAATATTAGCTTATTGAGGGAAATGGTCTTTGTTGGTTCCAGTCAAATAATGGCATTGTATAAATTGTGGGAAACAACCAACTTTTTGTTTTGTTATTCAACTGCTACTATGAACTATTTAGAGGTGTTTTTAATCTGGCAAACATCCCAGATAATCAAAATAGTATATTCCTGAAAAGTAGGGAACTAAAACTCCTTTTAAAATAGTTGGTGGAAGGTTTGTTTCTCAAACTACCATAGCTACAGAGATGAGAAGTCAGCTTTTAGGAACACAATCGAGTAAAAATCTGTGAGGAGATCTTATTACTCCTTTCTGGTTTCTATTGTCCCTACCCATCATTTTAGCAAGTGGAACAGCAGTTCTAGTCAGCAAGTTTTTCAGTGCATATGCTGCACAAATCAAAATATAAATCTGTATGGCACCAAAAATCTTAAATGAAAACCAAACCAAAAACCCAGACACCCTATGTAACTGTTGGAGGCATGTAGGTGGTATAAATGACTGTAGCTATGATACACACATGGCTACTTGTCATGTCACTTTCCATAATTATTTACTGCAAAATGATTGAGAGGCTTTTGGTGCAGGCAGCCATTAACCTGATTCCTTTGTTACCTCTGGATCACTGTGCAGTAAATTGCAGGTCTTTTAAGAGATTCAAGCTTCGGTTTTCTCAAAACAAAACAATTATCCTGTCTTATCTGAAAATGCAGGGTTGTGGGCAAAAGAGGCTGGTTATAATAATGCCCTCATATTGAGTGGTCTGTAAACGGCTGCACACTTCAGGCACTATAGTTGCTGAGGATGCTTTGTTAAATGTGACCTTGACTGGCTTTACAGGGGTGTAGAATGTAATCTACACAAGATGACTGTTTGCATCTACCTTGCTCTCGAGGTTGATGAAATAAAGAAGCTGGAGTGTGTAAGCCATGCACATAAGTATTCTTCACTGTAAATTTTGTTTTCATTTTTAACTCAATTATGGTACTTTGTCCAATGCACAAATGATCTCTCAGTAGATATTCATTTGAAAATAGTGTGGCCTTGATCAGTAAGAAGGGGAAGGAGAGAAGTGACTTTTTTTGCTTATGTAGAAATGACTTGTTCGCTGAGAGTTGTTACTCTGCAGCACTCTTAGTATAATGTGTTTGATCAGTCTCCTTTTTGATTGGGGAAAGTTAATGTTTTTGACCCTGGAGTTAGTTCAATTGAGTTTTATTCTATTTTTAGGAAGTATCAGAATTGCTCTGATGAATAACATAGTTGACTGCTTTGATGTCCAATCTCAGGTTTTAGAATTTAGTGGTGAAAAAATCCACTAATATTAATTCTTAAAACAGTTTTAATTTAGTGCACCCTAAAAGTTACATGCATAAGGCCTGTTCAGAGAGCAGAGCCTTCATCCTTTTGCTCCTTTTCCACTTTGTATATCACTTGAAAAAGTGTCAAGTGATTTTGCATTGTATATTTCCATTTTAACCCTGACACAGTTCTCAAAGATAAAGCACTTTTTGATCATGAAGTACTTGGAATCCTTGTGTGATGTGGATCATGGTTTCTCAGGCTCCCCTAGATAATCTGCTTATGAATATTGTTCTAACTCTATATAAGAAGAGTAGAAATCTTTGCTAGTGTTAGAAAGTTTGTATTATTGATCCAGAATGCATTTTGCTAGTTTCCAATGGATGGGAGAGTAAACAATGCTGCATTCACAAATTAATAAGTTACTTTCCCTTGAGCCTTAAGGTAACTTTTTCTTTTCTGTCAACAACAGCACTGAAGTTATGGTAAATGAATGAGATTATCAGTTTTCAGGGTTAGTTTTAGAGTACTGTAAATCAATTAGCTGTCTTCCTAAAGAGTTAAAACTCCCATTCAATATACTGAATAATGGGTATGTGGGTGGGGCTGGGGGGGGGAGATAGTTTGTAGAAAAGAAAAAAGAAAAAAAGAACCATGTTTACCTTAAGATATAGACACAGAAGAAAAAAAAGTTCATGTTATATGTCCCATTTGAAATTGCAGATAGTAAGATGGAAATGTGAATTATAAAAACTTTATTTCCCATTTTTAACTCAGAAAAACATTAATTTTCAAATGTTAGCTCCCAGAAGTTGCAAGAAGTAACTGGACTCTTGAATGGTGACTTCTATTGATATATCTGATTTTGCTATTTAAAAGTCGCCTTTCCCAGTCTTCTGTCTCAAAACCTAATTGTATTACTAGTGGATTTAATACACATTAACAAGTGTGGTCCATTTGTCAGTACTGAAAATTTGGAAATAGAAAAATTGCATCCTGAAGGACCTATACCCTGATGATTCCCAATTGATATCTGTACCCCTGATCTAAGTAAGGCCTTTTTGAATGTATATTTCCGGATGTAGGGAATATGCCATCGGTGTAAACACCTCTATTCACAATCTTTTACTTTCACCTAAAAATCTAAATCATGCCTCTTGAATTAGACATTCCATTTGGGATAGGTAGAGCTATGTTGAAACAATAGCAAATTCCATATTGGTTTCACTTTTTGTAGGACTTCTAATAGAGAGCAGAGCTTTACTAGAAGCTAAAACTATCATTTTTTTCTCCATAAGTGATTCTAACAAAGTTTTATGAAATATTTTAACTGTACTTTAATAAGAGATTTTGAATAAACAAATTTTATTTCCCCTATGTTATATCTAATACCCAGTAACATGGATAAAAGGTGGCTGATCATACCTTTTTTGTGCAATGAAATGTGGGTCCAGAGTACTAGAAAGTAATAGACCTATTTGGTGTTCGCTAGCATATTACAGAAGGCATGAATTTATCTTTTTTATCCTTTTGTTTTTCCTGCCTTCAATAACTTTAATGGCTTAGTCTTTCAAGAAAATTTATTTAGACCATATCTTATTTCTTAAAGGCAAAATATTTTGTACCCTGTGTTGCAAGATCAGGCTGGTTAGTAAAATCTTAATATTGGGAAACAAAATGGCAAATTGTTTCTTCCCTTTTAAAATTTCTTTTTCATAGACAAAAATGTAGGAAGAGTCCCAAGAAAATTAAAGAACATAATTAAGTCGCTAAATACATTTGTGTTGTAGGAATTCGGGAGTTTCATTTTAAACTGATATTAGGCATAAACCCTTTTCTTCCAACCCACATTTCCCCTATGTGCAAAAGTCCTCAGAATTTCTAAAAGCCAATAGATAACAGCAAAAATCTAGAAACTGACTTTAAATCAGTATCGATATACTTTATGGTTTTGCACATTTTGGTAGCAGGCAAGTATATTTGAATTATTTTTCAGTGACTTGTATGAATAGTAATAACTAAGATTATCAGTGTATTTGGACTTTTTTTCTGAACTTTAGAATAATTTTATTAGTTGGCATTTATTCTTCCTTTTGAACCTTCATGCAAATGTCTTTCCAAGATCACTTTATAAAATCCCCTGTCTTCTGATATAGCTCCAGATAACACACTTTCTGTTTAATAGAAATCTTCACTGCCAATCATGTCTACCAGTGGCTTCCTTAGACTAGGCTCTTCACTCCAAAGCTGGGACTGGTGTCCTGCCAGTAGAGAATCTACAGAAATAATTTGAATGATTTAAAACCAAATCTTGATAGCAGGAGACAGCTTCCTGATCTAGATGTACAATTAAGAGTTTAGGTTGGAAATTACTTTAAAAGGGTTTTTTTTTTTTTTTGGGGGGGGGGTTGTCGTCAGTCTTTGTAAATACCAACATGCTTATTATGCATTGTAAACCAAGTGTGTATGCCTATGTATAAATTTGTAGAGCTGATTTCTGCTTCAAGTGAAGCTGCACCTTTAATTTTATAAGGTCCCCTCCACCTATAACCCTAAATGTTTGTAAATAGAACACTAAAATTTGTAGTGATAGGATCAATTTGGGAATATCTGCTGAGAGACCAAAAAGTTCATTTTTTTAAGTACCTTGGTTAAAGAGTAAAGATTATTCCTCTTGCTTATTTTTTAAAAGAAGAATGCACTTTAACAAACATAGAGCTGCATGGGCAATTCAAACAAATCCGTGAAGTGCAGTACCCATTCAGAAATCACACTTCCTGAAAACCGTTCAAAAGCAGAGTCCAGACGGGCTGTTGATCTCACTGCCTGTAGGTTGAAGCTCAGATTCTGATCAATTTTGAGACGAGCAGGGCTGCTTCAAAAGAGCAATGTGAATACAGCCAGAAGCTTCAGACAGGTCTGTAAAATGGCGGGTCCCGTATTTACCACTAACTAGCAAAACTGACAGAAAAACTCATAGAGAAAAAAGTTTAAGAATCCTTCCTGCTGGTGTGCACTCCTTACAATAGCAGACTTTTGCAAATGGAGTTTTACAGTCTATATTTAAAAATTGTATGTTTGTAACAAATAAAGTATGCAGAAAAGTGAATGACAATCTTGTGCCAGTGTCTCTTATTTAAGGAATTGCATGGCAATTGGGGGGTAGAGAATACCGTCTGTGGGGGCTCACAAATGGGTATGAGTTTGAGAGAGTTCCCACATGCTGTGACTTGAAAATCACTGCATACTTCATCTGAACTATAGCCAGTTCTAGGACTTCTGAGTTCCTGTAACCCTTTACTAGTAAGCAGTCTAAATGAAAATTGCAAGTTAGTTTTGTGCTTTAGTCTTAAATCCAAACAGTCCAATTTCCCCATTTTCCCTGTCATTTATAATAGCTACAAAAAAAAAAAAAATGCTGTTCCAGACGTTCCCTTATTTTTTCAATATTGTAACTGAATGCTTAAGAGGCAAATTAGGCCAATCTTCTCAGAAGGAAAAATGAAATTATGTCCCTCTATTTTGTCCAGATAATCTCAAACTTTGGTCTTGGGAACTCCTGTACACTGAATAATACTGCAAGAAGGTTTTATCTTTCGGGGCTATCTCTTGATAGATATGTTAGAAATTGAAAAATTTTCAAGACAATAGCACACATTCCACCCACTATCAGAGCAATGGTTTGAATTTTTTAGATGTGGTATTTGTCACTGCCAAAGTTTAAGGAACATATAGTCAGGCTATAGTCTGAAGAGAATTCTTTGTAGTTTTGGTGTCTTTAAAGTTGTGCTAGGTTCTATCCCTGACTCCTAAACTTCTAGTGTGATTCTGCGTATCTTTCACATATAAAAATTCTTAATGTCTGGAGGAATGTTCAGCTTCCAAGAGAAGCCAGTGGGAGTTGAGGAAAGGAGAGCCACCTGGTGGTCAGTACCAAAAATCTTAAAATAACCATTCTTAGGTCAGAATTTGTCATTCAGTTAATAACTGGGTAGCTAAAGTAGGTGTGGGACATATGGTCTGTAGTTCAAATGGAACTTCGAGTTAAAGATATACGGAGAAAGTTTTGATAAGAACCAGTCTTCCGGGCTGGTGATATAGCTCAGTGGTAGAGCGCTTGTTTAACATGCATGAAGCCTGGATTCAATCCCCAGCACTACCACCACCAAAAAAAACAAAACAACGAGTTAGGCAATAGATAGTTTGATTCACAGCTCATTCCTGAACAGGCCTTAATTCCTTACAAGAGAGCCCCACTGAAACTATGAAAGGAATATTCCCCTCACAAGATGTAAATTATCTTCCATGTCCCTGGTACTTTATGTAGCCTTCTCAGTGGACCCCAATTAAGGTCTCTATATTGGTAACAAGAGGGAACGTATATCCAAGCCAGATCCCTTATCTGAAACTATGCTGCCGCAAAAAGGGTAAACTTCTCACTCACTCCTATGCTGTGAGCCTGAGATAACACACATAAATCCACAGGTACTCCACAAAACTCTGCAGAACCTTGTAGTTAATGCAGAAAGGCAGGCAGACATAGAAACTGTTGGTCCCAGTTACCAACATTTTCCAGATAAGGTATCAGATAAAAAATTAAATAGTTCCTCAAAGTAAAAGACAAAAAGAGTATGCTTATTTGATTCATTTGGACCAAAGACCAATAAGGAAAATGCTATTGTCTTCTACCAGAGTGAATGGCCTAGAATACCCAACTCAAAAGTACCAGTTTGTCACGTTGCAAAAGACTAGACAGAGCCGGGCGGGTGCGGTGGCGCACACCTGTAATCCCAGCAATTTGGGAGGCTGAGGCAGGAGGATCGTGAGTTAATGGCCAGGCACTTAGCAACTCAGTGAGACCCTGTCTCTAATAAAATACAAAAAAGGGCTGGGGATGTGGCCCAGTGGTCTAGTGCCGCTGAGTTCAATCCCCGGTACCAAAAAAAAAAAAAACTAGACAGAAACTCACTGTATAACTGGTAATAGGGAGAAAGACCTAAAAATAACCTCTCTTTTCTGCTTCTCCTACCTTCACCCCCATCCTTGGTTTCAAGCCAAGAAATAGTCAAGTTAATAAATAAGAATGAATGATAGTCCATTTATTCAACCACAGACCAGGATTCCCACAGGTAGTCTGTGGAATAGAGTTTGGGGAGGATGGACTAAGTCTCTCAAGTCTGTAGGAAACAGGTCTGGCCTGAGACACACCATCACACAGAGACTTCCTCAGCTTCAGGACTCTTTCAAGAAGCTCTCCAAACAGCCCCGGCTGTCTTCCCACTCTTGAAATTAGCCTATCCTTTATCTCAGTTATTCAGTACCCGCTTATAATTGATGGGCACTTAACTTTCTTCCTCTCTCTCTCTCTCTCTCCCCCCAACCCTCCCTCTCTCTCTCTCTCTCTCTCTCTCCCTTCCTCCCTCCCCCTTTCTTCCTTCTTTCTCCCACCCTGTCTCTTTCTCTGTTTCACTTTCTCTCTGTGTATTTATATTCTCCAAGTTTTTTTTTTTTTTTTTTTTTTTTTGTTGTTGTTGTTGTTGTTGTTGTTGTTGTTTTGGTACTGGGGATTGAACTCAGGGGTACTCGACCACTGAGCCACATCCCCAGCCCTTTTTTTTTTTTTTTTTTTTTTTTTTTGTACCGGGGATTGAACTCAGGGGCACTCGACCACTGGGCCACATCCCCAGCCCTTTTTTGTATTTTATTAGAGACAGGGTCTCACTGAGTTGCTAAGTGCCTCGCCATTGCTGAGGCTGGCTTTGAACTCGCGATCCTCCTGCCTCAGCCTCCCAAGTACTGGGATTACAGGCGTGCGCCACCGCGCCCGGCCCAGCCCTTTTTTTGTATTTTATTAGAAACAGGGTCTCACTGAGTTGCTCAGTGCCTGGCCATTGCTGAGGCTGGCTTTGAACTCGCGATCCTCCTGCCTCAGCCTCCCAAGTGCTGGGATTACAGGCGTGCGCCACCACGCCCGGCTCTCCAAGTTTTTTAAATTAGAGAATTAATGCATTCTCATTTTAACAAATGTGAATAGTATAGAATAACCATAAGATGGGCTGGGATAATGGCTCAGCGGTAGAGCGCTTGCCTAGCACGTGCGCGGCCCAGGTTCGATCCTCAGCACCACGTACAAATAAACGCATTGTGTACAACTAAAAGCAAATAAATAAATATTTAAAAAAAGAATAACCATAAGAATAAGAAACAAATGAATGTGCCCTCTTTCTCTAAACCCATTCCTTAAGGACAAGTGCTGTTTTTAAACAATTTAGCACACATCCTTTCAAAAACTTTTAGTGGAGGATTTTTAAAATCTCAACAATGTTAAATGGTCATCACATTCATGTATGTATTGACATATGCTGAGAAAATTTATTAACTGAATAGGTTAATTGATAAAGAATTCATATTAAGCACATTGATGCAGAAATTAAATTGTAAAACAATTCCTGTTTTAGTTTACACTCAGACATGGGTAAATACACCTTCTCTATTGATGAAATGAAAGCTTTTGAGCCTCTGGAGTTGAGAGAAAATGTCTTTATTTCATGAGTTCTGATGTATAGAGCATTTTCTGTTTGCATTTCATGTATCTGTTTATTCTATAAAGGTGCATATTTCCTGTTCAGGTAAATGACTTACATTTAAAATGAACAAGTCACTAAATAAAGTGGTTCTCTGATAAGAATTCATTGGCTGGAGTAGAATTGGGATCCAGTTGTCCTTAGCTTCGGTGTTAAGAGACTAGGGTTAACTTGAAGAATAAGAAATTTTGTTGGGTTTATTTGTTATATGACCTTCAGTGTCTGTTCCTGTTGACAAAGCTTTGACCAGGAATTAACAAAAAATATATATTTATGTTCATTACTTTTTTTTTTTTTTTTCGTGTGTGATGCTGTGGATTGAACACAAGGTCTTGGACATGTTAGGCAAGTGCTCTACCCCTGAGCTGTGCCCACATCCCTATATTCATTTACATCTATTGGGTCCTCTATAATGAATAGTTTAGAACATAATGGCAGATTCCTCACCTCCTAGATGCATATACCTAGAATCCCATGTTAGTTACTCTGAAGAATGGCAGAAAACAGTCTTGAGAGAAGAGCTGCTGTCAGCAATCCAGAATGTTCCAGTGCAGCAGCAGCTGAATTCCTGGCAGTGAAAACCCAGCTGGTGACATCATTCAGGAAAGTGACTCATTAGGACAGTATGATTTCATTTGTCTGCTCCTTATCTGACACCTTACCTTTTCTTTTTCTTTTTTTTTTTTTGTACCAGGGATTGAACTCAGGGGCACTCGACCTCTGGGCCACATCCCCAGCCCTTTTTTGTATTTTATTAGAGACAGGGTCTCACTGAATTGCTAAGTGCCTTGACATTGCTGAGGCTGGCTTTGAACTCATGATCCTCCTGCCTCAGCCCCCCAAAGTGCTGGGATTACAGGCGTGGGCCACCGCGCCCGGCTACCTTACCTTTTCTTGTGGAGGACTACAAATTCTCTTTTGGATTCAACTGCCATTACTTCCCATACCTTCATCAATTTCAGGTGTTGTCCTTTGTAGACAAGATTAAGACAGAAACAAGTGTGTGGGAAATTCTTGGGTTTTCATGGCAGTGCTTCTACCCCATACCTACCAATTGGCTTTCAAAGGCCACCACCTATAAGAGAGCTCTCTCTTCCATTTTCCTTGCAAACTGCTCTTATTTACCCTTTCAGTGCTACACCTGACATTATTGCTAGGGTGTGTTCTTTGAGCAGAGCTGGAGGTGGCAGCCATTTTTCAAGTCTTTATGCCCAACAATGGACAAGTACAGCCTTTGGTCTAACACTGGCCTTCCCAAGCTCCCACTGAGCCCAAACCTGGTCTTTCCAGGACTCTGTAACCAGGAAGAGTGATGTTTTCATTGCTCTAATCTTGATACAAGGAACACAGTTCACCTATAATCAGAACAGTCATTTAGTGCCCAGAAGAAGAAAGTACTAACTGCTGGGTATGGTAGTGTACCTCTGTAATCCCAGTGACCCAGGAGGCTGAAGCAGGAGGATCAAAAGTTCAAGGCCAGGCTCCAAGAAATTAGCAGACTCTCAGCAACTTAGAGAGACCCTGTCTCAATTTAAAAAAAATAAAAAGGAGTGGGAATATAGCTCAAGGGTAAAGTGTTCCTGAGTTCAATCCCTAGTACTGCCCCTTCTCCCCAAAAAAATATTCTATCTTTGGTAAATTTCGACAAATACCAACATATTCTAGGAAGGCAGTGTTCCAATTGCAATTCTCCAGAGTGATCCAGGCTTCCAGAAGAACTGAACTACCTTCCACAACTGGTAGTGTTTCAGTGCCCTATTCTAGAATCATTCTGTGACATCAGAGATTTACTTACAGCTGAAGAATAGCAACAGTAAAGAATATGAATATTCTGCCATGACAGTTTCTGAGTCTTTTGTTGTTCATTTGTTTTGGTACTGGTGAGTGAACCCAGGGGTGCTTAACCATTGAACTACATCTCCAGCCCTTTAAAAAAAAGTTTTTATTTATTTTATATCGAGTCAGGGTCTTGCTAAGTTGCTTAGGACCTCACTAAGTTGCTGAGGCTGGTCTCAAATTTGCCCTCCACCTGCCTCAGCCTCCCAGTTGCTGGGATTACAGGAGTGTACCACCATGCCTGGCTCAAAATTATTTTGAGTCCTAGAGATTCTGGATACATAAAAGCAAATCATAAATTTATATGAGACAGGTACAGAAAATTCATAACAAAAGAGATACAAGTGGTCCATAATAATCATGTGAAAACATGTTCAATCTCACTCATAAGATAAATGCAGGGGGTGCTGGGGTTGTGGCTCAGCGGTAAGAGCGCTCGCCTTGCACGTACGCAGCCCGGGTTCGATCCTCAGCACCACGTAAAAATGAAGGCATTGTGTACAACTAAAGCAAATAAATAATTTTTTTTAAAAAAAAAAAGATAAATGCAGGGGCTGGGGCTATGGCTCAGCGGTAGAGCGTGCGTCTTGCATGTGTAAGGCCCTGGGTTCGATCCTCAGCATCACATAAATGAAGGCATTGTGTCACCTACAAATAAATATATATATGTATATATATATTTAATAAAAAAGATAAATGCAAATGAAAACTACAAAGATAGTATATTTCATCCATCAGATGAGAAAAAATACAAATAGTCTGATAACAAACTCCACTGAAATGGGTACTTTCACACGTTGCTGTGAAAATGCACCATAACCTATGAAATAATTTGGCAATATCTCCAAAATTACCTAAAAATTTACCCTTTAGATCAGTCATGGTAGTACATACTTATAAACCAACCTATTTGGGAGGTTTAGGCAGGAAGATAAGCAGGGGCAAGGTCAGCCTGGACAACCTAGTGAAACCCTGTTTCAAAATAAAATAAAGGGGGTGGCGCACGCCTGTAATCCCAGCACTTTGGGAGGCTGAGGCAGGAGGATGGCGAGTTCAAAGCCAGCCTCAGCAATGGCGAGGCACTTAGCAACTCAGTGAGACCCTGTCTCTAAATAAAATACAAAAAAGGGCTGGGGATGTGGCCCAGTGGTCGAGTGCCCCTGAGTTCAATCCCTGGTACCACAAAAATAAAATAAAATAAAGGGGCTAGGGTGGTGGCTCAGTGGTAGAGTGCTTGCCTATGATGTGTGAGGCACTGGGTTCAATTCTCAGCACCACATATAAATAAATAAAATAAAGGTCCATTGACAACTAAAGAAAATACTTTAAAAAATAAAAATAAATAAAATATAAAGGTCTGGGGATATAGTCCAATGGTAAAGCACTTGTCTAGCATGAATGAGGCCCTTGTTTCACACCCTGGTATTCCCTCCCCCACCACCCCCCACACACATTACCCTTGAAGCAAGCAATCCCGCTTCTGGGAACCCAACCTGAAGATATACTGGCAAAACTGTGAGAAAAGCACAGGAGCTAGGGCTCTTGATCCTTTGTTCCTTATAGTGAAGACCTGCAAAGTGAATTCTTAATGAGCAAATGCTTAGGTTTGTTATGCATTTTTGGCCAAAGATTTGTGTTAAACTATTATAAATATACCATTGTCCTAAACTTCTTTTCATTTATAGCCAGTTGAGAAATTTTTTACACGGTATGATAAGGCATTTCCTTGTGTGTTTTTTAGAGGGTTTCCTTTTTTTCCATATTTTTGTCAGACTGTTATATCTCATGAAAGAGGTGAAAGGTATCCAACAATTTAAGTCATCATGCAAACATTTCCTTATTTTTTGATCTCTTTACTAATTACAAGTCAAATTTGAAGAGTCTCAGAATACTGTTTAAAAAGAGTAATTATAGCTGGGCTTGATAGCACACATCTGTAATCCCAGTAATTGGGGAGGCTGAGGCAGAATGGCAAGTTCGAGGCCAACCTTAGCAATTTAGCAAGACTCTCACCTACTTAGCGAGAACCTGTCTCAAAATAAAAAATAAGGGGCTGGGGTTGTGGCTCATTGGTAGAGTGCTCACCTAGCATATGCGAGGTGCTGGGTTTGATCCTCAACACCATATATATATATATATATATATATATATATATATATAAGGTATTAAAAAATAATTAAAAATAAAAAGGACTGGGCATGTAGCTCAGTGGTAAAGCACCCCTGAATTTAATCCCTAACACCAAAAAGAAAAGGAATAATTATAGATAATGCATCAATAAAAAATAAAAAAATAGAAGAGAAATCAGTGGAATAGACAAAGGGGATCAGGGAAAGAGGAATGGAGATAAGGGAAAAGTAATGGAGCAAATTATGTTCTGTGCATGTATGAATATGACACAATGAAGTCCACTATTATGTATAATTAATGTACCAATAAAAACATTTGAAAATGAATAATTTTAGGCAGGTAGCCCTTTAAAAAAAAAAAAAAACATATGCCCAGAGATGTTGGTATTCTGTACACTATTCTACATCTTGCTTTTTGTGGTCCATGTTTTAAAATAGATAATACATTTACCTGGTTCAAAATTACAATAACATAAAAAGGAGATCAAGAGGTCTTCATCCTGTCTCTGCCATCCTGTCCTGTACCATTTGTCCTGGACAGTCCTATTTTGACTGTTGGCTTAATGTTCCATCCATTTAGCATTTGTCCCAGCTTATTTTGTTGTTGGGGATGAAACCCAGGTCCTTATGCATGCTAGGCAAGTACTCTACCCCAGCTCCAGATTTTTCACTATTTACAAGGTAATGAGATTTTCCTTTTATTAAAATAAACATGGACTTCTGCTTTGTATTCCTTAGTTTGTCATGCTCTTTTACTATAGTTAATGAACAGAGCTCTCACTTGAACATCTGGTTAAATTTGAAAAAAGAACAGCAATAACCTATCTGTGACAGACATTTTCAAGCTTCCCTCTCAAGTCAGCATGGAAGGCACTTGCTGATAGAACAATGTGTACCTGGGGTGGCTTAGAACACCTAATTCCTTCTGTATTGATGGTGACTGGAGAAATGTTGAGGTGTTGTCTGGGGAATTATGTACAGAGAGAACTCTAAAGGTACTTACTACAGTGATTTTATCATTTATTATGTGGTAGATATTTGTAACTATTTGTAATATGATAATGCTTTTTGATTTTGCAGTAAACCCTTTTGGCAACTATGAGGTTGTTCTTTTTTTGTTTTGTTTTGTTTTGTTTTTGTGGTACCGGGGATTGAACTCAGGGGCACTCGACCACTGGGTCACATCCCCAGACCTTTTTTGTATTTTATTTAGAGACAGGGTCTCACTGAGTTGCTAAGTGCCTCGCCATTGCTGAGGCTGGCTTTGAACTTGCGATGCTCCTGCCTCAGCCTCCCAAAGTGCTGGGATTACAGGCGTGCACCACCGTGTCCGGCTTTTTTGTTTTTTGTTTTGTGGGTACCGGGGATTGAACTCAGGGGCACTCGACCACTGAGTCACATCCCCAGCCCTTTTTTGTATTTTATTAGAGACAGGGTCTTACTGAGTTGGTAAGTGTCTTGCCATTGCTGAGGCTGGCTTTGAACTCACGATCCTCCTGCCTCAGCCTCCCAAAGTGCTGGGATTACAGGTGTGCACCACCGCGACCGGAAACTGTGAGTTTTTAAAAGTACTTATTTAATAAAAACTGAGTGAGGCTGGGCACAGTAGTGCATGCCTCTAATCCCAGTGGCTCAGGGGACTGAAGCAGGAGGACTGGAGTTCACAGCCAGCCTCAGCAATTTAGCGAGGCCCTAAGCAACTCAGTGAGACCCTGGCTCTAAATAAAATATGCCGAGGCAGGAGGATCTCGAGTTCAAAGCCAGCCTCAGCAATGGTGAGGCACTTAGCAACTCAGTGAGACCCTGTCTCTAATAAAATACAAAAAAGGGCTGGGGATGTGGCCCAGTGGTCAAGTGCCCCTGAGTTCAATCCCTGGCACCAAAAAAAAAAAAAAAAAGGGTTGAGGATGTGGCTCAGTGGTTAAGCACCCCTAGGTTCAATTCCCAGTTTAAAAAAAAAGAAAAAAGAAAAACAAGTGAATACTGAATTTCCGTTTCTATGTGGAACTTGCACAAAATTTTTGTAGACACACACAAATCATTCGTACCTTATCAAGATCAACAACCACAGGAAAACCAGCAGACACAAATCTGCTGCAGAAGTATCAGTATCTACTTCAAAAATTAGTAATTATTTTAGATAAACTTTGCCCAGAAACAATTATTTAAATCATACAGAGGGTACATTTTCAAATCACTCTGTGAAGCAAGACTTCTCACTTAAATCAACTACGTTTTAAAATTAATTTCACTCAATTTTTTTCCTTTTGGTACAGGGGATTGAACCCAAGGGCATTTAACCACTGAGCCAATTCCTAGCCTTTTTTTTTTTTTTAATATTTATTTATTTGCTTTAGTTGTACACAATGCAATGTGTTTATGTTTACGTGGTGCTGAGGGTTGAACGGGGCCGCGCACGTGCTAGGCGGAGGCTCTACCGCTGAGCCACAACTCCAGCCCCTCCTAGCCTTTTTTGTATTTTATTTTGAGACAGGGTTTTTGCCAAGTTGCTCAGAACCTCACTAAGTTGCTGAGGCTGCCTTATGAACTTGAAATTCTCCTGATTTCAGCCTCCCAAGCCACTGAAATTACAGGGATGCACTACCACATTGGGCAATTTCACTCATTTTCAACTCCCTGTTTTCTTATGCACATACAAAAAAAAAATAAAGCAATGGTTGTTAATATGTAGACTACTTTGACAAAACAATTTCCAGATATGTGATGCCAGTCTTATTGGGTTTGTTTGTTTGTTTGTTTTTTTGGTACCGGGGAGTGAACTCAAGGGCCCTCGACCACTGGGTCACATCCCCAGCCCTTTTTTTGTATTTTATTAGAGACAGGGTCTCACTGAGTTGCTAAGTGCCTCACCATTGCTGAGGCTGGCTTTGAACTCGCGATCCTCCTGCCTCAGTTTCCCAAAGTGCTGGGATTACAGGTGTGTGCCACCGTGCCCAGCGGTTTTTTTTTTTTTTTTTAATTAAAAAAATCAACTTCATTAATCCTGGTGAAGTTCAAAATTTTTACTCAGTTCTCATAATCAATGTTGAAGGTGAAACAACCTGATATCATTTGAATGTTACTGTAAAGTTAGTTGGCTAGGTGAGGTGGCACATGCCTGTAATCCCAAGTGAGTCAGGAGGCTGAGGCAGGAGAATTGCAAGTTTGAGGCCAGCCTCAGCAATTTAGTCAGACCCTGTCTCAAAGTAATTTTTTTTTAAAAGGGCTGGAATGTAGCTCAGTGGTAGAGTGCCCCTAGGTTCAATCCCAGTAGTGGAAGAGGCTGGAATTAGTTAAAAATTTCAACAATTAAGATAAAATTCCTGCCGGGCGCGGTGGCGCACGCCTGTAATCCCAGCACTTTGGGAGGCTGAGGCAGGAGGATCACAAGTTCAAAGCCAGCCTCAGCAATGGCGAGGCCCTTAGTAACTCAGTGAGACCCTGTCTCTAATAAAATACAAAAAAGGGCTGGGGATGTGGCCCAGTGGTCAAGTGCCCCTGAGTTCAATCCCCAGTACCCAAAAAAAAAAAAAAAAAAAAAAAAAAAAAAAGATAAAATTCCTTTTGTTGGTAATACCTATTTAACATTGAGTGTAGTATTGTGGTACAAAAATATACTTAAAAATCTATAGAGGAAGCTGGGTGCGGTGGCACACGCCTGTAATCCCAGCACTTGGGAGGCTGAGGCAGGAGGATCGCAAGTTCAAAGCCAGCCTCAGCAATGGTGAGGCATTTAGCAACTCAGTGAGACCCTGTCTCTAATAAAATACAAAAAAGGACTGGGGATGTGGCCCAGTGGTCCAGTGCCCCTGAGTTCAATCTCCAGTACAAAAAAAAAAAAAAAAATCTATAGAGGATGTTATAGTTTGGATGTGAGATGTCCCCCAAAAGCTCAAGTGTGAGACAATGCAAGAAAGTTCAAAGAAATCATTGGGTTAGAGAGCCTTAACCCAATCAGTGAAATAATTACCTGACAGGATTAATTGGTCATTGAAGGCAGGTGGGGTGTAGCTTGAGGAGGTGGAGCATTGGGGGTGTGGCTTTGGAGTAGATATTTGTATGGGGCAAGTGGAGATCTCTCTCTCTCTCCCCTCTCTTCCCTCTCTCCTCCCCTCTCCTCCCCTCTCCTTCTCTCTCCTTCTCTCTCTCCTCCTCTCTCCTTCTCTCTCCTCCTCTCTCCTCCTCTCTCCCCCTTCCCCCTCCCCTTCTCTCTCCCCCTCCCACTTCCTGGTCATCTTGTGAGCTGCTTCCCTTCCTCCCTTCTGCCACACTCTTCCACCATGATGTCCTGATTCACCTGGAGCCCTGAGGAATGGAGCCAGCTGTCCATGGACTGAGACCTCTAAAACCAAGAGCCCTCAAATAAACTTTTCCTCCTCTACAGTTGTTCTGGTTGGGTCCTTTAGTCACAGCAGTGAAAAAGCTGACTAAAACAGAGAATAAAGGTACTTGGAGGGCTGGGAATGTCGCTCAGTTATAGAGTGTTTGCCTAGCATGCATGAGGCCCTGGGTTTGATCATCAGCACCACAATAAATAAATAAATACTTTTTAAATGTACTTGGAATTGGATATAGTGTACACATAATTCATAATGGTGTCTGGGCAGGCTATGATATTCTAGCAACTAAAATAGAAAGTATAGGAATTGAATATTAGTAAGCTTTAGAGTAGCTAAAATGCAAAATTGTTGTGGGCTGGGAGTATAGTTCAGTGATAGAGCATGCATGAGACCCTCATTTTAATTAGCACCACAGGGAGCAAGAAAAGCAAAATTACTGTGGTAAAGTAGATATTGAACCTAAAAAGTGCCTCCACATGACAGTTCGGTTTTCTCTCTTTGCTGACCATCATTATTCTATTTTAGAAATGTTTGAGCCTTTGAAAATTAACCTGTTCTGTATTGATTTTTTTTTTTTTTTTTTTTTTTTTGTACCAGGGATTGAACCCAGGGGCACTTAACTACAGAGCCACATCCCCAGCCCTTTTTAAAAATATATTTTATTAGAAACAGGGTCTTGCTGAGTTGCTCAGGGCTTCACTAAGTTGCAGAGGCTCGTTTGAACTTCTGATCCTCCTTCTTTAGCCTCCCAAGTTGCTGGGATTACAGGTGTGTGCCACCATGCCTGGCTTGGTTGCATTTTAGTTAAAATCAGTTGTAAATGTTTCATCTGTACATTCAATGAATTGAAATATAAGAGGGCTGGGGTTGTGGCTCAGCGGTAGAGTGCTCGCCTAGCACTTGCGCGGCCCGGGTTCAAACCTCAGCACCACGTATAAATAAACGCATTGTGTACAACTAAAAGCAAATAAATAAATATTAAAAAAAGAAAGAAAAAGAAGTATAAGGAAGAGCCAGGCGCAGTGGCGCACACCTGTAATCCCAGCACTTGGGAGGCTGAGGCAGGAGGATTGCAAGTTCAAAGCCAGCCTCAGCAATGGTGAGGCACTTAGCGACTCAGTGAGACTCTATCTCTAAATAAAATACAAAAAAGGACTGGGGATGTAGCCCAGTGGTCGGGTGCCTCTGAGTTCAATCCCTGGTACCAAAAAAAAAAAAAAAAAAAAAAAAAAAAAAAAAAGAAAAAGAAAGAAAGAAAGAAATATAAGGAAGTTCAGCTTTTGAAACTCCTGGTGAGTTGTGACTATTGAAAGCATTACTTGAAAACAAAAGACACTGAACTTGATTCCTACAAAAGAGAGGGGGGAAATGAACAAATTAAGTAAGAAGAGACCATTCTGAAATATCCCAATTTCTATTTTTAATTGAATTAAAATTTATATTCTGGGGCTGAGAATGTAGTTCAATGATAAAGTGATAATCTAACGCGTGAAGCCCTGAGCTCAATCCCCAGCACCACAAAAAATAAAAATAAAAAATCAATGAATAAAACTTATATTCTATAATGGAATAAAACAAAATTGAGAAGACATCATTTTGTAGTATCTAAATTTGGTGAAAGAATAAAAGGAATCAGCTTTTACTGGATTGGGCTGCCTGCTGAGCCAGAGATTGGCTTCATTCTGGCTTCTTGATATTTTTATATCAGATCTTCATTTTTTCTAAGGTCTTCCACCTAAGTCTTAAAGACTTGTTCTTTGTATCTTTTTATTTTTTTCTCTTTCTGAGGAACATGAACGTGGATCTGGCTTTTCCCAAAAGTTTGCCTTGCTTGGAAGCATCTGATTCTGGGAACTTTTCACCAATACCTGTGATTAATGGTCCTGAGGAAAATTATCCACCTGTGCAAATGTCATCTGCTGAGATGCCCCTCACAGAGACTGTCTCTCCCCCTCCATCCTCCATGGACCTGCTTATTCACTGTAGAACTGGAAACTCAAACCTCTGAGGAAGAAGTTGGTTAGTGCTGGTGAGGGGGTTGCGAACAATCGGGCTAGTTTCACCAGTTAGAAAAACTGATCCAGCCACTACTACCAAAGGAACTGCCTCTGCCAGAGTGAAGAAGTATTGCTTGTGATCCTCAGAGAAACAAAAGCAGATGGGAAGGAGCATCTCCCAATGCCATTTTTCTTGAGTGCCCCTTATTGGCAAAGCCTAGCAGGGAAGCAGAAGGTAAAACAGAAAAGTTTGCAGAATTGCAACACCTACATCACAACACTGGGCATACTGTGAGAAAGGTGTGTGTATATGGTGTGGAGGAGGATAAAGAAAGGTGGATAGGATTGGGATTGTGGCTCAGCGGTAGAGCGCTCACTTAGCATGTGCGTGGCCCAGGTTGGATCCTCAGCACCACATAAAAATAAAGGCATTGTGTACAACCTAAATAAATAAATAAATATTTTTTTTAAAAAAGAAAGGTGGATAAGGGAGGTTGGGTTTGATCAGCACATGCTGTATACATGTATGAAAAATATAATGAACATCATTAATACATATAATTATACATTTTAATAAAAATTAACTAATTAATGGGGAAACAGAGTAAACTGGCAACACTGTTGCCTTTGCAGAGGTGAAATGGAGGCTAAGGGCAGGGGTGGGAGGAGTTGCTTCACTGTACATCTTTTGTACCTAGTGGATTTTGTACGTGTGAATATCTTACCCATTCAAAAATGGACTAGTTTTAAAGAGAAAAGAAAAAAATATTATTTTTATAATAATATATTATTATTATTTCAAGAAGTATACTGTGGACCAGGTGCAGTGGCTCACACCTATAATTCCAGTGGCTTAGGAGGCTGAAGCAAGAGGACCACAAATTCAAACCAACTTGGCGAGTTTGTAAGCAATTGAGACCCTGTCTCAATAAAAAATAAAAAGGGATGGGGATGTGGTTCAGTAGTTAAGTGCCCCTGGGTTCAATCCTCATTACCAAAAGAAAAAAAAAATTTTTTTCTTATTTGCCAACTAACGTTTATAAGGTACTAGGTACTATACCAAGCATAGAATAATGACCTTAAAAAAAATAGTTCTGTTCACTGAGCCTTTTACAATTCAACCTAAAGACTTACGACAGCAATACACAGTGGGTACTGCAGGCATACAGAAGGACATTTAGTACAAATCAGGATGCCACCGGAAAGCATTCTGAAAAACAATGGTGTCTCTTTTTTTTTTTTTTTAAATGACACATTCGATACTTTATTATTATTATTATTACTACAGGGATTGAACTCAGGGGCACTTGACCACTGGGCCACATCCCCAACCTCTTTTTGTATTTTTTTAGACAGGGTCTCACTGAGTTGCTAAGTGCCTTGCCATTGCTAATACTGGCTTTGAACTGTAATCCTCCTGCCTCAGCCTCCCAAATGCTGGGATTACAGTGGTGCGCCACTGCGGCCAGCACAATGATGTCTCTTGAGGAGATTAAAAGAGAAGCTGAGTTGGAGGATTGTTTGAACTAAGGGCAAAATCACAGGCAAAAGCAAAATGGAATTTAGGTTATAGTGAGGGAAGTGACAAAACACAAGATGAGCATGAACCAGAAAATGTAGAGCCTTCTATATCATGGTAAAGATTTGGATTTTGTCTTGAAATTGACAAGGTTAAATGAAAATGATAGTAAGATTTGCATTTTAAGAAAAAAACAGATGATGTGATGAAGTATGAAAACACAGGATGATAATTAAGAGACTTTTCCTGTAATCCAGGAGAAAAATGGCAAGGGCTAAACTGAAAGAGTGGCAATGGACACAGACCAAAAAAAAAAAGTGGTAAAAGCGATAGTCAGGTACTAGCCTTCTTTCAGTCTTTTTGTCATAACAAGTCTTTTTTACTTCAGGGACCTATATATAAGCTCTTTTGTGTGTGTGTGGAACACTGCCCATTCCATCAAAACCAGATGTTTTATTTCTCTCTAGCAGTTAGTACTTTTCCTTCAGTAAACTTGTACTTATTTTAATTCACACATTTGTATGTTCACATTTTAAACATCTAACTCCTGCTGTAGAGGACATGAAGACAGGAATTATGTCTAACCACTGAATCTCCAGTACCTAGTACAGTGTCTGCAAACAATAGGCACTCAATGGTTTGTTAAAGGAATAACTCATGTGTTTTTAAGGCCTTGATAGACAGATAACGCCATTCACTAAGACCAGAACACAAAGAAGGGACAGGAATTAACAATTAGCTATTACTTACTGAACTAACTCTACCTATTTTTCAGGGTTCCATTAATCTGGGCACCTTGCTCCTCCAATTTCACTGGACCTTCTTCCTCACTCTTGCCAATATCTTCCTAATTTTCCAAAGTCTTGTCTAAAAGCTCACCCTCTCCTTTTCTTCAAGTTACATTTCCTTAAAGGCTCACTTCCCCCAAGATGATGCTTCTGACTGACTCAAAAATTACAGTCCTTGTCAGAAGAAAGAGAATTCAAAGTTTGGCGCAGGTATTGCCTACCTGGTGATAAATTCCTGAAATACCGGCCTAGGAAAATATAACATAAGCATGGAAACTTCATCCTCCCCAACACCTAGAACACTACCCAATACTGTCTGCGCATACTGTTTAAATACAAGTTGGAATGAGTTAGGAAAAACATCTAAGAACGATGGCTTGTATCCTTGTTGTCTATTAATTGTGTTATCCCATACAATTAACTGTGTTCGTCTAAGCTCATTTCTTCAACTGTGAAATGGAGCCGACTCTCCCCGAAAGCTCAGATTGTCCAGGTTGGGTGATAACGAAGACGACGAAGTTGTGCAAACTGGTTGTGGACCGGAGGGAAAAAAACTGCTGGGGCGCTAAGCGCCAAATGAATTCACATTCATTCTTGAATCTTCACAACAGTTTCCGAGGGATGTAAATTCTGCGTTAGAATTTTTCTTGTATTCTAGTCAGCATTTCCTCCCAAACTTTAACCTAATGCGTAAGAAAAACAAGGCAAACTAAAGAGGATAACGGGCCCCTGCTAGCGGTCCGCGCCTGAAGCGACATCGAGATCAGTCGGCCAAAACAGCGGCTCATAGTGTGGATCGCGCAACCTTGAAACTCAGCGCCCGCGGGATGCGAGTCCCGACTGAGACGAAGAAATCCTCAGTCTAAATGGAGAGTCGCTCAATGAAACGCACTCGACAGCCTCCTCTTCCCAAACAAATCTCAGAACCAACACAGAGAATGGGCGGGAAAGTCCAGACGCCTGAAATTACGCTACCACATTGGTTAATTCCGCTGTCGTTCCCAGTGTCCCGCCTCCTTTGCTCGCGGGCAATGTTTTCATTGGCTCTCCTCCGCTCTCATTGGTTCGTCCTTCTGTTCGTCAGGCTCCGTGCGTGGAGAGAGGTGGAGGGCGCGTCAGTGTTGGAGCTGTAGGCCCCGCCTCCGCGTGCCGTGTGCAAAAACAAACAGCCGTTAGGGAGGAGGTGCTGGGGGCGGGGTTTTGCTTAGAAAAAGGCTCACTATTGGGCAGATGCCGGGGTTCAAACCAGCAAGGTGGGCAGCCATTGACTGCAGTGGCGCGAGGCGGGCCCCGGTTATTGTCCGGTCCGGCGGCGGCGGTCGGAGCTGCGAGAGCGGCTGCGGCGGCGCGGGGCGGTAGCGGGTGGTCGCGCGGCCGAGCGGAGGCAGAGGCGGCCGAGACCATGGTGAGGGCGGGCGAGCGGCGAGGGTGTCGGCGCGGAGGCCGGCATCAGCGTCGCTACCTGTGGAGTCGGGAATCGGCGGGCGTCGGGGCCGCGTCCGGCGGAGTCTCTCGCCGCTCTCCGGGGGGCCCGGGCCGCGGAGTCCGTGGTGGGTAGCTGCCTGATCGCTGGGCAGGGCCAGGTCGGGTGCGAACTCTGCCCGGAGCAGAGCAGGTCTGTCCCGACCCGGTCGGCCCAGCGACGACAGAAACGTCAGAAACGCCGCACGCCCGTCTGATACGAGTACGCCAGAACCCAACGGCCGGATCTGGCTTGGAAAGACAGAAACAAGTGCTAGTGCGCTGACGCACGAATGAGGTCAAGCAGGAGCCGCTGTACAAGTTAGAAGTCTTTGGCGTTGTTTGGTTACGTAATCTCCCGGGCCATAAATTTGAGGTTTTCTGCGAAAGGGGCTTGTATTCGTGGTTCTTTGATTCAGAAAGAATGGTCTTACGAACCAGAACTGCACGATTTGTTGTAGGTGATTGCATGGGTTTAAGATGAACGGCCCTATCCTCTGACTCCCTTGCAGTTGATGTTTTTTCACTATACAACAGTACTTTCCTTTGCCTCTGCTGATTTTTGATCTTACATACCTCTTATTATGAAATCCAGATCTATTTAAGAAAAGTGAGGTTTTTTTTTTTTGTTTTTTGTTTTATTAATGAAAGTGAATAAAACTTCAGCTCCGTTGTAAAATTGAGGAAAGGACAAAAGTGCCAAAGGATAAGCTATATGCATTGCATCAAGTCTGTAATAGTGACGCTTTTATGGAATCTTTTTATGTCGGTATTCCTGCTTTTAAGCATCCTAAGACAGGTAACTTCAACTGGAGAGGGCTGCTTAAAAGTTAACCTTAGGCTTTCATTTCTTTGTGGGTGGTTTTTGTTTTGGTTTTTTTTTTTTTTTTTTTTTTTTGGTGCTGGGGGTGTCATTTCTTATACCATAGGTAGTATTAGATGACACATCCTATGCTTGAAAATGACACGTGTGGAATTTAATAGACATAGCACCTAACTATAAGCAGATTGGCCAATCGAGAGGACACAGATTTTGATAATTTTCTAAACTTCTCAAAAAGTAGAATTGAAATAGAACTTATGGATAATTGCATCCAATCTCTGTAATTGATAGTTTACAATTATTATATTTCACAAACTGAGGTGCAGGGTACATCTAATCTGTAAATTGCTTCAAGCTGATTTTTATGAACCTTGCTATTTTTTTTTTTTTTTTTGGTACCGGGGATTGAACTCAGCGGCACTCAACCACTGGGTCACATCCCCAGCCCTTTTTTGTTTTTATTAGAGACAGGGTCTCACTGAGTTGCTAAGTGCCTCGCCATTGCTGAGGCTGGCTTTGAACTCACGATCCTCCTGCCTCAGCCTCCCAAAGTGCTGGAATTACAGGCGTGCACCACTGTGCCCGGCTCCTTGCTAATTTTTTAAGATGTTTTTCCATCTCTAGTGATGTGTATTGGGTATACACTTACAAGTAGCTAAAAATACATAATCATTAACATAAAAATATAGGAGGCATGGACTTGTCCTTGTTGAAAAGATTTTAAACTTGAGGGGAGTAAAATATGTGTCTATTAAATTAATATGAAAATATCCAGTGTCCAAGTTTTTCTGAATGAAATATACTCCAGCGTGCACTTTATCCTTTATAAATATAAATAATTTTTTAACCAAGGGGCTTAATGCATTAATGATACATTTCTTAGAATAAGAATTTTTATGTTATATATATTTTGTTTTTCATTCAACTATATGAATGTATAAACTTGGGAGGATATGTAGTTTGAGGGGATTTTGGAAAGAAAATAATTATCCACTTATTGTACAATTTTATTCAGACAGGTTTGAATGCCATAAAGATTTGGTTTTGTTTTTAATATTTATTTATTTACTTTAGTTGTACACAATGCAAAGTATTTATGTTTACGTGGTGCTGAGGATCAAACCCGGGCTGCGTGCACATGCGCATGTGCGAGGCTAGTGTTCTGCTGCTGAGCCACAACCCCAGCACTTGTTTTTGTTTTTTGTGGTGCTGGGATTGAACCCAGGGCCTTGTGCATGTGAGGCCAACTGAGCTATATCCCCAGCCCAAAGATTTGTTTTTGTTAATTGTGAAAAATGTATCTATCTGGAAGGCTGAGATGAGAGGATCACAAATTCAAGCCTGGCCAGCCTCAGCAATTTAGCAAGACCCTAAGCAACTTAAACCCTGTCTCACAATAAAAAGGGCTGGGTAATGTAGCTCAGTGGTAAAGATCCCCTGGGTAGCTGGGCGTGGTGGCGCATGCCTGTAATCCCAGCACTTGGGAGGCTGAGGCAGGACAATTGCAAGTTCAAAGCCAGCCTCAGCAATGGCGAGGCACTTAGCAACTCAGTGAGACCCTGTCTCTAATAAAATACAAAAAAGGGCTGGGGATGTGGCCCAGTAGTAGAGTGCCTTTGAGTTCAATCCCCAGTACCAAAAAAAAAAAAAAAAAAAAAAAAATCCCCTGGGTTAAACCCCTAAGTATAAAAAAAGAAAAAAAAAAAATTATCTGTAGAGTCTCCAAACCTTGGAAATAATCATTTAATGTATTGAGGGTTTTTTGTTGTTGTTTGTTTTGAAATGGGATCTTGCTATATTGTCCAGGCTGGTCTCCCAGTTCCTGGGTTCAAGCAATCCTCCTGCTTCACCTTCCCAAGTAGTTGGGACTATAGGCATGTGCCATCACACCCAGCATGTCTTAAGGCTTTTAAAAATTGATTATAACCAGGCCTGGTGGTGCTTGCCTGAAATTCAAGTGACTTGGAAGGCTGAGATAAGAAGATTGAAAGTTAGAGGCCGACCTTGGCAACTGGTTGAGACCCTGTCCCCCCAAAATTAAAAAGTACTGGGGATATACTCAGCGGTAAAGCAACCCTGGGTTCCACCCCAGTACCAAAAAATAAAAACTGATTATATATCTACTTCCTTAAAAAGCAAATAGATAGAAGAGCAAATAGAACAAATTTAAAACAGGATAAAATTGCTCAAGCAGAGTAATTATAACTATATAAATTGGGAAGCTCGGGGAGTTTTGTGGTTGGTAGCTTATAGTTAATAACTAGTCCTTACTTTTTTTAATCAAGTCACAAGGAGACAATGATTATAATTTTAGATTCATGTGCCACTTAGAGGATTTTACATGTTTTTTTTTTTTACTAGTATAAATAAAGATGAAAGGGGTTTTATATATATATATTTTTTTTTTTTTTTTTTTTTTTTTTTTTTTTTTGGTGGTACCAGGAATTGAAGATTGAACTCAGGGGCACTCGACCACTGGGCCACATCCCCAGCCCTTTTTTGTATTTTATTTAGAGACAGGGTCTCACTGAGTTGCTAAGGGCCTCGCCATTGCTGAGGCTGGCTTTGAACTCGTGATCCTCCTGCCTCAGCCTCCCAAAGTGCTGGGATTACAGGCGTGCTCCACTGCGCCTGGCTCGAGTTTTTTAAATTTAAGAGATGAGAATATCTTATTAATGGAGGTGACTTCAAATAAAAGATGATGCAGTATCTTTTTCTTATGTAGCAATATAGTCAGAAATTATTAAAATAGTGAGGCATCCTCATAGAGAAATCTGGAGTTTAAGTTCTTCCTAGTAAATGTAAATCTTGCTGAATTGTTTTAATGTAAGAAAGAGAATGTGAATTGATTTGTAGACATTTTTTCCTGTTAATACCTGCCCAGACGGTGCTGTTTTGTTCTACACTGTCCCCTCCAAACACACAGGATTTTGGGAGATTTGTGTTTGATCCACGGAGACTTGCAGACAAGGTTGATTGTAGATTAAAAATATTTTAAAGCCGGGCTGGGATTGTGGCTCAGCGGTAGAGCGCTCGCCTAGCGCGTGGGCGACCCGGGTTCGATCCTCAGCACCACGTACAAATAGAATGCATTGAATAAAACACATTGTGTACAACTAAAGCAAATAAATAATTAAAAAAAAAATATTTTAAAGCCGGGCGCGGTGGCGCATGCCTGTAATCCCAGCACTTTGGGAGGCTGAGGCAGGAGGATTGTGAGTTCAAAGCCAGCCTCAGCAATGGCCAGGCACTTAGCAACTCAGTGAGACCCTGTCTCTAATAAAATACAAAAAAGGGCTGGGGATGTGGCCCAGTGGTCGAGTGCCCCTGAGTTCAATCCCTGGTACCAAAAAAAAAAAAAAAAAAAAAAAAAAATTTTTAAGGAAGGCATTACATAGAGAATATGCCATCTCAAAATTTGCCTTCTACTTTGAAAGTATGGACCCTGAAGCTACCAACCCTGTAAACTGACTATTTTTAACAAGGTTATTTGTTTGTTTTACAGATTTAAATGTCAAAGTCAAGCCAGACCAATGGCACATGCCTGTAGTCCTACCTACTTGTGAGGCTGAGGCAGGATTGCAAGTTTGAAAACAGCCTTGGCAATTTTGCAAGACCCAGTCTCAAAAACTAAAAAGGGATGGGGATGAACCTCGGTGATAGAAAATCCCTGGGTTTAATCCCCTGTACTATTAAAAAAAAAATGCAGAAGCAAATGATAGAAAAAAGAAAATTAGTTTCTCTCTTAAATGAAAGCTCAAGGCACTTAGCACCTCAGTGAGACCCTGTCTCTAAAATAAAATACAAAAAAAGGTCTGGGGATGTGACCCAGTGGTTGAGTCCCCTGAGTTCAATACCTGGTACCACAAAAAAAAAAAAAAAAAAAAAAAAAAAAAAAAAAAAAAAAAAAAAAAAAAAAAAAAAAAAAAAGATTAAATGAAAGCTCATACATTGTCTTTGTTACATAGAAATAGGATTTGTGGGTTCTGTATCATTATATATACATACCTCATTTGTTGATATAACTGTTTAATAATCCATTGTATTTGGATACCATAATTATTTAAACAATTCTATAAAGTGGACATTAAGATTATTTTGAAAGCATTTATTTTCTATCAGACAAAAGTAGGATTTGTTTAATGCCTTTAGTAGAAGTTTGTGTGGTAAAACACACAGCATAAAATTTATTTTTTTTTAATTTATTTATTTGCTTTAGTTGTACACAATGCAATGCATTTTATGTTCACGTGGTGCTGAGGATCGAACCCGGGCTGCGCACATGCTAGGCAAGCGCTCTGCCACTGAGCCACAACCCCAGCCTACATTTTTTTTTTTTTAAACTGGGATTGAACCTAGTACAGCTCTACCACTGAGCTGTATCCACAGCTTTTTTTTTTTTTTTTTTTTTTTTTTTTTTTTTTTTTGAGAGACAGGGTCTTGCTAACTTGCTTAGGATCTTGCTAAACTGCCAAAGATTGCCGGCACGGTGGTGCATGCCTATAATCCCAACACTTGGGAGGCTGAGGCAGGAGGATCATGAGTTCAAAGCCAGCCTCAACAATGGCGAGGCACTTAGCAACTCAGTGAGACCCTGTCTCTAATAAAATACAAAAAAGGGCTGGAGATGTGGCCCAGTGGTCCAGTGCCCCTGAATTGAATCCCCAGTACCTCCCCCCCCCCCCCCAAAAAAAAAGGCTGAGGATGACCTTGAACTTGTAATCTTTCTGCTTCAGCCTCCCTAGTCAACGGAATTGCAGGTATACAAGCATGCCTGGCTCCATCTTTAAAGTGTACTGTTTAATGGTATTCAGTACATTCACATTGTGCAGCCATCACCACCATTTATGTCTACAACTTTTTCATCTTCCCAAACTGAACCTATCCATTAGACAACAATTCCCCCATTTTCTCCTCCTCCTCCCCCAGCCTCTGGCAACAAATTACTTTCCAGCTATAAATTTTAATACTCTGTGGATCTAAGTGGAGTAGTTTTCCGTCCCCCCCACCTGCCCACCTTTGTGTGTGTGTGTGTGTGTGTGTGTGTGTGTGTGTGTGTGGTACTAAGGATTGAATCCAGGGCCTTAAACACACTAACACAAGCTCTACCACAGAGCTATACCCCTGGCCTTGAATTGGAATCCTCCTGCTTCGGCCTCATGAGTAGCATATACCACCACACTAGCTAGTTTTATGACTAGATTTCACTTAGCATAATGTCCTCAAGGTTCATCCATGTTGCAGCATATATTGGGATTTCCTTTTCAAAGCTAAATATTATTCTGTTCTCTTGTATATTTCATTTTGTTTGTCAATCAATGAACACAGTTTTATTCTTTTGGCTATTGTGAATAATGCTGTTATAAACATGGATGTACAGATTCTTGTTTGAGTTCTTTCAATTTGGGGGCATATACCTAGAAGTAGAGTAGCTAAATGTGTTTTTATTTTTTTGAGGTTTGTGTGTTGTTCCCCATCACGACCTTTTTGGTAATATACTTATTTCTTCCAGAAGAGCTACAGCTTAAATGTTTCTGTGGAAATAATGTTATATTGACATTTTAAAGAAATTTTTTAAATATATAGTATTTCAGGTATGCATAAAAGTTACTGACTTGTAAGTCATGCATCAGAAAGTTGAAAAATATTTTCAAATTCTAAAATTTAGAATTTTAGAATATCACACTTTCAGTAGATGTTAATGTTTGGTATCTTTTTATATAAGTTAATTAAAGGTGGTATAATCATATTTACAAAGGAAGAAAGGAGATCACCTAGATATTTTTAACTATCTAAAGTAAAACTGGAAATTTTGTTTCCTGGGTGGTTTTTTGGTTTGTTTGTTTGTTGTTGTTATTGTTTTTTAAGTAGCATTTTGATTCTTCATCCAAAACATTTTTTTTTTTTTTTTTTAATGTAGGCTGGAGGCAAAGCTGGAAAGGATAGTGGGAAGGCCAAGGCCAAGGCAGTGTCCCGCTCACAAAGAGCTGGACTACAGGTAATGAATGTGTGCTGTTATAATTCATTTTTAAATTATTTTCTTGTTGCATTTCATGACCCATAAGAAACATTTTTAAACAGGGAAGTTGGAAGTTCAGACTGTAAGATTTGAGTTTAGTTTTATCCTTGTGGCAATGGTGAGGAGGAGTGGGTGACATGATCCAGGTGACCCTGAAGGAAGGGGGAAGGGAACTTAAAATTGATGCACACATTGTGTATTTTATGGCACCATGTAAATTCTCAATTAGAATTTATTTGAAGCATATTTAATTTGAAGTGTGATGGAAGTCAGATGGTTTAAGAACAAATTAACGTGTACTTTAGAGTGTGTGCAGAAAATGAATGGAGAGTAAAGGGCTTAAAGTCAAAAGAAAGGTTTCTCTGAGGCTTAGAACTTAAGGCACATAGACATTTGTAGTGGGGTTATATTATGAGTTAAATTTAAGTGAAATCGTTTTGAAGTTCATCAAAAAAAAAAAAAGAAAGAAAGAAAAATCTATGTGGAAATGTCCAGAAGTGGGAAACATGAGTCCAGCTTTCTAAGAATAGTGATAGAATTACAAATTTGAAATCATTTGTGTAAAATTGATAGTTCATGCTGTAAATAAGTTTCCTAACCTGTAAATGAGAAAGAAATACAAGGATTCATTAGTGGCTCCAAAGACTGAGGAATCCTCAAGAGATAGTATTAAAATACCAAATAAAGCAGGATTTATACTACAGTGTTACTGTAACACATATACATATGAAGTGTACATATACAAGTGTCTTATGTAATACATTTAATATGTATGCTTACATATGTATAGTAGTAGTACCTATACTCATTAATATATACACATTAAGTGTATATATAAGCATGTACACTTAAATACTGTGTTGTCATTCCCCCTGCTCAAAATAGAGTTCTTTCTTAATTATAGCTCTGTTATATACTGACTGCTAGCGCAGATACACAGTTCTAATGAGGAAGAGAGAAAACAGCCAGGCACCAGGCACCTGTACTGCCAGCTACTTAGGAAAGGCAGGAGAATCTTAGGTTTGAGGCCAGCCTAGGCAGTGTAGCAAGATTCTTGACTTTAAAAAAACAAACAAAAAGCCAGGCGCGGTGGCTCGCGCCTGTAATCCCAGCACTTTGGGAGGCTGAGGCAGGAGGATCGCGAGTTCAAAGCCAGCCTCAGCAGTGGCAAGGCACTTAACAACTCAGTGAGACCCTGTCTCTAAATAAAATACAAAAAAGGGCTGGGGATGTGACCCAGTGGACAAGTGCCCCTGAGTTCAATCCCTGGTACCACAAAAAAAAAAAAAAAAAAAAAAAAAAAAAAACAAACAAAAAAAAGTCATCGATAACCTCTGGGTAGTATTGAGACCTACAGCCGGGCACGGTGGTGTACACCTGTAATCCCAGCACTTGGGAGGCTGAGGCAGGAGGATCACGAATTCAAAGCCAGCCTCAGCAATGGCGAGGCACTTAGCAACTCAGTGAAACCCTGTCTCTAAAATACAAAAAAGGCCTGGGGATGTGGCCCAGTGGTTGAGTGCCCCTGAGTTCAATCCCCGGTACCAAAAACAAAAAAATGTATTGAAGCCTACAAAGAAATATTTTGAGATCCTATTATGTGCCAGACAATATACTACTAAGAATGCAAAGGGGAATAAGGAATGGATTTTGCTTTTAAGAAGCTCATAATCAGCCGGGCGCGGTGGCGCACGCCTGTAATCCCAGCACTTTGGGAGGCTGAGGCAGGAGGATCGCGAGTTCAAAGCCAGCCTCAGCAATGGCGAGGCACTTAGCAACTCAGTGAGACCCTGTCTCTAAATAAAATACAAAAAAGGGCTGGGGATGTGACCCAGTGGTCGAGTGCCCCTGAGTTCAATCCCTGGTACCACAAAAAAAAAAAAAAAGAAGAAGCTCATAATCACTTAGTTGGAGGAATGATTTTTCTCCTTATCTGGAAGTGACTGCTAAACTTTAAGGGTAGTGTTCTCTGAAAGTCAAATCAGGTTGGGAGAAGTCATGACAAGAAAGTAAGGATCTGGGGATTTTTGTTTGTTTTGTTTTTTGCTGTATTAGTGATTGAACCCAGTGCTCTCTACTACTGAGCTACATTCCCAGCCCTTATTTTTTAAATTTTGAGACAACAATCTCACTAAATTGTGGAGGCTGACCTCCTGTGATCTTCCTGCCTCAGCCTTCCAAGTAGCTAGGATTACAGGCACATACCACCATGCCTGGCAGGCTTTGGGGTTTGTTTTTAAATTTTGCCTTTGAAAGGAGATAGGTAGACTAACTAGAAGTAGTTGCTGTAGAGTGTGGGAAAGTTAGAAGTGAAGTTTGCAGAAGGAAAAGAGACAATCGGAAGGAAATTATTGGAGTTGTTGAAATAAAGGGATAGTGAAGGGTGAGGAAGATAATAAGTGATGGGAGAGATTGAGGGGTGCAGCTCAGTGGTAGTGTGTGTGCTTAGCATGTGCAAGGACCTGTGTTAAATCCCTAGCACTAACGGGGAAAAAAAAAGGAAAGGAAAAAGAAGTGGGTGGATAAGTCAAAGGCACAGATAAATGGAATTAGGTTACTTTGGGAGTAAGGAAATACCCTCATTCTCAGTTTAAAAAAAAAAAAGAAGAAGAAGAAGAAGAACCAGAATGAGAAAATGGTATTGATCTTTCTTAGCTGTCAGGTCATCTCTTAAAAACTGAGGAATGAACAGAGTTAAGGAAGGTGATGAAAGTTTAAAAGTCGGGGCTGGGGTTGTGGCTCAGCAGTAGAGCGCTCGCCTAGCAAGTGCGTGACCCGGGTTCGATCCTCAGCACCATGTAAAAATAAACGCACTGTGTACAACTAAAGCAAATAAATAAATATTTAAAAAAAAAAAGGAAAGTTTAAAAGTCACATGTAGCTGTGTGAAGGAATTGACTAGATATGAATATGATCATTGTGCCGTGTTCAACATGCAGTTGATGATAGCATAGTTTCTCTTTACTATATAATGAAACTTTCCATCTTGTACAGGAGTTGAAGATTTGGGGCATATTACCAGGACATATACACAATCCCTAGGAACTATTAATTGCCAAATAGGTTTGACTTCAAATATGTGTGACCAAATTTGTTTGTTTTGTTTTTTATTATTGTATTCATATTATTAAGCCTTTGATTACAGTTCAGTGGTATAAAGTTAGAATTGTATAGTGCTTCCCAATGAGATATTTCTCTTTCAGTTTCCTGTGGGCCGCATCCACAGACACTTGAAGACTCGTACCACAAGCCATGGACGGGTGGGTGCCACTGCTGCCGTGTATAGTGCTGCGATTCTGGAGTACCTCACTGCTGAGGTTTGTTGGGGCATATCTTATATATGGGATTCCAAAAGGTTTTCTAAACCAATGGATGAAACCCATCAAATATATATATATATCTCTCTCCAAAAAGACATATATGTCTTTGGTTTCTTTTTTCTTCTTTTTTATTTTTTTTTGTAGTTGTAGATAGACAGAATGCCTTTATTTGTTTAGTTTTATGTGGTGCTGAGGATCAAACCCAGTCCCTCACATGTGCTAGGCAAGTGCTCTGCCAATGAGCTACATCCCAGCTCTTTAGTTTGTTTTTAATAGCAGTTTTAGATGTATCTTATAGACCTATCACCCAGTGTGAGTGTTAAAAAGAAACTTTGTAGGGCTGGGGTTGTGGCTCAGCAGTAGAGCGCTCGCCTAGCATGTGCGCGGCCCGGGTTCAATCCTCAGCACCACATAAAAACAGATTGTGTATAACTAAAGCCAATAAATAAATATTTGAAAAAAAAAAAAGAAAGAAAGAAACTTCGTATACTTACTCTTACAGTTAAGCAAGGCCCAGCAGCCCATACTTTGTTTTTAAATATTTACTTTTTAGTTATAGGTGGACACAATATCTTTATTTTATTTTTATGTGGTGCTGAGGATCAAACAAGTGCTCTACCTCTGAGCCACAACCCCAGACCCAGGAGTCTATACTTTTAACTGACCTGACAAGGGTATAAAATACTGTACTAATTAAGTGAACTCTGAAGTTTGTATTTAGTAGAGTCAACAGGCAATATTTGTGACATTTAACAATATAACCTCTTAGTTTCTGAAGATTGGAGTGGTGGGGTAAAGATTTGCCAAAGTGATGATATATAAAAATCAATAGGTAGAGGGAATATAATTCAGTGGTAGAGTGCCTGTCTGGCATGTGCAAAAGCAAAGCCCTGAGTTCAATCCCCAGTACTGCTTAAAAAAAAAAGCTGGGTATGGTGGCGCAGTCCTATAATTCCAGGGCTTGGGTGGCTGAGGTAGGAGGATCAAGAGTTCAAAGCCAACCTCAGCAACTTAGCAAAGCTCTGTTTCTAAATAAAATATTAAAAAGGACTGGGGATGTGGCTCAGTGGTAAAGCGCCCCTGGGTTCAATCCCCAATAAATCCTTCCCCCACCCCACCCCCCAAAAAAATCACAAATATATTATGATGATATCAGAGATAAAAGACCTAAAGATCTAGTAGTCAGTCCTGGTTCTCTGCATGGTTGTGCATAGATTGACATTTTAGGAAAATAAGTTATTTGGGTAAGAAATTTTAATTCTTGGACCTTGGATTGCCACTTTCCCCATTCCCCCATGAAACTCCTTCAGCTAGCCAGCAAGTCAGGTGGTATGGATAGATAGCAGATCTATAAAAAGGGAAGGTTCTTGCTTAATGGTGTGGATAACTAAACTGAGGAATTTAGCTTAACCTGTATGTCAGTTATTGTTGCTGTCATTTCATTATCATCTTCAAGTCATTTTTGTCCCATTGGAGGTATAACATTGAATTACAGGTAGTTTTTTAGCTTTGTTGTGTCATAAGTAAGGGGTTTTACATGGGCAATGTGATGTTAGTTGAGGAGTCCTTTCTCCCTTCTCAATCTCGCACTAGTTTTTGTTTAGCTACAGACTCCACAGAGAATAATTGTCCAGTAATGTTTAGTCATAGTATTGTAGCTTATAACTCCCATTTTCTTTATCCTATGGAAATGGTTAAATTCTTTTAAGTTAAGATTAAACAGGCTGTGGGTGTATCTTAGTGATAGAACATATAACTAGTGTGCTTAAAGCTCTGGGTTCAATCCTAGCACAAGAAGAAAAAAAGATTAGAAAATAAATACACTTTTAAAAGCAGTCAACATATTGCAGATATTTAAATTTGGAATTTTAGTCATTCAGTAGAGGTTAGTTACTGAAATCTAAGCCAAGAGTTTAGGTCAGGAGTAATCACTTTTCAATCTTGGCTTTGCACTAGAGTCTTTGGAGAACTTTCAAATGGTCCTCATTTCCCAAACCAATGGGGAGGGTACTGGTGGTTTTAAAAGCTCAACAGTTAATTCTGATGTACACCTAGTCTTAACTACTGCTTTATTTAAATGAGGAGGCTGTGTGGTTTTTGTATTATTTTCATTAAAGGTATGATAATGCCAGTATAATTTATGGAGATGAAAACAAAAATGCCGTGTTATCGCTAACTGAAACTTTGAAGTTTTTCTAGTTGAAAATTCCCATTATAGTATGAAAGGATTCTAGCTTACAGCCTATGGATTTATAGAGACCATTAACATTCAAACTTCTGAATAAGAAATTGTTTTAAATTACATTTTTAAACTTTCCACTGGGCGTGGTGGTGCACGCCTGTAATCTCAGGACTTGGGAGGCTGAGGCAGGAGGATCACAGTTCAAAGCCAGCCTCAGCAATGGCAAGGCACTTAGCATCTCAGTGAGACCCTGTCTCTAATAAAATACAAAAAAGGGCTGGGAGCTGGGCATGGTGGCGCATGCCTGTAATCCCAGCACTTGGGAGGCTGAGGCAGGAGGATCGCGAGTTCAAAGCCAGCCTTAGCAATGGCGAGGCACTTAGCAACTCAGTGAGACCCTGTCTCTAATAAAATACAAAAAAGGGCTGGGGATGTGGCCCAGTGGTCAAGTGCCCCTGAGTTCAATCCCTGGTACAAAAAAAAAATGTAAACTTTCCTTTTTTTTTTTTTTTTTTTGAGTATTAAGAAATTCCAGCCAGGGGCTGGGATTGTGGCTCAGTGGTAGAGCACTCGCCTAGCACATGCGCGGCCCGGGTTCAATCCTCAGCACCACATAAAAGTAAATACATTGAGTACAACTAAAGCAAATAAATAAATATTTAAAAAAAAAAAAAAAATTCCAGCCATTAAGGGAAATTAACCACCACCAGGTAGACTACATGATTACCTTTAATTTATTTCTATATACAAATAGGCTTTGCTCAAGTTTCTGTCTCTTTCAGAGAATGAAAAAGGGTCAAGTGAAGTAATGAGAGTTTTATGAAAGCATCATAGTGACATAGGAAAGAGTGCACTGAACTCTTTAAACATTTTGTCCTTCATTTGGTAAGTTATTTCATTACTGCTTTGTAGGTGCTGGAGCTAGCAGGTAATGCTTCCAAGGATCTCAAAGTAAAGCGTATTACTCCACGTCACTTGCAGCTTGCAATCCGTGGTGATGAAGAATTGGATTCTCTTATCAAAGCTACCATAGCTGGGGGTGGTATGTATTATTAAACCTATATTGTTATTGGTCTTTTCTAACAAGTATATCATTTCAGATCAATGATCCTTTGCATTTGAATGGCTAACTAGAAAGTATATAAACTTTAATTCCCTAAATCTTAAATCTGTTACAGTTCTAGGCTTCTTTTCATGATGATCTGAATAAATATTTGTTCTTCTTGTAGTTACATATAATACTATTTTTATATTAGTCTTTATCTAATGTAATATATGATACTTTAAGCCTAATGTTTAAAATATTTTCAATACCTTTAAAACCATTTTTGAAAAACTATCTTGAGAAATTGCTTAACATGATACCTTTGAATGGGCTAAAATACTGGAAATGGGTCAGGATCAACAAAAGAGGTAAGTTGGTGGTTCTTAATTTTTTTTGGATTATCCTTGTAGAACCTCATGAGAGCTGTTGTTACTCATCTCTAAAAATTCATATAAAATCAGCTTTACCTGTAGTTTTAGAAGGGTTCACAGACCCTTGGGGGTAGTCCTTAATGTAGATACTTTAACAGGAACAGAATGTGGAAAGGGACTTGAGTAAGTTTCTTTCTTTGTATATTTACTCTTTTTGTTTGAGGCACTAAAGTGTTGATTGTAGCCAGCTAATCTGGGCATGGAGAAGGCATGTCCAATGACTCCAGAGGCTGAGGCAGGAGGATAGCAAGTTCAAAGCCAGCCTCAGCAATTTAGCAAGGCCCTAAGCTACTTAGTGAGACCCTGTCTCAAAATAAAATATAAAAGGGGCTGGGGATGTGGCTCAGTGGTTAAGCACCCCTGAGTTCAATCCCTGGTACCAAAAAAAAAAAACATGTAGCCACCTAAACCCGTTTGTAATAATAACTTGTTTTAATTTCATTCTAGGTGTGATCCCTCATATCCACAAATCTCTGATTGGAAAGAAGGGACAGCAGAAAACTGCTTAGAGGGTTGTTTTAACCAACCCTCTTCCTCCCCGTCATTGTACTGTAACTGGGACAGAAGATAACAATGGGGATATGTGGAATTTTTAAAAACAGTTAAATGGAAAGGCATAGACAATTACTGTAGACACGCTAAAAGAAACATTTGTATGTTCTTAGACTCGAAGTTTGATAAAGTACCTTTTCATGTGGTGACAGTTGTGTGTTGATTGGCTAGGTTTCTCCCATATGTTTTTTACAAAAATGGAATTGATAAACCATTTTTTACAAAATTATTTGTCTCAAAATTGTTCTGTTCATGATGTATTGAAAATATTTTGCTCAGCTTTTGAAATTTTTTTAAATCATAATCATTCAGAATAATCTTAAAGTAGAAATTGGGAATATAGCTTTATCATGATTGATATGCCTATTATATTGAAAATTAGATGCTATCAACTTGTAATAATACTCCATTATTTTATTATATACCACTAAGGAAGGAAAACTATTGAATTAATGCCATCAATTACAGGATACATGTCAATTTCAGAGATGTTAGAATTCGGAAAAATATGCATTTAAGACCGAAATGGGGTAGTAGATTTACTGGAATCCTTTACTGAGAACATACCACGTGCCAGGCCCTGTGGTCAGTGCTTTCTTAATCAAGAAATCTTATCCTTACATTATAGACCTGGTTCCTGAGGCTCACAGAAATTAAATGATCTGTCAAAAAATATTTAGGACTAACAGAATGGAGCAGAGCTAGAATACACACCTAGGTCTTAATGACTCCAGAGCTCACACCCTTACCTAGAATTAATTATCAACCTTTCTGCTTTTGGCTTAAAATTCCAACTTTTGGTGGTCTTCTATTGATATAGTAACACAGTAATTTGTACAATCTTTTAAAAATTATTTTTCGTTGTCAGTTTCTAAGTAACTGTTAGAAGATTTAAGTTAATGTACTAATTAATGGTCCATCAGAAAATTCTATTTTTCTGTCTGGAAATCTTCATAAAGAAGGAAATTTTTGATGTTTTATAGTATAACACTATCAAAACAAAACTCAATTTAAAAAATATTTTATTATGGAAATTCTCACAAATACACAAAAATAAAGAGAACAGTATGATTAAGCCCATCCTCCAATTTCAATAGTTGTGGTCAGTCTTATTTACCCATCTCCCCACCTGCTCCCTACCAAATGGATTGGTTTGAATCTCATTATAGGTATAATGTTTTTATATCTGTCTACTTTAGAGAAATACTTAAATATCTGTCTAAATATGAGATACTTTTTAGAATAGAACTATAATACCTTGTCTTAAGATACCTAAAACATTTTTTTAATATATGATACCATATATTCAAATTTTCCACTTTTTGTGTGTGTGCAATACTAGATATTGAACCCACAGCCTCACACTTGATAAGCAAGTGCTTCACTGCTGAGCTACATCCCTGACCTTTTTTATTTTATTCTGAGACAGATTCTTGACAAATTGCCCCGACTGGCCTTGAACCTGATATCCTCCTGCCTCAGCCTTCTGAGAAGCAGGGATTACAGGTGTGTGCCAGTACACCTGGCTATCATACTTTTTTTTTTTTTTTTTTGAATCAGCATCTAGATAAATCTCTATAACTTGCATTTTGTTGGTATCTCTTTAGTTCCATTTTAATTTTCTTTGAAGAAATTGAGTTGTTTGTCTTATAGAACTGTCCCTTAGTGTAGATTTTACTGAACACATTCTAATGATGTCATTTTAGATTTTTCTGTCCTCTTCTTTATATTTCCTGTAAAATATCATTTGAGATATAGAGGGCTTTTGTTGTTGTTGTTGTTCTTTTTTTAAGATTGATGCTGAGTTCTGATACTGCCAGCCCATTAAAAAGTTCTGTCAGCTTTTCCCCTAATGGTTTTGGCTACCATTAGTGATACTTGTCCAGATCCAGGATTCCATTAGGTTGCTAACCAATGATACCATGTCATTCCTTCTTCATCTATTAGATGAAATGCTATAAAGAACTTTTACTTGTCCATTTATAAAAGCAGGGTAAAATAGACATTTCAAATTCTGACAACTCTCTGGGCCCACATTTTCATTTTTTTTTTTAATGAAGAGTCATGTGTGAGGTTTGAACAGTTTTCAGAAACACAAAGCAGTAGAAGATGAAATATCGCACCTTTGAATCACTTGCATAAGGGCATTTTTACTAGAGTTTTCTGTTTAATTGCTTCAAACGAGTTTTGGTACCTTCTGTATCCCCAGGATTGCATTTTGTCTTCTAACAAATATAGAACAAAGGGCTGATAATGTAGTTCACAGGCAGAGCTCTTGCCTATCGTGTGAGGCCCTGGATTGAATCCTTAGCACCATAGAGAAAAAAGAAAGGAAAAAATGTAGGATAATTAAGCCATGTACACAGCCTAGCTTCTACAGTTAAGTCAATCATGTTTCATCCAACCCACTGGGATATTTTAAAGTGTGTTTCAGCTATTATGTCATTTCATTTATACTTTTTTTTTGGATGGGGGTACTAGGGGTTGAACACAGAGATGCTTAACTACTAAGCCACATACATACTCAGCCCGTTTTTTATTTTATTTTTTAGGTACCAGGGATTGAACTCAGGGGCACTCAACCACTGGGCCACATCCCCAGCCCTTTTTTGTATTTTATTAGAAACAGGGTCTCACTGAGTTGCTAAGTGCCTTGCCATTGCTGAAGTTGGCTTTGAACTCTCGATCATCCTGCCTCAGCCTCCCAAGTGCTGGGATTATAGGCGTGCGCCACCGCGCCTGGCCTTTTATATTTTATTTAACAGAAGGTAGAACTTAACCTACAGAGTCCAGTAGGGAAACAACATGAAAGAGATCTTGGGAATAAAGAATGGCATTTATATTGGGAGTTAGGACAAATGGCCTGAAGAGTATCTGATGTAAGGTGGAAATTAGAATGCTGGCTTTGGTGCCTGAGGCTTTATTGTAAAGGTTCTTTTTTTGACATTTTTATTATGAAAATTTTTCTAATGTACAAAACTGTTAAGCAGTGAATAATTTTTATGCCCACTACCTAGATTCTACAGATGACATATCACATAGTTCATTTGTGGAATGGCCTTTATTTGCTGCTTGTTTTTATTCTCTGTCATTTATTGGAGAAGAGAAAGTGTTCTTCCATCAGATAATGCCATCATGTTGGATGATTAGGAGGTTTGTGTGAGTATAATGGGACTTACTAAGTAGCCTCTGGAATAGGCTGAATATATGGACATTTGCTTCTCAAGTAAATCCAATTTTAAGCAAGATGTTTGATCTGCTTTGATTTAAAAGTAACTTCAGATTTAAAGGTAACTTGATCCAATGACTTGGGAGGCCTAAGCAGGAGGATTGCAGGTTCAAAGCCAGCCTCGGCAATTTAGTGAGGACCTAAACAGCTCAGTGAGACCCTGTCTCTAAAGAAAACAACAACAAAAAAAGGGAGGGCGGGGGGGAGGGGTGCAGGGCTGGGGATGTGGCTCAGTGGTTAAGTGCCCCTATTTCCATCTCTAGTACCAAAAAAAAAAAAAAAAAAAAGGGTAATTTGAGAGCATTTTTTGTGTGTACCAGAAGTTTCCTGAATGCATAAGATGTTCCATTTACATTTGGCCTTTTGGATAAGCTGCATTGCTCTAGTGTCAGCCATGCCAACATCTCAAGGGAAAACTTGATCTGGGGGCCTCCAGATGCTGTTCAGGTGGGAATTCACGTGGAGGGGTGTAGAGTTCCTTTCTCAGTTTTTGTTTCACAAGAGAGCCCCACGTCAACTAACCTGAAATATGTGAAAGTTGAAGACCATCCCAGTAAAAAATATACTTTTCCACAATCTACCAATGAACATTTTTGGGGGGCTGTACTAGGGGTTGAACCCAAGGGTACTTATTTTACCACTGAACTACATCCCTCGCCCTTTTTACTTTTGAGACAGGGGGTCATTAAATTGCCCAGACTGACCTCAAATTTATAATCCTTTTGAAAGCCCATCAAGTCACTGGGATTCCAGCATGTGTCATTGGGTCCAGCTAACTTTACTTTTTATTTATTTATTTTTGTACCAGGGATTGAAAACCAGGGGCACTTAACCACTGAGCCACATCTCTGGCCCTTTTTTATTTTGAGACAGGGTCTTGCTAAGTTGCTTACAGTCTTGCTGAATTGCTGAGGCTGGTTTTGAACTTTCGATCTTTCTGCCTCAGCCTCCCAAGCTGCTGGGATTACAGGTGTGCACCACCATGCCCAGCTCCAGCTATCATGGTGGAGCTATACATATAGGGTTTGAAGACATCAGGTCCCTATGGGATTGAGACTTATGACTTATTATGATAAAAGTCTCTAAAAATTCTTTTTGGGCGAGACCCAACCCAGCCACTGGAACTTTTTGGACACCTGGCAGGGGGCAGAGTACGTTGGAAGACTTTTGAAGGAACAGGGCATTTTCTTTGAGAGCTGTAGATGTATGAGAGAGATTTCAAGAGAAAATGATTAGAGAGTTGTGCCTCCCCCCCCATGACTTCCCATCTCATGATGTTACACTTGTATGTTGTATTATGTAGTTAAGGGGCTTTGCAGATGTTGTTATTCAGACAATTAGCCTTAGAAGCAGAAGAGGAAACAGGAGTCAAATTCAGAGTACTGGCAATACCACTGAACCTCAAGATAGAAGGACTACTTATAGAACAGAAGAAAATTAATCCTGCTACTAATCAGTGAGTTTGGAAGAGGACTCTGAGGCACAGAGTTGAGAACATTGGCCTCAGTCAATGGACTGACTTTAGCTTAGTCAGACCATGAGCATGGAGTTAACTATGCTGCCCCAGACTTCTGATCTACAGAAACTTGCTTAAAGCCACTAGGTTTGTGATCATTTGTTAAAAACAGTGGAAAATAGAAGAATATGTATAGGGTTTGAAGACATCAGGTCCCTATGGGATTGAGACTTATGACTTATTATGATAAAATCTCTAAAAATTCTTTTTTTTAAAGTTTTTAAGTATTTCTGGAGTCAGATACACCTGGGTTCAAATCTTTTTTTTTTTTTTTTACTATTTATTTATTTTTACTATTTTATTTAGTTGTACACAATACCTTTGTTTTTTTTTTAATATTTATTTATTTGCTTTAGTTGTACACAATGGGTTTATTTGTACGTGGTGCTGAGGATCGAACCCGGGCCGCGCACGTGCTAGGCGAGCGCTCTACCGCTGAGCCACAATCCCAGCCCAATACCTTTGTTTTTATGTGGTGCTGAGCATCGAATCCTGGCAGTGCACGTGGTAGGCAATCGCTCTACCACTGAGCCACGACCCCAGCCCTGGGTTCAAATCTTTGTTGGCTGGTTCCTGGTTGTGTGGCTTCACCCCTTTGAGTCTGTTTTCATCTCTGAAAGATAGCTAGCAGTACCTACCTAACCTTTGATCTCTCCGAGAACACATGCATCACATACAATGCCTTGTGCCCAAAGAGTTCCAAGCCTCCATCCCCTGCCAGGTGCCATGGCCTCTTGGTTTTTCAGTAGGTATTTCTGAGCCTTTATTACTAGAGGTTCAATGAGAATATGTGCAGATTAATCTCAAAAGTCAGAATATGAGAACTGGTCCTCTTATGTCAGCATCTTAGAAAGCTACTACAGGAAGTACCAGCCAGGGTTAATGCTAAAAGTCAGTGCTGATAAAGTATAGGTGAGATGTGTCAGGATATCTTCTATAACACCAAATTGGAAATGCATCACAATGCGTAGTCTCATGAAACCTTTGAAGAGCATACCAGTTACCAGTAATGTGTAAACTAAGAAGAAAAATAGCTACATTAAAATATGGATGCCTGGGCTGGGGTTGTGACTCAGTGGCAGAGCGCTTGCCTCGCACATGTGAGGAACTGGATTCAATTCTCGGCACCATATAAAAATGAATAAACGAAGATATAAAAAAACACGGACGGGGCGCAGTGGCGCACGCCTGTAATCCCAGCACTTTGGGAGGCTGAGGCAGGAGGATCGCGAGTTCAAAGCCAGCCTCAGCAATGGCGAGGCACTTAGCAACTCAGTGAGACCCTGTCTCTAATAAAAATATATAAAAAAGGGCTGGGGATGTGGCCCAGTGGTCAAGTGCCCCTGAGTTCAATCCCCAGTACCACCAAAAAAAAAAAAAAAAAAATCACGAATGCCTAACAATTAGCTCTGTTCTTTCATCTTGTCCTCTAGCTGAAAGCAACAGATATTCAAATGATGCACCTAGAATACTACAAAAAAATGTATATCATGAACCTTCTAAATGAATACATGAAAATTAGTGAAACCAAGAATACAAACTGTCTGTGAAAGACCTACTGTATGTGTGACATGGAAGCCCCATGAGCTCCACCGGGATATCTCTACAGATTGGACCCTCCTTTCAGGAGCTGGTGGTAAGAAAACAAAGTGGCCAACTCTGATGACAGTAGCCGAGACTACCTTCTCCAGTGGCATGAATGCTGTAAGACACTAGAGTCAAATCTTTTACCAGATTGAATTTCTTAATGGTTACACAAAAGTTCGCTCAGCTTCTGGGCTTTTGCAGAGTTCATATAATAGGCATATGTAGATTGAATATATATATATATATATATATATATATATATATATATCTCCTGGAAGAACAGAGGCTGTGGCTTCCTACTTAGTATGAAGCCAGAAAAAAAGGCACTTCTGTGAATAGGCAAGTCTCCAGGCCTATAACTTTCAATTCCCGAGTGTGGTCAGTGGAGAGGAGTATACTGGGAACTGACCAGAGGCCTATAGACTCAAGCTTCTCATGTGGGTGAGAGTGAGTATGGATATAAGAACAGTAGCTGAGGAACTCTGCCCCACAGCCTTTCTTGTGGAATTTAGCAGCATAATCCTGTGTTCCAGTCTTTATCTTGGCAAAAAAGCTTGCTTCTTGCCCCCTCCCCATGGCCCAAAATGAGTTTCCCTGTCCCTGTTCCACTTTTTCCTCCCTCTACCCACTTTTCTCCCCCATCATCTTCTCTAGCTGTGAGTATAGCCATGTACTTCTGGAGCCCATGACTCTTCCTGATAGGCACAGTGGTGCATACCTGTAATTTCAGCAATTTGAGAGGCTGAAGCAGGAGGATTACAAATTCAAGGTCAGCCTGGGCCACTTAGCAAGACCCTGTCTCAAAAATAAAAAGGACTAAAAAGATAAATAAAATGCAGTAAATAAATAGTTGAGATAATAAATAGAAAATTAAAAAGGACTGAAGGTTTAGCTTAGTGGTAGTGCAACCCTGGGTTTAATCTGCAGTACAAAAAAAAAGAAAAAGAAAAAAAAAAAAAAAAAACCACCTTTTCCCGAAATCCATTCATACTCTTCACACTGGGCAGAGTACACATTCTGACCTCCTGCAGTTCTATCATTCTTCCTTCAGATTTTCACAAATCATTTTCCACTCACTACCTAGGCTCTTGTGGTCACTTAACCTCTCAGTTTTAGCCCATTTTACAGACTATGATTAGACTGTCCTCAAAATGTGTCCCTTTAGATTTGTCCAACCTGCTCCAGTGTTTCCAGTACATGCATATGCTATTTTCATCCAGGGAGGTGAGGCCTTGCATATGGCTGGGGACACATATTGAAGCTGCTTTCTCTACTGAGTCTTCTGTCACCAAGTTTGTTTTCCCCCAACGGTGAGTGTGATTTCCTTCACATCTCTTCCTCTAAGTTTGATGTATTGAGAGTCTTTCATGTATTATTGCAAGGGGGTTATTAGTGACACAAAGACTATTATTCTCTGGTTGCCACCCTCAAAAAACTCAGCCTAAATGGAGAGAAGAGAAATAGGTGTGTAGAGAAGGATTCCAAGCTCAGGCATATTGAATATGCCAGATGAATTTTTTCCCCACTATATATAGATTTTTTTTTTTTTTGTACTGGGGATTAAACCCAGAGGGGCTTAATCACTGAGTTACATTCCCAGTTTTATATTTTGTATATGGACTCACTGCCTTTATTTGTTTTTATGTGGTGCTAGGATGGAACCCAGTGCCTTCCACCACCGAGCTATAACTCCAGCACCATCCCCAGTTCTTTTTATTTTTTTATTTTGAGACAGGGCCTCACTAAGTTGATTAAGGCCTCAATAAGTTGCTGAAGTTGGCTTCAAACGTGTGATCCTCCTGCCTCAGCCTTCCAAGTCACTGGCATTACAGACATGTACCACCGTGTCTGGCTTTGGCTTTGTTTTTCAAATAACATCTACTAACATTTTTGTAAGTGTTCAAAATGAAAATTTTTAAATTTAAGTTTTCATGGCAGGGTCTGTAGATCAGTGGCAGAGCACTTGCCTAGCATGTGTGAGGCAATGGGTTTGATCCTTAACACCACATAAAAATAAACAAAGGCATCTGTCTATCTAAAACTACAAAAAAAAAATTTTTTTTAAAGTTAAGTATTCAACATACAACACCCTCAGGGTTCAGAGGAGATTTCCAGTGAGTGGATGGGAGTATTCTGGGAATGAGAAAGAGAGGCCCTTGGAAGAGGGGAGGATCCAATCTAGGGGAGGGAGGGAAGGAGAGAAGAAGGAATGGGGAGGAAAAAAAGGACAGAAGGAGGGAGGAGGATGAAGGGAAGACCAACAGGTGATCCAGAATATCAAGAAGAGAATGAAACATGAGGCATGTTAAGGGGCTGAGTGGAAAATTCTGTCCAGAAAGCAGTAGCTGATAAAGGAAAGCGAGCTATGGAGAATGATGTTTGCAGGGCAAAGCTTAACTGCCTACATGCTGTTCCCCCATCCATACCACTGGATGATGAATGCTCCTCACACATAGTGACCCTTAAATGAGAGTGCTTTGAGAGGACAAAGATGAGTCTTAGCAGTGTGAAGGATGAGCTATGGGAGGAAAAGAGTTTAGGATAGATAATCTGAAAATCAAGAGGAGAGTTAGAGCCGGGCGCGGTGGCGCACGCCTGTAATCCCAGCACTTTGGGAGGCTGAGGCAGGAGGATCACGAGTTCAAAGCCAGCCTCAGCAATGGCGAGGCACTTAGCAACTCTGTGAGACCCTGTCTCTAAATAAAATACAAAAAAGGGCTGGGGATGTGGCCCAGTGGTCGAGTGCCCCTGAGTTCAATCCCTGGTACCAAAAAAAAAAAAAAAAGAGGAGAGTTAGATCTTGATTAGATAAGGTTGAGTCTGAACAGACTAATCTTAACTCTACTTGAAGGTATGTGACAACCCTGAACCAGCATAAACTAGCAGAAAGGGCACCAGACACAGAACCTCTTGAAGGCAAGGTCATTAGACCCATTCCCAAACCAGGGAGAGTTACAACCAGAGGGTCAAGGCTATGAGAACACCCTGGGCCCTGCCCAGGCACAGGCCCTGTCCAGAGCTGTGGCACAGTAACATGGCTGCTGCTAGAAGGCAATGGGAGCCCTGTAAAATTTACAAGGAAGTTGTACTTGGAACAAAACCCAGTCAATTCCAGTCTTCTGATACCTTCATCCTTCCTTTGGTGTTGGGACTATGTCTGCCAAGGGGCAGGGCTTTGGCTGCTTACCACACCCTAAAGGACCGGGGCTAAACAAAGGGGTGTGGCTGTGACGTAGCGTGAGAGACCGGACCGCCCTGCTGGCTGATTGGCTAGTTCTAGGCCTATTTAAGTTCAGTGCCTTGCCAATAAATCTGAGTTTCTGGATTCTCTCTTGCTATACAGAACTCCCTGGGTGTGGCGTGGTTTTTTTTCTGTTCATCAGACAGAGGTAGGCACCCTGCTATTTTTGTCCTTAAGCTCATTCTCACCGAGTAAGTTATATTTTCCTCTGCTGGCAGAGGGGAAACTCCCTTTTAGGGCCCAAAAGGGAGATAGCTTAGAACTCGGCCCCATTCATAACTCAGCAACCCCAGCACTTTGGCATGAAGAGAAGAAAATAAAACTTCCTGTTTCTCCAGCGTACTTCTGAGATGGACACTCACATTTGCCCACCTTTCTTCAAGGTCCTAGATCCAGCTTTCTACAAGATCATTACAACTGGGCATGGTGACGCACACCTGTAATTCCAGCAGTTCAGAAGGCTGAGGTAGGAGGAACATGAGTTCAAAGCCAGCCTCAGCAAAGGTGAGGTGCTAAGCAACTCACTGAGACCCTGTTTATAAAAAAAAAAAAAAAAAAAAAAAATACAAAATAGGGCTGGGGATGTGGTTCAGTGGTCAAGTGCTCCAGAGTTCAACCTCCGGTACCCCCCCAAAAAAAGATTATTACATATTCTCTGCATGGTCATTAATCCATCACTCTACCGGCCATTGCTTAGTTTGGATGTTGGATGCCCCCAAAGGCCCATGTGTTGAAGCCTTGGTATCAGAGCAACACTGTGCTGGGATGTGGTGGAAACTTCAGGAGTTGGGTCCCAGCAGAATGTTCACAGGTCATTGGAGATGAACCCTCAAAGGGGATTGTGGGATCCCAGCCCCTTCTTCTTCCTCTTTTGCTTCCTGGCTATAGGGTGAGCAGTTTACTCTGCTACATATTCCCCCACCATTGCCATCAGGCACCTCTGCCAAAGGCAATGGGTCTGAAAGAAATGGGTCCTCCCAATCATGTTCTAGAACCTATAAAATCTTGAACCAAAATAAACCTTTGCTCTTTATAAATTAATCATCTCAGATATTTTGTTATAATGATGGAAAATCATTTGTCACAGTCATTGATCTACCCTTCTACAAGTTATCTGAGCCATCATTTCAAGTCCACCAATCCATCATTAGAAACAAGGTCATCGGGCTGGGGATTTGTAGCTCAGCTGTAGAGCACTTGCCTAGCATGTGCACAGCCCGGGTTCGATCCTCAGCACCACGTACATTGTGTACAACTAAAGCAAATAAATGTTTTGGAAAAAAAAAAAAAATCAAGGTCATCGATCCCTCTTCCTACAGGCAGCTGACTACATGAGAATACATGGTGTTCAGTGTTCTCCCTCATCAGTGCCAGAAGCTGTGCTACTGTGGGAAGATCCCCTTCCTACTCCAAGCACATAAAAAGATTACAAGAGGGCTGGGGTTGTGGCTCAGCGGTAGAGTGCTCGCCTAGCACGTGCGCGGCCGGGTTCAATCCTCAGCACCACGTACAGATAAACACATTGTGTACAAATAAAGCAAATAAATAAATATTTTTAAAAAAAAGATTACAAGATTATTGCCAGAGTAAGGAAAAGAAAGTCTCAAGGATGAGTAATACAAATGAACTATAACCCGAAGGTTCAGTGGGAAGTGAGTGGAATTAAGGAACTGAGTGTGGGGAACTGATAAGAACTCAAAGCCCATTGAGGAAGAGTCCAGACTTGACTCCCTGACCATGGGATTAGAAAAGAATTTGTGTCTTTACAGTTGGCCTAGATAAATGACACAAACACCCCAACAGGAAATAGAAGAAGTATTTTTTTAATATTTATTTTTTAGTTTTAGGTGGACACAATATCTTTTTTTTTTTTTTTTTTTTTTTTTTTTTTTTTTGGTACTGGGGATTAAACTCAAGGGCACTCGACCACTGGGCCACATCCCCAGCCCTTTTTTTGTATTTTATTAGAGACAGGGTCTCACTGAGTTGCTAAGTGCCTCACCAGTGCTGAGGCTGGCTTTGAACTCGTGATCCTCCTGCCTCAGCCTCCCAAGTGCTGGGATTATAGGCATGCACCACCGTGCCCAGCTCCTAGACACAATATTTTATTTTTGTGGTGCTGAGGATCAAACCCAGTGCCTCATGCATGCTAGGTGAGCACTCTACCACTGAGCCACAACCCAAACTCCTAGAAGTTTTCATCTGGCCAGCATCACAGATGCAGAAAGAGACCCTCAGTTCTGAGTTAACACTGCCCTTTGTTGTGAGAACCACTTTCCCTCCCCAGCAGACCAGTGAAAGAACTAGAAGATCTGCAGGATATGAACTAGGTGGACTCAACTACAGAGTAAAATTGTTTTCTCGGGCTGGGCACAGTAGCACAAGTGTAATCCCAGCAGGTTGGGAGGCTGAGGCAGGAAAATTGCAAGTTCAAGGCCAGCCTGCACAATTTGTGAGGCTGTAAGCAGCTTAGCAAGACCTTGTCTCAAAGTAAAAATTAAAAAGGGCTGGGGGGGGGGTTGGGGTTGTGGCTCAGCGGCAGAGCCCTCGCCTCGCACGTGCCTGGCCTGGGTTCGATCCTCAGCACCACGTAAACATAAAGGCATTGCATTGTGTACAACTAAAGTAAATAAATATTTTTTTTAAAAAATTTAAAAAAGGGGGGGGGCTCGAAATGTGGTTCAGTGGTTAAGCACCCCTGGGTTCAAAAAAAAAAAAAAATCACATACCATACAAGAAAGCAAACCACATACAAAAAGCAGTTGAATTTGAAAAATAATTAGAAATTTCAGAAATGAAAGATACAGTCATTGAAAATATATCCTCAGGTTAAGTAGTTGGGGAAGAATTACTTAACTGAACAGAGAGGCAAATCTAGGATTACCTCCCCGGGTTGTGGTGAGAGAAAGAACCCATTTCGGTGGGGAGTGGCATTCCATAACTTCTGGCTCAGTGCATGTGGGGGTGCCCCATTAAAAATAAAATTTCAGAGCTTAAGGTGTAGCTCAATGATAGAATCCATGCTTAGCATTCCCAATGCCCTGAGTTCAATTCCCAGACAAAATAATAATAATAATAATAATAATAATATTTAACTGGATCTTATCACTGGTTCATGAATTGGGCATTATCTTAATCTACAAAATAGAAAAAAAAAAGTGCTCTGTACTCTTCTGGGCATGGCAGAACAAGTGGTTTTGATATGGTAGTTAAATGAGGATCAAGGAAATGGAATAATAAAAAAAAAGTGGATTGATTAACTCCATATTACTTTCCTTGTAAAGGTTAAAGCAGAGAAAACTTCCTCAGTATACTGGCTTAGGCAAGGGGCTCTTTTCTCCTGGTTGCTGAGCATCTCATGTTTTTAGGAAAAATTATTCTGTTTGGGAATTTTCCTGCTTCCTTAAAACTTCAGTTTGTGTGGCAATTAGCACAAATGACTCCATTTTGGTCTGATCTGTTGGGCCCTAGTTCAAGAGCTCAGTCCAAAAACAATGACCCCCTACAATTTTATTAATATACACAAGCCTCTTGGAGGGCCCTTGCCAGCTGCTAGGACCATGCTTGGAGACCATGAACATTTGCAAATGGGCAAGCACAGGAGAAAAGCAGAGACAAGTAAGGAACAGTGGTCCAGAGCCTTGCATTTGTATCCATGGATACAGCAATGGGATGAGTTCTAGCCACAGTCACCTACTCAAACTCCAACATTTACCAAAGGACTGTCTGAACTCCCTCCCCAAGGCAGACAGATGCCTGCTAAACAGGGGTTCTGGGTTGGGACCTGGGATTCTGCACTTCAAGTAAGAACATCAGGTGGTCCTAACTAGACTGTTGGTTGAGAACCCCTGAAAAGAAACACAGAAGCTTTTGCCTTTGTTCTCTTAATTAGTTACCAGATGATTCCTTCTCAGCATAAATGGTTCTGCTGTACAAATCCAGTTTCCAAGAGGCTTTATGTAATTTGTGATAAAATATTGACACAAGATATTAAAATATGCTGTTAAGATAGGAGTACTGCCTTATTAATTCCTTGATCCAGATTGTAAAATTTGGATATAATAGAGGTTGGCCTCTACTCCCACTTACCTTGAAAAAAATTTGGTGAATAAGTTCTTGTGAGAAAAAAATTAAATATCAGGTCCTTCCTGCTATAGCTTGAGATATTAAATGTCCCCCGAAGGTCTATGTTTTAAATGTTTGGTCCCCAGCTTGGTGCTACAGGGAGATGATGGAACCTTTAGGTGGTGGGGCCTAGTGTGAGGTCCTTAGGTCATTGGAAGCATGCCCTCAAAGGAGATTGTGAGACCTCTTCCTCTCCATCACTTCCTGGCTGTGATGTGCTGCCACAGGCCCAAAGCAGAATTGAAACCTCCAAACTGTGAGCCAAAATAAACCCTTTCTCTTCATAACCTGATTATCTTGGGTATTTGTCATAGTAATAAAAAGATGACTAAACACTTTCTCAAAAGTCTTTTAAGCCGGGCGCTGTGGCGCACACCTGTAATCCCAGCATTTGGGAGGCTGAGGCAGGAGGATTTTGAGTTCAAAGCCAGCCTCAACAATGGCGAGGCACTTAGCAACTCAGTGAGACCCTGTCTCTAATAAAATACAAAAAAGGGCTGGGGATGTGGCCCAGTGGTCAAATGCCCTGAGTACAATCCTTGGTACCCCCCCCCAAAAAAAAAGTCTTTAGCTCAGTGGACCAGGGCTCATCCTGCTCTGTCTAGAGTGGTCTTTTGGGGAAGGATCACCTGGGATAAGCTCTCTTAGGGCACCACTCCACCAGAGCCTAGAGCCAGTGAAGCATCAAGGTCCTGCATATCAGGGGCTGGGGCTATGGTTCAACGGTAGAGTGCTCGTCTCGCATGTGTGGGGCCCTGGGTTCAATCCTCAGCACCACATAAATAAAATAAAGGTATTGTGTCCACCTAAAACTAAATATATATATATATATATATATGTGTGTGTGTGTGTGTGTGTGTATATATATGTCCTGCATATCTTCCACTGCTCCAAACTGGGTTTTTCTGTTGTTGGGATTTTCTGATACATCTTAACCCAATCAAATGTCACATTGTTATGACTTCAAGTTGTGGGAGAATAATTGGAGGTGAACTTTCTAGCAATTTGAATTCTAACAGTTTGACATGACCTGCTAATGCTCCACATAGGAGAGCAGCATCCTTTCCTTTCTTTTTTTTTTTTTTTTTTTTTGGCCATACTGGGATTGAACCGAGGGGTACTTTACCACTGAACTACATCCCCAGCCCTTTTTATTTTGAGACAGGGTCTTGCTATTATTGCCCATGCTGGCCTCAAATTTGCAATCCTCCTGCCTCAGCCTCACAAGCTGCCATAATTATAGGTGAGCACCATCTCACCCAGCTACTAGAATCCCTTCCTTTTTTTAAAAGGGTATTTTATGAAAATAAGACTTTATATATATATATATATATATATATATATATTTTTTTTTTTTTTTAAGTTGGAGGTGGACACAATACCTTTATTTTATTTTTATGTGGTGCTGAGAATCGAACCCATTGCCTCACGCAGGCTAGGTGAACGCTTTACCACTTGAGCCACAACCCCAGCCCCCAAGAATCCCTTCCTTTTTAAAGGTTGTGAACTTGGGCTGGGGTGTAACTAAATATTGGAGTGCTTACTTGATGTGTGTGTGGCCCTGGATTCAAGCCAACACTGAAAAAAAAAAATTGTGAACTTGAACATGAGGTGAAGAACTTGAAGTCCACAGGCACAGTAGACAGGAGTTAATCATATGACAAGTGCAGTATACCATTGTGGTTAATGATATTCAGGTGAAGTAATTAGGAACAAAGGGAAACTGTTTATGCAATGAGTGCAAATAGTATGGCTCTTACACAACTAGGACTGATTCTTAGTGTCCTTTTTCATCCATTCATGTTAATAATCAACACCAATGACACCTCGGGCAGGCCAGTTCTAAGATTTTTTTTTTTTGGTACTGGGGATTGAATTCAAGGGCACTTGACGACTGGGCCACATCCCCAGCCCTTTTTTGTATTTTATTAGAGACAAGGTCTCACTGAATCACTAAGTGACTTGCCATTGCTGAGGCTGGCTTTGAACTCGCGATCCTCCTGCCTCAGCCTCCCAAGTGCTGGGATTACGGCGTGCGCCACCGCGCCCGGCTCAGTTCTAAGATGACACTTCATCTGGCCACATGAAAAGGTCCTGGCCAGGCATGGTGGTACACACCAGTAATCCCAGCTACTTGGGAGGCTGGGACAGGAAGATCACAAGTTCAGCCCTGATGACTTAGTGTAAGACCTTGTCTCAAAAAAGAGGTGGGGCTGGGGATGTAGTTCAGTGATACAGAGTCCCTGGGTTCCACCCACATTACCACAAAAAAAAAAAAAAAAAAAAAGAGTGAGCCCTGGATCTGCATGTCCAGTTGGTCTCTTCAATTCTCCTTCATACCCCTGTGGTCAGAACAGAAGCCCCCAGTGACCCTACCATTGGCTGTATTCCTGTCCCATGTGGGAACACCCTGAGCCCCAAGTTAGAAATAGCCCACATAGAGGGAGTTATGTTTTTTTTTTTTTTTTTTTTTTTGCCTATAACAATACATATTTATTATCTTATAGCATCTATGAGGTAGAAGTAGGATCTCTGCTTAGGGTTTCCCAAGGCCAAAATCAAGACATCACCCTCCATAGTTCCCATCTGGGGCTGGGTATCCTCAACGGTCCCCCATTGGCTGAAATCATATCTTCCCACACTCTCCATTGGCTTCTTCTATTGTCAAGGCAGCAGCAGCAGGTGAGATCCTGCTCAGGTTTTGAGGCTCTGATGGCCTTGCCTGCCTTGGCTCTGAAGGCGCCTTATTTCAAAGCCAATTGATTAGCCCCTTAAATACGTTCACGTAATATATTCATGGATATGAGATCTCAGCAGATTCACAGTCTCAGGCACTGGGACGTGGAATCTTCTTGATGGGCATAATTCTGCCTAACACGCTATGATAACTGTGGAGAGAATCTGATGATGTAGGTCATAGTAAAGATTTTGGAATTTAATTTAACAGCAATAATTATAGTAATTACTATTACCCTGTAACTGCTATGTATAACATTTATTTATTAGGACTAAGCACGCTGCCAACATTACAAATATAATCTCGTTGGGTCCTCCTAATAGTGCTTGTAGAGAAGTACAATCCATTTGCAGATGAGAAAGTAGAGTGTCTTGCTGGGTGCAGTGGCTCATGCCTGTAATCCCAGCACTTGGGAGGCTGAGGCAGGAGCATCATGAGTTCAAAGCCAGTCTCAGCAAAAGCGAGGTGCTAAGCAACTCAGTGAGACCCTGTCTCTAAATAAAATACAAAATAGGGCTGGGGATGTGGCTCAGTGGTTGAGTGTCCCTGAGTTCAATCCTTGGTACCCCCCCCCCAAAAAAAAAAAAGAAAAGAGTTCTAATGTCTTAACCAAGACCATACATCTCTTGGCAAATCCGTATTTAAACCCAGATCTGTCTGGTTCCAAATTCCATTGGCATTTTTAATTCAAATCCCCCTTATTCAGGCACACTTTCAAGATATTTAGTTTTAGAGGTTTTAACAGGGACTTTCTGTTCTTGGGGGCAAAAGCATAATTGCATATAAATAGATGTTTTTCTGTTTGACTCTTAACTCTGTCTACAGAAGCTTAATAATTCCAGTTATTAGGATTAACAGGTCGCAGTCCTGGTCCAAGGCAGATATGACACTTTGTATATGAAGCAGAATTTTAAGAATCTCAGGAGCTCAGAGGGAAGAAATCAAAGCTAGCATAGTTTTTGATACACTTTTCTCAACATTAAGTTGGTGAGCTTTTAATTTTCATGGGACAGATATGTTTCTGAATATTATCTCCTGTTTTTTTTAATTTTATTTTTATAATTTTTAATATGTACAACTCATAGTGCATATATTTAGTATCTTTTTACATACAACTGTTTGTATACAAAGTATATTCGTACAATTCAGGTCTTCAATCATGCATTAAGGAAAATGATATCCGTCTCATTCAACCACCTTTTTTTTTTCTTTTATCCCCCTCCCTCCCCTCTTGCTCCCTCCCTTACCCTCCCTTCCCTTGACCATTCTAGTGTTCCTCTAATCCTCCTATGTACCCCCATCCAACAATACTTTGAAATAGCCTCCTTATATAAGAGAGAACATTTGGTACTTGGATTTTTGAGACTGACTAACTTCACTTAGCATTATGTCTTCCAACTTCATCCATTTACCTACAAATGCCATTAATTTGTTTTCTTTTATTGCTGAGTAAAATTCCATTGTGCATATATACCACATTTTCTTAATCCACTCATTTACTGAGGGACATCTAGGTTGGTTCCACAACCTAGCTATTGTGAATTGCGCAGCTACAAACATTGAGATAGCTGTGTCACTGTAATATGCTGTTTTTAAGTCCTTTGGGAATAGACCCAGGAGTGGGATGGCTGGGTCATAGGATGGTTCCATTCCCAGTTTTCCAAGAAATCTCCATACTGCTTTCCATAACGGTTGCACCATTTTGCAGTCCCACCAGCAATGTATGAGTGTGCCTTTTTCCCCACATCCTCTCCAACATTTATTGTTGCTTGTGTTCTTGATGGCTGCCATTCTGACTGGAGTGAAGTGAAATCTTAGAGTAGTTTTGATTTGCATTTCTCTAATTGCCAGTGATGTTGAACATTTTTTCATGTATTTGTTGATTAATCGTGTATCTTCTTCTGAGAGGTGTCTTCTCAATTCCTTAGCCCATTTATTGATTGGGTTATTTGTTTTTTTAGTGTAAAGTTTTTTTTTTGTTTTTTGTTTTTTTGTACCGGGGATTGAACTCAGGGGCACTCGACCACTGGGCAACATCCCCAGCCCTTTTTTGTATTTTATTAGAGACAGGGTCTCACTGAGTTGCTAAGTGCCTCGCCATGGCTGAGGCTGGCTTTGAACTCGCGATCCTCCTGCCTCAGCCTCCCAAGTACTGGGATTACAGGCGTGCGCCACCGCGCCCAGCTTAGTGTAAAGTTTTTTGAGTTCTTTATATATTCTAGAGATTAGTGCTCTATCTGATGTGCGTATATTAAATATTTGTTCCCAATTAGTTGGCTCTCTATTCACCTCACTGATTGTTTCTTTTGCTGAAAAGAAGCTTTTTAGTTTAAATCTATCCCATTCATTAATTCTTGGTAGTAATTCTTGCGCTACAGGATTTTTATTAAGGAACTTGGGGCCTAATCCAACATGTTGGAAATTGGAGCTTACTTTTTCTTCTATTAGGTGTATTGTCTCTGGTCTAATTCCTAGGTCCTTGATCCACTTTGAATTGAGTTTTGTGCATGGTGAGAGATAAAGGTTTAATTTCATTTTGTTGCATATGGATTTCCAGTTTTCCCAGAACCATTTGTTGAAGAGGCTATCCTTTCTCCACTGTAAATTTTTGGCACCTGCCGGGCGCGGTGGCGCACGCCTGTAATCCCAGCACTTTGGGAGGCTGAGGCAGGAGGATCATGAGTTCAAAGCCAGCCTCAGCAATGGTGAGGCACTTAGCAACTCAGTGAGACCCTGTCTCTAATAAAAAAAAATCCCAAAAAAGGGCTGGGGATGTGACCCAGTGGTCGAGTGCCCCTGAGTTCAATCCCCAGTACCACAAAAAAAAAAAAAAAAAAAAAAAAAAAAAATTTTGGCACCTTTGTCTAATATAAAATAGCTGTAATTATATGTATTAGTCTCTGTATCCTCAATCTGTACCATTGGTCCACCAGTCTGTTTTGGTGCCAATACCATGCTGTTTTTGTTACTATTGCTCTATAGTATAATTTAAAGTCCGGTATGGTGATGCCCCCTGCTTCACTTTTCTTGCTCAGGATTGCTTTGGCTATTCTGGGTCTCTTATTTTTCCAGATGAATTTCATGACTGCTATTTCTATTTCTTTGGAGAATGACATTGGGATTTTGATTGGAATTGCATTAAATCTATATAATGCTTTTGGTAGTATGGACATTTTGACAATATTAATTCTATCTATCCAAGAGCAAGGTAGGTCTTTCCATCTTCTGAGTTCATGAGTTATGGTTTATATATGAAGTATCCCCAAAACTCATGTGTAAGACAAGAAAGTTTAGAGGCAAAATGATTGGGTTATGAGACCCTTAACCTAATTGCATACATTAATCCACTGAATTAACTGGGTGGTAACTATAGGTAGGTAGGGCATGGCTGGAAGAGGTGGGTCACAGGGGATATGCCTTTGGGGTATATATTTTTGTCCCTGGTGAGCAGAACACTGTCTCTGCCTCTTTGTTGCCTTGTCCTGAGCTGCTTTTGTCCTCCACACCCTTCCACCATGATGTTCTGCCTCACCTCAAACACAAAGCAATGGAATTGGTTGTCTATGGACTGAGACCTCTGAAACCATGAATGCCAAATAAACTTTTCCTCATCCAAAATTTTTCTTGTTTGGGACTTTTGGTCACAGCAAGAAAAAAAAAAAAAAAAAAAGCCCTGATTGTCCTGAGTGAGTTCCAGTACCAGCACCACAAAAAAACAAACCAAAACAATCCATGGCCTGCCATAAGCTCCAACCTGGGCATGATCATGTGGAGCTAATGCACAGGGAGAATAGACTGTGCATCTCCCTGAATCTTTAAATCTCTGAAGGAGACTAGGACTAGCAGGCAGGGCAAGATGGACTTGTCTTAGGGATGGAACTGACATGAGGGAATCTGCTGCAGAGTCCAAGGGAACAGGGAGATTGGATTCCAAAAGAGCCCTGGTGTTCTGGCTCCCATTCCCACAACACATCCCAGAAAGACAAATCAGGCTGAGGACATGGCTAACCTCAAGAGGAAAAAAAAAATGCCTTATTTTGTAGAGCGTACAAAGTGCTGGTATGGCTCCTCAACCCTTCTATGTTATTTTGAGATCTCTCCAGCTTTTTAAGTACCTGATAGGTGGGAACCTGGATGCAGCTTAGAGTCTGGACCTGAGTGTCCCTCACATCACACATGTCTCTACCACAGTTCTGCTCCACTGGCCAATGTGGACTTAAGAAACCCAGTGGGGAAACCTCAAAGCCCAAAAACACCATCTAACGTCTCCTTAGAGGAGACGTTATGCAATGGAGTGCTTTGTGTGTCAGAGCAGGAGTTTAGATAGTATCCTGTAAGTACAGCCCAGTTGTGGGAGAAAGAATGAAATTCTTGATTTGTCTTCTCTACTTCACAACACATCACCTCTTCCTAGCATTTTATTCACCTCTTGCCTACACGTTCCTCACCAATTCCCTACTCCCTCCTTCCTCTCCTTCCCTTCCTTCTTTTTTTCCTTCTGTAAAAAATGCATGGAGGTCTACCAAGTGCCAGGTACTCTGGTAGGTACTGGGAATACATAAAGATAAAAGTAAAATTCTTGGCATCACTGGCCTTCTGTAAACAAGTAACTATGAAACAATGAGTTAGATGCTATAATAGCAGGTCTTGTAAAAAGTGCTATGGGAACACAAAAGAGGAAGCAATTCATTTTGCCCCCATCAGGACAGTCTAGACAGGGATGGGTGGTACACACATACAGTCTCAGCTACTGAGGGGTAGGAGTGCTAAGGCAGGAGAATTGCTTGGGGCCAGGAGTTCAAGATCAGCCTGAAAAACACAACAAGACCCATCTCAAAAAAAAAGGTGAGGGCTGGGATTGTGGCTCAGCGGTAGAGCACTCGTCTAGCACGTGTGCGACCCGGGTTCGATCCTCAGCACCACATACAAATAAACGCATTGTGTACAACTAAAAGCAAATAAATAAATATTTAAAAAAAAAAAAATTAAAAAAAAAAAAAAAAAAAAAAAAGGTGAGCCGGGCGCGGTGGCGCATGCCTGTAATCCTAGCACTTTGGGAGGATGAGGCAGGAGGATCACGAGTTCAAAGCCAGCCTCAGCAATGGCGAGGCACTTAGCAACTCAGTGAGACCCTGCCTCTAAATAAAATATAAAAAGGGCCGGGGATGTGGCCCAGTGGTCGAGTGCCCCTGAGTTCAATCCCTGGTACCACAAAAAAAAAAAAAAAAAAAAAGGTAATTGTAGTAAAATTCGGGGTGGGATGTAGTCAGTGATAGGGTACTTGCCTAGCATGCCTTCAACTCTGAATTCCATCCCCAGCATCCAAGGAAGAATTCACTAGAACTCAGGGCAATCAGGTCCTCTGTTTTAGTCAGCTGTTTTGCTGCTGTGAACAAAAGACTGGACAAGAACAATTTTGGATAAGGAAAAGCAGAAAACTTAGGTATCTTTTTTTTTTTAATATTTATTTATTTGCTTTAGTTGTACACAATGCAATGCATTTATATTTATGTGGTGCTGTGCAGGAGCCCTAATAAAGGAGATAGCTAAGATTGCGGTTAGCTGTGAGCCATAAGCATTACCACCTTTCATGGTCTCGTGAGACTTGGCCCAGGACATTGCGGATGGGGTCGGCGCCATTTGCATGGTCTCGTGAGACTTGGCCCAGGACATTGTGGATCGGGTCAGAGCCATTTGCATGATCTCGCGAGACTTGGCCCGGAGGATTGTGGGTTGTCGTCGGGGCCATTGTGTGGTTGTTGGAGGAGCGTGGACGGCGTGTGGGGGTGTTGTTAGAGCCGGAGAGAGAAGCTGACAGAATAAAGAGCTTGTTTGTTTCCAGTCTGCCTCTGAACTTATTCCTGCGGCTTTGTTGCTCCAAGCGGCCATCGCTTCAGGCGGCAACAGTGCTGAGGATCAAACCTGGGCCATGCACATGGTAGGCGAGTGCTCTACCGCTGAGCCACAACCCCAGTCCCGAAAACTTAGGTATCTTTATACCTACAATAAAAACCTTAAAAGGGACTGGGATTGTGGCTCAGTGGTAGAGCGCTTGCCTAGCACGTGCGCAGCCCGGGTTCAATCCTCAGAACCACGTACAAATAAATCCATTGTGTACAACTAAAGCAAATAAAAAAATATTAAAAAAAAAAACTTAAAAAAGAGGGGGAAAAAAACATTTCCCAGTATAAGAGAGAAAATAGATTCTTTTTTTTTTTAGTACCAGGGATTGAACTCAGGGGCACTCAACCACTGGGCCACATCCTCAGCGCCCCCCCCCCCTTTTTTTTTTTTTTATTAGAGACAGGGTCTCACTGAGTTGCTAAGTGCCTCACCAGTGCTGAGGCTGGCTTTGAACTCGCGATCCTCCTGCCTCAGCCTCCCAAGTGCTGGGATTACAGGCGTGCGCCACTGCACCCAGCTTGAGCGAATATTCTTTATGCCAACATGAAAGATGACTCCAACAAACAGCAGGAATTAATTGATCAAGAGCTGGAACACTCAGTCATCTGGACTAAGAGTGAAAGAGTGGAATAGTGTAAAACTGCCTGCTGCAGTCATGAATACATCATTTAGGAAAGATCCCAGTGCCAAAGGCAAGTAGAATCTCTACACAGTGGATGGCAAATATATCTTTAAGGAAAGAGAATCATTTGATGGCTGAAACATTTTAAAGTTGTTTGAGAACTTCTACTTTCAGAGGATGACAGTGAACGATTTTTGAAACTATGTCTCCAATGGACAAATCAGCTTCTCCTGAGACAGATCTTGTAAAATACTGGAAATTGAACACCTCTTAAGAGTAGGAGCAAGGAAACAATGCTGATGTCAGAAGGACTATAAAGAGTGTCGGCAGCATGGGCTGGGGTTGTGGCTCAGCGGTAGAGCACTTGCCTAGCACGTGTACTGCCTGGGTTTGATCCTCAGCACCAAGTAAATAAACACATTGTGTACAACTAAAGCAAATAAATAAATATTAAAAAAAAAAAAGAGTGTCGGCAGCAGAAGGGACTCACTTCTTTGGGCAGACCAGCAACAGGAGGAGTGCTCCCAGTGTGGCTTTGCCAAGCTGTCCTGTCAGTCCTTCCAGGTACTCTGTTAGTGAACTCCAGCCCCTCCTCCTCCCTCATCACATTTTTTTCTTCCCTCCAAGTCCTCCCTTTTTCATTCTTCCAGTCTTTATTCTTACCTTAATTCTTATTTTCTGTTAAATCTGCTCCTGAATCCTTGAGTGTTAAGGCAACTATGTTGTAAGACTGTGTCTAACCACATTCAAAGATTTATCAGTAGAGCCAGGCACTGTGGCACACACCTGTAATCCCAGTGGCTTAGGAGACTGAGGCAGGAGGATCGTAAGTTCAAAGCCAGCCTCAGCAATGGCAAGGCACTTAGCAACTCAGTGAGACCCTGCCTCTAAATAAAATACAAAAAATGGCTGGGGATGTGGCCCAGTGGTTGAGTGCCCCTAAGTTCAATCCCCGGTACCAAAAAAAAAAAAAAAAAAAAAAAAAGGGCTGGGGGGGCTGGGTTGTAGCTCAGTGGTAGAGCGCTTGCCTAGCATGTGTGAGACTCTGGGTTCCATCCTCAGCATCACATAAAAATAAATAAAAGGTAGCCGGGCGCGGTGGCGCACGCCTGTAATCCCAGCACTTTGGGAGGCTGAGGCAGGAGGATCGTGAGTTCAAAGCCAGCTTCAGCAATGGCCAGGCACTTAGCAACTCAGTGAGACCCTGTCTCTAATAAAATACAAAAAAGGGCTGGGGATATGGCCCAGTGGTCGAGTGTCCCTGGGTTCAATCCCCGGTAAATAAATAAATAAAAATAAAAGGTATTGTGTCCATCTACAACTAAAAATATAGCTTTTTTTTTTTTTTTAAGAAAAGTGGGGCTGGGGATGTGACTCAGTGGTAAGTGCCTCTGAATCCAATCCCTGGTATAAATAAATAAATAATAAAAAAAGGTATTGTGTCCATCCAACTAAAAATATAGCTTTTTTTTTTTTTAAGAAAAGTGGGGCTGGGGATGTGACTCAGTGGTAAGTGCCTCTGAATCCAATCCCTGGTATAAATAAATAAATAATAAAAGGTATTGTGTCCATCCAACTAAAAATATAGCTTTTTTTTTTTAAGAAAAGTGGGGCTGGGGATGTGACTCAGTGGTAAGTGCCTCTGAATCCAATCCCTGGTATAAATAAATAAATAAATAAATAAATAAATAAATAAATAAGCCTATCTCTTTTCCTCTTGTATTTAAAGCAACCTGCCTTTGAAGTAAATGTTCTTGGGCTGGGGCTATAGCTCAGTGGCAGAGTGCTTGCATGAGTGAGGCACTGGGTTCAATTCTTAGCACTACATAAAAATAAACAAATAAATAAAGGCATTCTGTTCATCTACAACTACCAAAAAAAAAATTTTTAGAAAAGCAAGTATACTCTTCTTGTTTCCTCCCCAACCCCCACCCATGCTGGGGATCAAACATGAGGCCTGGGAAATTAAGGCAAGTGCTCTACCACTGAGCTATATCCCCAGTCCCTGTACTTACTTTTCACCATGAGCTACCACCCTGGCCTAAGCTCTATCCCTCACTATGGGTGGTCTCCACTGTCACTACCTCAATAGACTGCAGCAAAGGGGTCCTTTCAAAAGACAAATGCTGTCACTCCTCAACTCAGAATTCTGTAGGTATATGAATTTTATGTATTTGTTTGTTTGTTTATTGGTACTGGGGCTTGAACCCAGGGACACTTAACCACTGAGCTACATCCACAGTTCTTTTTTATTTTGAGTCACAGTTTCACTAAGTTATGTAGGGCCTGCTAAGTTACTAAGGCTGGCTTTAAACTTGCAGTCCTCCTGCCTCAGTTTCCTGAGTTGCTGGGATTATAGGTGTGTGCCACTGCACCTGGATCTTTTTTTTTTTTTTTTGAACATGGGGATCTTGAAAACTTGTTTAGGGTCTCACTAAGGTGCTGAGGCTGGCCTTTTGCCTCAGCCTCCCTAGTCACTGAGATTACAGGTGTGCACCACCCAGCAGTATATGAATTTTTATTTGAATATTAAGAAATAAGCCAACTGCAGGCAAAAAGCATTTATAAAACAGGAAAAAATTGAACAATGATTTGAAATTTAATAATATTTATGGAATAATTATTTTTCAGATAATAGTGGTATTGTGGTTATGTTAAAAATAAGAATTTTTTTTATTTATTCTTGTGTGTGTGTGTGTGTGTGTGTGTGAGAGAGAGAGAGAGAGAGAGAGAGAGAGAGAGAGACTGGGGATTGTACTCAGGGCCTTGTGCATGCTAGGCAAATACTCTACCGCTGAGGCACACCCCAACCTGAATTCATATCTTTTCAAAGCAAACCATCTAGCAAAATATTTATGGATATGATGATATATTAGGAATTTGCTTCAAAATAATCCAATTGGAGAATGGGGACTGGTTGTGAAAAGAGAATCAATGAAACCGGATTGTATGTGAGACAGCATAAATATAAAAGAGAGGTTTCTTGACTTCAAATATCTCCATTTCGAAAAGGTGAATACAAACTGGGAAATTATAAATTAAAAACTATAAGGGAGAATATATGCATCTTGACTACATTGATAAATTGAGCTCATGCATGTACTTTTTCTCTGTTCTAAAACCCAATTAAAATTGCAATAATAAATCAAGGAAAGACTCAAAGACTTAATAGGATCATGTAAAAAGAACAGAGGTCACTTAGAGGTGCTTGTTCTGGCTAAATTTGTGATGATTTGAACAGCAAAAAAGGATGAGTGTACTTGTTTAACACATTGCTATGGTAGGGATATGGTTTGAGTATCCCACAGAAGTTCATGTGTTGGAATTTAATCCCCATTATGAGGTATTAAGAGAATGGAATCTGACTATGGATTTTAGAGGTAGGAACTTTGGAAGTGATTATAAGTGGATAAGTTCATTAGGATGGAGTCCCATTGGTTGAATCCTGGTTGTTTTATAAAAAGAGAAAGATCCGAAGAGATACAAATACATCCACATTCTCCCTGTTGCCATGTGATGCCCTGAACTACCTCAGGATTTGCCAGCAAGAAGGCCATCATCAGATGTGAACCTTTGACCTTGAACCAGAACCATGAGCTAAAATAAACCTCTTGTCTTTTTTAAGGTTACCCAGTCTCAGGTATTTCATTACACTTATGAAAATGGACTAATAGACACATTGACTAAGAATCCATGAGACCGGTGCTGGAGTTGTGGCTCAGTGATAAGAGCATTTGCCTAGCATGTGTGAGGCCCTGGGTTTGATTCTCAGCACCACATGCAAATAAATAAATAAAATATAAAATAAAGGTCCATCAACATCTAAAAAAAAAAAAAAAAGAATCCATGAGACCATAGCAATAGAAGGAGGGAGAGACTTTTGCAAATATAAAGGAGAACAATTGATTCAGGCAAAGATCAGTAACTGATGCCAAAATAATACAATCAGGTAAAAGTTCTGAGAAGGGTCTTCACACAAAGACAAAGTATCACCCCTCAGGTTGCCTGCTCCTCAGAAAGGGTAAAAGATACCTTTCTGGTTGGAAAGTTTGAATTTAGCTTCACTACTGAGTCAGTCTGAGATTTTGTGCCACCCATTGTGAAGAAAGATTGATCACATGCAGCATCACCTATGAAATCTTCGTGTTAAAAAATGTTGAACTTGAGTTCAATCAAGTTTCTAGGCCTACAGCCTTAGCAACTTAGTGAGGCCTTAAGCAACTTAGTGAGACCCTGTCTTAAATTAAAATATAAAAAGGGCTGGGAGCCGGGCGCGGTGGCTCACGCCTGTAATCCCAGCACTTTGGGAGGCTGAGGCAGGAGGATCGCGAGTTCAAAGCCAGCCTCAGCAGTGGCAAGGCACTTAGCAACTCAGTGAGACCCTGTCTCTAAATAAAATACAAAAAAGGGCTGGGGATGTGGCCCAGTGGACGAGTGCCCCTGAGTTCAATCCCCGGTACCACAAAAAAAAAAAAAAAAAAAAAAAAAAAAAAAAAAAAAAAAAAAAAAAAAAAAAAAAAAGGCTGGGGATGTAGCTCAGTGTAAAGTGCCTCTGAAAAAAAGTTTCTAGGCCTAATTTTTATTTTACAGAATCTACAGGAGCAGTTTTATAGAATAACAGACATCATACAAAGTCACATTTCTGGATTCTTTAAGTAGATACCACTATCTATAATCCCAGTGATGGGAAGCGGAGGCAGGAAGATGGCAAATTCAAGGTCAACCTCACAATTTTGCAAGAGCCTGTCTCAAAATTAAAAAAAAAAAAAAAAGGTACTTCCACTTTAAAAAGGAAGTAGAAAAGCAAAGACCATGTAGCATATAGTCCAATTTATATGAAATGCCCAGAAAAGGCAAATTTTTAAAAATATTTATTTGTTTTAGTTGTACACAATACCTTTTTATTTTTAAGTGATGCTGAGGATTGAGCCCGATTGCGCACATGCTAGGCGAGCGCTCTTCCGCTGAGCCACAACCCCAGCCCCCCAAAGGCAAATCTTATATAGAGACAGAAGGTAGATTTATAGTTACCAGAGAATGGAATGGAAGCAAGATTGACAGCAAGAGGAAATAGAAAGGGATCGTACTGATGGAATGTTCCAAAAATGTGTTATGATGATAGTTACACAACTCAGCAATTAAAAAGTAATGAGTTATACTCTTGGAAGGATGAATTTTATGTTATATAAATTATCCCAATAAATTTGTCTTTTAAAAAGCTAATAAACATAATGGGGTATAGCTTAATGGTAGGGTGCTTGTCTAGCATGTTTGATCCCCAGCACTATAAAAAAAACCTAATAAATAGAATTATACTGTCATTTTTAAAGGTGAAAGGATTGTTCTAGGTTAAAAGGCTAAAGACACATTACGGTCATATGTAGTATGTGAACCTCAGTTGGATCCTGAGAGTGGTAGAGAGGGAAGGGACAATTATAAAAGATATTCTAAGGGCTGGGGATATAGCTCAGTTGGTAGAGTGCTTGCCTTGCATGGACAAGGCCCTGGATTCAATCCCCAGCACCACACACACAAAAAAAATCTAATTATATGTAAATTATACTTTAATAAAGTTGACATTAAAACATATCCCTAGAACAATGGGGGAAATCTTAATATGGACCAGACTATAGATTTTATAAGCTTTCTGAGTTGTAGTAAGGGCATTGGGTGAACAAAACTTTCTAGGATCCATGCCTAGGTCCTAAAAGGAAAAGTTTCCTATCACAAATCTATAAAACACGCCTGTAATCCCAGCAACTCAGGAGTCTGAGGCAGGAGGATGTCAAGTGGAAGGCCAGCCTAGAAAACTTAGACCCTGTCTCAAAATAAAAATAAAGAGACCTGGGGATTTAGCTCAATTGTACAGCACCCCTAGATTCAATCCCCAGTACCAAAAAAAAAAAGGTCTTTGACCACTTCCCTAGAAGTGGTTCCTATGCTCTCAGGCTTTCAGGGACCCTGAAGCCAACACTGTAATTGTCCATCTTTCCCTCTCCTATGGTCTTTGTCATAGAAGGCAATTTTACCTTTTCCTCTGCACAATTAGGTTTGTGCTTGCTTCTCACTTTTTGAAAACTGAACAATATGTTCTCAAGAATGTGCATAATGCCAGGCGCGGTGGCGCACACCTGTAATCCCAGCACTTTGGGAGACTGAGGCAGGAGGATCGTGAGTTCAAAGCCAGCCTCAGCAATGACGACGCACTTAGCAACTTAGTGAGACCCTGTCTCTAAATAAAAATACAAAAAAAAAGGGCTGGGGATGTGACCCAGTGGTTGAGTGCCCCTGAGTTCAATCCCCGGTACCACAAAAAAAAAAAAAAAAAAAAGTGCATAAGTGCTACAGATTGATGAATGCAAAAATCAGAATCGGTTACCTCTGGTGAGGGAAGAAAACTGAGGACTCACAGAGAATGCTTCTGGGCTACTAGTAATACTAGACATACTAAGGTTCTTATTTCTGGTCTTTACATTTTTTTAATATTCATTTATTTGTTTTAGTTGTACAAAATGCCTTATATTTTTCGGGCCGCGCACGTGCTAAGCGAGCGCTCTACTGCTGAGCCACAACCCCAGCCCCTCTGGTGTGTGTGTGTGTTATAGCTGCAACAGGTTACTTTTTTTTTTTTTTTTTTTTAATAGTGTGCTGGGTATTGAACCCGGGATCTTCCATGTTAGCAAGTACCTTAACACTGAGCTACATCCACAGCTCAGCACACAGCTCAGCAATAGGTTACTTAGATATTGAGCATACAAGAGATTATAACCAGGTGAGACCAGTGCTATAACAGTGGGAAATTTCTACTTGGTACATTTAAAGGTATAAACAAGATTATTCCTGTCACATGACATGTCTTTAATAAAGCTTAACTTGAAAACTCTGAGCAGTTGCATTCATTGAGGGAATGTGTCAGGCCTCAACCTCTAAAACAGTGGTTCTTGCATTCGTGTTCCTGGAACAATAAACTATTTAAGTTTGAATATAAAGTGATTGCCATCCAGGGGTTCAAGTCCAGGGTCTCATGTATGCTTAGGCAAGTGATCTTATAACTGAGCTATAATGTCCAGAGACCAAGCTAAGAATACCTCAACCTCTAGGGCATCACTGCTCACCTAAACTGACAGGTTTAATTGGGCCTAGCATTTGTGTTTTGTCTATTCTAATGGTGGGATTTTTGCACTTGACAACAGAAGTATCCCAGAACTACTTTTTTTTTTTTTCACAAGCCCCTTGTGAATGTCAAAAACATTTTCTGTTAATTGGGCATGGTGGCAGGAGGATCCCAAGTTTAAATCCAGCCTCAGCAATTGAAGACCATGTTTTGAAAAATAAGGGTTGGAGATGTGGTAAAGTGCCTCTAGGTTCAATTTCCAATACCAGCAAAAATGAGTTTATTTAAATAGTCCTTAGGTGACACAATGGAAAAGATACACAAGGCAAATAAACATTTGAAAATGTGCTCCACGCCTTAACATCAGGGATATGCAAACATCTGAGCTATTAAGTATTTAGACCCTGTCTCCAAAAAGAAAAAGTTCAGGGATGTGGCTTAGTGGTTAAGTGCCCCTGGGTTATTTGCAAGGGTTGGTGACTGTACTTTTGGCTCAGGCCTTGAAAATAAGACATCCTTAGGAACTGGATAGGGGTCCAAGTAAGTTCCCCTAGGAAGGAGAAGGGGACCTCAACTCTAGCCCTTATCAGGTTCTTAAACCACTGAAAATAATTTTTAGGATACATTAGTAGGCACAAATATTCATTTAGGAAAGCAAGCAATAAGGAAGATATAAAAAGGGAGAAAATGTTGTGCTGAAAGATAAGGTTCTGGGATCTTGAATTTTTTCAAAGGAAACAACTAGTGAACATGAGATGCATTTGGAGTTGATGTCATCCTGATGAGCTCAGTTTTTTAAACCATGGATCATTGGTTGGGTCCTGGTGGTCTAGTTCTTTTAGGAGCTCCAGCTTGATATAATCCAGTCAATCATGTTTGGAATGTACTCTTTCATGTCTCAATAGTTTCTGCTTGGCTTTCTTTAAAGAAAATATGTTGTATAAACTAGCAATGTAGGTAGGCATAGACTCAGAATATTCTTAAAATTCATAGGCTTTTTAATAATTCAGACCTGGAGGGAAATAGGAACAAAAGGGAAGGTGTTCATGGAGTTTCTCTAGATTTAAGTCAGTCTTTCCTGTTAGTCTCTTACCTACCATTTCTTTTACCCTACCTTACTTTTGACAACAGATCTTTTTTTGTCAATATATAGATTAGTCCTCTGTGACTACAACTAGTCACTGGTTAGCCAGGTGTGGTGGTGCACGCCTGTGAAGGCTGAGGCAGAAGGATCGTGAGTTCAAAGCCAGCCTCAGCAATGGCGAGGCACTTAGCAACTCAGTGAGACCCTGTCCCTAATAAAATACAAAAAAGTGCTGGGGATGTGGCCCAGTGGTTGAGTGCCCCTGAGTGTAATCCCTGGTACCAAAAAAAACAAAACAAAAAAAAAATCCATAACTACTCACTTGTTCTTATTCAAATTTATATTGCACTCAGTATCAGATATCAGGCATCATATTGGGTACTATAAAAAGGACTTGAGCCAAAGTAGTAAAGTTCTTCCCTTGCAGAGCTTTTAGGGGGAAGGCAGATTAGATGCCAAGTTGGTAATGTTACCAATGTTTGGTAAGACTTGACCCGATCAGAAAATTCTCAAATGGTAGCCCTAAGTAAAAGGGGCACATGAAGGGAAGGAGAGGTAACCAGGTGAATCTATTTCTCCATCGGTTGGAGGTGTTCATGGATGCCCATGGGAATCAATTTCCAAGCTGAGAGTGTGGGTTTGCTTTACCCATCTTTTGAGAACTGTGGCAATACATATAACCATGACTTATAATACAATGGATGAGACTCAGTTCCTGCTTTGAGGATCAAATGAATTGAGTGGCTTGCACATGGTGTGTGGGTGAATAGTTAGCATGTACAATCTTCTCAGAGACTGTCTAGGTTGTTCACCAGTGATCCCAGCACCTAGACCAATGCTTGGTCCAGAGAGGCTCATAAGTGGTTCAGTGAACTATATTGAATATAGGTCCCCTGAAAAGTCCTGTTTTAAATATTTCAGAATTGAACCTAAAATTCTTGTACTGTGAGTCATACAAAGTATATTATTACTGTGTAACAAGTTAGTCCAAAATTTTAGTGACTAGGCAACATCTCAGTATCTATGGGGCATGGCTCACCTGGGTCCTCTGCTTCAAGGTCTCTCGCAGGGTGCAGTCAAGGTTTCCCATAGTTGTCACAAGGCTCCAGTGGGAAAGGATCTGCTTCCTAGCAAACTCTTGTGGATTTTGGCAAGATTCAATTATTTGTGGGATGTTGATAGATTATGCTGAGATCCTTTTCACAAAGACTTTCCCAAAAGGCAGTGGAGTCTAGCAAGATGAAAGTTGAAATCCGGGCTGGGGTTGTGGCTCAGTGGTTGAGCGCTTGCCTAGCACATGTGCGGGTGCGGCCCGGGTTCGATCCTCAGCACCACGTAAACATAAAATGTGTTGCATTGTATACAACTAAAGCAAATAAATATTAAAAAAAAAAAAAAGTTGAAATCTTATAACTTAATAGCTTAGTCAAGAGATGACAGCCTATCTCTCTTGCTGTATTCTTGTTGTGTTCTATTAGAGGGTCCAGTCCATTCTCAAAAGATTATACAACCACTGTTGTATAGTATACCTGTAAAGGACTGTCCTCCTCCTTTTTCTGCTCATTCTCTTCCCTTCATCTTTTCTTCCTCTCTCCCCCACCCCCCTCCTCCTTCTTTGGTACTGGGGACTGAACCCAGGGACACTCTACTGCTGAGCCATATCTCCAGCCCTTTTTTTTTTTTTTTTTTTTTTAACTTTTCTTAAAATTTTTTTAATTTACTTTAGTTGTACACAATGCAATGCATTTATGTTTACGTGGTGCTGAGGATCGAACCCGGGGCCACACACGCAGAGGCGAGCTCTCTGTCTGAGCCACAACCCCAGCCCTCCAGCCCTTTTTTATTTAAAATATATTTACTTGTGGGGGCTGGAGTTGTGACACGGTGGTACAGCGCTTGCCTAGCATATGCACAGCCAGGGTTCGATCCTCAGCATCACGTAAAAATAAATGCATTGTATACAACTAAAGCAAATAGTTTAAAATACATATTTTAGTTGTACACAATGCCTTTATTCTTACATAGTGCTGAGGATCGAACCCCAGCCCCCCTTTTCCATGTCTTGAGAGGCTGGCCTAAACTTTCAGTCCTCCTAAGCAGTGAGGATCTAGTTGTGTGCCACCATGACTGGAATCAGGTGCCATCTTAAAAAGTTGCCTACAAGTCACTGTGTGAAGTGCAAAAACCCCACCATTAGAATAGACAAAACATGGGCTGGTATTCTTAGCTTGGTCTCTGGACATTATAGCTCAGTTATAAGATCACTTGCCTAAACATGAGACCCTGGACGGCAATCATTTTATATTCAAACTTAGTTTATTGTTCCAGGAACACGAATGCAAGAACCACTGTTTTAGAGGTTGAGGCCTGACACATTCCCTCAATGAATGCAACTGCTCAGAGTTTTCAAGTTAAGCTTTGTTAAAGACATGTCATGTGACAGGAATAATTTTGTTTATACCTTTAAATGTACCAAGTAGAAATTTCCCACTGTTATAGCACTGGTCTCACCTGGTTATAATCTCTTGTTTGCTCAATATCTAAGTAACCTATTGCTGAGCTGTGGATGTAGCTCAGTTTTAAGGTACTTGCTAACATGGAAGATCCCGGGTTCAATACCCAGCACACTATTAAAAAAAAAAAAGTAACCTGTTGCAGTTTAATAAAACACACACACCAGCACCCTAACCTAAGTAAGGACAAACAAATTTCATTTAGTTTTTATTCATAATCATAAACTTAACTCTGCAATCCAGCTAGACTTGGGAGGGAAATAAGGAAAATATGGAACCCAAAGAACTGCAGCGAGAGCACAAAGATTATGGGATATTGCGAGCAGATAGGGTGGAGGGGTGCTCTCGGAGCTACAGAAGGAATGGTTTGGTGGTTAAGATAAACACAAGTCAAATGTATTAGAGTTGTCCACAGTCAGAAATGGTGATCTTCTTGCTGGTCTTGCCATTCCTGGACCCAAAGCGCTCCATGGCTTCCACAATGTTCATGCCCTCTTTCACCTTCCCAAAGACCACATGCTTGCCATCCAACCTGGAAATAGAAAAAACAATTACTAATACCATTGACCATTTATCTAAGCAACAACTGACACCTTTGAAGCAATCAGAAAATAGGCACGCACACACACAAAAGGCCAAGGCCAACTAATCAACATATTTATTACATACAAGCAGCACACTTGCTGGGCGCGGTGGCACACGCCTGTAATCCCAGCACTTGGGAGGCTGAGGCAGGAGGATCGCGAGTACAAAGCCAGCCTCAGCAATGGCAAGGCACTTAGCAACTCAGTGAGACCCTGTCTCTCATAAAATACAAAAAAAAAAAAAGGGCTGGGGATGTGCCCCAGTGGTCGAGTGCCCCAGAGTTCAATCCCCAGTACCAAAAAAAAAAAAAAAAAAAAAAAAAAGCAGCACATTTGCTGGGGCCTTCCAGCTTAAGTACCCAGTTTCTTTTTTACCCTACATTTAAAAAATTGTTAACAACTGCACATATTGATGTGATCTGTTGTAACATTTATACATGCACACAATGTAATTTGACCAATATCACTCTTCAGCACTTTCTACTTCCTTCCCCACCCAGTTTCTTATAGTATCTTGCAATCTATATCACACTGGCCATCTCTGTAGTTATGCATGCCCTTCTTCCACTACCTCAGAAAAGGAAACTTCTTAAGATTCAAATAAGTTAACCAGTATTCCCAGAGTAAAAACTCATTTAGTCTTTTTGTTGTACTTGTTGTGTTTCATTCTTACCACTCAGTCTTGGCAGTGCAGATGAAAAACTGGGAACCATTTGTGTTTGGCCCAGCATTTGCCATAGACAAGATGCCAGGGCCCGTATGCTTCAGGATAAAGTTCTCATCATCAAACTTCTCCCCATAGATGGACTTGCCGCCAGTCCCATTATGGCGTGTGAAGTCACCACCCTGTGAACATGATAGGAAACCATTTTTTGCAAAGTAACCAAAGGCATGCCTAATCTGCCAAATTCAAACCTGAAAACAAGTTCAAACTGAATATAAGGGTTAAGTGGAACAAAAATGGTAGCTAACCACCCATAAGATAAAATACACCCGAAACATTCTGGCTCAATTCCAAATCAAAGGAACAATACAAATAAAAATCACTAAAAATGTCATACCTGGCACATAAATCCTGGAATAATTCTGTGAAAGCAGGAACCCTTATAACCAAATCCTTTCTCTCCAGTACTCAGAGCACGAAAATTTTCTGTTTAAAAAAAAAAAAAAAACCTTGTTTATACACACACACACACTCACAAATTGTATTCAGAATAACATTGTTAAACTTAAAAAAAAGGAACCAACCTGCTGTTTTGGGAACTTTGTCTGCAAACAGCTGTAAAAGAAAATGAGTTAATTAACAACATATGCTTACATATTTTCTTGCACAATACCTAGGTCTTTAGGGGCTTTTTTTTTTTTTTTTTTTTGGTACCGGGGATTGAACTCAGGGGCACTCCACCACTAGGCCACATCCCCAGCCCTTTTTTGTATTTTATTAGAGACAGGGTCTCACTGAGTTGCTAAGTGCCTGGCCATTGCTGAGGCTGGCTTTTAGGGGCTTCTTAATCATAAATTCATTTTATCACTGGAAGAGAATGCTTCCTCAGGAATTACTTTGAATCCCAAATAAGAATTGTTTCAACAGTCAGCTTTAAGAGCTTGTGAACTGAGCTGAGAAACATGAGACCTAAAGACATGCCAAAAATCTAGAACCAGTAATGACTGAAATAGTGAGAGGCTCCTAAAAAGTGACTCAGAACTTTTTAATACATCACACCTACTTCTGAATAGATATACAGCTTCTCAAATGTACATCACTTCCCAACTTAATTTTAAAACCTAAGAACGCTATTCTAAGGAACAGCAAGCACTACTGCATCACCTGAAGTAAACAGTAAAATGTTTCAGTCACTGGCAGTGAAAATGCTATTACCTAGGGCTTTACAGATGCCATGGTCATTTTATGGTGTCCAGGTCCCTTACCTATTAATAGGGTAAAAAGTAAATTCTGGTCTCTACCACACCTGCTTTGAACTTTTCCACAATATGGAAAACATGAGGGCTAGAGATGTTTAAATACTACAGAGAATATTCAGAAACCCTTTCATAAGATAGCTGATTAAAATATTTTGTGAGCTGGGCGCGGTGGCGCACGCCTGTAATCCCAGCACTTGGGAGGCTGAGGCAGGAGGATCGCGGGTTCAAAGCCAGCCTCAGCCGTGGCGAGGCACTTAGAAACTCAGTGAGACCCTGTCCCTAATAAAATACAAAAAAAAAGGCTGGGGATGTGGCCCAGTGGTCGAGTGCCCCTGAGTTCAATCCCCAGTACCCCCCCCAAAAAATTTGTGAACTATATTCTTATAGCAATGCATTAACGTTTTAAAATTTTCAAGTATTTTACGTAGAATACATGGATTCTTTTTAAACTTTTGTGGCAGTAGGGATTGAACCCAGGGGTGCTGAGCTACTAAGTACGTTTTGAGACAGTTGCTAGTTGCTGGGCTGGCCTCCAATTTGATCCTTCTGCCTCAGCCAACATTTAAGCTACTACAGCTTCCCTTTTAGACCTTAGTAAGTTAAAGCCCCCCTTGGCAGTTCCACCTCCATCTCACCAAGAGACCTGCAGGAGGTCTTGTCTCATTTCCATTAAGCTCACTGGCTAACCTGATACTAACTTGCTGCCCAGCATTAAGCTCAAGCCAAGTTTCCACAGGGGCCCTTGTCAATTATCAGCTCTGACTACAGATAAAAGAAGGGTGAAGATTAAGATCTAAGGTTTCTCCAACAAGTATTTACGTGCCTACTATGTGCCAGGCACTGTGGACAGGGTAGTCAACAAGGAAATTCCCACTGCCTTCATGAAGACTGCATTAGGGGGAAATCCTTTTTTTTAGAGCAAAGCCCTAAAAACCTACACTGGCAGTATTTTGCTTAGAGGCTTAAAGGAATACCACTAAGCAATATCTTACTTCATTACACCCTAAGCCTATTCATATTGGGTTTACTGGAACAGAATGGAGTATTTGTAAAATAAATACGCCAAGTTGCTTAGATATTTTGATATGATTACTAGCTGATCTCCAAGTAGTCATTTAACACCTTCAAAACTAATGAGGTAACCACTGGTAATCCACCTTGGTGAGAGAGGGCTGCTGCGCAGCCAGTCTCAACATGCCTGTTATATAGAGGGACAGAAGGGAGGGGCTCACGAGCGCCTCCCCGCCCGCGCAGTCACTGCGGAGGAAGGCGGTCCTTCGGCACCAGCAAAAGCCAGGCCCGTGTTCCCATTTCCGCTCGCGGGTGGGGGAAACGGAGGGATGTTCGGGCTTATGTCTTGAGTTTTCTATTTTAAACCAACTAGGGAAGCAGTTAAGTCACAATCAACCATACCCTCTTAATAAACTCTGCATTTTTTTGCAGCACATCCAGGATTGAGACGATTATATTAACACGAACCGGCGCACGCTGCGCCTTGGCCCTGGAAAGGCCGAGACCTCAGGAAGGTAGCTTCCCTGCTTCAGCTTAAGGACAGCCAGTGACCCCCGATGGGACCCGATGTGAAGCTTCCGGGGGAAAAGGATACCAGGACTCCGAAACCGTCCGGATCGGCTGAGCAAGGGAGCCAACGGCTCGTAGGCACCAGCCCCGGCGCGATAGGCGGGAGCGCGGCGATCGAGCACGTGCGCCGGGTGGGCAGGGCGCGGCCACGTGGGGCCGAGGACCAGCGGGGGAGGGCGGGCGCGGCCCCCTCCCCCAACAGCCGCGCGGCCGCCCCACCCGCCTTTGTCCGCCACCGCCCTGGCCTCCTCCCCGCGCATCGCCGCCTCCCAAAATGGCCCCTCGTCAGGAAATGGCGCCATCGCCCGCGCCCACACTTCGAGAGGGTCACCCGTGCCCAAGCCTCGGGTCGCCGCACCAACCTCACCCTCCCCCTGCTCCCCGGGCCCCACCCTGGCGCGCCGCTGCCCTCCCGACCTCGAAGGAGACGCGGCCCAAAGGCTCGCCGTCGACGGCGATATCGAAGAACACGGTGGGGTTGACCATGGCTGACAGAGAACGACCACAGGCGACAGCGGCGTCTTGAAAGCGGCACGAGCCCGGACGCCCGCTTATTTTATAGCGGGCTCAGGCCCCGCCCATAGCCCGGTCGCGCGCCTCCACTATGGCCAATCGTGGCCGCGATCTGGCCAGAGTGGCGGTGCGGTTGGCCTATGGACGAAGACAAACGCTGCCGGGCGGGGCAGATGGCGCGCGTGCGCCCTGAAACGCGGAGGCAGTTCCCGCCCGCGGGCTGCGTCGCGGTGGCTGCGGCGCGGGAGTCGGCGTGGTCCGCTGGGAGGGTCCAGGCGTGGCCCTGGAATGGCTGTGGAGCATGCAGGCTGAAGGCCAGAGCCCTGCTCCACGTCAAGGCGAGACTCCCATTGCCCAGAGGGAGCAACTGAGGCGAGTGCAGGCCTCAAGGTCGCGCTGCTCGTCAAGGTCGAGCGGGGTCCGGCGCCCGACCCTGCGCCCTACGGCGGAAATGTGAACGGCTTCTCCGGGCCGTGAGCCCTGTTCTGCGTCCTCTTGCCTGGCGAATGCCACTCCCGGCATTGCCAGTCTAGGGTGAGGGTGCCTTGGAGAATCAACGGTTTCTCAAACCCTCGGGAGGAGTAAAAGCAGTCCCCCATCTGAGATTATGAAATACTTTTAAAATGCCCTACTTTCCGAAAATATCTTGCACACTCTGCTTGAATTTTATCCAGGAGGAAGCCATTAAACAGGAGCCTGGCCAGACTCTTTACCTGGGAAGACACATTGTACACATTTTTGCTCTCTTTAAAATCTGTGCTCTGTCGGCCTGTGCTCTGATTTCTGGGTGAAAGATAAACCACGATTTAAAAGTGAGTTCTTTTAGGCAAATATATTAATAATAATTTTATTAAAATGCCTTTATGAGACGTCATTTTTCCCCCCAGACAATCTTGAAAAGAGTATATATTTCCAGCAGCCACTTAGTTGCAGTATTCAGAATGCCATTCTTCAAACACATTGTCAAGCTTTTTTGTTTTGTTGTTTCCTTTTTGGTACTGGGGATTGAACCCAAGAGCACTCCATTACTGAGCTACATCCCAGCCCTTATTATTTTTTAATTTTGAGAGGCTCTCGCTAAATTACCCAGGCTGGCCAGTTTCTGGAATCGCTGGGATTACAGGCATGCACCACCATAACTGGCTCTAAACACATTCTCTAAAAGGCCAGGCTTGGTGACGCATGCCTCTAATCCCAGGGGCTAAGGAGGCTGAGGCAGGAGAATTACAAGTTAGAGGCTGACCTCAGCAATTTGGCGAGACCCTAAGCAATTTAAGTTAGACCCTGCCCTAAAATAAAAAAATTAAGAGAACTGGAGATGTATCTCAGTGGTAAAGTATCTTTGGGTTTAATCCTTACTACCAAAAAAAAAAAAAAAAGTGTGTGTTTAAACAATAAGGTTGTGGTGAGGCACAGATGAGAAGTAATGTAATGGGTGAAGTCTAGTGTCACCTCTTGCCATTGTTATTCATCATGAACCTTCATATGCTAGGAATTTATAGTGTGTGGTTTTGTTATCCCCATTTTGCAGATGTGAAAAGTAAGGCTGTGGCTCTTTGCTCAGAGTAGTCAGTTTATGAGTGTTAGAAAAACCAGAACTGCATTTTTTGTTCAGTTGTCATCCTGTACTTTGTGACCTTCAGCAAGCTATTTGTCCTCAGTTGACACTGAAAAAAAATTGCCCAAGGCCATCAGGCATGAATTCCCTCAACTTCTCTGTCCTCCATCCTGAAACAAAAGTTAGGAACACCTCCAAAGAACTAAATGAATACATATGTAAATAGACAATAACATCATCCTGTGACTTTTTTACCCCCCACACACCATGTTTGAAGTCCTGCTTTCTCATTACTGTCAACATTGTCACAGCAAGGTCTTCTCATTTTATCACACGGCATAGGCTGTGTGCGCTCAAAAATACAAATGCTCATGGATTTTCTTTGTTAATGAAGGCAGCCAATGTCATAGAGGATCCTTCACTAGCATTATCTGTAGAACTGGACTTCCTTACTGTAAAGAATCAGCAGACACACAACCTCAGGAATGTGGGGCTGCCCATGCCTTATTTGGATGAATCAGATCAAAAGCAAATCCAACTGAACTCCACAGTGCCCTGATCTGACTAGCTGGAAATGTTCTATACCAGCAAGTAGAACTGTTTAACTCAAGTGTAGCTTTTTTTCATATGATATTTTATAAACAAATGCTTAATTCAAAAATGTCTCTGAGCCAGAGAGAATGTAATGGAGGGAAAATCAGGATATTCAAAATTATGAAAATAGACTACTCTGGAAGAGAGTTAACTTGTCTTATGTGTGCCTCTTGCCAGGGGCCTATCTTAGCACCTCTATGCTTTCTTGCTTCTGCTCTCAAGCCCACATGGAAATGTTCCTGCTGAGACCATCAGTGACCTTACAACTCACAAACCCACACTACCTGAATCAGGCATATTTCACCACGTCATGCTTGAAAAGCTTCCTTTCCTTCATGGCTTTGGCTTTTTTCATGGTTCTTATATCTCTGGCCACTGATGGGTTGATTGAGATAGGGTCTGGCTACGTTGCCATGGCTGGTCTTGAACCCTTGAGCCCTTGGGCTCAAGTGATCCTCCTGCTTCAGGCTCCTCCCCCCCCCCCCCCCCCCCCCCCCCGCAGAAGCTAGAAATACAGCAACAATTCTAGCTTACCCTTTCCCTTTAACTATTTCACAAATTTCTCCTCTGTCAGAGTTACACATTTGATCTTGTGTTGTTCCTTCATGCACTCTCCATTTTCAACCTAATCCACCCCATGGTGCAGATTGTCACATGACTAAATTATGCTATCCACCTAAACTCACTCCAGAGCTCTGGTGGATTCTCCCTGCCCACTGGCTGCTCTCCATAGCAGCACTTTCACTTCCACTTCTCCCATTCCCCAGGACCCCTCTCTTCTTCTTAACTGTCCTCCATATCTTCTCTCCATCCTAGTCCTCCTCACCCCCTTCCCCTGACCACTCCTGGAGCTCCTGCTTGAGCTTTCATAGCAGTCTTCTGATTTCTCAACCCCAGTCTTTCCTGGTACTTCTACAATAGCCGTTTCCAAAACCATGTGATTTTGTAACTCCCACGCTAAAACATGGGAGAGGGCTTCTGTATGGAATGTAAACTACTCCTTCACAATCTGGTCCCAAATGGGCTTATCCAGTATTTTATGCTGACTTCAAATCCGTCACACTGAATTTCTCATCTTTCCATCCCCTGTACCCAACCACTGTCAGCTTTCCCAGAACTCATGCCCTTGCCGGTGCAGGGTCTTCCCAGAGACACATCTCTGTGATCCTTTCTGAGACGCATACTGTAATGTTTCCAGGACCATCCATTCTGGCCTGCTAACAACACCTGGAACATCTGTGCATACCTGATCCCCATATGCTAAATTAACAAACTTTTAACATCATTTAACATCAGAACTCAGTAAAAGTTTGTTAAATGATGAGTGAACATCCCCACAAGTAGGTTATCAAAGGGCTAATAAAAAACCTAGGCCCTGGACTCTGGGCCTAGGTTGCATGTACAAAGCCCTGGATTTGATTTCCAGCACTGCACCCCTCAAAAAGAAAAGAAATCAGAAAAGCTGTGTAAAATAACCAAAATTCATATAGCATCACATTACTACCCCTAAAAGTTGGGCAGACCCAGGAAGAATATTAAAAAAATTTCAGGCCGGGCGCGGTGGCTCACGCCTGTAATCCCAGCACTTTGGGAAGCTGAGGTAGGAGGATCACGAGTTCAAAGCCAGCCTCAGCAATGGCAAGGCACTTAGCAACTCAGTGAGACCCTGTCTCTAAATAAAATACAAAAAAGGGCTGGGGATGTGACCCAGTGGTCGAGTGTCCCTGAGTTCAATCCCCGGTACCACACACACACAAAAAAAAATAGATGTACAGTGCCGGGCGCGGTGGCACATGCCTGTAATCCCAGCACTTGGGAGGCTGAGGCAGGAGGATCATGAGTTCAAAGCCAGCCTCAGCAATGGTGAGGCACTTAGCAACTCAGTGAGACCCTGTCTCTAATAAAATACAAAAAAGGGCTGGGGATGTAGCCCAGTGGTCGAGTGCCCCTGAGTTCAATCCCCAGTACCAAAAAAAAAAAAAAAAAAAGAGAAAGAAAGAAAGAAAAGAAAAAGAAAAAGATGTATAGAGGAAGAAGCAAAAATTACCTGCATATCCCACCCAAGGTGAATTGTAGGGAGACAGGACTCTGCAGGCCCCAAATAGGAATATTTCTAAGAAAGGCACCAAGGGGTAGCCAAAAGGGCCCTGTCTGCAGCTGGGCCAGAATGTTGTTGCCACACATCCCAGGTAAGTGGTAAGTAAGATAAAGTGGATTTTTTAAAAAATATTTACTTATTTGCTTTAGTTGTACACAATGCCTTTTATTTTTATTTTTACGTGGTGCTGAGGATCAAACCCAGGCTGCGCACGTGCTAGGCGAGTGCTCTACCGCTAAGCCACAACCCAGCCCAAGAAAGTGGATTTTTACAGGGACACCTTGCAATTTCATTTGTAAAGGAATAGATAATTGCTATTTAATTATAAATAAAATATACAGTAGCTTTTTCTCACTTTGATTTACATATGCATTTTCAACAGCTTTTTTCTTGGGGGCGGGGAGCTGGAGATGGAACTCAGGGTTTGGCATATGTTAAGCAAATACTGTATCACTGAGCCATACCCACAATCCAACAGCTACCAGGGATTGAACCCAGGGGCACTTAAACACTGAGCCACATCCACATCCCCAGCCCTTTTTTTTTTTTTTTAATTTTTATCTATTTGCCTTTAGTTGTACACAATGCATTTATTTTTACGCGGTGCTGAGGATCGAACCCCCCCAGCCGCGCATGTGCTAAGCAAGCACTCTACTTCTGAACCACAACCTCTGCCCCCCAGCCCTTTTTGAAAATATTTTATTTAAGAGACCAGATCTCTCTGGGTTGTTTAGAGCCTTGCTAAGTTGCTAAGGCTGCCTCAGCTTCCCATGACACTGGGATTATAAGAGTGTACCACCTGCCTGGCTCCACAACACCTTTTGAAATATGCTTCACATACCATGAAATTCACATTTTAAATATGCAATCCAATGATTTTAGCCAATTCCAAGCTGTGCAAACATCATCCACAATCTAATTTTTAAAAATTCCCTCGTCCCCAAAAGAAATCTGTGCCTATTTTTGGCACAAAACTCCTTGTTCCCACCCAGTAACTTCATTTTAAAATACATACTTAAAAATTGATTTAGACTTATGATTTAGGATTGGAATATTAGCATACATATTGCATTTTAACACAACACTTAAGAGAACTTTAACATATGTAAAAGTTTATCTGTGTTATTTCATATTCATAGAGGTTTTCTTTGTTAATATGGACAACCAAGTACTCTTTGTTTTGGTCCTTCATCCCTAGTCCTTTTTATTTTTTTTTATTTTATTTATTTATTTATTTATTTATTTATTGGTACTGAGGATTGAACTCAGGGGCACTCAACCACTTGATATTATGTATCTAGTAGCTTAAATAGGGACTTAGTCATGGAAAATATGCACAATATAAGATTAATGATTTTGATAATTTTTAAGTTTAGTGATATTAAGTACATTCATATTGTTATGCACTTACCATCTCTATCCATGTCCTCCTGTTCAGAACACTTTTCATCTTTCCAGACTGAAACTCTGTACTTATTAAACAATAACACCCCATTTCATCCACCTCCAGCCACTGAAAACCACCATTCTGTTTCCTGTCTCTATTAATTTGACTCTAGGTACCTCACATAAGTGCATCATACAGTATTTGTCCTTTTGTGAGTATCTTATTTCACTCAGCACGTTTTCAAGATTCATCTATGTTGTAGCACATGTAAAAATTTATTTCCTCTTCAAGGCTGGATAGTAATCCATTGTATGTCTAACTACATTTTGCATATTCATTCATATTGATGAACATTTTGGTTGCTTCCATCTTTTGTGCTATTGTAATACTGTTATGGACAAATGCTGCTGTAATTTGGGGGGGTACTGAGGATTGAACCCAGGGGCACTTAACCACTGAGCCACAATCCACAGTACCCCTTTTTTAAATTTTTTAAAAAAATATTTATTTATTTAGCCAGGCGCGGTGGCGCACGCCTGTAATCCCAGCACTTTGGGAAGCTGAGGCAGGAGGATCATGAGTTCATAGCCAGCCTCAGCAATGGTGAGGCACTTAGCAACTCAGTGAGACCCTGTCTCTAATAAAAATATATAAAAAAGGGCTGGGGATGTGGCCCAGTGGTCAAGTGCCCCTGAGTTCAATCCCCGGTACAAAAAAAAATTGATATGGTCCTTTGGATATAGACGAAGGAGTGAGATAGTTGAGTCAAATGGTGGTTCTATTCCAAGTTTTTTAAGGAATCTCCATACTACTTTCCAGTCCATACTAATTGGCAGTCCCACCAGCAATGTATGAGTGTACCTTTTCCCACACATCCTCGCCAACAGTTATTATTGCTTGTATTACTGATAACTGCCATTCTGACTGGAGTGAGATGAAATCTCAGAGTAGTTTTGATTTGCATTTCTCTAATTACTAGAGATGTTGAACATTTTTTCATATATTTGTTGATCGATTCTGAGAACTATCTGTTCAGTTCCTTAGCCTATTTATTTATTTATTTATTTTGGTACCTGGGATTGAACTCAGGGACACTCGACCACTGGGCCACATCCCCAGTCCTTTTTTGTATTTTTATTAGAGACAGGGACTCACTGAATTGCTAAGTGCCTTGCCATTGCTGAGGCTGGCTTTGAACTTGTGATCCTCCTGCCTCAGCCTCCCAAGTGCTGGGATTACAGGCGTGCACCACCGTGCCCAGCTTCCTTAGCCCATTTATTGATTGGGTTGTTTTTTTGTTTTGGTGTTAAGTTTTTTGAGTTCTTTATATATTCTGGAGATTAGTGCTCTATCTGATGTGCATGTGGTAAAAATTTTTTTCCACAGTAACTATACCATTTACATTTCCATCAGCAATGCACAAGGGTTCCTGTTTCTCCACATTCGCATCAATATTCATTATCTTGTGTTTTAAATGCATGTATATCGGCCATACACCATGGCATACACCTATAATCCCAGCAGTTTGGGAGGCAGAGGCGGGAAGATTGTGAGTTCCAAGCCAGCCTCAGCATCTTAGCAAGGTGCTAAGCAACTCAGAGAGACCCTGTCTCTAAATAAAATACAAGATAGGGCTGGAGAGGTAGCTCAGTGGTTGAGTGCCCCTGCGTTCAATCCCTTGTACTCCCCACCAATATATATATATATATAGATATAGATATATATACATATATATGTATATATATATAGTAGCTATCATATATGATAGCTATATATATAGTAGCTATATATATATACACATATATATGTATATATATACATATATATATGTATATATATAGTAGCTATCTTAATAGGTACGAGGTGGTATCTTACTGTGGTTTGTTTTTTGGTTTTGTTTAGTTTGGTACTGATACCACGGAGGAGTCCTTGCTTCCCCAAATGCTGAAGTATAACACCAGAGAAGCACTCGGAGGTAAGTGTAGAGTGGAAAGTAAAAGGACAGCAGAAAAGACTTCCCCAGAAGAAGGCATCTGAAAGGTGGAATATGTGGGATGGGGTGGTCTTATCCCTTTTATATCTAAGGTCTTCTTTTGTCCCCCTACATTCCTGTCCTTTATTTTGCTTATTTTCCTCTATCCTGCATGTGATGGGGGATGCAGGTGGGAAGGCCAAAAGGTAGAAAACAAGTGGGCTGTTGGGGTAGGGTGGGGGGCGGGGAGTGATCCTAGCAGGAAGGGCCTAGGGTGATTTGATTAGCATCTCCGCATTTGCTGGCAGCTATTTCATTAACAGTTCTTTAGGATGGGCCTGGGCCTTGGGGACATTAACATTGCAATGTCCCAGGTGTAGTTCAAATATCATTAATTTGGACTCCATTTTCTTTTTTTTTTTTTTTTTTTTGTGGTACCAGGGATTGAACTCAGGGGCACTCGACCACTGGGTCACATCCCCAGCCCTTTTTTTGTATTTTATTAGAGACAGGGTCTCACTGAGTTGCTAAGTGCCTCGCCATTGCTGAGGCTGGCTTTGAACTCGCGATCCTCCTGCCTCGGCCTCCCAAAGTGCTGGGATTACAGGCATGCGCCACCGTGCCCGGCTGGACTCCATTTTCTTTATTAGACTGGATATCAGACCAGATTTATATAACTACACTAACTACCTATCTTTTAAATCTGGCTTCATTACCGGGGATTGAACTCAGGGGCATTCAACCACTGAGCTACATCCCCAGCCCTGTTTTGTGTTTTTATTTAGAGACAGGGTCTCATGGAGTTGCTTAGTGCCTCGCTGTTGCTGAGGCTGGCTTTGAACTCGTGATCCTCCTGCCTCAGCCTCCCAAGCTGCTGGGATTACAGGCAAGTGCCACTGTGCCCAGCAGCTCTTAACTGTGGTTTTGATTTTCCCTTCCCTAATAATTTGTAAAGTTGAGCATCTTTTCATGTGTTAGTCATTTCTAAACTCTTCTTTGAAGAAATGTCTGTCAAAAACCTTTACCCACTTTTTTTTTTTTTTTTTTTTTTTTTATACCAGGGATTGAACTCAGGGGCACTGGACCACTGGCCCACATCCCCAGCCCTTTTTTGTATTTTATTAGAGACAGGGTCTCACTGAGTTGCTAAGTGCCTCGGCATTGCTGAGGCTGGCTTTGAACTCACAATCCCCCTGCCTCAGCCTCCCAAGTGCTGGGATTACAGGCGTGCGCCACCGCACCCGGCTCTTTACCCACTTTTTAAATTGGATTGTTTGGTTTCACTGTAACTGAATTTTAGGAGTTCTTTACATATTCTAGATGTTAACCTCTTATCAGATACATGATTTACAAATATGTTCCTTTATCCTGTAGGTTGCCTTTTCATTCTATTGATTATGTCCTCATTTTTAAATTTAATTTAATTTTTAAATTTTTGGTATTGAAGATAGAACCTAGGGGTGCTTTACCTAGGGGAGCTACATCCTCAATCCTTTTTATTTTTTATTTTGAGTCAGAGTAATGTTAAATTGTTGAGGCTGGGCTCCAATTTGTGATCTTCCTGCCTCAGTCTCCCAAGTCTCTGGGATTACAGGTGCACACCACCACACATGGCTCTGATTTTTTGCCCCCTGCAGAGCTAGGGATGAATCCAGGCCTCTCAGATGCTAGGTAAGCACTCTACCATTAAGCTACAGCTACAGCCCCAAAGAGGAGTTTTCTTTTTTCTTTTCTTTCTTTTTTTCTTCCTTCCTTCCTCCCTTCCTTCCTTCCTTTTTTTCTTACCAAGGATTGAAACCAGGGGCACTTTACCACTGAGCCACATCTCCATCCCTTTATTTATTTATTTTAGTTGTAAATGGACACAATACCTTTATTTTATTTATTTTTATGTGGTGCTGAGGATCAAACCCAGTGTCTCGTGCGTTTTAGACCAGCATTCTACCCCTGAGCCACATAGATAGATATATAGATATATTTATATATATAATTAATATTATATTAATATTATATGTATAACATATATATATACATATATATATATATTTTTTTCTTTTTAGAGAGAGAGGGTCTCACTGAGTTGCTGAGGCTGGCTTTGAACTCTCAATTCTCTTCCTACCTCAGTCTCCCAAGCTGCTGGGATTACAAGCATGTGCCATTGCACCTGGTCCCCAGTGACTTTTTTTTTTTTTTTTTGTCCGGTACCAAGGATTGAACTCAGGTGCACTCGACCACTGGGTCACTGGGCCACATCCCCAGCCCTTTTTTATATTTTATTTAGAGACAGGGTCTCACTGAGTTGTTAAGTGCCTCGCCATTGCTGAGACTGGCTTTGAACTCATGATCCTCCTGTCTCAGCCTCCCAAATGCTAGGATTACAGGCGTGTGCCACCACGCCCGGCTGCAGTGACTATTTTTTGAAGAGTACACAGGTTGTGTCCATTTGGTTTTATGCTTTTTTTTTTTTTTTTTTTTTTTTGGCATTGGGGATTGAACTCAGGGGTACTCGACCACTGGGCCACATCCCCAGCCCTTTTTTTTTTTTTTTTTTTTTTTTGGTACCGGGGATTGAACTCAGCGGCACTAGACCACTGGACCACATCCCCAGCCCTTTTTTGTATTTTATTAGAGACAGGGTCTCACTGAGTTGCTAAGTGCCTCGCCATTGCTGAGGCTGGCTTTGAACTCATGATCCTCCTGCCTCAGCCTCCCAAGTGTTGGGATTACAGGCGTGTGTCACCACGCCCAGTTGTGTCCATTTGGCTGCATGTCACATTCAGCTCCATAATAACCCACTTTTAGTTCTGGTGTGGATTTGGGTCCTACCACCAAATGTAAGGTCAACATTTTCCACAAGACTCTGTTCTTCAGGCTGCTGGGTGATTTTGAATAAACCCTGGCCATGACCATCTTGATCTCTGGTGCTGAAGGCAGCAAGTGAGGACAGAAGCAAGGGAAAGAGGGGCAAAAGAAGATTCAGTCCTCTGTTTAGGAGCAACTACACCATGTGTGGGACAAAATGAAATGTAGAAGCATCTGTTTAAAAATTGTCAAGAGGGCTAGGGTTGTGGCTCAGTGGAAGAGCACTCACCTACCACGTGCACGGCACTGGGCTTGATCCTCAGCACCACAAAAAATAAATAAATAATGGGGCTGGGATTGTGGCTCAGCGGTAGAGCGCTCACCTAGCACGTGCGCAGCCCGGGTTTGATCCTCAGCACCACATACAAATAAACCCATTGTGTACAACTAAACCAAATAAATAAATATTAAAAATAAATAAATAAATAAAATAAAATAAAGGTATTGTGTCCAACTACAACTAAAAAAATTTTTTTTTAATTGTCAAGAATTTCAAGATGGTGACAGTATTCATTAAATTAAGCCAGGACTCACCCAATAGCTCTCTCTCCCCGTCCCTCCCCAATGTTTTTTTCTTTTATTGAGGTGCTGAGAATGGAACCTGGGCCTTGCACATGCTAGGCAAATGCTATACCACTGAGCTACATCCCTAGTCCAAGTGGGGGCCCTTCTGAACACGGGGCCTTGCATGGGTGCACAGTCACACGTCCATGACTCTGGCTTTGTCATTGTCCTTGAAGACAAAGAGTAAAATCTCTGGAGCCCCAGCTATAGGAGTTTGCACCTGCCTACTGTTTTACATGAGTCATCATTGAACTGGGCGTAGTGGCGCATGCCTGTAATCCCTGCAGCTCAGGAGCAAATTATGGACACCCTAAGCAACTCAGCAAGACCCTGTCTCAGAATGAAAAATAAAAAAGGGCTGAGGATGTGGGTCAGTGGTTAAGTGCCCCTGGGTTTAATCCGTAGTACCAAAAAAAAGTCATCATCCAGTGTTCATGAGAAATATTAGAGACCAGACCAGAGAACCAAGAAGCTCTCTGGGAGTGCAAGAACAGTCCCAAGAGAAGCCCTCTCAATACAAGAGATCTTATAACTAGGCCCTGGATCATAGGACAATTCTGTTTATGTTTGAGGAACTATCATACTATTTTCCATGGTGCCCATACCATTTACATTCTCCCAACAATGCACAAGTGTTTTAATTTCTCTGTATCCCCACCAATATCCATATATATATATGCTGAGTGTGTAGTTCAGTGATAGTGTCACTGATAATTCCTTTTTCCAGAGCAGGGCCAATAATGACACTGGAGAATAACTACCCAGAGGGACAAACTTTTATTCAATGACCAGTGAAGCAGGGGAACAGGGTGTCTCTGCTCTCAAAGCATGCCCCTTCCCACCCCATGAGTAAGCAAAAGGAGTAAGATTATATAGATTTATGGGGTAGGGAGGCACCAGTGGGCAGTCGAATTGGCAGAATATTTATAACTTTACCAGGAAGGTGCCACTTTGTCTCCAAGAACTCTGCCTCCCCCAAAAGCTGACCTTATTTGGCCAGTTCTGGGGGTTGCCACAGAAATTTTTAACTGTCAGGATGACAACAGGCAGCAGTTTTATTATGGAAATGCATTAAAATGAGGCTTGCAGAGGCAAACACTAGTCAAGATGGTGCCCAAACCAACTTAGACCAGTTTAGTTTTGCTAAACTGTTCTACTTGTACATCCCTTGGTAGTATACACCTTGGTGGTATATTTTGCTTTTCATTTTTCTTTTTTTGGTACCAGGGATTGAACTCAGGGGTACTTGACCCAGGTGGGTCAAGTGTTTTGTGTTTTATTTAGAGACAAGGTCTCACTGAGTTGCTTAGCTCCTCAGTTTTTGCTGAGGCTGGCTTTGAACTCACCATCCTCCTGCCTCAGTCTCCCTAGCCGCTGGAATTACAGGCGTGTGCCACCACGCCTTGGCTATTTTACTTTTCTGTGGAGTCCAGATGTCTCACATCTCTGCCATAGAGCAGCATCCTTAGCACATGTGCTAGTCATGCAGGAAAGCTTGGATGCTGGATGAAGGGAACAGGTGGTGAAACAAGAAGGGAAACATAAGTATCTCCAGAATAGACTCCTTAACAGTGAAGCCTTTGCCTAGCATGGGAGAAACCCTGGGTTCCATGCCCTGGGGGTTATCCCTGAGCACCTGCAGAGCTCAAGAGTGCAGTGGAGTACCATGGGACTGTGCCAGGAAAGCTGAGGCCCCAAGGGGGCAGGCACATGGCCCTATGTGTTCTGAGAGCAAGGGGGATGGGAGAAATGCCACAGGTGTCTCCAGGGGGTTACACTGATTTCAGGCAGCAGGCACTCACCACTTCTGAGGGAAAGGACAGAAAAGAGATTGTGGCTTGCTGCAGCAAACCCTGCAATGCTCAGATGCTAGCCTGACTGTAGGTGTCAATCTCAGATATGGTGAAGCCTGTGGTAACCTGAGTCTCACAGCAAAGCTCAGACTCAGCTCCCTGCAGAGAAGATGGACTTGACCCCAACACTAGCAACCTGCCATACAAAGGGGTGTGCAATTTTCTGGATAGAAATGTTGTTTACTTTAGTCTCTACTATTCTTTTACATGAAATTCCTAGTGCTTAAAAACAAATGCTTGGCTGCCTTCTAATTGGGATATCAACTTTATCTTGCCTTTAGTCTCAAACTGAAATATTGATTTTCTCCAGGTCTTGATTTTTCCCTACTGATACTGTTTCTCATCAGCCTTTGGACTAGAACTTAATGCCGTCAACTTCCCTGGGGCTCCAGCTTGACAACTCACCCTACAGATCCTGGGACTTGTCAACCCATAATCATGTGAACATGTAAGCAGATTTCTTGTAGTAAATCTGTCTCCCTCCCTCCCACCCTTTGTGTTTTCCCTACTGATACTGTTTCTCTGGAGGACCCTAATAGAGACTTTCCCCAAAAAAGCAAGATAATGTGACCTATCATTCAGAAAGACAACAGTCAGTAGACTCAGACTCAGACTCAGAGATGTTGCGCATTAACAGAACTATTAACCATGATAAGCCAGGCACACTGGCACACACCTATAATCCCAGAATCTCAGGAGGCTGAGGCAGGAGGATTGCAAGTGCAAAGCCAGCCTCAGAAACTTAGCAAGGCTCTGCCTAAGCAATCCAGTGAGACTTTGTCTCTAAATAAAATATATAAAAGGGCTGGGATGTGGCTCAGTGGCTCAGTGGTAAAGCATTCAATCCCTAGTACAAAAAAAAAATATATATATATATATATATACATACATACATACATATATATGTATGTAGATAGATAGATATAGATCTCACAGGATGTGGGTGGCATGCATGAAAAGGGTAGGTTATTTCAGCAGAGATACAGAAATAAGGATTCTTTTATAGACTTGACAACACACTGGGCACAGCAGAGGAAAGTATCATGAACTTGAAGACAGTTCAACAGAAGTTATCCTGCTTGAAACACAAAGAGAAAACAGGCTGGCTGGGGTATGTGTGTGTGCTGGGGCTATGGCTCAGAGGTAGAGCGCTCGTCTAGCATGTGTGAGGCCCTGGGTTGATCCTCAGCACCACATAAATAAAATAGAGGTATTGTGTCCACCTACAACTTAAAAAAATATATTAAAAAAAGAAAAAAAGAAAACAGGCCAGTCATGGTGGCTTACGCCTGTAATCCCTGCAGTTTGGGAGGATGATACAGGAGGATTGTGAGTTTAAAGCCAGCCTCAGCAATTTAGCAAGGCCCTAAGCAACTTAGCAAGACCCTGTCTCTAAATAAAAATATAAAAAGGGCTGGGGATATGGCTTAGTGGTTAAGCACCCTTGGGTTCAATCCCCAGCACCAAACAAAACAAAACAAAACAAAACAAAACAAACAAAAAAAAAAAAAAAAACAAGAGAAAACAGAATGAGAAAAAATAATAAAACAATAAACAAAACACTCAAGATCTAGGAGACAATGTTACACAGTCTAACTTACATGTAATTGGAGTCCCAGAAGGATAAGATAGAACGAAAGGGGCAAAAGAAATATTTAAACAGATAATTTTTCTAAAATTAATGAAAGGTATCAACTGATTCAAGAGTTTAGCAATCTCAAAACAGGATTAAAAATTAATATGGGCCGGGCGCGGTGGCGCACGCCTGTAATCCCAGCACTTTGGGAGGCTGAGGCAGGAGGATCACGAGTTCAAAGCCAGCCTCAGCAATGACGAGGCACTTAGCAACTCAGTGAGACCCTGTCTCTAATAAAAATACAAAAAGGGCTGGGGATGTGGCCCGGTGGTCGAGTGCCCCTGAGTTCAATCCCTGGTACCACAAAAAAAAAACAAAAAACAAAACAAAAAAATTAATATGGAAAAGCGGTGGCACACACCTGTAATCCCAGCACTTGGGAGGCTGAGGCAGGAGGATTGAGAGTTCAAAGCCAGCCTCAGCAATGGCGAGACACTTAGCAACTCAGTGAGACCCTCTCTCTAATAAAATGCAAAAAAGGGCTGGGATGTGGCCCAGTGGTTGAGTGCCCCTGAGTTCAATCCCTGGTACAAAAAAAAAAAAAAATTAATATGGGTTGGGGGGTGTAAATCAACAATAGAGTGCCTGCTCAGCATGCCTGGGACCCTGAGTTCAATTCCCAATTCTACAATGAAAAAGAAAAAGAAAAAAAAAAAAAAAAAGCCAACAAAATTATATTTAAGTACATCATGGTAAAACTACTTGACACCAAAGATTACAGAGAAAATCTTTAACGCAATGAGAGAATAAAAGACAAAAACAAGCCGGGCAAAGTGGCGCATGCCTGTAATCCCAGCACTTTGGGAGGCTGAGGCAGGAGGATCGCGAGTTCAAAGCCAGCCTCAGCAATGGCCAGGCGCTTAGCAACTCAGTGAGACCCTGTCTCTAATAAAATACAAAAAAGGGCTGGGGATGTGGCCCAGTTGTCCAGTGCCCCTGAGTTCAATTCCCGGTACCACAAAAAAAAAAAAAAAAAAGACAAAAACAATAAGAATATGGCTCTCTTCCAGTCAGAGGAGTAGAAAAGCACTTTTTTTTTTTTAGGGCGGGGAGGTGTTGCAGGGACTTAACCCAGAGGTGCTTTACCACTGAGCTACATCCCCAGTGCTTTATTTATTTAAAACATTTTTTAGTAGCACTTTTTATATTTTATTTAGAAACAGGGTCTTGCTGAGTTGCTTAGGGCCTTGGTAAATTGCTGAGGTTGGCTTTGAAATCAGGATCCTCCTGCCTCAGCCTCCCAAGCCACTGGAATTATAGGTGTGCCCCACCATGTACAGCAAAAAGCACTTTCAAATGCTGAAGGTGGGGAGGGGAAAGAATGTGAGAAGAGAGTGAAATGCACAATTAGTGGTATTAGGACATCTTTTTTAAAAAATATTTATTTATTTGCTTTAGTTGTACACTATGCAATGCATTTATGTTTATATGGTGCTGAGGATCAAACCCAGGCCGCGCCTGTGCTAGGTGAACGCTCTACCGCTGAGCCACAACCCCAGCCCTTAGGACATCTTTTTAAGAATGAAGTTGAGTCTCATGAGGTCATATTTACTACTACAAGTCATTGGAGAGCTGGCTCACATCTGGATTTCCCTCAACTCTGCAGTGCAGCTTAAAGTTTTTTGGGAGAGGGTGTCACAGTCCCCACCTTGGATGGCCCTGAGCCTTGACTTTTGTTCCCTTGCCTAAAGAGATTAGTAAACACCCACCTCATTCTGCAGCTCTTTTTTGGGAATTGGCAAATGTCCTCAGGGAAAAAATCAACTCTAAGTTAGATTTACCTCTTTGGGTTCTTGTCCTCTTCTCAATCTTTTTTTTTTTTTTTTTTTTTGGTACCAGGGATTGAACTCAGGGGCACTCGACCACTGGGCCACATCCCCAGCCCTTTTTTTTTTTTGTATTTTATTTAGAGACAGGGTCTCACAGAGTTGCTAAGTGCCTCGCCATTGCTGAGGCTGGCTTTGAACTCATGATCCTCCTGCCTCAGCCTCCCAAAGTGCTAGGATTACAGGCGTGCGCCACCGCGCCCGGCTTTCTTCTCAATCTTGGCCTGGTAACTCCACATTACCTTATTACCCTGTCTTAGCCCTTTTCATGTTGCTTTAACAGAATACCATAGACTGGAGTTTATTTTATTTTATTTTATTTTGTACTGGGGATTGAACTCAAGGGCACTTGACCACTGGGCCACATCCCCAGCCCTTTTTTGTATTTTATTAGAGACAGGGTCTCACTGAGTTGCTAAGTGCCTTGCCATTGCTGAGGCTGGCTTTGAACTCGCGATCCTCCTGCCTCAGCCTCCCACATGCTGGGATTACAGGTGTGTGCCACCGCGCCCGCCGTAGACTGGAGTTTATAAAGAGAATAAATTTTTTTCTCTCAGACTCAAATCAAGGTGCCAGTACCTGGTGAGGGCCTTTTTTTTTTTTTTTTTTGGTACCAGGGATTGAACTCAGGGGCACTCATCCACTGGGTCACATCCCCAGCCCTTTTTTGTGTTTTCATTAGAGACAGGGTCTCACTGAGTTGCTAAGTGCCTCGCCATTGCTGAGGCTGGCTTTGAACTCGCGATCCTCCTGCCTCAGCCTCCCAAAGTGCTGGGATTACAGGTGTGCGTCACCGTGCCCGGCCTGGTGAGGGCCTTTTTGATGCATTATCCCATGTTGGAAGGTGGCAAAGGAAGAGAAGAAGTTAAGAGAGGGTTGAACTTTCCTTTATAACAATCTATTTGTTGCCAGAGTCTAAAGCCAGAACCCTAACTCTGGGGATCTAACAAACTACACACACACACACACACACACACCAAAAAAACAAAAACAAAAAAACCCAGAAGAGGTCCTGGTGAAAAGCATGGGAGGAACTTTAATCAGGGTAGCTACACTTGGAAGACAAGGGACCAGTGTCTTTAGCCCTGTCTTCAAGGGGTTGACAATGATTTTTAGGTTTATAAAAAGGGGGATTTGTTTTTTAAAAAATATTCAGGGTGCTTTATTTTTAAATGATAAATCAAAGGGCTGGGGTTGTGGCTCAGCTATAGAGTGCTTGCCTAGCACATGCACGGCCTGAGTTCGATCCTCAGCACCACGTAAAAATAAAGGAATTGTGTACAACTAAAACAAATAAATAAATATTGAAAAAAAAAGATAAATCAAATAGACACAGCTTTCATTTACCCAAACATGCATAATCCAACCTGAATATAAACGCACTCAATTGGCAAATTACACATGAAATACAAAGGGAATGCAATTGTACACGTGAAATGATTGCTAGCTATAGCAATTTAGCAATTTAACAGTCAAATTAAAAACATTGTGCATTAAAAAACAAAAATGAAAGCCGGGCGCGGTGGCGCACGCCTGTAATCCCAGCACTTTGGGAGGCTGAGACAGGAGGATCGCGAGTTCAAAGCCAGCCATCAGCAATGGCGAGGCACTTAGCAACTCAGTGAGACCCTGTCTCTAAATAAAATACAAAAAAGGGCTGGGGATGTGGCCCAGTGGTCGAGTGCCCCTGAGTTCAATCCCCGGTACCACAAAAAAAAAAAAAAAAAAAAAAAAAACGAAAACCACCTTAAAGCCAATTATCTATAGTAAACCAAGGGCAAGTCTGATACGGAATGATCTAATTTAAGCAAAGAGTAAGGCACCTGCTATGAATTTAGAGCAATAACTTTCATTTAAAAAGATACAATAAACCAGGCGCACGCCTGTAATCCCAGCACTTGGGAGGTGCAAGGCACTTAGCAACTCAGTGAGACCCTGTCTCTAATAAAATACAAAAAAGGGCTGGGGATGTGATCCAATGGTCAAGTGCCCCTGAGTTCAATCCCCAATACCCCCCCCCCAAAAAAAAATAAATTTACTATAAAATAGAATTAGGGGCTGGGGTTGTGGCTCAGTGGTAGAGCGCTCGCCTGGCACGTGCGCGGCCCGGGTTTGATCCTCAGCACCAGGTACAAATAAACCCATTGTGTACAGCTAAAGCAAATAAATAAATGTTTAAAAAATAGAATTAGTTTATCAAGACTTGTTTCAAAGAGGAAAATTTACTGGGTGAGAAAGGCAGGTAACAGTTCAGCTAAACGCCCTTAACCACTCCTCTCCTCCTTATGTGAGGGTACCTATGTCAGAAGTCCCCTATGAGGTTCCCACTGTGTATATATTAGGTAGCAGATTTCCCTTTGGTTCCTCTTAAAACAGCTTATTTTAAAAGAGATATCCTGAGGCATTAACAAAGCAAACATAAGCAACCTTCTATCAGTTCATTAAAACACACACACACTGCTCAGGCTTTTTGCACCAAGTTATGGCTAAGTGTATCCAAGATTTGCAGTTTTCAACAGTACTAGAAAACCCCAAATCTGCCTTATCACCCTCACCCTTACCTTAGTAAGAAGAAAATCTGATCAATCATAACCTATAAAAGACTAAAGACTGATCCTTATCAATAAATCCATTTAATTTCAAATGCCACTATAAACTGATATATCTAGTACCCATCTTAAGGGCATTTTAATTATAATCCTCAAAAAAAGATTTTCAAACCTGTAAGTGGAACTTTTTAGTTGATGTGCCTTTTTTTTTTTTTTATATTAAAAGTGCTATGAATCCGGGCACGGTGGCGCATGCCTGTAATCCCAGCACTTGGGAGGCTGAGGCAGGAGGATCGCGAGTTCAAAGCTAGCCTCAGCAATGGTGAGGCACTTAGCAACTCAGCGAGACCCTGTCTCTAATAAAATACAAAAAAAAAGGTCTGGGGATGTGGCCCAGTGGTCGAGTGCCCCTGAGTTCAATCCCCGGTACCAAAAAAAAAAGTGCTATGAATATGCTAAGATGTCTCATGGCACACTGGACTCAACGGTAGGTCCTGAGGACGCATACCTTTCTAGTATCTTTTTCCCCTAAAATTTTGTCTAGCATAGTAAACCCCTTTGATATATTAAAATAATCCTGGTGAGATCAATGTGACATAAACCTTCCCTGACTTCACTCCACCATGGTAGCTTTTAGTGAAACCTCAGAGACTGATTAAGTTACAAAATGCTCAACCAAGTTTTCCCCCTTTTTTTTCCCCCTAAAAATGGGATCTCAGGTTATGCTCACTCATGCAAAATCCAAGGTAGTTAATAGAAATAATATCATTAAAATAGATGTGGCTTATATATAAGAATCTCTGCTTATATTATGCATTCAGAAGCTTTTCAAAATTTTCGGGTGCTAATGGTTATGGTAAAACTAGGCTGTGTTCCATTTGTAAGCACCTTATTACAGGACAGTTATATGACCCTATAATGGAGTGTGCTTTTTGATTCAAGAGTAATAAAGTGCCTAGCTATATAAAAATCTCAAGATTCCAAATGTTAAATTAAGCTAACTCCACTTACATGTTAGAGTTAACAAAATCTACACCCTGTCTACACAGATTTAATCTAATTATTCGTACTGCATACAGTTTTAACAACCACATTAAAAAAACTTACTCTTTACTAAGTAGGGTCCACTACCATAGTTTAACAATCGAATTTTAGTGCTTTATTCATGTGGTGCTTTTCACAAGGCACTGTGGTATGAACTAGAAAACCTGGAATGACTCGAGAAAAACCTTGGAATGACACATGAAGGATGACATGAAAGTCATTCTGGGGCAGGATGCTTTACTGAATCGTGTTTTAACCAGGGTATCCAACGTCAGGAATGAGTTCAAGTTAAAATTCACAGGAGAATGGAAACATCTTAAGGTCAGTGACTTCACATGCCCATCCTGATACTCTGAATAATCTGGAAAGTTGGCGACGAAAATGAAGAGCGCCAACAACCAGGGTCCCACCGATGCCTTCTCTTCGGGGGCATTTCTCGAGGTCTTGGCGACGTTGCCGCGCTGCGTGATGTTCTTGCTGAGCTTCTCCTTGGCCATCCGGATCCGCTGCTTGGCAACCATCTTCGCGGCTCCGCCTCCGCCCTGAAGCCCTTCGGCCTCGCTCGCCCGCCTCCCGGGCCCCTCAGCTCGGCTTCCGGAGCCGGTGCCGCCGCGGGCAGGAGGCGCTCGGGATGGCGCTGGCGGCGGCCGCTGGGTCTGGGCGGGCGAGCGCGGGGCAGGCTGGCGGGAGCGTGGAGAAAGAGGAAGCAGACGCACCAACCGGAGGGTGCAGCCCGCGGCCTCCAAAAGGGGGGATTCAATTTAATTTAATTTAATTCTTCTTTAAGGCCGAGTAATATTCCATGTGTATATACACCACATTTTCTTAATCCATTAATCTGTTAAATACACCTAGGTTGGTTCCATAGTTATTGTGAGTTGAGCTGCTGTAAACATTGATGTGACTGCATCACTGTAGTGTCAATTTTAAGTCCTTTGGGTATAAACTGAGGAGTGGAATAGCTGGGTCAAATGGTAGTTCCATTCCAGGTTTTCTGAGGAATTTCCATACCACTTTCCATAATGGTTACAACAATTTTCAGTCCTACCAGCAATGTATGAGTGTGCCTTTTTCTCCACATCCTCACCAACATTTACTGTTGCTTGTATTCTTGATAATTGCCGTTCTGACTGGAGTAAGATGAAATCTTAGAGTAGTTTTGATTTGCATTTCTCTAATTGCTAGAGATGTTGAACATTTTTTCATATATTTGTTGATTGATTGTATTTCTTCAGTGAAGTGGCTGTTCAGTCCTTTGTTGATTGAGTTATTTGATTTTTTTTTGTGTGTGTGTGTGTGTGTGTTTATGTTTTTTGAGTTCTTTATATATCCTGGAGATTAATGCTCTGTCTGAGGTGCCTGTGGTAAAAAGTTTTTTTTCCCATTCTGGTAGGCAGGAGGATCTCCAGTTCAAAGCCAGCCTCAGCAACTTGAGGCCCTAAACAACCTAGAGACACCCTGTCTCAAGATAAAAAATAAAAAGGGGAGCTGGGCGTGGTGGTGCACGCCTATAATCCCAGTACTTGGGAGGCTGACACAGGAGGATCCTGAGTTCAAAGCAAGCCATCAGCAATGGCGAGGCACTTAGCAACTCAGTGAGACCCTGTCTCTAATGAAAATACCACAAGGGGCTGGGGATGTGGCCCAGTGGTCCAGTGGCCCTGAGTTCAATCCCTGGTACTAAAAAAGAAAAGAAAAGAAAAGAAAAAGGGCCAGGCACAGTGGTGCAGGCCTATAATCCCAGCGGCTTGGGAGGCTGATGCAGGAGGATCACGAGTTCAAAGCTAACCTCAGCAACAGCAAGGCAACTCAGTAACACTCTGTCTCTAAATAAAATACAAAATAGGACTGAGGATGTGGCTCAGTGGTTGAGTGCCCCTGAGTTCAATCCCTGGTACCAAAAATAAAAATAAATAAATAAATAAAATAAAAATAAAAAGGGCTGGGGATGTGCCTTAATAGTTAATCATCTCTGGGTTCAATCTCTGCTACCAAAATAATAATAATAAAATAAAATAAAAATAATTTTTTTTTTTTTTTTTTTTTTTTGTACCGGGGATTGAACTCAGGGGCACTTGACTACTGGGCCACATCCCCAGCCCTTTTTTGTATTTTATTAGAAGCAGGGTCTCACTGAGTTGGTAAGTGCCTCGCCATTGCTGAGGCTGGCTTTGAACTCGCAATCCTCCTGCCTCAGCCTCCCAAAGTGCTGGGATTACAGGCGTGCGCCACTGCGCCCGGCATAAAAAATTTTTTAAAGAACCGGGGCTATCGCCCAATGGTAAAACGCTTGCTTAATATGCTTCAGGCCTTGGGTTCATTCCCCAGTACTGGGTGGGGCAAAGGAATAAGGAAGGAAAGAATGCACAGATCTTGGCAGGCCATGAGAATTAGGTCTTTTACCAGGTTGACAATCTAGAAAAAAGAACATTCAGACATGTGGCATTTTATCACATCAAAATGCCCTCTGGAGGGCTGGGGATATAGCTCAGTTGGTAGAGTGCTTGCCTTGCATGCACAAGGCCCTGGATTCAATCTCCAGCACTGGGGGAAAAAATGCTCTCTGGAAACTTGCCCTGACAAGATAATAGCAAAGCTTTATTTGCTATTTGCATACAGATTTGCATACAGATATGAAAGACACATATGTTCATTGTACTGCTATTTTTTTTTTTTTTGCTTTAGTTGTGCACAATGCGTTTATTTGTATGTGGTGCTGAGGATCAAACCCGGGCCGCAGACGTGCAAGGCAAGCGCTCTACCACTGAGCCAGACCCCCAGCCCCATACTGCTATTTATAAGAGCAAAAAGTTGAAAATCAACTAAAAGTCTGAGTTTTGTTTGTTTGTGATTTGGGGATTTAACCCAGGGTCTTTTGCAAGCTAGGCAAGCGCTCTACCACTGAGCTATACCCACAGCACCTAAATGTCTGTTAATATGAGGTTTGCCCTATGAGCTATGGCCTATACTTACAATAGAATATTATGCTGCTATTAAAAAGGAAGGGTTCTGAGCCAGGAGCAGTGGCGCACACCTGTAATCTCAGCACCTTGGGAGACTGAGGCAGGAAGATTGTGAGTTCAAAGCCAGCCTCAGTAAAAGCAAGGCGCTAAGCAATTCAGTGAGACTGTCTCTAAATAAAACATAAAATAGGGCTGGGGATGAGGCTCAGTGGTAGAGTGCCCCTAAGTTCAATTCCCAGCAGCACCCCCCACCAAAAAAAAAGAAAAGAAAAGAAAAAAGAAAAAGGAAGGGTCTGGATATACCCATAATGTGATCATATGTATGTAAAATACATCGGTGTTGATATAGAATCTAAAAGAATGTAGGGTCAGGATGAGAAAAGGAGAAAGTGACTTATGAGGAGACTTTGATATTCTCAGTATTATTAGAATCTTATAACAATAGTTCAATTCACCCAGTTTAATGAATATATACTTAATGTCTGTTCTGTGCTAGGCACTGTTCACAAATATAATAAAAAACAATGAGGAGGGCTGTGTGTGGTGGCGCACGCCTGTAATCCCAGCACTTGGGAGGCTGAGGCAGGAGGATCGAGAGTTCAAAGCCAGCCTCAGCAATGGCGAGGCATTTAGCAACTCAGTGAGACCCTGTCTCTAAATAAAATACAAAAGAGGGCTGGGGATGTGGCCCAGTGGTCGAGTGCCCCTGAGTTCAATCCCTGGTACAAAAAAAAAAAAAAAAAAAAAAAAAAGGAGAAAGTCATATTTGGTTGTGTGTTCCTGTTATCCCAGCTACTTGGGAGGCTAAGGTGAGAGGATGGCTTGAGCCCAGGAGTTCGAGTCCAGCCTGGACAACACAGAGAGATAATAAACAATAAAACAATGAGCAGATGTCTACTAAAAGGAGAACTCCTCAAGTAGTGAAATAACTGATCATAGAAGACGGTACACAACAAGTTACTTCAGGAAAAGTGAGTGACCAAAAAAGTAATGTTTAAGCAGAATGTTGAAGGAGGAAACGTTGGCTGGGGGGAGACAGGGCAACCTCTCCAAGGTCTTTGCCAGAGTAGGGCTGGGGAGGTAGAACAGAAAGATGAGGAAACAAGAACTGTTAGCTTCCAGGCCTTTGGTCAGTGATGGGCCTAAAGGTGCCCTCTGGTGACCTGTCCAGGGTCAAGGCTTTCTTTTGCCCTTCTGCTCAAATTCTGAGGCCACCATCCAATTTCAGTTACTGGAAAACAAGCAAGAAACAGCCCAAGTCTCTGTCCACCTCAGAACTCCCCAGAATGCTGCCTGCTCCTTGTCCCTCCTCCCTCCTCCAGCTAGCCTCACTGCCTCACACCAGAGATCCCTCCCAACTTGTGGCCTCTTGGTCCCTGTAGCCCTGTAAGCAGAGACTCAGTGTCCAACAGCCCAGAACTCTACTCTGGCACTCCTCCTTTGGTGGGGTCCTGAGGCCCTCTCTTGTTGTCAACAAGCAGCCCTAGCACCCAATTGGCCCAGGCCCCATGCACAGCCTGGGAGGCAGCAGGGAGTGGCCATGAGCAGGGCCCATTGCTGGCTACCATCCCAGGGCAATGGAGGGGTGAATAGGGAGCAGGCCAGGCCTTGAGGACTGCAGGAGCCCTGTTTGGGGAGATGGCTTAAATTGCGGTTGACTATGAGCCATGGAGATTTGGGCATTGTCGCCTTCCGTAGTCTCACGGGAGTTGGCCCGGGATCTCGCGGGACTTGGCCCAGGATCTTGAGTGACTTGAGCCGAGATTGCTGATCGGGTCAGTGCCATTTTGGTGGTGTGTGTGGCGCGTGTTAGTCGTTGTTAGAGCCAGAGAGAAAAGTTATCAGAATAAAAAGCTGTTTGTTTCCAGTTCGCCTCTGAACTTCTTCCCGCGGCTTTGTTGCTCCAAGTGGCCATCGCTTCAGGCGGCAAAAGGTGGAGGCCCGTACGGGGACTTCGGAGCGGACAGGTAAGAACTGAAAGGTCTCTAAAGATGGGTTCGAATATAACTGAATCCCAAGTGATAGAGGCTATGCAAAGACTCCTTGATATACCTGACACTGTTCTCAGTGAGGAGGATATAGAAAAAAGTGAAAGTGATCAAAAAAGCGTAGCTTCCACTGGGCCAACTAAGACCAGTAAAGAGAGTATTAGAAGAGTCCCAAAAATGACAAAAATCCAAGCTATTAGAGCTATTCGGGAGTTATTGGAGATAGCTGAAGGATACTTGCTCTTAATGGAACCTGGGCCTCAGGATATTGCGGTCAGTGAAATTAGCAGTGGTGAGGAAGCTAGTAAAAGTGATCCTGAGAAAATGAGGAAAAAGAAACTAAAAAAGACCAAGAAAAAGGACCGTCAAGTAGAGGAACCACTTGTGTCTTCTACTCCCCCATGGGTGGAATCCATTACAGAAAATTTGAAGGGTATTACTAGGCATTTGCATACCCTAGAAACAGAAATAAAAAGTCTTTCTGATCGCTTATGCGCTCTCGAGGACAACTCACAGATACATTGGGAACCGCCAGCATTTGAAAAGAAAAATGGACAGAGGGTCCATCAGTCAGTAGATTTCAAAACAATAAAAAATCTCAAAGAGGCAGTAATGACTTATGGGCCCCAAGCTCCTTTCATGTTGAGTATGCTGGAGTCCCTTAACACCTTTAGCTTAACCCCCTCAGACTGGAAAAGTCTATGTAAAGCAGCATTAAGCGGGGGGCAATTCTTGGTTTGGCGATCGCAATTCCAAGAACTTTGTATAGAAACGGCTAAAAGAAACGCGGCTGCAGGGTTTGGAAACTATAATATAGACATGCTCACAGGAGAAGGGCAATTCGCAGACTTACAGGCTCAAAAAGATTATGACCCAGCTGTATATGCTCAGATAAACACAGCTGCCTTAGGGGCATGGAAAACTGTACAAGGACCTGGGGATCTACAAGGCAGCTTGTCAAAAGTGATTCAAGGGCTGGGGTTGTGGCTCAGCGGCAGAGCGCTCGCCTCACATGTGCGCGGCCCGGGTTCGATCCTCAGCACCACGTAAACATAAATGCATTGCATTGTGTACAACTAAAGTAAATAAATAAATATTAAAAAAAAAAAAAGCGATTCAAGGACCTAATGAGCCATATGCTGATTTTGCTGATCGACTTTTGAGAACTGCAGGTAGTGTGTTTGCAGATGTTGATCAAGCTATGCCATTAGTTGTTCAATTAGCATATGAAAATGCTAATAAATGCTGCCAAGCAGCCATCAGGCCATGGAGAACTAAAAAGGATCTTTCCGTATATATACAACTATGTAAAGATATAAATGACGCCTTTGTCACAGGAAATGTGATTGCAGCCTCAATGAGAGGTGCTTCCCCTCGAAATTTCACAAAGGCTAAACCTAGACATTATAATCAATCAGGATATTCCAAGCAAAATTATCATAATCAATCAGGCTATTCTAGGCAAAATCCCAAAAGAGAAATAAGACCAAGCTCATACCGTGCCCCAGGCCACTGCCCCAGGTGTGAAAAGGGAAATCATTGGGCCAATAAATGCTATTCAAAATTTGACATTCATGGAAATCCTTTGTTCAGGAATTAAAAAAACAGGGCACGGGGCCCAATGCCCCGGGCCCACAAATGTACGGGGCATTGGAGGAGGAGTATCCTCAAGCATCCACTCAGATGCTTTCCCGACACAATCCCTACTACCCATCCACTCCCTCGCCAGAGGAACAAGAGGAAATGCAGGATTAGACCTCTGTTCCACCGCCCGAATAGTGTTAACACCTGAAATCGGGGTTCAACTGATTCCCACAGGAGTCAGGGGACCTCTTCCCTCAGGGACTGTAGGACTTATTCTCAGGCGAAGTCCTAAAAGCTTATTAGGTTTGCAAGTGACCCCAGGTGTAATAAACTCAGACTACAAAGGGGAAATAAAAATAATGCTTAGCTCACCCCAAAGTATAAGTTCTGTTAATCAAGGAGATAGAATTGCTCAGTTGCTTCTCCTTCCCAATTTACATAATTCATTTAAAATGAGTATGCCTCAAGAAGGGAACAATAGAGGATTTTGTTCCACTGACTCAAGACCCATGGCTTGCTGGGTTCGAGACTGTTCAAGGAGGCCTATGTGTAAAATAAAAATCCAAGGAATAGAAATGGAGGGATTAATAGATACTGGAGCTGACTCTTCCATTATTAATTTACGCCAATGGCCCAAGCACTGGCCTCTGCAAAAAGCTTCAACCAGTTTAAGAGGCTTGGGATATAATAACCTCCCAGAAAAAAGTGCAGTAATTTTAAAATGGGAGGATGATGAAGGCCATAAAGGAACATTTCAGCCTTATGTTTTACCTAACCTACCGGTTACTTTATGGGGAAGAGATATTTTGCAACAAATGGGAGTACACCTTGCAACCAAGCCTGCAGGTGTTAAATGTGAAAATCTACAGGGTAATCTTAACCATAAAAGAAATTATTATCAAAAAGTACAGAGTAATCTTAACCCTAAAAGTAATCATTATCATAAAGGAAAAAATTTTTTTTTCAGGGCCACTGAGAAAATAATTTTGGAAATACCATGGCTTTCTGATAAGCCAGTGTGGGTCCCTCAGTGGCCTCTATCTAAAGAGAAATTACAAGCGGCCCACCTATTAGTTCAGGAACAATTAGAAGCAGGACATATAGAACCTTCCACCTCTCCCTGGAATTCCCCCATATTTGTGATCAAGAAAAAGTCAGGAAAATGGCGATTGTTACATGATCTTAGACAAATTAATAAAACCATGCAAGTTATGGGCCCTACTCAACCTGGACTTCCTAGTCCTGTAGCTATTCCAAAAAATTTCCATATTATTACTCTTGATATAAAAGATTGCTTCTTTTCTATTCCCCTATATCCTCTGGATGCCCCCAGGTTTGCTTTTTCAGTTCCTTCTATTAACAATAATGGCCCTGATCAGAGATATCAATGGAAGGTTTTACCACAGGGAATGGCTAATAGCCCCACCATATGCCAAATATATGTGGACAAGGCTATCCAACGCATTAAAAATAAATATCCAAACCTCATGTGTCTACATTACATGGATGATATATATGCATATATATATATATATATATATATATATATATTTTTTTTTTTTTTTTTTTTTTTTTTTTTTTTTTTTGTGGTTACTGGGGATTGAACTCAGGGGCACTCGACAACTCGGTCACATCCCCAGCCCATTTTTGTATTTTATTTAGAGACAGGGTCTCACTGAGTTGCTAAGTGCCTCACCATTGCTGAGGCTGGCTTTGAACTCACGATCCTCCTGCCTCAGCCTCCCAAAGTGCTGGGATTACAGGCGTGCGCCACCGCGCCCGGCTACATGGATGATATTTTATTGGTCCACCCTAATCAAAAAATCTTATTTAATATATTCAGTGACATGGTAGAAAATTTTTAAAAATATGGATTATATATAGCAGAAGAAAAAGTTCAAACCAGATCTCCCATATTATATTTAGGATTTAAAATCATGGATACTTTTGTTAGACCCCAAAAAAATTTTAATAAATAAAGAACATTTGACCACCCTCAATGATTTCCAAAAACTACTGGGAGACATTAATTGGCTTCGCCCTACACTAAATCTCACTACTGGCCAACTAAAACCTTTATTTGACATCCTTCATGGTGACCCTGATCCATCTTCACCGCGAACATTGACTCCTGATGCTAGGAAAGCTTTAAAGTTAGTAGAAAAAAGCCATCGAAGGAGCTCATTGTGATAGATTTGATTTAACTCAACCGCTGATGTTGATTATTATTTCTTCACAATATACACCCACAGGAGTATTTTGGCAACAAGGGCCTTTATTATGGATACATTTGCCCGTCTCTCCTAAAAGTATAATTGAGTCTTATGCCTCCATGGTGGCTAAACTTATTCTTCAAGGACTTAAGACTTCTACTAAAATATTTGGCATTCACCCTGCTACTATTATTACTCCCTATTCATCATCACAGATTGAATATTTATGCTTCAATGATAATGATTGGGCTATAGCTAAATGCTCTACTTCTGCAAATTTTGATAATCATCTTCCTAAGTCTCCTATATTATCTTTTTGTATTAATCATCCTATTATATTTCCACAGGTAATAAGAAATCAACCTATTCCTAAGGCATTTAATGTATTTACAGATGGGTCCTCAAATGGTACTGCTACAGTAGTCACTAAAAAAGAAAATATGACTTACATAACTGCACACAAATCAGCTCAACTAGTGGAATTGGAAGCTGTGGTAAGAGCTCTGGAAAATTTTAGGGACCAGCCCGTAAACATTTTTTCAGATAGCCACTATATTGTACAAGCCGTCCCAAAATTAGAGTTAGCAGGACCAATAGCACCTCATACTCCAGCCTTTAAATTGTTTTATCAAATACAAAAACTTTTGTGGGCAAGAAAAGAACCTCTATTTGTAGGCCATATTAGAGCACATACTAATTTGCCTGGTCCCCTCCATGAAGGTAATCAAAAGGCTGATGAACTTACAAAAACAATATTTATACTTTCAGTGCTACAACAAGCTACTTTATTTCACTCCCAGTTTCACGTCAACAGCACCACCTTGCAACATAGGTTTAAAATCACAAAAGAGCAAGCCAGAACAATTGTAAAAGATTGTAAATCTTGTATGACACATTTGCCCAATCCTCATTTCGGTGTTAACCCTAGAGGATTAATGCCCAATCATTTGTGGCAGATGGATGTTACTCATGAGCCAAGTTTTGGAAAATTGCGATTTATTCATGTGACCATACACACATGCTCAGGCATGATTTTTGCTTCCTTACATTCTGGAGAAAAAGTTAAAGATGTTACATCTCATTGTTTGCAAGCTTTTGCTGCATTGGGCATCCCCAAAATGCTTAAAACAGATAATGGCCCTGCATATACATCCTCATCTTTCAAACAGTTTTGCACAAAATTCAATATATCCCATAAAACAGGCATCCCATACAATCCTCAGGGTCAGGGCATTATTGAAAGAGCAAACTGCACACTGAAAATTATGTTATTAAAACAAAAAGAAGGAAATTGGAAAAATCCTAAGGACAGATTGGCAGTTTCCCTGTTTACCTTAAATTTTTTAACTTTATACTCTAATGGTTATTCTGCTGGAGACAGACATTGGAATCCACACCAACAACATAAACCTTTGGTTTACTGGAAGGATGTTCTTTCAGGTACATGGAAGGGTCCAGATCCAGTATTAATTTGGGGGAGAGGATCTGTTTGTGTTTTTCCAAAACATGAATCCTCTCCAATATGGATACCATCTAGATTAATAAAACAGGTACCACATCAAAAGGATCAAGATGAAGTTGTTGAAGAATCAAGATTAATAAAAAAGGTACAAAATCAAGAGGACCAAGATGAAGGTATAGAATGATTCCCTCAAAAGAGTCCTTCAAAATATTTCACAACTTAAGTGTCATTCCTCCTGGCCGGGACAAGGAGATCTCTCTTTAGTGTGCACACAATTGTATTTTTTTTTTTCTTTTTCTTTTTCTTTTTTTTCTTTTTTTGTGGTACCTGGGATTGAACTCAGGGGCACTCGACCACTGGGTCACATCCCCAGCCCTTTTTTGTATTTTATTTAGAGACAGGGTCTCACTGAGTTACTAAGTGCCTCACCATTGCTGAGGCTGGCTTTGAACTTGCGATCCTCCTGTCTCAGCCTCCCAAAGTGCTGGGATTACAGGCGTGCGCCACCGCGCCCCGGCTTTTTTTTTCTTTTTATACATGTCTTTATGTCTGTACATTTGTCTACATTTCATGTTAATGTGACGTCACAAATATGTTTGTATGTTTGTGCGTCTGTCCAGTGTGACGTCACAAATAACAAAGCGCTTATGAATATATATATATGGATATATATATATATATATGCAAATAACTTTAATTCATTTTAGGTTAAGAGTATTCAATTAAGAGTAAATAATTTTATAAATGAAGGTACTTTCAATTTTGATTTATAGGTGTCCCTGGGACTTCTCTTTAGCAAACAATATGACTAGTGCTATATAACCTGATATTTTGGTGTTTTTTTTTTTTTTTTTTTTTTTTTTTTTATTGTGGTACCGGGGATTGAACTCAGGGGCACTCGTCCACTGGGTCACATCCCCAGCCCTTTTTTGTATTTTATTTAGAGACAGGGTCTCACTGAGTTGCTAAGTGCCTCGCCACTGCTGAGGCTGGCTTTGAACTCGCGATCCTCCTGCCTCAGCCTCCCAAAGTGCTGGGATTACAGGCGTGAGCCACCGCGCCCGGCTTATTTTGGTGTTTTGACATAAGATTGTTTATTTGTTATTAACTTCATTTGTTTAATAGCTCATTAATTTCAATTATCTCAACAGGTAAAAGATTGCTCTGTATACAGAGACTCAAGGGTTCCAGCTAACAAATTATTTCTCCAAAGTGCCTTTACCTTTTCTTTAATCTATCTTTAATGCAGTAATTACCCTCAGTCTTCCTTTGTTTTGTTCTAAATATCATATTTTTCCAACTTATGTTTGTAGAAGCTCAACCAGCGATGTGTGTGAACAAAAATCAACTTTAATTTTCTAATCTAATTATTCTATTTTGTAGTTTGACAACTTGCCTCTTGACTCAGTGCTGCAATAGCACTGCCTTTCCTTTAATAATTGATGCTTGAGTTTCTAGGTAGCGGGCCCTGAAGATTTGCCGGTGGCATTGTCTAGACATAAAAAAGACGTCTGCTGCTACAGCTGCAGGGATCGCGGTCGCCGCAAGCATCCCTGCTGCTCAAGCATCAAACAACCTCACCAACAGTGTGGCCTCTGCTCTACATGCATGGGGCCTCCTACATCAACGTGTTATAACAAATGGACATTTTGATCTTTCATTGTTTGGGACTTTACGGGACAATGCCTTGCAGGTATTTGTCTAGAGAATTCAGTGTGTTACTTGATGGAACTTAGGGCAGCTGATTTGTTTAACAATTTGGTATGCTATGCAATTTGGCTCATCACCAAAAGGCTTGTCGCCTTAAAGCCGCAACATCTCCTCACAATTGGACGGCTGTTAGTCATCATACACAGTCGATCCTAAAGGGCTCCATTGGATGGCTGGTTAGCCAATGACGGGTAAGATCTCCAGAGGGGGACAACCTAAGACAGGCACAGTCGCACGGGACAGTCTCATGTGGCCGACATATCAACCTAAGACAGGAGTCAAGGGCACAGCCTTGATTATCCGATGACGGGTAAGAATGTTGGTTGCACATAGACGTCCTAGAGCATCCCCTCTTTTAAAACAAAAGGGGGGGAAATGCAGGAGCCCTGTTTGGGGAGATGGCTTAAATTGCGGTTGACTATGAGCCATGGAGATTTGGGCATTGTCGCCTTCCGTAGTCTCACGGGACTTGGCCCGGGATCTCGAGTGACTTGAGCCGAGATTGCTGATCAGGTCAGCGCCATTTTGGTGGTGTGTGTGGCGCGTGTTAGTCGTTGTTAGAGCCAGAGAGAAAAGTTATCAGAATAAAAAGCTGTTTGTTTCCAGTTCGCCTCTGAACTTCTTCCCGTGGCTTCGTTGCTCCAAGTGGCCATCGCTTCAGGCGGCAACAGAGGAACACTGGAGACAGATGAATGATGGCCCCTGGGGATGCACATTGAGGCAACCTTTTTCCCCCAATGACAGTCCTGGCTCGGTGGGACTGGGGGGAACAGTGGGGCTGAGGCCTGAAAGTTAATGATCCACTCACTTCCGTCTCTCCCACAGATTCCTGTGTCTACAGGGTCTGCTATAACTCCCAAAGTATGAGAAATAGATTTCTGTTGTTTATAAATTACCCAGTCTAAAGAATTTTGTTATAGCAGCCAGAATGGTCTAAGACATGGCTATTTCTAGGTTTCATTCATCTCCATTTTTTTTTTTTTTTTTTTTTGTACCAGGGGTTGAACCCAGAGATGTTTAACCACTGAGCCACATCACCAGTCCTTTTTTTTTTTTTTTTTTTTTTTTTTGAGACAGGCTCTCACTAAATTGCTTTGGGCCTTGCTAAGTTGCTGAACCTGGCTTCGAACCTGCAATCCTCCTTCCTCCCCAGCCACTGGGATTATAGGTGTATGCCACAACACCCAACTCTATTTCAGTTTATTTAGTGTGTTTATTTTCATTCTTTTTGCAGTGCTGGGTATTGACCCCAGGGCCTGATGCATGCTAGGTGAGCACTCTGACACTGAGCCACATTCCCATCCCCTTTTACTTTTTTTCAGAACAAATCATATTGTGTGCAGTGTTGGATCCTATTTCTTCAACTTAATCTTAGAAGAATTTGTTTTGGCTCCAATTTCCTGGGTGAGCTTTGGACATTACTGGATAATGTTCCATGAAACAGAAGCACCTGAGCTCCTTCTTTTTTAAATTTATTTATTTGGTTTAGTTGTACACAGTGCAATGCATTTATGTTTACGTGGTGCTGAGGATCGAACCCGGGCCGCGCACGTGCTAGGCGAGCGCTCTGCCGCTGAGCCACAACCCCAGCCCCCTGTATTTTCTTGACCTTAATAAATACATACATGGGGCTGGGGTTGTGGCTCAGCAGTAGAGCACTCGCCTCGCATGTGCACGACCTGGGTTCAATCCTCAGCACCACGTAAACATAAATGCATTGTGTACAACTAAAGCAAATAAATAAATATTTAATACATACATACATACATACATACAACCGGATGCAGTGGCGCACACCTGTAATCCCAGCACTTTGGGAGGCTGAGGCAGGAGGATCGAGAGTTCAAAGCCAGCCTTAGCAATGGAGAGGCACTTAGCAACTCAGCAAGACCCTGTCTCTAAATAAAAATGCAAAAAAAGGGCTGGGGACATGACCCAGTGGTTGAGTGCCCCTGAGTTCAATCTCCAGTACCACAATAAATAAATAAATACATACATACATACATACATAATTTTCCCTCTCAAGGAAACCAAGAATTCTTAGGGCAATGGCTGATTTGAAGCAGGGAAGGAACAAGGTGAACCCAGAACTCAGTTTGTAGTGCCAAGAACTAAAAACATACTCAAATTCTAATGGAGTCATGTCAAAAGGATGCAGGAGCCATATTCTATCAAATTTGAGTCAATTTAAGGATTAAAGTCAATAATAGTGATGACAGATAGTACTTATAACATACTGAATAGAAACAAATCCAATTTATAGCAACCCTAAAAGATAGGCATGAGTGTCTATCCCCATCACACACGCAGAAAGAGAGGAAGAGAAACATTGCTTTTTTGCAATGCAATCATTGATATTTCCAGGGCCCTCAAGAACCACTGTTGAAATGCTGCTGGTGGCAGGATGTCCCCACTCCACAGAGGATTAGCAAAGCACCCCAGAGAGTCTGCTGGTTACCACTGAGCCAGGTGGTCAAACTTAACATCACCAAGGATGGGACGTACCAATATGACAGACCTGATAGACCTGATAGAGTGCAATAAAGGTGCACAGTTCCTTGGTAGAGTCTGGGCAGAAATCTTTGATCTGAATCTAAGCAGGAAACAAATTCAAAGACATGTGAAATAAACTCTTCAAAGTGTCCATGTTATGAAGGGAAGAGAAAAAAATTTAGGGGGAATATTCTAGATGAAAAGAGATTAAAGATCTGTGACAATGAAATGCAATTAGTGATTGCTTATTTGATTATGGATTTAGAGAAAATTGTGCAGGGAATTTCTAGAACAATTGAAGACATTAAAATATGGGCTATTTTCATAGAATGGTAATAATAATATTAATATTTATGGGTAAAATAAATGTATTATGGTTTTTTGTTTTTGTTATTGTTACTGGGAATTGAACCCAGGGCACTTAACCATTGAGTCACATATATAGCCCTTTTTACTTTTTATTTTATTTTATTTTTTAAATTTTTTTTTTTTAGATTGTCAATGGACCTTCATTTACACGCCATGCTGAGAATCAGACCGAGTGCCTCACACATGCTAGGCAAGCACTCTACCACTGAGCTACAACCCCAGCCCTTCACTTTATAAGTCTTTTATTTTTAAGACTCTTAAGTCTTTTAGGGCCTCAGTAAGTTGCTGAGACTGGCTTTGAACCTGTGATCCTCCAGCCTCAGGTTCCCCAGTCACTGGGATTACAGGAATGCACCACCGCACTTGTCATTGCATTGTGGCTTTTTTTGTTTTGCTTTAAATATTTTTTAGTTGTAGATGGACACAATATCTTTATTTCATTTTATTTATTTATTTTTATGTGGTGCTGAGGATCAAACCCAGTGCTGCAGGCATGCTAGGCAAGCGCTCTGCCACTGAGCTACAGCCCCAGCCCTTGCATTGTGGTATTGTAGGAGAATTTCTATGCTTCTAAGAGAGATTTGCTCAAATATTTAGGAGTAAAACAACATGATATCTGCAATTTTCAAATAGCTCAGGAAAAAATATAGAGTGAGATAAAGCAAATTGATGTATAATGCTAGTAAATGGCGAATGTGGGTGAAGAAAGTAGAGCAGTGTTCACTGAAATTATGCTTTTTACTTTTCCATAACTGTGGAATTGAAATAAATATTGGATCAATTCTAGGAAATCACAGGACAAAAACTTCTGCATTTCCAAATCCCAAGATAGATAAGAAGGAAGGAAAAGCAGTGAATTATAAGGATGAATAGTATGTCCCTTTATAATTATACACTGTCATTTGTTTGAAATGTGTTTGTTGCAAAAATGTTACACATTTATATTATTCATTTCTTTACAATTGTATTGAATCTCAATTATTTGGTTTTGCCAGAGGATGTTTGTAACTCTCTTGAAAAAGGAACACGATTATTGGAAGATCATTCTGTGGAAATAATTTATCTTCACTGCACAAGTAAAGAATTAGAGCAACAAAGGGTAGAGACTGGCTCTTTTTAGCCCAGCATCTTAACTTGAGTCACTTTGGTGCCTCAGGCTTTTAAAAAGCAAGATGAACTACTGTTTTTTTTTTTTCTTTTCTTTTTTTAACATTTAAAAAAAAGAAAAGAAAAGAAATAGATATTGGGCCGGGCATAGTGATGCACACCTGTTATCCCAGCAACTTGGGAGGCTGAGGCAGGGAGGATCACAAGTTTGAAGCCAGCCTGGGCAACTTAGTGAGACCCTATCTCAAAATAAAAAGTAAAATAAAACAAAAAGGACTGAGGTGAGTGGGGTAGAGTGCTTGCTTTCCAATATCATGCTGAAGACCCTGGGTTCAATCCTCAGTACCACTAAAAAAAGAAAAAGACAAGCCTGGAAAGTGGTGAGGAAGCTGGAGGCCACCATTCAGGAAGGGAACCCTTGGTCAACCCCTGTGAGGTGCTGCTGCAGAGCAGGCCCAGGTTGTATGAGTGGTTGCCTCATCTACCACAGCAGGCATGGTTTATAGGAAGGCAGAGCAGACATTCCTCTGGCTTGCCGATGCCCACCAAGGGTTAGGAGTATGTGTCTGGGTGGGTGGGACCTGTTGGGCCAGGGTGTCATCTGGTGGGACCTGATCCAGCACCGAGAACCCTCTGACAGTCTGAGCCTTACTTGAATTTCCAAGGGGTCACAGGCCCACCACAAGACCCTGCCTTCAGGACAGTCCTTTGGGCACAACCACTCCTGAAAGGCTAGGCAGGTGCAGAGCAGTTGCCTGGCCTGGCGTTCACAGATGTCCTTGCCCTGTCCCTCAGTCACCCTCCCTCACTGCTTCACTGGATTCCTTCATTGGTTTTTGACCCACTCTAGAGTTCTGTCTTTCCTGTGGTTTCATCGGAGCTCAAAATTCTGAGCTGAACTCAAATTCAACCAAGGTCTTGCTGTCCTTTCCTCATCATGGGCTGGGACCTGATGGCCTCCCCATCACTGCCTATCTGCCCTGTCCAGCTGGACCCTCAGCAGAATCATCACTGATCCTTGGCTGAAGAACACGTGGGGCCTCTGGCAAGGAAGTGCGATTCCAGAGTCGGCTGCTACACTTAACTCTGCTCTGTCTTCAGCAGGAGCAGAAGCCTGGGGTTCCCCTCCCCAGGAGATCTTTTGTCTCATTTCTTCAAGAATCCCCAGGGATCCTCTCCCTATTCAGCTCCACCTGTGGGCCCAAAGCAGGGACACTGAAGACAAACTTTAAATACTTATAGGCATCTCTGTTTGAAAACCAAAACAGTTGTTGGGGTCATCACCCAACCCTGGTTGACTAATCCCGAAGTGTTCCTCTGGGGCAGCTCATGTGAGTACCCTGGTCAGGCTGGTGAGAAGGGACGTCCTGCCACACGCAGGACTGGTTCTCACATTTCCAGGCCTCTGTTCATTCACAACGCCAGCTCAAAGACATTTCCCTTTCCCTCCAAAGTCGAAGGCTGTGGACTGGGATGAGGAGTTCCTTTTCCCACAGAGTCAGTGGTTATGTGGGTGGGATGCCTGAGCCTCCTGCCAGGGATATCCCTCTTTCAATATGTGTTCCTAGTGGAGCTGACCCCATTCCAGCACCAGGATTGGGCTGTCATTCAGTTTTGATCCATAAAATTGATGGTATTGGATTCAGTATGTCCAAATCTGGCCCATGTGGTCCTTTCCTGGGACTTTTGCTAAAAATATTGGGAAAGAGGTTCCTTTTTCTCCTGGGATTCCTGGGATATGGTCCTCACACCAGGTCATTCACAAGCCCTCCTCCCTGTCTGGCTAGCCTTCCCCTGGCTGTGCCACTCTCCTAGGATGTGTTACCCCTGGAATCTTTGCTCAGTCCTCGGCCCCAGCCACTGTTCTCTCCTCACGCTCTCATCTCGTTGTGCCAGGGCAAGCTACATTAATTCCAGTTTCCAATTAATTCCAGTTTCCAGCACAAAATGAAAACATGAAACTCTTGTTCAAATTTCTTGAAGAATTTTGTGCCAGGGGCCTCACAACGTTAACCCAGGCACGGTCCTTCTGAGCACAGGCTGCTTGATGGCCCCACTCCCCGCATATGCAGCTTGAGCTGCAGCCGAAGCCCTGAGAGGGGGACAGCCACCCTGGCTTGGGCTCATCACTGCTCTGCAGCCCTCTCTTCTTTGGGACAATGTCCTACGAGTCCCAACATCTTCAACAGCCCTGGTGCAGCTTTCCTTCAGTATGAGGCCTGTGCTCTTGGGATCCTCTTTTCCCAGCATTTTGTTCATCTGGTGCTAGAGGGAACATGGGTCTGCCTGGAACCCTCACTTCCAGAGACCACAACTGCACTGACCAGTGGCTGAAAGCTGTTTCTTTTTATGTCCAGTGTTGATAGGAGGCAAGTCTCCTACCAGCTGCCCTGTCATGACCAGAACTGGAATCCATGTGTCCTTTTCTAAGATGTAGGTTTCTATACCAGTCATAAATTTGAGTTGCAATCAACAAAAACCAACACTAGCTAAATTAGGCCAAGAAGGAATTTATTGGAGGGTGTCTAGTAACAATTTAGTGAGAGGTCAGGAGACTCAGACTCAGAAAACAGTCGGGAACTAGGGGACTTACATACAGGGTGTAATACCCTAAAGATAGGCCCAATTTCCTGGTCACTGTCTGACTAGCCTGTACTTACAGTACCCAAGTCTGGACCACATGCCTGCTGGAGGCTCTCATCATAGGAAGGTTGAGGCCCAGTCCTCACCCCCTGTTGCAGGGGTCCAGGCAAGTGGCAAATGTCTTTCTAAACCTCCGTATATACAGAGCATTTCTGAAAGACAATGCAGATATCCTCTCTGCTTTCCAAATCTCTAGACTGATTTGTTTTATTTGTTAAATCAATATAAATAATTATTAATGTTATTTGGTATTTACAAATAATATGCAAATGTCAACTCTTAAATAGATTATTTCTAGAGCAGTTAACACGACTGCTACCAAGATGGTCTTGCTATTTGTACTTTGGGCTCTTGTGAGGAGATTGAGAGAGAAGGAAGAGAGAACACAGATGAGCAGGATGCATTCAGGATCTCTGCAGAGAGAAACTGGACAAGCAGGTCTGTCAGCCTAGGGGCTGGGACACCACACCCTCAGGATTCTCCTGCCTGCCCTCCAGGCTCTGTGGTCCTGGGAGGCTGTAGTCCCAAGAAAGTTTGGCTTACAGACAGAAAACACCAGGCAACATAGGTCTTACTGTGTGGAGATTTATTTTTCCTCCATCACTGCAGTCCAGGCTAGTCAATTCAGGCCAGTATTATAGCTCCACAATTACTGGACACAAGGCTTTTGTCATCTTGTCACTCTACCACTCTCAGGGTTTGGCATGGATTTCAAGTCAAATGTTGACTATTATATGCACATTTCAGCTGGCAGGAGGAAAGAACAGCACAGAGGAGGGCAAGGAAAATCCTCAAAATCAACCCATATAACCACAGTGTCCCACCAGCTGGGGTCACACGAGTGACCACATGGAATTTCAGAAGCAATGGGAAAGGTTGGGTGTGGTAGCACAGCCCTGTAATCCCAGTGACTCAAGAGGCTGAAGCAGGAGGATCACTAATTCAAGGCTAGGCTTGGCAGTTTAGCAAGACTGTCTGTCTGTCTGTCTGAATGAATGAATGGATGAATGAATGGAGTTGGGGATGTAGCTCAGTGGTAAAGCATCCCTTTGAAGGGAGGGAAGAAGAAATGGGAAAGTGTCCAGCTGACGACCAGAGTAATAATGGTCACCTAGGCAGAGGGAGCGGGCAGGTGCCTGGAAGTTTTTATTATGCTGTGCTTAAAGGTGCTTCCAGCAGTGAATCCTCGACCTCATGCTGTGACCCCTAGGCCACCAGGTCTTCCTTGGTCACCAATCCTAGCATAGTAGACTGGCAAACACTTCTTTGACCAAACCTGCAAATATTCACTGGACACCCATGAGTGCCCCATGCTGGCCTATAGGACACATGTCCTTAGCCAGGATGTCCAGGCTGAGTGGTGATGAGGAGGGGCAGGCATGGTGCCAGCCTGTAGGTGCATTCAGGCATTCTGTGCATGCTGGGATTAATTTCTTTGAAAAATATTTTTGGCACTGGGAAACATCAGGCTGATGGTGCCCTTACAGAGCTTACAGTTCATTGAGAGAAGAGTCAAAAATCAGAGTTTCCAGCCAGGCGTTGTGGCGCACGCCTATAATCCCAGCACTTGAGAGGCTGAGGCAGGAGGATCACGAGTTCAAAGCCAGCCTCAGCAATGGTGAGGCACTTGGCAACTCAGTGAGACCATGTCTCTAATAAAATACAAAAAGGGCTGGGGATGTGGCCCAGTGGTTGAGTGCCCCTGAGTTCAATCCCTGGTACCAAAACCAAAACAAAACAAAACAACAAACAAACAAACAAACAAAAAAGGGCTGGGGATGTGGCCCAGTGGTCGAGTGCCCCTGAGTTCAATCCCTAGTACAAAAAAAAAAAAAAAAAAAAAAAAAAAAATCAGAGTTTCTTCTGGCATATATATATATATATATATATATATATATATATATATATATACACACACACACACATACACACACACACACACACACACATATTTGGTAGTGCTGGGGTTTGAATTCAGGCTCTCAAGTATGTGGGCAAGTGCTCTATTGCTGAGCTGCACCTTAAGCCCCCAAGAATGTTTAATTAGGCTCCAGACCTTCCTTTCAAGAAACAGGACAGATGGTGATTAAAGAAGGTGTAAATGACTCCAGAAAGGAAGCTCATACATGGCAACATGTCTGAACTGTGTGAAAGATGGATGTGTTGGGAAAGAATTGTTCTAAACTGGGCACAGTGGCATACACCTATAATCCCAGCATCTCGGGAGATTGCAGCAGGAGGATTGCAAGTTCAAAGCTAGCTTTGACAACTTAGCAAGGCCTTAAACAACTTGGCAAGAGTCTGTCTCAAAATGAAAAATAAGGGGGCTGGGATTGTGGCTCAGTGGTAGAGTGCTCGCCTGGCACGTGCGTGGCCTGGGTTCGATCCTCACCACCACGTAAAAATAAACGCATTGTGTACAACTAAAGCAAATAAATAAATGTTTAAAAAAATGAAAAATAAAAAGGGCTGGGGGCCACGTGCAGTGATGCATGCCTGTAATCCCAGAGACTCAGGAGGTTAAGGCAGGAGGATTACAAATTCAAAGCCAGCCTCACCAGCAAAGCCAAGGTGCTAAGAAACTCAGTGAGACCCTGTCTCTAAATAAAATACAAAATAGGGCTGGGCATGTGGCTCAGTGATTGAGTGCTCCTGAGTTCAATCCCAGATACCAAAAAAAGGGGTGGGGGGAGGCTGGGGATGTGGCTCAGTGGTTAAGCACCCCTGGGTTTAATCCCTGGTACCTGCCTCCAAAACAAATTTTGCTCTAGATTAAAAGAGACTAAAGGGACTCAACAATCTGCTGAAAATGTGAACCTAAATTGGATTCTGGATTGAAAATAACAGTCATAATTGGAACATACGAATATAACATGATGCTATGGAATTATTGTTCATTTTTCTCAGGTGTGGTAATAGGTGGTTATATGAGAACATCTTTACTTTTCCAAGATGCACGCTGAAGTATTTAGAGATGAAGTGTTTATTTTGCCTGCAACTTACTTTCCTAAATTGGTAACAAAAAAAGTGAGTGTGTATACAAAAATATACATGGGGCAGGGGCAGAGCCCAGAACAATTAACAATGTAGCAAAATAGGAACACTTTGCGGTATCTTAAGGTTACATGTGTGCTTGTACTATTTTTCTGACTTTACAAAGGTACGTTTCATAAATTGAAAGTTGGATAGCCCGGCGTGGTGGCGCATGCCTGTAATCCCAGCACTTGAGAAGCTGAGGCAGGAGGATTGTGAGTTCAAAGCCAGCCTCAGCAATGGTGAGGCACTTAGCAACTCAGTGAGACCCTGTCTCTAATAAAATACAAAAATGGGCTGGGGATGTGGCCCAGTGGTCGAGTGCCCCTGAGTTCAATCCCTGGTACCAAAAAAAAAAAAAAAAAAAAAAAAAAAAAAAGTTGGAAAATATAATCATGCCACTACTTAATCTGTCAGTGCAAGGACTGTGAAAGGCGGTTTATAGACAGAAGTGAGGACAGACGTGAGGCCACAGCAGGAGGTTCCACATATTCTAGAAGCAAAAGCCTTTCCCAGGACAGAAAGGTCAGCCAAAGCCTGAACTAGGTGAAGACACTGAGACTTGCAGGACTGGAGCCAGGGAGGCCTGGGACTGGCAGGGCCAGGAATTGAGACTTCATCCTAAGGACCACGGGAGGTTTCCCGCGCTCCCTCTTCTAGCAGTTCCTTGTCCTGGGGGAGTGCTCTCCACCCCACTCAAGTTATAGCTGGGCCCATCCTGGGCAAGCCAACCTGAGCCCATTCCTGAGATTTTCACCTTGGAATCAGACTGAGTGACAGTCAGGATCTAAAGCGTGTATTAGTGAGAAGTAGGATTTAGGAGCCCAAGCCCCAACTACACAGAGCAGCTAGGTGAGAATGAAGCTTACACAGAGGCTGAGAGGTTTTTTCCTCTCCTTATGGCCTTTGGTGTCCCTTTCAGAACTGTTGCTTTTGTGTGTGTGTGTGTGGGGGGGGGGGGGGTACCAGGGATCGAACTCAAGGCACTCAGCCACTGAGCCACATCCCCAACACTATTTTGTATTCTATTTAGAGACAGGGTCTCACAGAGTTGCTTAGCGCCTCGCTGTTGCTGAGGCTGGCTTTGAATTTGCTATCCTCCTCTCAGCCTCCCAAGCTGCTGGGATTACAGGCGTGAGCCACTGCACCCAGCTCAGAACTGTTATTTTGAGACCCTTCCTTCCTAAACTGGTTTGAAATCAGCCACTGTCACTTGTAACCTGTAGAGTCCTGGTTAATGCATCATGAAAGACTTCGAGCAATAGAGGGCCTAGCCAGGGAAGAGCTGGTGTTGAAGGGTGGGAAGGGGTTTCCATTAATTCTTTCTTGGGTCACAGCTGAAACATGAATAACTTACAGGTAAATGAAAATAAATGTAAAAATCCAAGCTTCAACAAGAGTTAACAAAAGGAATAGACCCTAAGACTGACTTCAATACTGTTGAAGAACCAGTAAAATTAGGGGTTGGGGGGTTCAGCCTGGTTTGGGCTGGCAGGGACACAGATATATGCATACATCTAACCCCACTGCACTTCACATCTATGTATTCCACTTTCTGATTTTTAATTTCTTTTTTTGGGGGGTACTGGGGATTTAACCCAGGGGCATTTTACCACTGAGCCACATCCCCAGCAACCCCCCCCCCCCTTATTTTTAGGGTTTCACAATTCTGACCTTTTTTTTGCCATTATTTATTTTTAAATTATTTATTTATTCTAATTTGTTATACATGCCTGCAGAATGCAACTCATCCCCAGCCCTTTTTATTTATTTATTTTTAAATATTTATTTATTTGCTTTTAGTTGTACACAATGCGTTTTCACGTGGTGCTGAGGATCGAACCCGGGCCGTGCACGTGCTAGGCGAGTGCTCTACCACTGAGTCACAACCCCAGGCCCCCTTTTTATTTTTTGAGACAGGTTCTTGCTAAGTTGCTTAGGGCCTCATTAAGTTACTAAGGCTAGCTTTAAACTTGTGATCCTCCTGCCTCAGCTTCCCAAGTTGCTGGGATTACAGTAGTATTCCACCACACCTGCTCCTGACTCCTCTCTTTGAACCAACCTGGGTCAAAGCTGCCCTGAACTGTCCCCAATGCTGGCATGTGGACTGTTTCAATAGCCACTGGGAGCTTGAAGGTAGAAATGAGCCTTTGAGTGGGTAAAGCTAAAGGAGCAGAGTGGGAAGCTGCTCCCTGCAGGGGAGTCCCAATGGAAGGGACTGTGGCAGTGTGAGAGGGAAGCCAGCCTCCCAGATGAATTAGAGTGTTCCCTCCTCCCCAGTGTTTGTGAGTTTGAGAAGGCCTGCAGTCTGTTCTTCAGTGTTTGCAGAATTTACCATATAGTCCTGGTTTTTTTTTTTTTTTTGAAAGGATTTTTTTAAGGCATTTAAAAAAATACTTATTTATTTGCTTTAGTTGTACACAATGCCTTTATTTTTATGTGGTGCTGAGGATCGAACCCGGGCCGCACACATGCTAGGTGAGTGCTCTACCGCTGAGCCACAACCCCAGCCCCTTTTAAGGCATTTTTTACAATTTTTTTAAAGTTGTGGTTGGACATAATACCTTTATTTTACTTATTTATTTTTATGTGGTACTGAGGATCTAACCCAGTGCCTCGCACATGCTAGGCAAGCTCTCTACCACTGAACCACAACCCCAGCCCTGAAAGGATTTTGATGAACCAGTCTATGTCTTCGTTATAGGTCTGTTCAGATTTTCTATTTCTTCTAGGGTTCGTTTTACCATTGTCTTTCTACTAATTTGTCCATTTCATCTAGATTATTGTTTAGCATAAAACTGCTTGTAGGGCTGGGGATATAGCTCAGTTGGTAGAGTGCTTGACTTGCATGCACAAAGCCCTGGGTTCAATCTCCAGCACCACAAAAATGAAACAACAAAAAACTTTGTAATATTTTCTTATAATCCTTTTTGTGATGTTGGTATTACCATCTCCATTTTTTCCTCTTTTGGTTGAACCCAAGATCTTGTGCATGCTAGGCAAGCACTCTGAGTTATATCCCCAGTCTCCCACTTTCACTGATTATTTTGTGTCCCCCCTCCACACAGACACACACCTCTGGCACCAGGGATTGAATTTGTGGGCCTTCTGCCATGCTTTGGAGACAGTGTCTAAGTTGCCAAGCCTGACCTCAAATTTGCAATCCTCCTGCCTCAGCTGCCTGGGTCATAGGATTAAAGGAGTGCACTACTGAACCCAGTTTACATGTATTTTTTTTTTTTTTAATACTAGTTAATGGCTTATTAAACTTGTCAAAGAACCTACTTTTTTTTATATCCTCTAATTTTTCTTTTCTTCATATCTAATTTTTATTTCTTCTAACACTGGGTTTAGTTTGTCCCGTTCCTAATTCTTTGATATATAGAGCTGTTATTTATTTAGGTTCAAGGATTGAACCCAGGGGCACTTTTACCACTGAGCCATATCCCCAACCCACCCACCCCCCCCCTTTTTGACAGGGTCTTGCTAAATTGCTTACAGCCTAAGTTGCTGAAGCTGGCTTTGAACTTGTGATCCTCCTGCTTCAGCCTTCCAAGTGGCTGGGGTTACAGGCATGCACCATCACACCTGGACTGGCTCACTTTTTTAAAAAATATTTTTAGTTTAGATAGACATAGTACTTTTTTTATGTGGTGCTGAGGAATGAACCCAGTGCCTCACATGTGCTAGGCAAGTGCTCTACCACTGAGCTACAACCCCAGCCCTTTTTTTTTTTTTTTTTGTGGTACCAGGGATTGAACTCAGAGGTACTCAACCACTGGGCCACATCCCCAGCCCTTTTTTGTATTTTATTTAGAGACAGGGTCTCATTGAGTTGCTAAGTGCCTCGCCATTGCTGAGGCTGGCTTTGAACTCACGATCCTCCTGCCTCAGCCTCCCAAGTGCTGGGATTACAGGTGTGCACCACTGTGCCCAGCCCTTGTTCTTTTTTTTTTTGGTACTGGGGATTGAACTCAGGGGCACTTGACCACTGGGCCACATCCCCAGCTCTTTTTTGTATTTTTATCATTAGAGACAGGGTCTCATTGAGTTGCCAAGTGCCTTGTCATTGCTGAGGCTGGCTTTGAACTCGCGATCCTCCTGCCTCAGCCTCCCAAAGTGCTGGGATTACAGGCATGCACCACCGCACCCGGCCCCTCGTTCTTTTTTAATGCAGGCATTTACAGGCATAAATTTCCCTTAACCCAACTTTTGCTGCATCCTGTTTCAATTTGTTTTATCTCAAAAGTATTTTAAATTTTCCTTTATGATTTTTTGACCCACTGGTTGTTAAAAATTAATTCCCACAATTTGTGAATTTCCAATTTTCTTTCTGCTATGAGTTTCTAGTTTTGTTCTACTGTGATCAAAGAACACAGGATTCCAATTTCCTCAATTAACTATTGAGACTGGTCAATCTTGGAGAATGCTCTATATGTACTTGAGGAAAATGTTTTGCTGTTGTTAGGTGGTATTCTGTTAGGCTCAGTCAACTTATTTTCAAGTTATACTTAGCACATACATAAGAATATAGTGGCGTGAAAATCCATGAGGCCACCACTCACCTTGTAAAGCCTTGCCAACATCTTTGTTCTTCCCCAAGTGCACCTGTCATGTTTCCACAGGTGAGCATGTGCTGATTCCCTTCCTTCCTTTGTTTTAGTACATATGTACAAATTCTATGAAACTCATATTGATTTTGAAATTTACAAAAATGGCATTGTACTATTTGAGCTTCTACACCTTTTATTTCACATTGTTTCTGGACCTGTTCATGTTTAGAATGTTCTGGCACATAATCCCTTATCCACCCTCTGAGAATGGACTTCTGGGTAGTTTGAAGCCTCTTGCTGGTCCCTCGGTTTCTCCGTTCTACCTAGGAGCACCCAGACTTGCAACAGGCTGTGTGGATGGGTGATGCACAGCAATCAGGTGGCACCTCAAGTAAGGAGGGCCTGCGCCCTGCAACCCCAGGGGAGGCTGTAGTTGAGGGGACTCTGCTGAGCACCGTTCCCCACATTTCTTTAGCTCTGGCATTGGCCTACTGTTGTTCCTGTTTTTCTCCATTTCTGCTCCCAGGGCTTGAGGGCATAAAAACTGGGAAATAAAGGCTCTTTAGGAGGCAAGAAGCCCCACCTGTGCTGTCTCAAATGTTAATGGCACTCAAGAGCAGCCAGAGGCCCTTCCCACCCTGATACCTCCCCCCTTCCTTCCATCCCTGCAGCCTCCAAGCTCCCAGACAGGTACCTCCTTCAGGACAGGCCATGGCAGCAGGCCAAGAATACCATGCACTCCCTTCCTCCCTGGGTTCCTATTTCCCTCACAGTTCTAGTTTCTCTTGCTAGATGGGAAGGCCCTTAGGGGCAGGGACTCTGGGCTCAGGACAAGAGACGGGCCACCTGGATCCTACCAATCTGGATGGGCAGATGGTGGCCAGGATTAACTCTGCACCCTCCAGGGGGCAACAAAGAGAGGCCTCCTAGGGACAGAGCCTAGTGCTTGTGAGGCCCCTGGCTGAGTTGGGGCACCCAAGACAACTGGCTCCCTGCCCTAGGACACACCCAGGAAAGGTGACATGATGGCAAATGTAACCCAGGCAAGCCTGGGACACTTTACAAAACAGCTCTCCAGCTGAAGCCAACTTGTAAAATTCCAGGGAAAAGGAAATTTACCATGGGGCAGGAATAGCTAAGGCTTGGTTCAAAACATCCAGAGCTTGATGTAGGACACCAAAAGCCAGCTGTGGGTTGGGCCTGGTCCCCAAGGAAGACCACAGCGCCCCCAGCACGAAGGAGGGACTCAATCAGGCCCACCAAGAGGGAGTCCTTTAATAGAGATAGCAGACAGGAGACAGGACAGTGTCAGGAGCCCTGATTGCACACGCAGGCCCTGAGCCAGCAGATGCAGTGGCTTCCTCCTCCCCACCTGGGTGTGGGCCCGCAGGGAGGAGATGGAGAGGTGGTTTTAAAAAACACAGCTGTACTAATTCTTCACTTTCACAGAAAAGGGAAACCTGGGAGAGCAGCCCACTGGAGAAATTTTACAGAGCTGAGTCTGTGAGCCCACCCCGAGCCAGCCAAAGCTCAGTCTCCTCCCACTGCACTGTCCCTCCCCCAGCTGTCTGCACACAGGAAGGGCAGAAAGCACAGGGAAGCCTGGGCTGGCTGTACAACAGAGGAACATGCTGACTTAAATAGCTTTCCCCTCCCTTTCTCAGCTGTTAGTGTTTCTACACTATGTACATTGTTGTGCTTTATAGCTCCCCTACCCCCCAGCCTCTGCCTGAAGCCTAGGGTTGGGGGAGGAACTCCACACCACACAATGCTGGCTGGGCAAGAGCTCTAGGCCCCTGAACTATGCACTCTGCATGGTTCTGAGAGCAGGGGCTGCAGGGCACAGGCCACTGGAGCTGCAGGCCAAGGACAACGAGTCAGCCTCATTGCACACCCGACTCTTCTCCCCAAAAGGAGTGGAAACAGAGGGTCAATGCTGGCTGGACAAGATGCAGGCTGGGTGGGAGCAGGCAGGGGTGGAAGGACAAGGTGCAAGGCTTTGAGATTAGGGGCATAGGGCGTGTGTGCAGTGGCTGAGCAGGGGTGGGCAGGGCACCTCAGCAGAAACCATTCTGCAGCAGTGAGCCTGGTGGAGGAAGGGTGATGGTGGCCTAGGGGCCCCTCCAGTAGAGCACAAGCTGCTTCCACAGTTCAGGGCTGGGGCCAACAGTGGTAGACCCTGGCTCTGGACATGTGATGAGGAATTTTGGGGAAGAGTGCCAGGTGTTCTATGGGGCTTGGAGAGGAGGGCAGGCTGTGGTGATGTCTTTGAGTGTGTCCCTGCAGGCCAGGGTTTAACACAGGATCAGTTGTTCTCAAAGAGAGAGAGCAGGTCATCATTGCTGTTTGTGGGGAGGTCAGGTGGGCCCAGGTAGGACAGCAGCTCATCAGGGTTGGTCAGTTCTGGGAGCAGCTGAGGACAAAGCAAACATGTTAGCAACTCTGGTCTCAGACCCATCATGCCCAAATGGCCATACTGTCCCTGCATCTAAGCCCTGTTCCCAGGCCCAGCAGGGATGCTAAGTGGCCCCTCACATAATAAAGGACGGATGCCCGGGCCTCACCGACAGCCTGTATAGTTGTCTGAGATTTCCCAGTGAAAGGCTGTTCTGGGGTCAGGAATAGCTCTTGGCATGCTGCTCAATACTACCAGGAACCAGAGTGCCCATCCAAGGTGGCCCAACTGTGCAATGGAGGTGCACAGGCCTAAAAGGGGATCCCCAAGGTGATTCTCAGGGGTGAATATAGATGGCAGAACTCCAATCCCTTAGAATTTTCTGCTCTGGATTGCTTGTTCTAGTCTTTTTCATGTGGAACTTCGATGAATTTCCACCATGGTTCAGGGATGGTCAACCCTGTCTTTCATGCACTGAGCTTGGGTTCACACACCACCTGTGTATCAAGAGGCAGAACCACTGAAGGAGCAGACATGTCAAGCCAGATTCTAAGGAGTATAGCAGAAACTTCCAGCCCAGTCTTCTTTGAGGACTCTGCATATAGCTACTGTAGCATCCAGCCAAGCCATTTGTTAACCACACATAGAACCCGGCACCTCACAGCTATTTCAGGTACCCAACATATGAATAAGAGCTGCATTTGGTTGACATTATCTGGCTGGCTCTCCCTGAAGGATCACTGTCTTCCCTTCTACAAAGCAGTGACCCAAGGACAACAGACAAGCAACCTCCAGCAACTCCCACATGTTCCCCAGCACGGGGCCTAGTACTCACATCCAGTGCTGGTTCTGGGGCCTCCCCTGCCCCAGACATGCTGGGGGGCCCCATCACGCCTGTGGCAGGATTGAAGGCCAGCTCACCAACAGACCCTGAGCTTGCTTGACCCAGGGGCTGCCGGGATGCTGGGGGAGGGTTTGGATGGTGCAGTTGGGGACCTGGGGGTGCCCCAAGGTTGGAGGTGTGTAGCCCTGGTGGCCCAGGATTATGGGCTGGGTCCAAGTGGCCCACTGGTGCCATCTGAAGATGGAGAAGAGAACTTGTTAAAACAGCTCAGGGGCTCCCTGGAAAGACCTCACTCCTACCCTCTAGATCCCTTTTATCACACTGACCTGGCCTGGGAGGCAGGGAGCAGACTTCTCTGGAGTCAGGAGGCTGCTGGGAATGTCAGACTGGTAGGAGATGGGAGGTGGCCCCGGGTGAATTCAGGAAGGCTTGGGGTGCTGGGTGTGGTGGGTGGGAAAGACTCTGGGAAGGGTCCAGGCCCCAAGAAGCCGGAACCTACAAGAAGGAAGTCAGGTTAGGAATCATGTTGGCAGAAGGGCCAGTAATGTGCCAGCTGAGGCACAGGTAGGACATAGAGTGCTCACCCACGGACAACAGTGATTTGACATTTTTTTTTCACTGCAATAAGAGGGAACTGGTTTTGGGATGATCCAAGGAGTGGGGGCCTCCAGGGTGATGGAATGGGACCCACCACAACAAAGCACACTGCACCTGCACAGTGGGTCCCCAATGGACACCCCAGTCAGGAGCCAGTCAATGGGGGTGTTATAGCCAAGAGCCCCTTACTCTAAATTGGGGGAAAGATGGCAGAGGCCACACTGTCCATTTCCTAGGACCATGATCAAGACTACCTCCACCACCACATCCCTGGGATGGAATGTGTAAGACAGACACCCTTGGCATGTTTTGGTTGGGTATGTTTATAAAAGCAGGTGCATGACCTGCATGGTGACACTTCCATAGGCCAGGAGACTCCTCTGGAGAGATGAGTCATTGGCCCAAAGTCACCTGAAGTTTGAGGCTGTGTGTGCTGTACTCACCCTGGCCAGGGTAGTCGCTGGGGGCAGGGGCTGAAGGGGGCTGCAAGGGGGTGAAAGGGGCAGCACCAGGGCCCAGGGCTGCAATCATCTCCATCACGCTGGGCATGAGCACATGGGCAGGGCTCACGGTGCGGCAGCGCTTCAGCACCGGCCCATCTGGCTCCTCCTTGATGTGCACATCAGGCTTCACAGGCACTGGCTTCCAGCTGCATGTGGGGTCGATGGTGATCTCCTCATAGTCGGAGCTAGGAAGGGACACATGGGTATTGGTCATCTGCTATCTAACCAGCACCTGCTTGCCCTTCAATCCCAAGGAAGTTTCCAACCAGACCCTCTACTCAAACACTCTGCTATCCAACACCTTTCAGGTGCTATGCTTGATGCTGGGCTGGGATTGATACACATGGGGGACATGGCACTGCCTCTGGTCTGGAATTGAGTCACTCCAGGGTAGTAAAGAGCTCAGAAGACTACACTCATCCCAGGACTGCCCTCTGGTGGCCACAGACACAGGGGTGGCAGGAAGAAGACACTTACTTCTGAATGTATATCAGGATGCCCAGCATGTACTGGTCCACTTCCAGGCCCTCCAGCAATGCTGTCTTGCTACAGATAACAAAGGGGACATGACTTAGAGGCCTTGCCCAACCTCATCCTGGGCACAGACCCTGTCACTTCTCAAGTGCTATCTAACCAGCACTGTGTGAGGTGTGTGTGCAGAGTGACCCTGTGTGAGGCAACCCTGCATGAGACAACTGTCCAAGATGATGCCACATGAGATGACCCTGTACACAGTGGTTACAGGAGATAACCCTGTGTGAGGTAAACTTATACGAGGTGACCCTGCCTGAGGAAATTCTCCATGCTGCCCTTGTGTGAGGTGACTATAAGAAGTTAGGATATAGCCGGGCGCGGTGGCGCACACCTGTAATCCCAGCACTTTGGGAGGCTGAGACAGGAGGATCGCGAGTTCAAAGCCAGCCTCAGCAATGGCGAGGCACTTAGCAACTTAGTGAGACCCTGTCTCTAAATAAAATACAAAAAAAAAAAGGGCTGGGGATGTGGCCCAGTGGTCGAGTGCCCCTGAGTTCAATCCCCGGTACCACCACCAAAAAAAAAAAAAGAAGTTAGGATATGAGGTGAACTGGGCATGAGGTGACCCTGCATAAGACTACCCCATGGATGACTTCTGCCCCTGGGAAATACTGGACAAATTATATTGTGTACACGTATGAATATGTAACAACAAGTCCTACCACTATGTACAATAATAATGCACCAATTAAGAACATTAAACAAAAAAAAAAAGGACTCACTTGCATACGGGGCACCTCCAGGTCCCTCGCTCACAGTTGAGTTGTAGGTACGACTCCAGGTCAAAGCACTGCAGAGATGGGAGACAGGTCATTTCTCAGTGTGGGCCAGGGTGGGGGTGATCTGTTTTCTGGATTTCTGGAATGCGTCTTAAACCCAGAGGTGCTTCGCCACTGAGCTACATCCCCAGTCCCTATTTTTTTTTTTTTAAACACCTTTCTTTTTTATTTATTTGTTTTTATGTGGTGCTGAGGATTGAACCCAGTGCCTCACACATGCAAGGCAAATGTTCTACCAACTGAGCTACAACCCCAGCCCCCAGCCCCAATCCTTTTAATTTTTATTTGGAGACAGGGTCTCTCTAAATTGGTAAGGGACTCACTAAATTGCCAAGGCTGGCCTTGAATTTGTGATCCTCCTGCCTCAGCCTTCCAAGTTGCTTGGATTATAGGCACGTACTACCATGCCTGGCTCCACTGTAACATCATTCTAATGGACCATCCCAAGTAGCTCTCACCAGAATTGGAACCCCCTGTGACCATAGCAAGAATTGGGCAATTGTACTAATAAGGAACCACTGCCAGGACTCCATGTTAAAGGGAAAACTATAATCCAGAGCAGCAGTAACAGAGGGGGAGGAGTGTGAAGATTTTTGTCTAACATTGGATATTTCTGCAAAGACAGAGACTTTCATGGTAGGGTAGGAAGAAGACCACACCCACATCCTTATGCCTTTTAACAATGGAACCCTGTGAATGCAGTAGCTAGTAGAAGAAAGTTAGTAAAATGGTGATTTTATTTAGAAGAAACAAAAGCCTAACCTCAGGGCAGCCAGGCCCAGGGGCCTCCATGGCAGGCCTGGTCCATGCCTTTGGCTTAGGTGTTCACATTCCACTTCTGCCCCAGAGGATGAGGCTGAGGTGTCGGCTCAAAACAATTTTTTAAATTGTTGATAAACATTTGTTGTTATTTGAAGCTCTTACAAATCAAACAGCCATGAACAATATTGGATACATTTCTGTTGGATATATAGCCAAAGTACAATTGCTTCATTGTGAAGCATACATATTTTTAAAATATCAAACAGCTTTCTCAAGTAGTTTTTCCAATTTAGATTCTATCCAATATGGTCTCAATTTTCTGGTTGCTCCACAAGCTCAAAATATTTTAAAGGCAGCAAATTCAGGCAAAGTTCTGCAGTGACTACCCATCTACCTACCTGTATGTGGCGACAGTCATGACCACGAGTAGGGAGCTGGATTCTGCGGAAGGTGATGGGGCACTTCAGGGACACCTTGATAGCTGTCTGCTCCACTCCATCCTCTCCGTTGGGCCCAGGGGTGCCAGGGATGGTGCCACTGCTGAAGTTCCGCTTTACTGACATTAACAGGGGAAAAGATTTGAGTAAAGGGTCCATAACATGGGGAGGCTATGAATGGGGATGTCAGCTGGGACACTGAATGATCAACAACTCTAAGGTGTTACCTACTCACTGCCATCAGCTAACCTCTGCCATCAGAGTGGGAGAAGATGCATTGTGTGACATGAGGATGTGCCACATGTAGCACTGTTCAGCTTGGTCACAGCCCCAGTGGTTGGGGTGGGGGCCACTCACTCTTGGTGATGCAGTGCTCAGCAGGCAGGAGGCGCTTCTTGAGGAGGCCCTGCAGTACGGAGCGGACAGATGGACGATGCACCAGCTGCAGCACGAAGAGGTGGGACTGCAACACAGTGGGGGATGTTGTGTGTAGGAGGAACACAGATGAGGGGATGTGGGGACATGATTTTGGGGGACACAGCTGGAGAAGAGTAGTTATGTCAGGGGTACTAGGCTGGGAAGGGAGAGTTTAGGGTGAGACAGTCGGGGGAGAGGGCCAGGCCAGCCATGTTTCTTGACACTAGGCTCTATCCTCCTGAGTGCTAAAGAACAGGCAGGATGCTTTCTACTTTCCTGGAGCCCAGAAGACTCTGGCCTCAGGCTGCTAGTGCTCCTGCCCACACTCAAACATCTCAACAGCTCTATTGGGCATTCTGTCCTTGTTCATCCACTGCTTAGTTCTCACCTTGCCATAATAACACAATACCTGGGCTGGGATTGTAGCTCGGTGGTAAAGAGCTTGCCTAACAACCCTAGGCACTGGGTTTGATCCTCAGCACCACATATAAATAAATTTAAAAAAATAAAGGTCCATTGGCAACTAAAAAAATATTAAAAACAAAAACACAATACCTGAAGGCCCTGCATATTTCCCTGCTCATGGCATCCAACCTTACTGACACTGTCTGAGTTCAAACCTCCTAAGTCCCACAGAATGAGGATTCTGAGCTGTCCCATCCCCAGGCCCTTGTTACATATGTAGCTCAAGGTCTGTGTGAGATCCTAATGGCTGGAACCTGGGTGATGTCGAACCTGCTATGGACAGAACTCTGTGAGCTTGCTACACAACTTGGTTTCTCTCACGTTATCAACATGAGCATTAAATCTAGTAAATATAATAGAACTGGAAAATAGATAGGTGTATTTAACTGGATCCCTTTCTTAAATGGCAAGTAGAAAAGAGCTTAAAATAAAAAGTGATATTAAGAAGCAATGTCTTAGCCGGGTGCGGTGGCGCACACCTGTAATCCCAGCACTTGGAGGCTGAGGCAGGAGGATCGCGAGTTCAAAGCCAGCCTCAGCAGTGGTGAGGCACTTAGCAACTCAGTGAGACCCTGTGTCTAGTAAAATACAAAAAAGGCCTGGGGATGTGGTCCAGTGGTTGAGTGCCCCTGAGTTCAATCCCTGGTACCAAAAAAGAAAAAAGAGAAGCATGGTCTTTTTCTTTAAGAATAAAGCCCTATGGCCCCACACCCTGGCTTTGGCCCCACCCATCCTCAGCCCATCCATGACCCCAGGGATGGTGATCCAGGTGGTGTTTCAGCCAAGCCGTGCCCATACCCTGCAGGACACTCACGCAGCAACAGGCGGTGACGGTGATCTGGATGGTGTTGCGGCCAGGCTGGCACACGTGCTTCAGGTAGAGGGGCTTGTGTGAGGTCTTGTTATCTCCACGCTCGATGGTGAGGGGTGTGGCATTGACGCTGACCTGCACAGAGGCTGGCCAGTTGGTGTTCATTTGCCGGTCCTCATGGTGGTAGCACTTGAACTGCAGTTCCAGGTCAGGCCTGCAACAGGAAAAGGATGATCAGAGAATCTGCACTGAGTATGGATGGGGGTTGCAGGGGCTGGGGTTGGGCCATTGGGGCTCACCTCAGCATCAAGGTCTTGTAGACTGAGTCTCGAAGCTGGAAGACATGGTTGCTCACAGCCAGGTTGTGCTGCAGGCGGAAGGGCTCCAGGACTACCCCATCCCTTACAGGGAAAGTCAGCCGCAGCTCATCACAAGGACCATTACCTATGACAAGAGACCATGTTGGCCGTGAACTGGGCACCAACCAGAGCATCCATAGTTACTCAAAGAGGGTTGCTATACCCTGAAGCCCCTTGCCAGGCATGTTCTGAAGGCCTGAGCTGTGCTCCATAGCCAGGGCCTCAGATAGCATCTCTCCCGAGACCCTGGGCCATAGGTTCTAATGTTATTCACCTCAGTTACACAGCTCAGTGTCCACAGAACTATAATAGGAAAACATGAACCCAACTCAGGCAGAGATGTTTACAGTGTTTTTTTAGAGACCAGAAGGCCAGGATGTCAGTGGCCATCACCCAATTGCTCAATCTGAGGTTTCAGGATTCTAACTTCTGCTGTGATGGTCTCCTTGGAAGCAGGGGTTCTTAGTGAAGATAGGCTTCAATTTTATATTCAAAATTTTGTGTCTATGGGTATTTTTCTGCAGAGATCCATAGCTCTAACAGATTTACACAGGGCCATGAACAGAAAACAAAGGTGAAGGCCCGGCACCAAACAGTCTGTCTTTTTAAAAAAATTTTTTTGGTACCGGGGATTGAACTCAGGGGTGCTCAACCACTGGGCCACATCCCCAGCCCTTTTTTGTATTTTATTAGAGACAGGGTCTCACTGAGTTGCTAAGTGCCTCATCATTGCTGAGGCTGGCTTTGAACTAGTGATCCTCCTGCCTCAGCCTCCCAAGTGCTGGGATAACAGGCGTGCACCACCGCGCCCAGTATCCAAACAGTCTGTCTTTAAAATGGAAACCTTAGCTTTACTTGGGATCAAGCAATGGCCCCTGTTCTCCCAAGCTCCCACAGGACTCTAGAACCCTGGTATTCCCCATGTCTGCCTAGTCTGTCACAGCTGTTGTCCCAAGAGTGAACACTCACCAGAGGGCGACGGGTGCAAGGAGCTAAGACCTGGTTTGAGGTCAGGCAGGAAGGGAGACTTGACCTCCTGGCTTGGGGACATGTATGGGACACTGCTGCTGGGTGTCATGGGTGGTGTGGGGTTGCCTGGCAGTGGGGAGCTGGGGTAGCCAGGGATGGAACGGGCAGGCTGTAGAGATTGAGCACAAACAGTTAAAGCAGAACGGCAGGATGGGTGGAGTGGAGTTGTTCATGTAGCACCCACTGGGAAACATGAGAACAGAGGTGGACCAGAGGCAGCCCCTCTGTCCACATGCCCACCCTGTGAGCCTCCCAGCCATCCACCCAGCCGAGCCCCATACCCCACTCAGGCCAGGCTGGCTGTAGCTGACGCTGCCCCCGTTGAAGCTGGTGCCCTGCCCGTTGAACTGCTCTGCAGGCTGTGGGAGAGAAAACTGAGTGCATGTGGGCCCTGCCCCCAGTTGAATCCCCTGAGCCTGATCCTAGAAGCCCACCACACACAGAGCTGCCAATCTGCATGTTCTTTATGCTCTATTGTATATCCCACATATTCCACAAGACACATTACCAACATTGTAATGTAAAAAGTTACCATTAAAGAAATAGGGGTGACCCCATATATGGAAGGGGCTGAAATAACACTGGTGCACTCAACCCTCCCCTTCTTATCCTCCTCCAGCTGTACCAACTTGCCCACCCAGACTCCTAGCGAGGTGCTCTCCACCCACCATGTGCCCAGATGGTGTACCACCAGTAGAAAAGGCTTGTTTTCTAGATGGGTTTCTCTACAGCAAGCAGAGGGAATGGGGACACTTCCATAAAGAATGTCAGAATGGCTTGGGCGCTTGCCTGCTGCTCCCTGTGCTGAATTTCTGGAGAGATATATGAATCTTGTAGAAGTTCCTTTCAGAATTAAACCCTGCACTGTCTGGGACCCCTGTGAGGTTCCACCCACTTCCTGGCTAGCCTATACCCGTCAAGGGCAGGACTGCCTCAAGGTCCCCACTATGTCCCATGGCAGTGGGCCTGGCCTATATAGGCCAGGGGAGCTGGCCCTACCTTGTAGTGCAGTCCTGCAGGGCCTGGTGCGGACAGGGACTGGCCCATGCCCTGCTGCAGGGGTAGTCTGTGCCCAGGGTAAGAGGGGGAAGGGGTAGGGGGTTGCCCGGGGCCAGGCGCATACTGGGCAGTGCTGGGTGCGTACTGGCCTCCTTGCAGGTACTGCTGCCCTGGATACACCTGAAGAAGCAAATACCCCAAGAGAGAAAGAGGCATCAGCAGGGAAGTAGTGCCCCATGTGCTGGGGGCAGGGTCCCTTGGTCCTGCTGAGAACGGGCAATTTTCTCACTGCAGGAGCTACTCTTACCACAGCTCTGAGGCCACTTGGGTGGGGGAAATAGCACCCAGGGCCCTAGGCTGGATAATCAAGACACTCACCTCAGAGTAGGCTCTCTTGACCCCTTGTCGGGGCAGTGGCTGAGCCTGGGGAGGACCAGGGTACCCATGCTGGGGTAGGCGCTGCCCTGCATATAAGGGCGTCATGCCTCCTGCCCGGGTGGGGTTCATGGCCATGGGGGAGAGGCCAGAGGGGCCCATCATCCCTCCCATGCCAGTAGGGTTCATGCCAGGAGGGACGCTGGGCCCCCGGGGACCTCCATGCTGCAGAAACTGGCTGTTAAAAGACTGTCCAGTCCCCATCTGGGAAGAGAAAAAGACAGAATGGTTTACACTCCCCCCAACAAATGGGCACATGGCCCACTGGTGTTGTGGGCATGCACCCCTTGCTACTGGTTTCAGGGCCTCCCCCCTTCAGACCCTTATTCTTCCTACTCATTTCTCTTTCACTGGTCTCATGAGCCCCCAGGGAGCACATTCCATGCTTGACCCCAACACCTTGCTGAGACTCCCCTGGCTAAGTCCCACACACTGGCTGCCAAATGGGAGGAGCTGGGGGATGGCCCTCACCGCTCCATATTGGCTCAGCTCCTGGCTCTGCTTCTCTTGCAGGGCAGCCACGGTGGCTGTGGCTGTGGCTGTGGCAGTGGCTGCAGCTGCAGCCACGGCAGCCGCAGCTGCTGCTTGTGTGAAGTCAGCGGAGGGTCGTGCAGCATGTGAGGGGAGACCCAGTCCCCCTGGGCCACCTGCATATCTGCAAGAGACACAGGACTGCCATGCTCTCTGCACAGGCTCAGCCTAGGGCCACACAGCACTTAGGGGGAGCCAGTTCTTTCCAGACTCTACACAGTAGCTGCTGGAGCCAGTGGGGAAGCAGAGAGGCAATGTCCAATAGTTCAGAGGTGCCCGCCAGGTTGATGGCTTTTAGCCATCTGTCAGGTAAGGGGCCCTGCTTACCCGGTGGTGAAGCTGGGGCCCCCGGGGTAGCCCCCACGGCCATACACACTTTGCTGCACGTAGCCCTTGCTAGCACCACCTTCAGCAAATGCCTGCTGTCCCAGGCACTGCGGGGAGGTCAAGGCAGAGCTGCCACCTGCCACACCAGGCATCATGGAGCCACCAGGGGGGCTTCCTGCAGGGCCCATGGGGTTCCCCAGAACCTATAAGGAAGTGGGAATCACCAAAGGGAACCAGCTAAAGCATTCTCTTCAAGCTGTAGCTCTAAAGTACTAGAAACCAAAAGACCTGGTTAGTGGTGGTAGAGGGGACCTGGGCAGGTGGGGAGTAGCTGCCCATAGGTCAGGCTGGGGTGGTTTGTGGAGGCCAGCTGAAGACAGGAGAACAAAATCCATGGCAGTGTGAAAGAACCAGCACCCAAGGATCTGAGAGAATCAGGAAGCCCCATCTTTATGCCCCAGCCTCCCCACTTAATCTCCTTGTCTCTCAGAGCTCTAAGGCACTGCCAAGGCTCTCACTGCTTGGGGGAGGGACCCAGGTAGGTGCTCACCTGGCTCTGTGTTGCGTTGCCGACTCCCCACACGGTAGTGACCACGGATAGTGACCCAGCCGGCTGAGTGGCGCTTTGTTGCCAAGGCACAGACTCGTATGCAAATGAACCATCACTACAGGAAGAGTGGCTGGTGAGGCCTAGGTCAGGAGGCCACAGGTGCCCAAGAGCACAGGGCCTGCAAGGGACAGGCCACAGGAGCCCACACTCACCCGTGTGGCGCGGGGGGCAGGGCAGGTTTCATGGGGTTCATGGAGTTCATTGGCGATAGAGCAGCCCTACAGACCGGGTCTGCCAGTGCTTATCTGGGACTCTGTTGCTCTGGCTGCTGGACAGGAGGGAAAGGATGTGAACTTAGATGCCACCAGAGACCCTTTCAGCAGAGTAGAAGGAGCCCAGGGCCACCAGGCCAGCCCCTTCCTCTGCAAGGGATAGCTGAGCTCCAGTGGTGGATAGGACAATGGAAGAGGCTGATATTGGCTCACCAGCCCAAACTCTGTGCCTCACACCCAGGCCAGAAGCTGGCATGAAGCCTTTCTGACCCAGGGTCTGCCACCCAGAACCCCTGGATCCACCCTGGAAACAGACTCATTCCAAATACTTTTCACACTCTCCCCCACTCCAAGAACTGGATATTATCCACCCATATATATATAAAGAAGTCACTCCATAGTGATTCGGGGCTAGAGGACAAGTTTCCAGAAGCCCCTCAGGAGGTGCTGGCAGGGAGGACACAGAGCCAATGAGGGCATCACCAACTTGGGGTCTTGATCAACCTGGGCAGGGAGATGGGGAGGGGCAAAGCTAGTGGGGGCTCTGAATTAGAGGCTGGGAAGGTCAAGAAGCAGGTACAGAACAGCTACCTTCCAGCCTGGCATGGAGGAGGGGGATGTTGGATACCTGCAGAAGCAGGGCATATGGGCATATGGACCAGCAGCCCAGCCCCTGGCTGGCAGCTCCCTCCCACCAAGAGGGCAGCATAAGGGCTCCAGGCCAGGGAACCTCAAAACTGACTCAGATGCCACGGGACGAGGGGCTGCCTGAAACTGCAGGCACAGGGGCCAGGCAAGCAGTCCTGCTCCCACAGGCCCAACTGTGAAGTTCAGAGTAAGTTTCCAACAGGTGGAGGACTGGTGGGCACCAAAGCCTTGGCAAGGACCCAATGTAGCAGGTGTTTATAAGCAGGGGTGGGGGAAAGGGATGCTGAACCACCTCTATAGGACCAGGGTAGGTGGACCACAGGGATGTAGTCATAGTGACAGTAGGTCAAGAGAGGGTACATCAGTACAGCAGGCAGGTAACTTGTAGGACATGATGCCAATACTATGGAACTCAGCCTGCTGTACTGTTTGCTTCCCCATTTGGTGAGCCACAGGAATGACCACGCCTTTGGTCTGTTTCCAAGTGCCATATTCCTCACACTGCCATAAGTGAGGCCCTTACTCAAGCCAGGACCAGACACCCCAAGGCCCTGCCCCTACACTGCCTCCTTCACCCAAAACTGGTATTACCTTGGGTTCTAACATATATAGGCCCCTCTCCCTGGTCTGACTACAGAGGCAAGTAGGGCAACTGGTGGGTGATTCTCAGGAAATCCCTGGTGAAGGCCAGGGCATGTTCTACCCTGGACCTAACAGCCTTTAGGGGCTGCAAGGCTGCCCCCCCGCCCCCACACACACAAATATACCTGAAGCCATGCTGACCTCTTGTGGTTCCTGTCTTGCCACCCTAATACTTACAGGGCCAATCTCTTGCCCAGGAGACAGAAGGTAACTCCAGTATGAAGGCAAGCCCAGCACTCACCTAACTTTCTAGTGTTGCTTGGGTGTCTCACCCATAGCCCAGCACTGACTAAGGTCCTCATCTGCTCTGCAAATGCTGACCTAGAGCCTCAGCAAGGGTAAACCATGTACCCAAGGGCCCAGAGCAGGTAAGAGTGAGAGGTGACTTAGCCCTGCCTTGCCAAACAGGACACCTGGACTTCCACTGGCCCTTCCCACACCCAGCAACAGGTTTGGTGGGGAAGGAAACCAATTAGAGGAGAAACAGGAGGTAGGGGATGTCCCAGCTACAGGAGTTAGGTCCCCTGTCCTCAGAGATAGACAGACCCCTCAGCCCCTTCTCAAACCAAGTCCTGACCCAGGAAGCTCAGGCCAGAAAAAGGTAGGGAATTAGGATGGCCCAGCCAGGCAAGGGGAGGCTGGCATCCCTATCCCCACTGCCTTTCCTGGGATGGTGACCCAGTAGGAAGGGGGACCTGCCAAAAGGCAGAAACTTTTTCCAGGACCTGTTGGGTAGGGTCTGGAGCAATTGTGGGGATTTCAGGAATTAGGATAGAGATATAATAATCAAGACTGTGGTACTAACAGAGGGACAGAACTATGGGTCAACTGAAGAGACTAGAGACCTGAAATCAGACACAAAATATATCCAAAGGTATAAAAGCAATTCAGTAGAGGAAGAAGTTATTCCGGCACAACAAATTGTGCCGGAATAACTGGACATCTATAGTAAAACTAAAAACAAAACAAAAACCATAAAACCCAGGGTGAGATGTGGGTATCTAGGGATGTAGCCCAATGGTAGAGTGCTTGCCTAGCATGCATGAGGACCTGGGATTGATCCCTAGTGCTGGGGAAACAACAAAACAAAAAACAACCCAAATCCCATACCTTATACTGAAATTAAACTCAAAATAAACTTGGTCCTAGGTATAGTTGGTAACACAAAATTATAAAATGTTTAGGAAAATTTGGAGGAGAAAACCTTTGGGACCTAGGCTAAGCAAAGAGTTCTTAGACTTGATACCAAAAAAACATAAATCCATAAAAGAAAAAAATTGATGAACTATACTTCATCAAAATTAAATACTTTTAGGGATAGGGATGTAGTTTTAGTGAAACAGTGCTTGCCTAGCAGGCAGAAGGCCCTGAGTTCAATCCCCAGCATGGCAAAAAAGAAAAGAAAAAAAATTTTTTCCAGCTCAAGGGGTGCACACCTGTGACCCCAGTGACGACGCAGGATGCTGAGGCAAGAAGATCCCATGTTTGAGGCCTACCTAGGCAACTTAGTGAGACCCTATCTCAAAATTAAAAAAGGCTAGAGATGTGGCTCAGTAGTAGAGTGCCCTTGTGTTCAATCCCTAGCACCACAAAAAATAAAAATAAAAAAATAAATTTCCCCTCTAAGAAAGACCTGCTAAGAGGATGAAACGACAAGTTGCAGACTGGAAGAAACATTTGCAAACCACATATCCAACCAAGGATTAGTATTTAGAATGTATAAAGAATTCTCCTTTAAAAAAAAATCCAATTAAAAAAAACACACACACACAAAAAAACATGAATAGACACTTCACCAAAGAGGATATGCAGATGGCAAATAAGCATATGAAAAGATGCTCAGCACCACTAGTCAGCAGGGAAATGCAAATTAAAACCACAAAAAGACATCACTACACATCTATCAGAATAGTTAAAAAATAGTGACATCACTAAATGCTGGCAAGGAGAAACTGGATATCTCATACATTGCTGGTGGAAATGTTAAATGGCACACTGCTCTATAAAAGTGTAGTCTAGCCATTTATTTTCTTTCTTTCTTTTTATTGGGGGGGGGTGCTAGGCATTGACCCCAAGGGTGCTCTACCACCAAGCTGCCTCCCCTGCCCTTCTAATTTTTTGAGACAGGATCCTGCCAAGTTGCCCATACTGATCCTGAACTGGCAATCTTACCCCAGCCTTCTGAGTAGCTAGAATTACAGGTGTTCACCACCTGCCATTTTTAAAAAATATTTTTCTTTTTAGTTGTAGATGAACACAACATCTTTATTTATTTATACATGGTGCTGAGACTCAAACCCAGTGCCTCACACATGCAAGGTAAGTGTGGGTTAGCCATTTCTTACAAAACTAAGTACACAGCCACCAAACTATGATCCAGCACTACTGGGCATTTACTTCAGAGAAATGAAAACTTTATATTCACATAGAAACCTGTACATGAATGTTTATAGAAGATTTATTTCTAATAGCCATTGTAACAACTAAAGGATGGAAACAGCCCAGATGTCCTTTGGTGGATGAATACTTAAATCAACTATGATACGTCCATAGCCTGGATGCCAGAAAAAGAAATGAACTACCGATAACACACAACCATCTGAATAAATCTCCAGGGAACTGTGCTGACTGGAAAAGCCAATTCCCAGAGACTATACGGTTCCTTTACTTGGCATTTTTTTTAAAGCCTTTTTTGGTTTTGTTTTGTTTTGTTGTTATAGATGGGCACAATACCTTTATTTTATTTATTTATATGGTGCTGAGGATTCAATCCAGTGCTGCATGCATGCAAGAAAAGTGCTCTACCACTGAGCTACAACCCCAGCCTTAGTTGGCATGTTTAAAAAATGTTTATTTTTTAGCTATAGGTGGACACAATATCTTTATTTTAATTTTATGTGGTGCTGAGGATCAAACCCAGTGCCTTACACATGCTAGGTGAGCGCTCTACCTCTTGGCATTTTTGACACACCAAAATCAGGGAAATGAACAGACTGTTGGTTGCCAGGGTTAAATGTAGTGGGGGAGGTAAATTTGTAATTTTGGCAGGAGGGATGTGGGTATGAATATAAACCAGTAACAGGAAGGAGCCTGTGGACTGTATCAATGTAGTGTCCTGTGGTTATGTTATACTACAGTTTTGCAAAATGTTACCATTGGGGGAAACAGGGTAAAGGATACAAGGGACCTCTGTATTAGTTCTGAACAACTGAACATGATTCTACAATTACCTCAAAACAAAAATTTTAATTATAAACCTAGGAGGGGGGGCAAGAGGAAGAAGAAGAAGAGGGGGAGAGGTGGAGGAAGAGGAGGAGGAGGAGCAGTACCACCACCACCCACTGCCCTCTTAGGAGCTATCCTGACAACCCTTCCCCACCCCAAAGCTGGTTGGGTTGGCCCAGCCCACCTTGCTGTCCCAAGCAGCACAGGGAGGAAATCAGGCAGTGAGCAGAGTCCTCTGCCTCACTTCAGGTTATATAGGACAACATCCCCCCAATTTCAGCGCATGACAATCAACACTCAGCCTGATGAGAAAGGATGCCCTGCCCTATACTGAATCAAAAGGTTGGGCCAGGGCTCCAGCCTGCATTTCTAACACATTTGCAGGTGCTACTGTTTCTGCTGACCACAGTAGGGGAGCCTCAGATCTAGGAAATGCAGAGAACTGGGGTGAAGGGAGACAGGGTAGGTGTAGAACTAAGAGGAGCCCATAGTAGCCTCATGTGTCACATGGGACTGGGGAATTCCACCTGCAATGGTTTTCTGCTATGGGCAGAGACCGCAGACATTTCCAGTTCCCCTTGAGTTTTCCTCTCTAAACTGAGAGGATTTCCTGTCAAATTCCTGAAGTGATAGCTCTGGTCTCCTGAGGGCATTTATCTCTGTAAAGCTTTATCCCAGCACTTTGGGAGGCTGAGGCAGGAGGATTGCGAAAGCCCCCAATTCCCTGGGTCTGGTATCTTATGACCCTCTGCTCCTGACCACAGAGAAGTGTTCTGTGAATTCAGACCCTCCTCCCACCTTCTGGCTCCCAGGCAAGGCTGGCAAAGAGGCCAGGTCAATAGAGGTCTGGCCTGCATGGGGGCTTTCCTCCCATGCTCTCCTTGTGTACCAATTACTGATGAAAGCTAGAGTCTTTAACATAGGTGCTCTGGCTTGAGGTCAGTCTAGAAGGCAACAAGTCTTTTTAGGGGTCAAGTCACATTTTCCTCCAGAAACAGTGCTTCAAAAAATTCATTTTCCATCCCAGAGGTGTGGGAGGCTGAGGCAGGAGGATTGCAAGTTCAAAGCCAGTCTCAGCAAAAGCAAGGTGCTAAGCAACTCCGTGAAACCCTGTCTCTAAAATAAAATAAAAACAGGGCTAGGGATGTGGCTCAGGGATTGAGTGCCCCTTAGTTCAATTCCTGGTGCCCCCCCCCCCCCCCCAATTTTTTTTTCCAGACCCCTCTTTCTCCAGTGTCCCAGAGCAGCCAGGGCCAGCCAGTAGGTAGACTCCAGGATGGCGGCCCTGAAGCAGGCCACCCCTTCTCAACAAGTCAAAAAAAGCAGACTCTGCCTTCAAGTATCTAGGGTCAAGCCAACTCAAGAGGGGCTGGGGTCAAAAGGTCTCAGAAAAATGACAGCTTTAGAGCCTGGCACAGTAGTACATGCCTATAGTTCCAGCTATTCAGGAGGTTTGGACAGAACAAGCACTTGAGCTTAGGAGTTTGGGACCAGCCTGGGCAACACAAAGATCCCCTTCACAAAAAGGGACCAAAAAAAAAAAAAAAAAAAAAAAAAAAAGAAAGAAAAAAGAAATGACAGCTCTGGAGTGTGAGAGGAGCTAGGTCTTCGGTACCAAAAGGTGAGGTGATCATGTGCACAGGCAGCTGGAGGTCTTGCCTCCCCTACCTGTGAGGCCACAACACCAACTAGCCTCACTGTGTGGCTAAAAGTCAAGATATCGGATTTCATCAAGAAGTTCAGAGTAAACACTGACCAACAGTCTAGGCATGGGGCATTTCAGTGAATGGCTAAAGGGACAACCCAAACCTGGCTTCAGTTTACAGTGTGTAAAATGGGTATCTGATGGCCACTCTAGGACTGCAGACAAATGACATGACTGCCTTTGTCACCAGCCCTTGAAGATCAATCCTAATAATGAGGATGCTCCCCAAACATGCTGGGTCTGGTCTCCCAAAGTCTTCTGCAGTTCTTTCTCTTTAGTCCTACTTCCAAGCTTGTGATCATTCCCCAGTGTGACAAGGGCCCCAGATCAGTACTGTTGGATGTAGTTAAGATTCCCTTACTTCTCCTGTTACCACTCTCAAGTGTCAAGGGATGCCCTCAGTTCTAGCATGCCAGGACTTGGTGATGAGTCTGTCCACCTTATCTGTATCCACAAGTCACATGTTTTGTTTGTATGCCTGTGAAATCTTCTGCTACAACACAAATGACTTAAAAGACATCACCACGGATGTTCTGTAACTACTGGAAAGAGGGCACCCTAGGGAGAAGGAGATCAGAGCCCAGGGGACTAGGCAAAGAGGGATTTTTGTTTGTTTTGTTTGTTTTTCTTTTTTGAGGACAGGGAAGGTGATGACCGGGTAAGCAACGCAGCAGGCGGTGGGGATAGGATACCTTGAGGGAACAGGATACCTGGGAGACACAGGGCACCTGGGAGGAGTAAGCAAAGCACTGGGTGTGGGGATAGGATATCTTGGGGGGGGCAACCAGGACACTTGGGGGGCACAGGGCAGAGCAGGGGGTAGAGACAAGGCATCCCAGGAGAGCAGGGCACCCTCATGCCTGAGCTTCAGTATGTCAGGTTTGGACAAGGGTGGCCTCATGAAAACCACAACTGGGGACTGACAGGTCAGTGTCGTCCGGCCCAGGAGCAGCGCATTCTCTCCTCTGGCCTGTGACGACCTCCAAGGGCCCCTAATAGTGGGCACACAAGTGGGAAGAGAGGGTCGCACAGTGAAGGTGAGACCTCCTCCATAGCCAGGAACCAGCAGGTTTGGGGCGAGGGCCGGATCAGCTTCCCTAGCTCAGGAGGAGCCGGAAGGCCGTTTATATCCCCTCGGCCAAGCCCCAACAAAGGCTCAGGGTAAGGATGGGATGAACCAGACACCCACGGAGCCGGGTATGCCCGAGACCACGACGCAAGCGTGGCAGGTGTCGGCAGGTGGGCGGCAGAGCCCCCGGCCTTCAGCCCGGCCGTGAAACCCGCCACAGCCGCTGCAGCAGGCCAGGGGCACCTAGGGGGAGCGGCCGCACCTGCCGGCCCGCACCTGCCGCACCTGCCCGCCCCCCCCGCCACCCCGCACCTGCCCGCAGGCGGCGTAGCCAGGCACCACCCCCGGGGCCCCGCTCACCTCCTCCCGGCCTGGCCCGGCCCCTCGCCGCGGCGGCCCCCGGCCCGCGCCGTTCCATGCGCTCAGCCCGCCCTCAGCGCCGCCCGCCGCCCATGGGCCGCCGCCGCCCGCGCCATCGCGCCGCCGCCCGCTCCGAGGGCACAATGGAGCCGCCGCCGCGCCGCTCATGCATATGCATGACGCCGCGCCGCCGGCCCCGCCTCCCAGGCCAGAGCAGCGGAGCCCCGAGCCGGCGCTCGGGCGGGGGTGTCCGTGGGCCTGCGCGGCGTGAAGCGGCTGAATGGGCCAGGACGGCGGGTTGCCCGGCTGACAGGAGACGCGACTATACCATAACCTGTGCCCCTTGCCCCTCCACACCTTTCCGAACGCCGCGTCGGCGGAGCCACCGCGCGCTTCCTGCTCGCTGTCCGCCGGGAGCGCGGCGGGGCCTGAGCGCCGGGGCGGAGCAGGGAGGGAGGTGTGGCTGAGCAAGAGGCGGAGACTAGAGAAGGCGGGATAGGGGCGGGGCTTTGCGGGGGCGGAGCAGAGGGCGCGGGGCCTGGCTGATGCCTGCTCAGGCCTGGTCAGCGGGCGGTTCAGTTCGGGCCCTCCAAAACCGGGGAGTACCTCGCCTCCGGCCAGATCCTGGCCAGACTAGTTTCTCCGCCCTCTCTTCCTACCGAACCCTTTAATCCTTCGCGCGGGCCGCGGAGGTGAGGAAGGACACAGCCGGGAGGCGGAGACACCGGGTGTCACCTAAGGGATGGGGCTCTGGATAGGGACCCGAGAGGTCCCTCATTAAAACAGAAAAATTTCCTGAACAAACTGCTGCCCTCACCGCTGAGTTCTCTCTTTCCCACAGCCCGCCTCCCTTGAAAAGTCACTATTGAGATCTTCCTCCTATATGAAATAGCTTCTCTTTCATCAGTTGGGACCTTTCAAATGCTATTAGCACCCTTTAAGTATACTGGATTTTTTCCTACCCTAAGTTTAGGAAGACCACGTTCTTCGATTACCCACAATTATGATGATTATTATTGTGACAGAATACTTATAACGAAATATACCACTTTGATTATTTTGAAGGGTTCAGCTCTGTGGCATTAAGTACATACATTGTTGTGCAACCATCACCACCATCCCTCTTCAGGATTTTTTCATCTTCCGCAACAGAAACTCATATCCATTACATACTAACTCCTCATCCCCACCCACCCAGTCCTTGAGAATCCCCATTCTACTTTCTGTCTCTAAGAGTTAGACTTTGCCATGAGTACCTCATATAAATGGAATCATACAGTATTTTGAGGTGGGTGGGGATACTGGGGATGGAAGACAGGGTTGCTTTACCACTGAGGTATATCTCTGCTCCTTTTATTTTTTTGTGTGTGGACATACATTTAGTTTTTTTTTTTTTTTTTTTTTTTTTTTTTGGACATACATTTATTTATCCATTTATCAATCAGACATACCCTACAACTATTTTTTTTTTAAATTTATTTATTTGCTTTAGTTGTACACAATGAAATGCATTTATGTTTATGTGGTGCTGAGGATGGAGCCCGGCTCTATCGCTGAGCCACAATCCCAGCCCCCCTACAACTATTTTTTAAAAATATTTTTTGGGTGGCTGAGGTTGTGGCTCAGCGGCAGAGCGCTCGCCTTGCACGTGTGCGGCCCGGGTTCGATCCTCAGCACCACGTAAACATAAATGCATTACATTGTGTACAACTAAAGTAAATAAATAAATACTTAAAAAATATATTTTTGGGGCTGGGGATGTGGCTCAGCGGTAGAGCGCTCGCCTCGCACGTGCGCGGCCCGGGTTCGATCCTCAGCACCACGTAAATATAAATGCATTCCATTGTGTACAACTAAAACAAATAAATAAATATTAAAAAAGAATTAAAAAATATTTTTATTCGTTGTTGATGGACCTTTGTTTTATTTATTTATTTACATGTGGTGCTGAGAATCAAACCCAGTACCTCACACATGCTAGGCAAAAGCTCTACCACTGAGCTTCCACCCCAGCCCCAACTAATTTTTATTTTTTTATTTTATTTATTTATTTATTTATTTATTTATTTATTTATTTATTTTTTGTGGTACCAGGGATTGAACTCAGGGGCACTCGACCACTGGGTCACATCCCCAGCCCTTTTTTGTATTTTTATTTAAAGACAGGGTCTCACTGAGTTGCTAAGTGCCTCGCCATTGCTGAGGCTGGCTTTGAACTCATGATCCTCCTGCCTCAGCCTCCCAAAGTGCTGGGATTACAGGCGTGCACCACCGCGCCTGGCAGCCCCAACTAATTTTTAATATTGCTGAAACTTCCTCCCTGAACGCTGTACTTTTTTTTCTTTTTGGGGGGAGGGGAGCGGGGGTGGGGGGGGGGCGGAAATCATTAGTTCATTGAACAAATGCAGCAGGCCTGCAACATGGCAGTCTTAGATGATAGAACATTAAATTGACCCTGAGGCCAGAACAGACAGACCAGTTGCCATTGGAACAAGCATATTAGAGGGTAAAACAGAAGGAAATGTCTCAACAGGTAACAATGTATCCATCAGGAAGAGTGTCAGGAAGAAAAATAATGCAAGACCAAATGAGAGGAGTGACAGGGCATAAGGGAAAGTTTCTCTGGGGAGCTGGCCCTAAAAGGAACAAAGAAGAAGGCAGCACAAGGGACCCTGTCCATTCTCTCAGAGAAGCTCTGTGTTTTCAGGGAGTTGCAGGCAGGTTTATAGGAGAGACCAGAAGTGGTACACAGTATCTAGGTATCCCAGTACTGGTAACTCTATCACCCCCACCTACTTTAGCAACTCCTGCCCCAGTACCCCTGGGAAAGGCCACTTAGTGCCTGCTTCTTTCTAAATGGTGCTTTCATTGATTACTATATACAATTTTTTTTTTTTTTTTTTTTGGTACTAGGGGTTGAACTCAGGGGCACTCGACCACTGGGCCACATCCCCAGCCCTTTTTTTGTATTTTATTAGAGACAGGGTCTTACTGAGTTGCTAAGTGCCTTGCCATTGCTGAGGCTGACTTTGAACTCACGATCCTCCTGCCTCAGCCTCCCTAGTGCTGGGATTACAGGTGTGTGCCACCACGTTGGGCCTACTATATACATTGTTAGAAAATTTTTATTTACTGGAAGAAATCTGCCTTCGTGAAACCTTCCCTCTAAAATCACATTAAATAAGAATCTTACAGGATTGTTTGGCAGCTTTTCAGATATTAGAAGAAACTTAAAATTTTTTTCTTATGCTTTCATTTTCATTTGTCCTAAGAATTTTTGTTTATTTTTGTTTTGAGACAGGGACTCACTCTGTTGCCCAAGCTGGTCTTGAACTCCTGGGTTCAAGTGATCCTCTAACCTCATTAGGAGTCCTGAGTAGCTGGGACTGTGGACATAGATGACATTGCCCAGCAAACATTGTTGCCATCCCCAACTACCACTGAGCTACACCCTAACCCCTATTATATATCTTTATGTTGTGATTATGGTATACATAGTCATGTCGCACATAACAACATTTAGGTCAAGGACAGATTGCATGTTTGATGGTGGTCCCGTAAATCTATGTCACTTAGTGACATTGTAGTCATTTTAGTTTGTGTAAGTGCATTCTGTAATGTTGGCACAGTGAAATCTTCTAATGACACATTTCTCAGAATGTTGACCCAAGACTGTAAAGGCTTTTTAAAAAAATATTTATTTATTTGCTTTAGTTGTACACGATGCGTTTATTTGTACGTGGTGCTGAGGATTGAACCCGGGCCGCACACGTGCTAGGCGAGCATTCTACCACTGAGCCACAAACCCAGCCCTGTAAAGGATTTTTGCATCTTTATTTTTTCACATCAGCATAAACCTTTTCCTTCTTATAAACATTATCTGTAACCCTCATAGCATAAATACTTGAAAAATTTATTTACAAGGATGTTTGAGATTATGATCTTGAAAAATTAGACACAAGTTAGCTGGACGCGGTGGCGCACGCTTATAATCCCAGCACTTGGGAGGCTGAGGCAGGAAGATCACGAGTTCAAAGCCAGTATCAGCAATGGTGAGGCACTTAGCAACTCAGTGAGACCCTGTCTCTAATAAAATGAAAAAAAGGGCTGGGGATGTGGCCCAGCGGTCGAGTGCCCCTGAGTTCAATCCCCAGTACCAAAAAAAAAAAAAAAAAATTAGACACAAGTTATATTCAATCATTCAAGGAGGTTTTTTTTTTTTTTTTTTTTTTTTTACTGGGGATTGAACTCAGGGGCACTCGACCGCTGGGTCACATCCCCAGCCCTTTTTTGTATTTTATTTAGAGACAGGGTCTCACTGAGTTGCTAAGTGCCTCGCCATTGCTGAGGCTGGCTTTGAACTCGCGATCCTCCTGCCTCAGCCTCCCAAAGTGCTGGGATTACAGGCGTGCGCCACCGCGCCCAGCTTCAAGGAGGTTTTTAAACATTTTACTTTTTCATTTTATTGGTACATTATAATTATATATTAGTGGGATTCATTGTTACATATTTATACATGCATAAAATATATCAGTATAATTTGGTCAATTTCATTCCCCAGTCCCTTTGCTCCCCTTCTGTTTTCAGAAGATCCCTCCCCAATATATTTTTCTTTTTCTTTTTTTTTCTCTAGCTTCTACATATAAAAGAAAACATGATCCATGTCTTTCTGAATTTGGTTTATTTCACTTAGCATAATATTCTTCAATTCTGTCCATTTATAAGCAAATAACATAATTTCATTCTTTATGGCTGAATAAAACTCCATGGTTTACAAATAGCACATTTTCTTTATCCATTGGTTCATAACTTGACTGTTTGAATTATATTGCTATAAACATGTACCATTCTAGTTTGATGACTTTAATTATTTATGATGAATAGAGAGGAATGGAATAGCTGGATCATATGGTGGTTTCATTCCTAGTCTTTTTTTTAATATTTATTTATTTGCTTTAGTTGTACACAATGTATTTTTTTTTTATGTGGTGCTGAGGATCGAACCCGGTCCGCCCACATGCTAGGCGAGCGCTCTGCCGCTAAGCCACAACCCCAGCCCATCATTCCTAGTCTTTTGAGGAAACTCCATATTGATTTTCATAGCGGGTGCTAATTTAAAATCCCAAAGAGTGTTCCTTGTCCTCCAGATCTCTACAGCATTTATTGTTATTTGTGTTCTTGATTGCTGCCATTCTAACTGGAGTGAGATGAAATCTCAGTGTAGTTTTTTTTGTTGTTTTTGTTTTGTTTTGTTTTTGTTTTTGGTACGGGGATTGAACTCAGGGGTGCGCAACCACTGGGCCACATCCCCAGCCCTTTTTTGTATTTTATTAGAGACAGGGTCTCACTGAGTTGCTAAGTGCCTCGCCATTGCTGAGGCTGGCTTTGAACTCACGATCCTCCTGCCTCAGCCTCTCAAATGCTGGGATTACAGGCGTGCGCCACGCTCTCAGTGTAGTTTTGATTTCATCTCCCTAATTGCTAAAGGTGTTGAACATTTTTTTTCCATGTATTTGTTCGCCTTTGTACTTTTTTGCGGGGTGGGGGAAAGAAGTGTCTTTTTAATTCATTTACCCATTTATTGATTAGGTTATTTGTCGGTTTTTTTTTTTTTTTTTTTTTTTTTTTGGTGGTAAGTTTTTTGAGTTCTTTATATATTCTGGAAATTAATCCACTGTCAGCTAACAAAGATTGCCCCCCATTCTGTATGTTCTCTCTTCACACTCTTGTTTCCTTTGTTGTGTAGAAGCTTTTAAATTTGATGTCATCCCAGTTATTAATTCTTGATATTATTTCTGGAGAGCTATAGGGGTCCTATTTGAAGAAGTTATTACCTCTACCTATATGTTAGAGTGGCCCTACTTTGTCTTCTAACAAAGTTACAAAATTTCTGGTTTAATTCCTAGGTCTTTGATCCACTTTGAGTTGATTTTTATATAAAGTGAGAGATAAGAATCTAGTTTCAGGGGCTGGGATTGTGGCTCAGCGGCAGAGCGCTCGCCTCACACGTGCGCGGCCCGGGTTCGATCCTCAGCACCACGTAAACATAAATGCATTATTGCATTGTGTACAACTAAAGTAAAAAAAAAAATATTAAAAAAAAAAAAGAATCTAGTTTCATTCTTCTATACATGGATATTCAGTTTTCCCAGTACCATTTGTTAAAAATACCATCTTTTCTGCCAGGCATGGTGGCACGTGCCTGTAATCCCAGCAGCTTGGGAGGCTGAGACAGGAGAATCACGAGTTCAAAGCCAGCCTCAGCAAAGGCAAGGTGCTAAGCAACTCAGTGAGACCCCGTCTCTAAATAAAATACAAAATAGGGCTGGGAATGTGGCTCAATGGTTGAGTGCCCCGAGTTCAATTCCCAGTAACGGGAAAAAAAAAAAAAAAAAAAAAAAAAAAAAGCTATCGTTTCTCCAACATATGTTTTTGTCACCGTTTTCAAGGATCAGATTACTACATTTATGTGGGTTTTTCTCTGTGTCTTTCTATTTGGTACCATTGGTCTGTGTGTCTATTTTTATGTCAGTATCACGCAGATTTTGTTATTATAGCTCTGTAATATAATTTCAAGTCTGGTACTGTAATGCCTCCAGCATTGCTTTTTTGGCTTAGAATTGCTTTGGCTATTCTGAGTCTTTTATTCTTCTAAATGAATTTTTAAAAAATATTTATTTATTTACTTTAGTTGTACATAATGCAATGCATTTTATGTTTTACGTGGTGCTGAGGATCGAACCCGGGCCGTGCATGTGCGAGGCAAGTGCTCTGCCGCTGAGCCACAACCCCAGCCCTCTAAATGAATTTTAAGACTGTTCTTTCTAGTTTTGGGAAGAGCATCATTGGTATTTGGATGGGAATTGCCTTGAATTTGTAGATTGCTTTTGGTAATATGATCCTTTAAAAAAAATTTTTGTAGTTGTAGATGGACAGAATTCCTTTATTTTATTTGTTTTATTTTTATGTGGTGCTAAGGAGCGAACCCAGTGCCTCACCTTGTGCATGCTAGGCAAGCACTCTGCCACTGAGCTACAGCCCCAGCCTGGTAATATGGTCATTTTGACAATATTTTTTTCTGCCTGTCCATGTGTATGGGAAGTCTTTTCATCATCTAGTGTCTTCTTCAATTTCTTCAGTGTTCTATAATTTTTATTGTCTTTTTATTATAGAGGCCTTTCACCTCCTTGGTTAGATTGATTCCTAAATTTGTTTGTTTGAAGCTATTGTGAATGGAATATTTTCCTGATTTCCTTTTCAGCAAATTTATTATTGTTATATTGGAAAGCTATTGATTTTTTTTTTTTTTTTTTTTGTACCAGGGATTGAATTTAGGGGCACTTGACCACTGGGCCACATCCCCAGCCCTTTTTTGTATTTATTAGAGACAGGGTCTCACTGAGTTGCTAAGTTTCTCACCATTGCTGAGGCTGGCTTTGAACTCTGGATCCTCCTGCCTCAGCCTCCCAAGTGCTGGGATTACAGGTATGCGCCACCACGCCCGGCTTCACTTGTTAATTTGGGAGATAGTCATTTCTGAGATCTTCTGGTACTACCCCCAAGGTCTGTATTAATACAAGGACATATAACTCTGCTAGGAGGGAAGAATGGTAATCCTTGTTTCTCTGAGATTAGGGAGGGGGAGAGATTAGGAGGAGCTAAGGAGAGAAACCTGTTCATTTATATGTGCAGTATGAATTGTAATACTTTACTACTACTATAATAAAAAAAATTATTAAAAAAATCAGTTGCAGAGGGTGGGGATGTGGATCAGCAGTAGAGTATCACCTAGCATGTGCGAGACCTGGCTTTGAACTCTGAACAATAAATAAATTAAATAAGCGGGTGTGGTGGCGCAGGGTGTTTTGTTTGGCTGTGGCGGCGTTCTGTGGTTTTTTTTGGGTGTGCGGCTTTTGGGGGTGGTTCGCCATTTTTTCTTTGTTGGGATTGGCGTTTTGGTGGTTGGAGTTGGTTAGTGGTTTCATCATTCCTACAGTGGTGTGTACTTAAGGACATATAACTCTGCCTAGGATGGGAAGAAAGGTAATCCTGTTTCTCCTGAGATTAGGGAGGGGGAGAGATTAGGGAGGAGCAAGGAGAGAAACCTGTTCATTTATATGTGCAGTATGAATTGTAATACATACTACTACTATAAATAAAAAAAATTATTAAAAAAAATCAGTTGCAGAGGCTGGGGTTGTGGCTCAGCAGTAGAGCTATCACCTAGCATGTGCGAGACCCTGGCTTTGAACCTCAGCACCACATAAAAATAAATAAAATAAGCCGGGTGTGGTGGCGCATGCCTGTAATCCCAGCATGTGGGAGGCTGAGGCAGGAGGATCGCGAGTTCAAAGCCAGCTTCAGCAATGGCGAGGCACTTAGCAACTCAGTGAGACCCTGTCTCTAATAAAAATACAAAAAAGGGCTGGGGATGTGGCCCAGTGGTTGAGTGCCTCTGAGTTCAATCCCTGGTACCAAATAAATAAATAAATAAAAATAAAATAGGGGGCTGGGGTTGTGGTTCAGTGGTAGAGCACTTGCCTAGCATGTGTGAGGCACTGGGTTCGATTCTCAGCACCACATATAAATAAATGAATAAAATAAAGGTCCATCAACATCTTTAAAAAATTTTTAAAAAATAAAATAAAGGTATTGTGTCCAACTACAACTGAAAAATAAATATTTTTTAAAAAATCAGTTGCAGTGGCAGAGCAGCAAGGGTTATATTCAAAGCATAAAGTGGACTGCTGTTACAATAGGAGGAGTGAAATGCTGCATCCTTAAATGGACATTGGACAGGAAAGGGAAGCATTTGGGGAAAATTGATTATGCTAGAGATCAGACTGAATTCTAGAGATCATCATTGAATGGATGTTAAATAACCACTTTGTGGGTATAGGAGAATATCTTTGTTCTCAGGAGACTGTCATGGGGAAGTATTTCCAGGTGAAGGGTAATGGGTTGGCAATGAAGGCCCAGAAGGTTAAACCAAAATGAGAGAGAGAGAGAGAGAGAAGAGAGAGAGAGAGAGAGAGAGAAAGAAGAAGAATATGGAGGAGCCTGTAATCCCAGGGGAGGAGAGGCAGGAGGATCGCAAGAGGAGGAGGAGGAGGGAGGGGCTGGGAGGGGTGGAAGGGAAAGAAGAAGAATATGAATGAGAATGCAAAATGTTAGTAGGGTAATCTGAAAAATTATTGTGAAAGACATGAAAGGAAGGCTGGGGTTGTGGCTCAGAGGTAGAGCACTTGCCTAGCACACATGAGGCACTGGGTTTGATCTTCAGCACCATATAAAAATAAATAGAATAAAAAGTTGTTTAAAAAAGGATGAAGACATTCCTCTACTTAAAAGAAAGAAATAAAGGGCTGGGGTTGTGGCTCAGCGGTGGAGCGCTCACCTAGCATGTGCGCGGCCCGGGTTCGATCCTCAGCACCACGTAAACATAGATGCATTGGATTGTGTACAACTAAAGCAAATAAATAAATATTTAAAAAAAAGAAAGAAATAAAGACATGAAGGAAATGAACTGAATCATGAATAAAAATATATCACTAGTAGCTTCAGAAAAACAATTTAAAAGTCATATATGTATACACATATATACATTTGGGGGGTGGGTACTAGGGATTGAACCCAGGGGTGCTTAATCATGGAGACACATCCCCAGCTCTTTTTATTTTTTATTTTGAGAGAGGATCTCACTAAGTTTACTAAGGGCTTCACGAAGTTGCTGAGGCTGGCTTTGAACTTGCAATTCTCCTGCCTCAGCCTCCTGATCTGCTAGGATTACAGGTGTGTGCCATTGTGCTAGCTCAAAATTTTGGGGGGAAGGTGATGACTGGAGATTGAACTCAGAGACACTTGACCACTGAGCCACATCCCCAACCCTATTTTGTATTTTATTTAGAGATGGGGTCTCACTGAGTTGCTTAGTGCCTCACTGTTGCTGAGGCTGGCTTTGAACTCGTGATCCTCCTGCCTCAGCCTCCCAAGTGCTGGGATTACAGGCGTGAGCCACCATGCCCAGTTTAAATTTTTTTTTTTTTTTTTTTTTTTTTTTTTTTTTTGGTACTGGGGATTGAACTCAGGGGCACCCTACCACTGGGCCACATCCATCCCCAGCCCTTTTTGTATTTTATTAGAGACAGGGTCTCACTGAATTGCTAAGTGCCTCGCCATTGCTGAGGTTGGCTTTGAACTCACAATTCTCCTGCCTCAGCCTCCCAAGTGCTGGGATTACAGGTGTGCACCGCCGCACTGGGCTGTTGGTTTGTTTTGTTTTGTTTTATTTTTGTCTGTTACTGGACTTTTAAGACATTAGCCATGCTGCACTGATCTTACTGGTAGTTTCTTGAGCAGAAAGATTTTGACTGCATGGGCCACCTATAGGGATAAGCTTGTCTAAGAGAAAGACAGTTTGCTGTAACACAATCTGGCCTTTAAATGTTTTTTTCTGGATTATTGTACAATCTGGATGTTGAAGTTAGTCTGTCAGGGGTATAAAGTATATGAAAGAGATTCTGTATGTACAGGCATTGATGCAGTTGCATGATAAGGGGTCTGAACTGTCAAGAAATAAGTTGAAGTTGCCAAAAGGCACTGCCTCTGGTGTGCAACAATAGCAGGACACCAGAAGAAAGGATTAAAAAAATTTCAATCTCTTAAACCCACTGCTGGCACTCCCAGCACTGTTTCTCAGCCTAGCCTCAAGCAGCAGCAGATCATCTCACTGTGGGTAAAGGATACCAGCCCTAAACTGGAAAAAAAAAAATCCTAGAAAAGCTGCTTGGGCTGTAAAAAAAAAAAAAAGGCCAAAGAGAACCTGGCCTCTTCTTTGCCTTCCAGTCCCTTTTGCTCCTGGGGGTGGTGGTGGAGGCTGCTGGCCACAAAAGATGTGGTAGTAGGTTTCAGCACTGTCAGTTTATGACCTGGGAACAGGAGTGGTTTCCTCTTTTAAGATCTGACAGGAGACCCCATTTGGGCAGGGATATTCATCATTGGAGAAAAGCAAACTAAATGCCTGGGGAGACTGGCAGAATAAATAACTGCACCCAGAAAAGAAAAAAGACAGAAACTAAGGCCAACCTTCATTTTGTAGGCAGCCCCTGCAAAGGGATCTTCAAGGAAGCCTAAAGAAAAGGATGGAAATGTCTTCTTCCATTGCATATCAATATGCCTAGTATTAGAAAAATGCCCAAAAGAAGCCACTGAGTACAATTGACAGTAGGGAACTGGCTTAAAGTTGATGGCATTGTGATAATGATAACAGAGACAGGTCAGACTAAAAAATATCCTGCTCCAATCTTTTGAATGCAACCTGGGAGAAAAAAGATTAAGGCACTTTTTTTTTTTTTTTTTTTTTTTTTTTTTTGTGGTATATGCTGGATTGTCCAACCCTCTCCTGGGATAAAATTTCTTGTGTAAATTAAATACATAGATAATATTCATAGAAACATTCTGTTTCAGAATAAGAATTTAAGAAAGGGTCCAAGCCCAGCATGATGGCACATGCCTGTAATCCTAGCAATTTAGAGGCTGAGGAAGGAGAATTGTGAGTTCAAAGCCAACCTCAGCAATGGCGAGGCACTTAGCAACTCAGTGAGACCCTGTCTCTAATAAAATACAAAAAGGGCTGGGGATGTGGCCCAGTGGTTGAGTGCCCCTGAGTTCCATCACCAGTACACACCCCCCCCCAAAAAAAAAAAAAGAAAAGAAAATTAGAAGGTAAAAGAAATGTTTCTGGCTAAGAAAGTATTTTGTCTGGTAAAGTAATATTCTTGTGCTAAAGTCCAAGATGAAAGAGGACAAAACTAAGGATGTAAAGAAGTTTTTAATGTTTAAGTAATTTGCAGGACGTTTGTGGAAGATAAATCTCAAAAAGTTTGTGTTTGACTGAGCTTTTGGCAACAGGGCGTCAAGGAGAAAAGGGCAAGGTAAGTTGCCTAAAGCTCACTCCTTGTCCCCAATGCCAATCCAGTAATGAGGACAAGGTTTTGAGAAAAAGGAAAAAGAAGGCTTACTGCTTTGATAGCAAAGGAGAAAAACAGGGGGACTCCTCTCTCAAAGGCTGTGATTCTGCCCATCAGCAGGAACAGGGGGCTTTTAACTAGGTGATTCAAAGGCTACATTCCACATGTTCTCTTGAGTTGTAATTCACTTGTTAATTTGGGAGATAGTCCTTTCTGAGATCTTCTGGCGCCATCCCCAAAGTCTGGATTACTTCATTTCTGTTTGATGTACACTCAGGGACAGATAATGATGTCTAGGATAGGGAAGAAAGGTAATCCTGTTTCCCCTGAGATTAGGGAGTGGGAGAGATTAGGAAGGAGCAAAGAGAGAGGGAGAGAAAGAAACATGTCCATTTTAAAAATCAGTTGCAGTGGCAGAGCAGCAAGGCTTATATTCTAAGCATAAAGTGGACCACTGTTATAGTAACTTGACACAGAATAGGTGCAATGCAGTGGGGGAGGCGCTGGGGACCACACCAGAGACGCTGGGCATAGTTTTGTTTTTTCAAGGATTGTGGAGATTTTCTCAAAGTTGTTTATGGAAAAGCAGTCTTCATTTTAACTCCTCAGATATCTCGGTCTTCTGAAAGTTTCTGCACCCCTTCTCTCTTCTGCTCCCCTGTAGTCTGCTCCCCTGGAGGTCAAGGTTATGCTTCTATTCAACACTTTCACCTTCGCTCCTGTTAACTGACTCAATCTTACCATGCTTCTTAAAGTTCTGAGAGAATCAGTGATTAGCAGATGTCAGCCACACTGTGGTCATCCACAGCCAGTGGTGAGGAGGGGAGAGGCAGAGAGCAGACAGTGGACATGCACACGCACGATATACAGGGTAAGAAGCCAGGGGAAGCCGAAGGTGGTGTTTGGAATGCTCTGTATCATTCACCTTGTCTCCTGAACTTGGGGCCAGTGAAGTAGCTCCTAGCTGGCCTCCTACTGCCTCCCTCCCTCTACACTTACTTCCTGCACAGAAGGTTGAAGACCTGATTGCCTGTCACTGAAAGTCACTCACTGCCTTCATGGGACCCCAGGCTCTTTGGAAGACCTGCCCTAAGCTTTACCCAGGTCCTACCTCGGCTCCCTCCTAGGAACGGCCTAGACCCCCCTGCACAGGTTCCACTCATTCCCCACCCAGGTGTGGCCCCAGTTCCACCCAGGGCACCCCTTCCCACACAGGTCCTGCTCCAAACCTCATCCAGCACACCCAGCCAAGCTCTGCCCCAAACCCTACTCCACCCAGGCCCTGTCCCAAGCCCCACCCAGGTCCTGTACTAAACCCACCTCCTCACTCAGTCTCCTCACAAAGGTCTCGGGCAGCCCTGCTCAATCCCCACCCCGGTCTTGCTCAGGCCTTGCTCAGGCTCCCACCCACGCTGGGTGCAGGGTTTCAACCCAGGCACCTCCAGTGTAAGCTAAACACATCAGATTTTTTTTTTTTTTTTTTTTTTTTTTTTTTTTTTTTTTTTTGTGGTACTGGGGATTGAACTCAGGGGCACTCGACCACTGGGCCACATCCCCAGCCCTTTTTTGTATTTTATTTGGAGACAGGGTCTCACTGAGTTGCTAAGTGCCTCGCCATTGCTGAGGCTGGCTTTGAACTCGCGATCCTCCTGACTCAGCCTCCCAAAGTGCTGGGATTACAGGCGTGCGCCACCGCGCCCGGCTGGTCATCAGAATTTTTAAAATAGCTTTTATTAGTTGCATGATGGCATAGGTCTGTAATCCCAGCCTCTGGGGAGGATGAGGCAGGGTCGCAAGTTCAAGGCCAACCTCAGTGACTTAGCAAAGCCATAAGCAACTGAATGAGACCCTGTGTCAAAATTAAAATTAAAATAAATAAATAAAATAAAATAAAAAGGGTATAGCTCAGTAGTAAAGCATCCCTGGGTTCAATCCCCAGTACCAAATATATATATATGGAACTTTATTTTTTTCTTCTCTGTCAAAAAAATAATACATGTTCATTGTAAAAAACAAGTATATGGGGACTGGGGCTGGGGATCAGTGATAAAGCACTTGCCTAGCATGTGTGAGGCACTGGGTTCGATCCTCAGCACCACATAAATAAATAAAATAAAGGTATTGTGTCCATCTACAACTCAAACTATATGTGTATATATATATGTATATATATACATATGCACACACACACACACACACATACATAGTATATGATACAAAATAACATTTACTACACTCTGTCTCCTTGCTATTTTGACTGTATTTGTGTGTTCTTTCGGTATTCCCACAACACTAGAACCCACCGCCTGTGTTTATACAAATGGAACTGGGTCAGCACCATCAACCACATGCTCCACCTGAGCCAGTCACCCACTTCACATTTCTGCCCACCTGCAGGCCCCATCACTGTAGCCCCAAACAGGTGCTTCAACCATGAGCACCATCTTCGTGTACTTCCAATCCTTCTAAAACCCAGGTTAGGCAAGATGCAAGATGAGGACAAAAGTTAGCTATGCCCCAAACCCTGATGGCTGGTCACAGAGGTATGAAGGAATTTCAACCACAGCCCTCTGAATGCCATCGACCCCTGGATTAGTTCCTGGAAGGATCCATGGCTGAAGAAGTGCTGCTTCCCAGCACCAGGAGGCGAGCAGCTCCCCTCCACCTAGCCACTGGGCCTCCCATGCCCATGACCCAGCATGGCCTTCAGCCCTGGCCCTTCCTGGTGCCAAATGCACGCTCTTGCTCTTGTGTACTCAGTGAGTGTAATTGGGCAGGAGAATGGAGAAGAGGCCGTGTGCGTGCAACTTAGTTCCTAAACATTCCTGTAACACACCTACAAGGTGAGGTCATGGGGTGGAAGATGTATTTCTGTTTGCTAATTAAAATTTGTGTTATTTTTCTAACATTTACTTCTAAACCTATTAACTCCACCCTCTCCACAATAGACATCAGCAGCACAGGTTGCATCGGGACAAGCACTCAGTTCTGTTCCCTGATCTCAGTTTACCTTCCCTCCTCAAGGGACCCCCGTATGCCATGACTGGGTGAATTGATTACTTCACAGTTTTCCCTCCACTCTGGGCAGAGACCACAGCTCTTACCTCCTTGACCCACTTCATGGATGACCTTGCCCCTGGTCTCATGAAGATATACAGGTGATGCAGAGAATGTCTCGGGGTGCCCCACTCAGAGTCTCACCACCCTGCCCCCAGCTGCCTCTGCACCAAGGTGCCTTGCCCACTGTGCTACAGCTCCCACCCCCAGATATTGCTCCAGGTAGTAGGCTGATTGGTGGTCTCCGAAAAGTACGTCCACATCTTAATTCCCAGAACTTGTGAATATCACTTAAACAGCAAAAGATGTGGGTAAGTGAAGGATCCGAGAGGAGGAGCTGGTCCTGGATGATGCAGGTGGCTCTGACTGCAACCACATATGTCATTATAAGGGTGTGGATGAGGGAGTTTAGAGACAGATACAGGGAGAGGTCATGTGAATTTGGGGCAGAGACTGGAGGTGTGCAGCCACAATCACATGATAGGTGGAGCCACCCAGAGGCCAAAGAGGCGGGAGGGACAGGAGCACCCATAGGTGCTTGGCCTGCCTGCACTTTGATTTCAATCTTTTGGCTTCCAGAACTGGAAGACAATAAATGTCTATCCTTGGAGCGACCCTGGGTTGTGGTCATTTGTTATAGTGGCTACAGGAGTCTGGTACACTCCTGCAATCTCTCTATCTGGTTCCTGTAACATCAAATGTTTCTTTTCTTGTGACACGTCATCAGCATCTCTCACATAAACCTACTTCTCCTTTGGTCCACCTCCTCATTTTCCTGTCCCCTCAGGAGTTGTCTATCATTGTCCCTTTACCTGCCTCCCCTGAACACCTTCAGTCAGCCTGTGCATGTCAAGGGCGATGAGGATAGATTGTGGCCACTATACCAGAGACCTGCCTATGGCCCAACTCCAGCCTCCACTCTGTGCTTCTCCTCCTTGCCTTCTCCCTGAGACGTGGAGTACCCCAGGCTCTGTTCTCAGAGGTGGCCTCTTCTCCACACTTGTTCCCAGAGACTTTCGTGGCCCTGTGGCTTAGACACTTCTTTATGAAAATGACTTGCACACGGACCAGCCTACCTCTCCTGAAGGTCTGGCCTGTTTGTTCTGCTGATTACTAGACTAGTCCTCTGTTTCTGATGCAAATCTCAGCAAGTTCAAAATGGAACTCTGGCAGCTCACCTAGCTCCTGCTACTCCAGTTCCTCTGATGTGTCCCTGTGAAGCCAGCTGCAGCACTGTCCTTGCAGCTGCTAGGATGACAAAAGGACACTGCTCTCCTCCCTCACCCATTGTTGTTCCGAATCCCAATACCTATCACCACCCCATCCTGCTGCCCTGGCCTTAGCTCTCTGCAGCTTGCTCTTCTTGTTCTTTAAAAAAAAAAATTTTTTTTTTTCACAGTACCAATCATTGAAGCCAGGGGCACTCCACCTCTGAGTTATACCCCAGCCCTTTTTAATTTTTTTATTTCCAGGCAGAGTCCCACTAAGTTGCCAAGGCTGGCTTTGAACTTTCTCTCCTCCGGCCTCAGCCTCCTGAATCATTGTGATTACAAGTGTGTGCCACCATGCCCAGCTCTTTTTAGTCTTACTAACAGCTGGATTGAGATAAAGCTCACATTCCATGTAATTCACCTATATAAAGTAATGTTACATATCTTCATGGGGTTGGACAAATTTAGAGCATTTTCATGACCTCCCAGAGGAATCCAATAGCCATTAGGGGTCACTTCCTGGTCTTTTTGCCCTTACTCTTGACAAACAATAACCTACTTTTTCTATGCATGTGCCTATTTCATCTATTGTATATGGAATCATACAACATATGGGTAGCTTCTTGTTGTTTGTTTGTTTTGTTTCAGTACTCAAGATTGAACCCAGGGGTGCTCTACCACTAAGCTACATCCCAGTCCCTTTTATTTGGCGACAGGGTCTTCCTTAGTTTCTTAGGCTGGCCTTGAACTTGCAATCCTTCTGCTTCACTTAAGCCTCCTCCTGAGTAGCTGGGATTACAGGCGTGCACCAACACACTTGACCAATATATGGTCATTTGTATCTGGCTTCTTCACTGAGAATATCTCAAAGTTCTTCTGTTTTACAGCATGGGTCAATGCTTCACTCTATATGGATATACCACATCTGTTTATTTGTTCATCTTTTGGTGGACATCTGGAATATATTTGCTTCCTAGCCATTGTGAATTACACTGTCATGAACATTTGTGCACAAGTTTCTGTGTGGACATGTTTTCATTTTTCTGAGCATGTCCCTATCAGTGACATTTGCTGGGTCATACAGTAACTCTGTTTAACCTTTGGAGCAACTGCCAGACCCTTTTCCATAGCAGCTGCCCTATTGTACATTCCCACCATCAGGGTATGAGGTTTTCTATTTTTCTGCATGCTGTGTCCCTCCCCAACCCCCAGTACAGAACAATATCCCAAAACCTTTTTTCTAATTTTAATTTTGAAAAAAGGTCTTGCCAAATTGCTCAGTCTGACCTCAAATTTGTGACCCTCCTGCCTCAGCACCCCCAGTAGCTGGGATCATAGGCTTGAGCCACTGTGCCCGGCTCCTACATGGCTCTTTGTTCTCTTTCTTCAAGACTGTTTTGGCTAGGTTGCTTGGATTTTTTTAAACAACTTTATTTTTAATTGATACATAACAACTGTATGTATTTGAGTACAATGTGTTGTCATGATATATGTATATATTTTGGAATGATTAAATCAAACTAATATCCATCAGCTCACACACTTATTACTTTTTTAAAAAAAATATTTATTTATTTGTTTTAGTTGTACAAAATGTGTTTATTTTTACATGGTGCTGAGGATCGAACCCGGGCCACGCATGTGCTAGGCAAGTGCTCTATGCTGAGCCACAACCCCAGTCCCTACTTATTACTTTTTTTATGTTAAGAACATTTAAAATCTACTCTTAGTACTTTTGAAATATATATTACATTAACTCTAGTGTCAATACAACCTATTCCTTCTGTCTAAGGAATAAGATGTTGGTCAAAGGGTACAAGTGAAGCCAGGTGTGGTGGCACACGCCTGTAATCCCAGCACTTGGGAGGCTGAGGCAGGAGGATCGCGAGTTCAAAGCCAGCCTCAGCAATGGCGAGGCACTTAGAAACTCAGTGAGACCCTGTCTCTAATAAAATACAAAAAAGGGCTGGGGATGTGGTCCAGTGGTTGAGTGCCCCTGAGTTCAATCCCTGGTACCAAAACAAACAAACAAACAAAGGGTACAAGTGGAAGGGGTTCCCTGTCCACCACCTTATACTCCAGATTCTGGTACCCTCCATTCTATTTCCTGCTTCTATAAATTTCATTTTATTTTTTTGGATTCTACATATAATGAGGGCATGCAGTGTTTGCCTTTCTGTGCCTGGCTTATTTCATTTAGCATTATGTCATCCAGAATCACCCACATTGCCACAAATGACAGATTTCCCTGTTTTTAAATGCTGAATAATATTCCATTGTGTGTATATATGTGTATATATGATACAATATGTATTATATAATATATCTATACATCTACATCACATTTTCCTTATTCATTCACCCACTGATGGACACTTGGCTATTGTGAATGTGTGAATGGTGCTGCAATAAACATAGGAGTGCAGATGTCTCTTTCACATATTGATTTCAGTTTCTTTAAATATATACCCAGAAATAGGATAACTGCAAAATATGGCAGTTCTAGCCGGGCGCGGTGGTGCACGCCTGTAATCCCAGCACTTTGGGAGGCTGAGGTAGGAGGATCGCGAGTTCAAAGCCAGCCTCAGCAATGGCGAGGCACTTAGCAACTCAGTGAGACCCTGTCTCTAAATAAAATACAAAAAAGGGCTGGGGATGTGGCCCAGTGGTCGAGTGCCCCTGAGTTCAATCCCCGGTACCAAAAATAAATAAATAAATAAATAAAAATAAAAATATGGCAGTTCTATTTTTTAAAATATTTTTTTATTTAAAAACTGCAAAATATGACCGTTCTATTTTTTTTAAATATTTTTAAAATATTTTTTATTTATTTGCTTTTAGTTGTACACAATGCATTTTTTTAAATGCGTTTTATTTGTACGTGGTGCTGAGGATCGAACCCGGGCCACGCATGTGCTAGGCGAGCACTCTACTGCTGACCCACAATCCCAGCCAGAGTTCTATTTTTTTTTGAAGAAACTTCATACCCTTTTCTAAAATGACTGTACTAATTTATATTCCCAACAACAGGGTACAAGGGTCCCCTCTTTACACATCATTGGAAGCAATTATCTTTCATCTTCTTGATAATATCCATTCTGAAAGATGTGAGGTGATATCTCATTTTGGCTTTAATTTTCATTTCCCTGGTGATTAGTTATGTTGAACACTTTTTTGTGTCATTGACCATTTGTATGTCTTCTTTTGAGAGATGTATATTCAGATCCATTTCTTATTTTAAAATCAGCTTATTTGTTTTCTTGTTATTGAGTTGTTTTAGTTCCACTGAGCTACAGCCCTAGCCAGGACCTATGAACATGGGTATGTTTTCATTTATTTAGATATTTATTTTTTAAAATAATAGCTTAGAAGCCGGGCACAGTGGCGCACGCCTGTAATCCCAGCACTTGGGAGGCTGAGGCAGGAGGATCGAGAGTTCAAAGCCAGCCGCAGCAATGGCGAGGCACTTAGCAACTCAGTGAGACCCTGTCTCTAAATAAAATACAAAAAAGGGCTGGGGATGTGGCCCAGTGGTCGAGTGCCCCTGAGTTCAATCCCCGGTACCAAAAATAAATAAATAAATAAATAAAAATAAAAATATGGCAGTTCTATTTTTTAAAATATTTTTTTATTTAAAAACTGCAAAATATGACCGTTCTATTTTTTTAAATATTTTTAAAATATTTTTTATTTATTTGCTTTTAGTTGTACACAATGCATTTTTTTAAATGCGTTTTATTTGTACGTGGTGCTGAGGATCGAACCCGGGCCACGCATGTGCTAGGCGAGCACTCTACTGCTGACCCACAATCCCAGCCAGAGTTCTATTTTTTTTGAAGAAACTTCATACCCTTTTCTAAAATGACTGTACTAATTTATATTCCCAACAACAGGGTACAAGGGTCCCCTCTTTACACATCATTGGAAGCAATTATCTTTCATCTTCTTGATAATATCCATTCTGAAAGATGTGAGGTGATATCTCATTTTGGCTTTAATTTTCATTTCCCTGGTGATTAGTTATGTTGAACACTTTTTTGTGTCATTGACCATTTGTATGTCTTCTTTTGAGAGATGTATATTCAGATCCATTTCTTATTTTAAAATCAGCTTATTTGTTTTCTTGTTATTGAGTTGTTTTAGTTCCACTGAGCTACAGCCCTAGCCAGGACCTATGAACATGGGTATGTTTTCATTTATTTAGATATTTATTTTTTAAAATAATAGCTTAGAAGCCGGGCACAGTGGCGCACGCCTGTAATCCCAGCACTTGGGAGGCTGAGGCAGGAGGATCGAGAGTTCAAAGCCAGCCGCAGCAATGGCGAGGCACTTAGCAACTTAGTGAGACCCTGTCTCTAATAAAATACAAAAAAGGGCAGGGGATGTGGCCCAGTGGTCGAGTGCCCCTGAGATCAATCCCTGGTACCAAAATAAATAAATAAATAAATAAAAATAATAATAATAGCTTAGAGTTTTCCAAGTATAAATTTTATACTTTTTGGATAAACTTATTCCTAAGCATTTCATTCCTTTTGATGTTAATGTGTATAAAATTTTTTCTTAACTTCCTTTTCAGTTTGTTTATTGCTATTGCACAGAAATACAGCTGATTCTTGTATATATATATATATATATATATATATATATATATATATATATGGCAGTTCTATTTTATATCTATCTATCTATCTATCTATCTATCTATCTATATAGTTATTTATTTATTTATTTTTTGGTACTAGGGATTGAATTTAGGGGCACTCAACCACTAAGCTACATCCCCAGTCCTTTTTTGTATTTTATTTAGAGAGAGGGTCTCACTGAGTTGCTTAGTGCCTCACTTTTGCTGAGGCTGGGTTTGAACACACAATCGTCCTGCCACCTAGCTGATCTAAATTACTAATTCTAAGACATTTTGTAGTGGGTGCCTTAATTTTTTCTATATAAGTTTAGGTCATCTGCAAATAGAGCTCATTTTAGTTCTTTCTTTACAGTCTGGATACCTTTTATTTCATTTTCTTATTTAATTGCCCTGGCTAGTATCTCTAATGTTGAATAGAAGCAATGAATTGTGTTTAGCCTATCTCTGCCCTTACCTTAAATTCAGCAACCAGAAGGAGCCCTTTCAAAAACAAGAGTGTGATGCACCTCTTTTCAGAAGTCAGTGTAGTTGCCTGGTGCAGTGGCACATGGTTGCAATCCCAGCAGCTTGGGAGGCTGAGACAGGAGGATTGTGAGTTCAAAGCCAGCCTCAGAAACTTGGTGAGGTTCTAAGCAACTCAATGAGACCCTGTCTCTAAATAAAATACAAAAAAGGGGTGGGGATGCAGCTCAGTGGTTAAGTGCCCCTGATTTCAATCTCTGGTAAAAAGAGGTTAACACTTCACTTGAACTGCTAAAATGATGACACAGTAGACTAATATAATATGTATATAAAATGAAATACATGTAGCAATCACTTTTTATGGCATAAAGAAGCTATAGTATAGATAAATATCAATGGTCACAAAGCACCATAGACCCAGTCAGGTACAGTGGTGCATGCCTATAATTATATCTTCTCTGATGGCTGAGGCAGGAGGATCACAAGTTCCAGTCTGGCCTGGGCATCTTAGTAAGACCCTGTCTTAAAATTTAAAAAATCAGGGGCAGAGGGAGGGGCTGGGGATGGAGCTCAGTGGTAGAGTCTTTGTCTAGAATGTGCAAGGGTCCAAGTTCAATTACCAGTACTGGGGTGGGGGAAACACCACAGATAAATAAAATGGAATTATAAAAATGTTTAACCGGGGCTGGGGATATGGCTCAGCGTTGGAGTGCTCGCCTAGCGCGTGCGCGGCCCGGGTTCGATTCTCAGCACCACATAAAAAAATGAAACACATTGTGTACAACTAAAAGCAAATAAATAAATATTTTAAAAAAATGTTTAACCCACAGGAAGGCAGAGGGGAAAGCATAGAAACGAAAAATAGAACAGAGAACAAACATGAATGTGAAGAGAACCTATAAAACCAGAGAAAATCTTTGCCAGCTACTATTCTGATAGTGGATTGATAACCAGAATATATAAAGAGCTCATAAAACCTAACATACCCACACACCCACACACAACTAATAATCCACTGAATGAATGGGCAAGCCATCTAAAGAGACATCTTTCGGAAGAAGAAATACAAATGGCCAACAAATATATGAAAAAAAAAAGTTCAACATCCTTAGTAATCAGGGACATGAAAATCAAAACTACAATGAGATTTCATCTCACTCCATTCAGAATGTCAATTATCAAGAATACAAACAACAATAAATGTTGGCAAGGATGTGGGGGCAAAGGTACACTCATACATTGCTGGTGAGACCGCAAATTGGTGCAACCCCTATGGAAAGCAGTATGGAGAGTCCTCAGTAAACTTGGAATGGAACCATCATTTGACCCAGTTATCCCAATCCTCGGCATATACCCAAAGGACTTAAGATCAGCATACCATAGTGAAAGGACCACACCAATGTTCATAGCAGCTCAATTTACAATAGCTAAGCCACAGAACCACCTAGATGCCCTTCAACAGATGAATGGATAAAGAAAATGTGGTATATAGAGACACAATGGAATATTACTCAGCCATAAAGAGTGAAATTATGGCATTTACAGTAAATGGATTGAACTGGAGACTATCATGCTAAGTGAAATAAGCCAATCACAAAAACCGAAGGCCAAATGTTCTCTCTCTAATATGCAGATGCTAACACACAATAAGGTGGAGAAGGAAGAATAGAAATTCATTGGATTACATAAAGGAGGATGAAGGGAAGGGAGGGAGGATGGGAATAGGAAAGGCAGTAAAATGGATCAGACATAACTTTCTTATATTCATATACAGATACACAACTGTCGCTGCCTGAAGCGGAAGTCGCTTGGAGCAGCGAACGCCACAGGAAAATTCGGAGGCAGGATGAAAATGAAAAAAGGTCTTTTATTCTTCTCCTCTCTCCAGCTCCAGCAATCACTCCAAATGCTCTAACTCCAACCACCACCTTCTTCTTCCCCACACACACTAACGAACCTCACCCAGTTATATACATATAGCTTTAACAAGGACACGTGCTTACAGCTCGAGCTTACAGGTGCGTCACGCAGTGTTCACGGGCATACAAAGATTCTTTGAATAATGTATTAATATCAGGTGGAAACTAGAACATCTTTTATGGCTCTCAGCTAACCGCAATCTTTAGCTATCTCCTTGATTATAGGCTCCTTCACACAACCAGTGTAATTCTACATCATGTACAATCATAAAAATGAGAAGTTATACTCCACGTATGTATAATATATTAAAATACTTTCTACCCTGCATAACTAAAAAAAAAAATAAAAAAGAGTGAATGAAAATAAAAGATCACCCATGTCAAAAACAATTGACCAAGTTATACTACATGTATGAATGATTATATCATAATGCATTTCAATTTTATACATAACTATAATGCACCAATTAAAACAAACAAACAAACAAACAAACAGAAGGAAGAACAATAGAGTAGAAGAAGGAGATCAGGGGAGGGAGTAGGTGAGGAAAAAAGGAAACATTAAGGATTGAAATGAAGAAAACAGTCATATGCATTTATGAATATATCAAAATGAACCCCACTAGCCAGGTGTAGTGATACATGCCTATAATCCCAGCAATTTAGGAGGCTGACGCAGGAGGATCTCAAGTTCAAGGCCAGCCTCTGCAATTTAGCAAGATTCAATCTCAAAATAAAGAATAAAAAGGAGCCGGGCCCAGTGGCACACACCTGTAATCCCAGTGGCACTGGAGGTGGAGGCAGGAGAATCGCGAGTTCAAAACCAGCCTCAGCAATTTAGGGAGGCACTAAGCAAGTCAGTGAGACCCTATCTCTAATAAAATACAAAATAGGGATAGGGATGTGGCTCAGTGGTTGAGTGCCCATGAGTTCAGTCCTTGATACCCGCCCCCACCAAAAAAAAGAATAAAAAGGGCTGAGGATGTGACTTGGTGTTAGAGTGCCCCTGGGTTCAATCCCCAATACAGCAACTTTGTTATGTATATTATAATGCACTAATAAATAATTTTTTTTAAAAAAAGAAAGCAGGGCTGGGATTGTGGCTCAGCGGTAGAGCGCTCGCCTAGCGCGTGGGCGACCTGGGTTCGATCCTCAGCACCACATACAAATAAAACACATTGTGTACAACTAAAAGCAAATAAATAAAAATATTAAAAAAAAAAAAAAGAAAGCATACATATTGGAAAGGAAGGAATAAAACTGTCCTTCTTGGAAATGATGTGGTTGGGTATGTAGAAAATCCCAAGGAATCTTTTTTTTTTTTTAACTGCTAAAGTTTTAGGATTAATAGTTAATTCAGTCAGGTTGCCAGATTTAAGATCAATGCACACAACTGAATTTTATTTCCATACATAATGAGCAATGAGCATGTAGATACAAAAATTTAAATCATAATGTCAATTATAATCATCTTTAAATCCACGCAAAATGAGAGGGATAGAAGAGAAAGGAAATTAACAGGGAAGGGAAAAGAAACAGTGATTTTAAATCTGAGAAGCTCTGTGAGCAGCACTCTCATCCTTATTTCCCAAGTGTGTTTTCCTCCAGGACAGATTCTTTAAAAACCTTTGACTCTTAGGTATTATGAGTCTAAATGAACAATACCTACATACATTGCTAGCTTACACAATGTACTTTCTTTAGATTACATAAAGCCAAGGGGGGAAAAAAAAACACTTAGGAGTGAGTATATTTCAAAAGTTGTCTATCGATTCTAGAGATCTTGAAAGAACCAGACCACAGAACCCACCCTGTGCTCCACGATTAAGAGGACTGAGCCCCCCCCCACCCAGGCTGATGTCACCCCCATGCACTTCTCATGCTTACCATTTCAAAGTTTAAAAGAAGAGCCCATGACAGGCACGCCTGTAATCCCAGTAGCTCAGGAGGCTGAGGCAGGAGGATTGTGAGTTCAAAGCCAGCCTCAGCAATTTAGGGAGGCCCTAAGCAACTCAGCGAGACCCCATCTCTAAATAAAATACAAAAAGGGCTGGGGATGTGGCTCAGTGGTTAAGCATCCCTGGGTTCAATCCCTGGTACAAAAAAAAGAAAGAAAGGGGGGAAAAAAAAAAGGAAAGCCCAAGACCCCCAAAGCATATTTCACTCTTCAGCCCCCACACTCCTTCCTTTGAATGTGTATCCTCTCTGTTGCTTGCTTGCTTTCCTCAATGAATCCTGGCTTTCTTAAATAAATCTGTTTGTGCTTCTTTTAACACTTCCTGAAATTACTTTCTGTGGTATAAGTCAAGAACCTACCAGGGCTGAGTTGAGGTCTCTTTCTCCCCCTTCTAGGGGACCTTTTTGGACCCCTTTCCTGTGATAAAAATTACTTAAGTGTAAATCTAACAAAACATGTGCCAGACTTGTATGCTGAAAGCTACAAAATGAAATAAATGATAGATTTTTTTCAGATAGAGAAATGATTATTCTAAAATTTTTGTGGAAAAACAAAGGAACTAGAATAGCTAAAATGTTTTTGAAGTAATAGACTTTATTCTTTAGTTGTACACAATGTTTTTTTTTTTTTTTATTTGTACGTGGTGTTGAGGATCGAACCCAGGGCCTCACACACGCTAGGCGAGCGCTCTACCACTGAGCCACAACCCCTAGACTTTATTCTTTTTTAAATAAGAGTTTTGGTTTTGCAGAAAAATTAAGCAGGAAGTACAGAATTTCCAGTTATTCCCCCTTTTTTCATGTAATTTCCTCTATTAACATCTTTTATTAGTGTGGTACATTTGTTGCAGTTGATGAACCATTATTGGTGCATTATTAACTAAAGTTCAGTTTGTATTAGGGTTCATCCTTAGTTTATACAGCTCTATATGTTTTGAAAATACATAATCTCATGTATCCACCTTTATAGTACTATACAGGGTAGATTTACTGTCCTAAAAACCCCTCCCTCTCCCTGACTCCTAGCAACAACTGAAGTAACAATTCCATAGTTGTGCCTTTTCCAGAATGCCGTATAGTTGGAGGCAAACAGCACACAGCCTCATAAGATAGACTCCTTTTACTTAACAATATACATTTAAGATTCCTCTATGTCTTTTTGTGGCTTGATAGCTCATTCTTAATTTATTACTGAAGAGTATTCCATTGTGTGGAATGGTTCATGTGTCCATTTACCTGCTGAAAGAGATCTTGCCTACTTCCAAGCTTTGGCAATTATGAACAAAACTGCTATAAACATTCATGTAGTTTTTTTCGTGTGGTTGTAAGTTTTCAACTCATCTGAGTAACTACCTAGGAGTGGGAATTCTGGACTGTATCGTAAGAGAACGCTTCACTTTGTAAGAAATGCCAATCTGCTCTTCAAAGTGGCGGTACTAGTTTGCGATTCCACCAACAATGAATGAGATTTCCCATTGCTCCACATCCTCATCAGCATTTTGTCAGTGTTTTGTTTGGGTTTTAGCCATTCTAACAGGCATGTAGTGGCAGCTCATATCTATCAGCTAAAACAATTTTGGAAAAGAATATAGCAAAAAGATTGCTGGGTACTGTGGCACATGCCTGTAATCCCTGTGGCTGCTGAGGCTGAAGCAGGAGGATCATGAGTTCAAAGCCAACCTCAGCAATATAGCAAGGCTCTGAGCAACTTAGTGAGACCCTGTCTCAAACTAACAAATGAAAAGGGCTAGGGATGTGACTCAGTGGTTAAGCGCCCCTGGGTTTCATTCCCAGTACTATCAAGCTATCTGATTTCAAGATTTATTACATAACTACTGTAATGAAGATAGTGTGGACTGAATGTAGTCTCAGTACCATAAAAAAAAAAAAAGTTGTGGTATTGGTGGAGGGATAGATATAAAAATCAATGACCAGTGGGCTGGAGTTGTAGCTCAGTGGTGGAGTGCTTACCTAGCATGTGTGAGGTCCTGGGTTCGATTCTCAGCACTATATAAAAATAAAATAAAATAAAGGTCCATCAACAACTAAAAATCAATGAACAGAATAGCAAACTTAGAAACAGACCCTCACAAATAATGCCCAACTGTTTTTTTCTTCCAGTACTGGGGTTTGAACCCAGGGGTGCTTTACCATTGATCCCATCTGTTTTTATTTTATTTATTTATTTATTTATTTTTGTGGTACCAGGGATTGAAGTCAGGGGCATTCGACCACTGGGCCATATCCCCATCCCTTTTTTGTATTTTATTTAGAGACAGGGTCTCACTGAGTTGCTAAGTGCCTCGCCATTGCTGAGGCTGGTTTTGAACTCTCGATCCTCCTGCCTCAGCCTCCCAAGGGCTGGGATTACAGGCGTGCGCCACCGCGCCTGGCTTGTTTTTATTTTATATGTATGTATATTTTTAGTTGTAGATGGATACAATACTTTCATTTACTTACTTATTTATTTTTTTATGTGGTGCTGAGGATCAAACCCAGTGCCTCACATGTGCTAGGCAAGCACTATACCACTGAGCCACAGCCCCAGCCTGTTTTTATTTTCAGTTAGGACCTCACTAAATTGTTGAGACTGGCCTCAAACTTTCAATCTTCCAGCTTTAGCCTTCTGAGTAGCTGAAACTACAAGAGTGTACGTGATGGCACATGGTTCCAACTGATTTTTTGACAAAGGTACTAAACCGATTCAAAGGAGGAATGATGACTTTTTATCAAATGACCCTGGAGCAGATGGGTATCCATGGTAAAAAAAAAAAAAAAAAAAGAACTTTGATTTAAACCTCACTTCTTACACAAAAATTAACTCAAAATGTGTGTAAAATCAAAATTATAAAAATTTTTAGAAAATATAGGAGGAGAAAATGTTTGGTCCCTAAGGTTGTATGAAGACTTTTTAGACTTGACACTAAAAGTACAATTCATAAGAGAAAATATCAATAAATTTGGCTTTATCAAAAGTAATAAATTTTGCTCTGTTAAGAGGATGAAGAATGGTCACTTTGGCAGCAAACATACTAAAACTGGAACAATATAGGGATTAGCATGACTCTTGTGTAAGAATGACATACAAATTCACGAAGCATTCTATATATACTATATGTAATAATATATATATACATATATATTTTTTTTGGGGGGTAACCGGGGATTGAACTCAGGGGCACTTGACCACAAGCTACATCACCAGCCCTATTTTGTATTTTATTTAGAGACAGGGTCTCACTGAGTTGCTTAGTAGTGCCTTGCTGTTGCTGAGGCTAGCTTTGAACTTGCTATCCTCCTGTCTGAGCCTCCCAAGCACCTGGGATTACAGGTGTGCACCACGGTGCCTGGCAGTATTTTACATTTATGTATAAAAATACCAGGAGATGGGCTGGGGTTGTGGCTCAGCGATAGAGCGTTCGCCTAGCATGTGCACCGCCCGGGTTTGATCCTCAGCACCATGTAAAAACAAACGTATTGTGTTCAACTAAAGCAAATAAATAAATATTAAAAAAAAACAGGAGGATGAAAAGACAAACTACAAACCGGAAGACATTTGTAAATAAAAACTCAATAAATCATGGTTTGTTTGTTTCTTTGCAGAAGGAGGAGCCTTGCTGTTACCCAGGTGGAACTCCTATCTCATCCCCTCCCCAGTGTAACTAGGATTCCAGGTGTGCAAAAGGTTAGTTGTGCTATGAAATCTGAAACTATAATGCTGAACATTTTGTACTATTATATCAACAGCCATGTCCTGTCTTTCATTTTAAATGGATCTATACATATATAAAGCACATATTGGTTATTTAGAGGATTGATTTACTGAGTTATAGAAATCTTCAAAAATTTGGAAGTTTCAGTATGTTACACAAAAATTACACAATATCATCACCAAACTCATCAGAAATGTTTTTAAGTATAGAGAAACCACTAAGATGGTGGTGGTGGATGCAAGTTTTACAAAATTCTAGTTTTCTTACAAAAGCTTGAATATTATTCGTAACAAATACTATGGTTGTTTTCCTTAAGGTGACAGCCTCACTTTTTGATTTTAGACTAAATGTTGATCAGATTCCCTGGGCATGCATAACCAGTTTGTACTTTGCTCATCCTTTCAGTATACAACAGCAGCTGTGAGAGGTAGCTTTGCACAGGACTGCAGGAGTGACTTTCTGGGGCAAAATTTGGGCTTTGGTGCCTGGCATGTCCCTGTCCCCTTTTGTCACATGGAACACTAAAAGGATGTGTACTTAGGGTAGAAGTTTAATAAAATTAATGATTGTATTGCTTTGACTTTCTGAAGTGAAGCCAGAATGGGTTGATGGATTTAAATTAGGCTCTGTGAGGGCATCTTGGGGAAGAACAACATGGGGATGCCTCAGTTCGGTGCCCTGGGCCAGCAGACCCCACAGGCACCCTTTTCAGTATTGGTGCAAACATCCACAAGGACAAGAAGCGAAGGTCTGTTTTGAAAATCCGCTTGATTTCATTGACCCCTGAACAAGCCGCAGGGACTCCCAAGTATTTGCAGTTCACTCTTTGAGAGCCACTGCCCACTCTGGGCCTTTCCTTTATGGTCACCATATGGGAGAGGCCAGCCCTAACCCCCACTGAACACAGCCCAGCCAGACCTGTGGGAATGTTTAGGCCCTCCAGAGGACAAGTGCATTAATGGACACCATGGCTAGCCCCAGGGCCCTGTCCAGCCTTGGTCTTTCTATTTTTCCCATCATCTGGATGATGGAGATTTTTTTTCTCATCTTCTTTGGACCCTGCCACTTACTCTTTGTCCCTCAAAACCTGTCGATTAACTGTCCCCAGCACCCCAGGCAAGCCCCTTTCTACAGGGCCTGTGTGCAATACTGAATAAGCTTCAGTCCTGGGTCTGTCTTTCCTGGTCCAGTCAAGAGGACCTGGCTGGCCATATCCAGCTGGAGCCCACACATCTCCCAGGATAGCACTGGATTCTGCTTCTGATCTACTTTCTCTGGAAGACACTCTCACTGTCCCCCCTCCCACCCTCCCACCCTTTGATCTTTCTTTTCCTTTTTTTTTTTGGTGCTGGGGATTGAACCCAGGGGCACTTAACCACCGAGCCACATCCCCAGCCCTTTTTTGTATTTTATTTAGAGATGGGGTCCCGCTGAGTTGCTTAGGGCCTCCCCAAGTTGTTGAGGCTGGCTTTGAACTCACAATCCTCCTGCCTCAGCCTCCCAAAGTGCTGGGATTATAGGCGTGCACCACTGCACCTGGCTTTTCTTCTCCATTTCTGTGGCTGTGCACAATCGCTGCCAGCTGTCACATGATCCAAATGTGAACTTCTGCCTATGTGTTCCATCCAGAGTCCCCTAATTGCCCCCATGTCTGATGACATGTGGCATCCGCATGTCTGCTTATGGCCTCTGGTCTATAGTGCTCCTCATATTCCTTGCATGAAAATATCTGAAAACCCTCCTCAGGCTAACCCAAGTCACCTGGGCTGAGTCATAGACTACAACCCCCATCCTAACTAACCTGCTTATGCTGCAGTCAGGTTGGGCCTTCCTGGGAGGCCAGGTCAGGTCATGCCTCTCCAGCAGGTGCACACATAGGTATAGTGTGTGTGCTGCCTTGCCTGGACTCCCTGTGAGGTTTCCAAAGGCAAGGATGTTACTCTGTCTACTTGGAATATCCCCCATTACCTAACATCTGCCAGCACCCTCGCAAAGAAGACCCCAGTTACCTCTGCCAATCAGTGAGTAACTAAAGCCTGTTCAGTAATTGAAATGTAACATCTCAATCCTAAATCCTGGCTGGGCCATCGTAAGGGGCTTTAAAACAAAGCAAGGAGCAACACTATAGTCTTCCTGCTACAGAGTGAAAAATGGGCAGAGGGGACCACAGGATGATAGAGAAAATCATTAAGGGAACCCAAGAATTGGGCTCCAGAAAAGTGACCACTGCATTCAGACTCTGGGAGTCTGTGTGGGGAAGTGGAGGTGACCAGCTCTGGGTGATGGAGTTTGGAGGAAAAGATTCTTAAAACATCCAAAATAAACGTGGTGTTTTAAGTCCCAAGAGTAGGTGTCTGGCTCCCTGGTCCTACAGCATGTCAGGCCTCCCTTTATTCATGTCTCCTAGCACTCATTTCTGTACCCAGCATGTAGTGAGGAGGCAGGCTCAGTGAATGTGTCCTGGGTGAGGTGTTGGGAGGGTGCTGAGGGAGCCTATCCCAGCGTAGGGAAACCTAAGCAGAATGTGCATCTTGGAACGTAAGTGATCCTGCATCTTGGAAGAAGCACAGGGCAACTTGCAGATGTGATGCCAGAGCCCTCTGCCCTTTCTGCACACACTCCTGGCCTCTCTGCTGTTGTTTCACTCCTGTGACTGGAAATTCAATAAACAAGTAGTTTCCCTTCATCCTGGAGGCTTGAGGGAGTCCCTGCCACATGCTGGGCATGCTGCTTATTTGTGGGGACACCAGCCAAGCTAGAGGTGGGAGGGAGCAGACTGCAGGAAGGGGAAGGGAGGGACCCAGGCAGAGCATGTGAAGAGGCCAGGACGTGGTATCAGCTCCTCTCCAGAACTGCAGGATGCTGGGCAGCCTGGAGCCCTATGAGAAGGGAGGAGTAAGGGGAAGGAGGGCTCCTTTTGTGACCCACTGGTGGGGAGGTGAGCTGCTGGTTTCCTACAGGGGACACAGGATCTAATCTTGAGTCCATATGGTCCTGGAGAGACTGGCAGAAGAGGGGCACTTCTAGGCTACCGATATGGCTAACAAGGAAAATCTGAGAAGTGGATAAAATCTGGGGGTGGGTGGCACCTGTCCCTGTCCTTTTCCTTTTCCCCACCGTCTTATCCAGTCCCCAGGTCAAGACCCCCCATCCACAGATAACTCACAGGGCCCAGAGCACATGCCTGGCTCTGACCTGACATCGCATAGTCTCCCTGATATTCCTTCTTACTTTTCTGCCACCACCTACCCTTTTGGTTTCTTGCAGCAGGCTGAGTCAGTCTTCTTGCCACTTGTCTCCCTGTATCTGGCTCTTTCTCACCCGAATCTTTAAGTCCCTACCTGCTCCTCTTCAACCTTGGGGGCAGGTGGCATCTGCTCCTCAGACCACAGGGTTTTTGAATGCACAAGATGGTCACAGAGCTCCCTATTTACCTTTCTACTCTGCTCCTGAGTTTTGCTGACGCTAGAATTAAAAACTGACCCTTGATCCACAATCCAGAGCTTTCATTGAACTTAAATGCTTAAACCCTGTTCTTAAGGCTTGGGATACTAGAGGTGCCCAAAGAAAATGAGGTAAAGGGCCAGCAAGAAAGGAACAGCCCTAATCTCTAGAGTGTCCCTCAGGTAGCCACACCTGACTGCCTAGGCCTCTCCTCAGCAGAACTTTTCCTACCAGGGTTGGTTTCCTAGATGGCCAGGGCAGAGGTCAGGGCAGGGAAGGGACTCAGCTGGGCTGAGGGCCCCATGGAGCCCCAGCTCTGGGATGTGAGGGTTGGCAAGGAGATGGTCTCTGCAGGCTGATAAGCTTCTCCACCCCAGTGGCCATGGGCCTGAACTTACCTGGGCATTTGGGGAACCTCAGGTTCCCGTAGCAACCTGAGGCCAAGGCTGGGGCCCTGAGCCAGTGGGCTAGGGTGGGGGGGACACGAAGAGGTGCGTGAGGAGGGTGAAGCCATAGGGCTTCAGGCAAAGCAGGTGTGCTGAAGAGGATACCTCATTTGTGGAAGCCTCTCAAAATTTGTTTTTGTGATTGAGTGAGCCAGGTATGGTAGTGTGAGCACTGGATCTGGCAGAAGGGATCCTTGTATGGAAAATCGCAGGTGGGAAGATCATAGAATCCCTTTTTTTGGATATCAGGGATTGAACTCGGGGGGCACAAGGCCACTGAACCATATCCTCAGTCCTATTTTGTGTTTTACTTAGAGACAGGTCTCATTGAGTTGCTTAGTGCCTAGCTTTTGCTGAGGCTGGCTTTGAACTTGTGATCCTCCTGTCTTAGCCTCCAACAGCCGCTGGGATTACAGAAGTGTGCCACTGTGCCCAGCAATCACGAAATTCTTAATAGGGAAATTTTCTATTGTCTCTGTTTAGTTCAATCCTGATTGAATTCTATTTCAATGGGGAACTTACTATACCACCAAAGTTAGGACTAAGGAGTATAGAATATTCATTGCAATTCACTATTTTCACAGGAGGAAAGGAAATTGGGGTGCTGGGCCTCCCAGTCAACCTAGTGGTGGCAGCACCCTTCTCCCTCACCTGTGGATAAACTGGGACAGAGTGAAACCTAAGCCCATCACTTGGCTGCCCTTAGGCAGCACTAGGGCTTGGACCACACTGGAGTTCATGGAACAGGTGGTGCTCTTTTTCAGCAAGGTGCTAGCTTTTGGCCCTGGCCCTTCCCACCCCAACTGCTGTAGTGTCAGCACAGGTGTTACACTATGGGGTGCTACAAGATCTCTGGCCTGGTTCTGAAGCCCCCATTCTGGCGGGGCAAGCTGATAATCTGACTTGTATCTGGTCCAGGTATTTAAGGGCCTTTGTATCCAGAAAAGAAAAAGGAAGCCACATCAGGTCTGGACTGATATGACACAGGGCAGGTTTTCAGCATCCTCGTCTGCCCTGCCCTGCCCCACTGGCAACAATTCAGGAGCCTAGATACTGAGATGAGGTCTCCCTGTACTTCCAGTTCAAGCAAAGAGTGGCTGTAGCACATTGGACTTAGGGAAGTAAGCAGGTGCCAGGTCCACGCAGTGTGTCTGCGATCCAGCCCCTCACACATAACACCCCTCATTCATACCCCAACCTATCTTTTGCTGCCCCAAAGCCTTGCCCTGTGCCACTGCTGTTCTCTTTGTAGCACACTTGCATACACAAAAACTGATACCAGCCTGCTAGTCTCATCTAACGTGCAGAATGCTTCCAAGATTACATGGAATTTCTTCCAATATTTGAAGACTGAAGCAGAGGACAGGGAGTGCAGCTCTGTGGTAGAGTGCTTGCTTAACACGTGCACCCTGTTTGGTCCAGAATGGCAAAAAAGTGAAGCAGAACAAAACCAACTGGGAACCATCTGATTGGTAATGTTGAGTGCCCCATCAGCAGTGGCATCTGGCCCTGTATGGCCTGATTGTCCCTGGTCTTTCCAGAGCTCTTACAAAGTTCTCTTCTTGCAGGGTATTCAGGGCTGTAGACCCACATATAGAGAACCCATTAAGACTCCCCTGCCTACTCCAATTGGAAGGGCCTGTGGTCAGTGACCTAAGGGTCACCATGCTGAGCTGCTTCAGGAATCAACCTGACCCCCACCTTTCTGAGAAACGTTCTCAAGCCCTCAGAATCAGTCTAGGCTGTTAATCTGATGTCTCACATCCCTGCCAGCCTGAAAGGTGAGCCCCAACTCGACTGTGGCAGCTACCCCAGGCCCAACACCCAGATACGGAGCGGAGGATAGTCTGGTGAATGTCATGATCCTCTGTAGGACTCAGGCCAGAAATATTTCCAGGCCCAGGGCGCTTCTGTATAGCTGATCCACCCTTGCCTGTGGACCATGTCAGATACAGGGAGTATTTGAACACCACAGCCAGATGCACGGGAGGACCCTGACCTTTGTAGCTCTGGGGATAGGGCAGCTGTTCCCATACCAGGAACTTGCTTTTCCTGGTACAGTTGCCAGTCATATCGTGACTGGAAGATCCTTTAGTCATGCTGCAAGAGGATAGCAAGAGAAATAAGATTTTAAAGACATGATAGGGAAAGGGTCAGGGCAGGTACTACCAAGAGAGCAGGGTGCTGGGTCCAGGACCCCATGGCAGGCCAGTGCTTGGCTTGCTTGGTATGGGCTGGAGAATGGGATATTTACCAGGGGGAACCCTGAATTTGTGTTGGTGTGAGGTCTCACCTCCAGGTAGGAAGAGCTGCTTGGGCTAATAACTGTCATTAAGATAAGCCTACCAGATATGCTGGCTGAAACAGATGCCCAGAGAACTTTTTGTTTAGGTGGAGAGTTACATAGACCCAAGGAAGAGAAAGCTCAAACAGGCCGCAACTATCCATACCTTGCTCATGACAATGGCCACTGCTGCCCCTGAGGGGTTGTGCAGGGCTACTGGTGCACTGCAAAGCAGAGCAGGTGGTGGCTGGCACTCCCCATCCATTAAGGAGGGGCTGCTGCTACCCAGGCAGGTTAGGAGAAGCTTGGCTGAGCCTGTTCCCTGGGGAGAAGCTGGAGCACACAGAACAGCAGCAGATAGTCCATGGATAACTTAGTTTATGGGTCAAGCCAATACAATGCAAAGTTATTATTTCTTTTTTAACCAAAATAAATAAATCAGATCTGTCCCTGTGAAGGTCAAAGTAAGGGACAAAGGGCAGCTGGCCCCTTGGCCCACCCTGCCCTTACCCATCCCCCTCTCCTGCTTCTGACCTGCTTTGGCACAGCAAAGAAAAGGATGCATTGAAAATTTCCATTGTGTTTAAGGGAAACAGCAAAAAGAAAAGTGGAGTGGTTGGGTGGGGGGTCAGAGAAGGAAGTTTGGGGTCAGCAAGACCAATAGCTACAGCCAACCAGTGCCCTGACTGTGGGACCCAAGAAGGCTTCTGGCCCTACAGGAGTCTGTGGGCTCCAGGGGCTGCCAGGCCCCAGGCAGAGTGGGTGGGGCATGGACCCTATACACAGCCCAGGACCCTTGAAGGGAAGGACAGCTAGGATGGTCACTGCACAGCTGAACCTAACGCCACTGTGCCAGGTCAGGTCGAGGGCTCCCCCACTGTCGTTATCTTCATCTCACCCCACAGCTGAGGCCCACCCTGCCAGCTATGGTTCCTCTGTGACTTCTTAGGCTAGGCCCCAGCAAGCAAAGCAACTTCTAGTTCCAGTTGCAGGATCTGTGCCTTGTTGGGTGACAAGGACTGCCAGCACCCTGGGAAGTCACCTGAGGCCCTGCTTCTGCCTGGGAGGTGATATGGTAGAGAGGGACATGATTAGAGCTGACCCTCCCCAAGACATCCTGTGGGGCTCCCTTTCCTTCTCTTATTCCCCCTGCCTCCACGAAGGCTGCTCAGCTTGAGAAGTCACCACAGGCTGGACAGCATCTGGCATAGGGAGGCAGCAAAGCACTCAAGGGGGACAAGAGCATAATTCCTATGAGAGCAGGGCTGGGTGGTGGTGTGCGGCACAGCGAGAGGGGCAGAGGTGTGGGCAGCGCTGAGGCACTATTCTTTAGTTGAGAAGCAATGGGCATCATGGATGTGTGTGGGGGGGTCTGTTGCCCAAATAACCCCTGGAGCGTCTAAGAGAATTTTTTGAAGGCGTCCAGATCAAAGGCTGTGTCCAGGAAGCGTTGCAGCTCTGTCAGATGGGTCTTCTTGTTGCCAGTTGCTGGAGCAGCTGCTGGATCCCGGCCAGCATACCTGAGAGAGAGGGAGCAGTAAGGCAGTGGTCACCAGTGGGTATCACTTTTCCCTCTCCAGCATACTCCCAGGCTAACTGCCCACCAGCCTGAGGGAAGGTCCTACAGGCCTTGCTGCTCACCAGACAGGCTTGGCGCGGTCAATGGTGGTCCGAAGTCTTGGCTTCACATAGTCGTAGTAGCCTTGGTTCTTGTGTTCTTCCTGGCACCAGGCCAGTTCAGCATTAGGGTACTTTTGCACCTCCTTCAGCAGGAGGTCGAAGGGGAACGGTGATAGCTGGGAGAGAGCAAGGTCAGATCAGGTCAGGAAAGGGATGTTCAGAGGGCAGGCAGGGTCAAGCAGGGGAGGCTGGAGGTTCAGAAGGGGGCAGTCATTGTTTTACGTGAGAAAGGTCAAGGACCAAGGATTCCCCATTTCAGTAAATAATGTTCTACGAATGCACCAGATCCCTGATAGTCCAGAGGGTAGACAACAGCACCCAGATGCCACGTCCCCTGCCCTCACCTGCTCAATCCTTGTAATGGCCACCTGTTCTGCCATGTCCCTTGCCTTGCGCTCACGGGTGAGGTCATAGTACACTTTGCCAGTGCAGAAGAGAAGCCTCTTGACTTTGTCTGGGGCCTGAGCTGCAGGGCCATCTTCTGGGATCACCCGCTGAAAGTGGGTTCCTATAAGACAATTCCCATGGACAGGTTGGTCCCCCCTCCAGGGCATGTCCCACTACTGCTGTGGGTGAAGGGTCCAGATCAAAGGCTGTGTCCGGGAAACGTTGCAGCTCCATGAGACAGGGCTGTGATGCCCCGGATGGTTTCTGAGAGTTTGAGGTGCTTCCACTTCACCAGCCTCTGATGCTTGGATCTGCTCAGATCATAAGTGCTTTGCAAAACACATTGTGTATAAGAAGTATACAGTATACAGTGGACAAAAATCAAACAACAAATGAACAAACAAGCTGAAAAACTAACCACATACAACAAATGTTGGGAAAGATGTGGAGAAATTGGATTCCTCTTGTGCAATGCTGGTGGAAATGCTAAATGGCACAGCCACTGTGGAACAGTTTGGCAGTTCCTCAAAAACAGAATTACCATATGGTCCAGCAATGCCACTTCTGGGTATGTACCCAAAAGAACTGAAAGCAGAGCTTTGAAGAAATATTTGTATACTAATGTTCAAAGCAGCATTATTCCTAAGAACTAAGATATGGAAGCAATCCCAGTATCCATTGATCAACGAATGGATAAACACAATGTGGTATAGAATGGAATATTGTTTAGCCTTAAAAAGAAAATAAATTGTACATGCCCATACTCCTAGTTACTTGGGAGGTAGAGACAGGAGGCTGGGAAATTTGAGGCCTAGGCAAATTAGCGAGATCCTGTCTTAAAATAAAAAATTTAAGAAAGGACTTGGGCTGGGTGTGGTGAAGCATGCCTGTAATCCCAGTGACTTGGGAGGCTGAGGCAGGAGGATTGAAAGTTTGAGGATAGCCTCAGCAACTTAGTGAGACCCTGTCTCAAAACAAAAAATAATAAAGGCTGAGAATATGGCTCAGTGGTTAAGTGCCCCTGAGTTCAATCCCTGGGACAACAAAACAAAATAACAAAGACTGGAGATATACCTTAGTGTATCCATTCATTGAGTGTTTGTATAGTATGTGTGAACTAACTCTGGGTTCAGTACAGTAGTAGGAATGCATGCACACATACACATACACACACAAATACAGGGTAAACATTCCTCTTTTTTTTTTTTTTTTTTTTTTTGCCTGAGGACTGAAACTAAGGGTGCTCTACCACTGAACTGCACACCTAGCTCTTTTTATTTTTTATACATGGGTCTCACAAAGTTATCCAGACTGGTTTTAAACTTGGGATTTTCTTGCCCTAGCCTCCTGAGCTGCTAGGATTACAGGTATGTACACTGCATTTAGCCCTAATATTTTTTCTTCTGCTCTAGTACTGGGGATTAAACCCAAGTGTGCTTTCTACCATTGAGTCACATCCCCAGCCCTCTGTATTCTGAGCCAGGGTCTTGTAAATTGTCAAGGCTGGTCTTGAACTTGGGATCCTCCTGCCTCAGCCTCCTGAGTTGCTGGGATTATAGGTAGGCACCACCAAACCTGGAGAACATCCCTAATATTAAAAGCTCCAAAATATGAAAACTGAGTGCTGACATGATGCCCAAAGTGGAAAATCCCATATCTGACCTCTTGTGATAGGTTGCAATCAAAATGCAGGTGGCACTAAAAGTATTAATAAAATTAACTTCAGGCCATGTGTACAAGATGAAAGGTACAATTCATTTACGAAACCTACATAAATTCTATATTTACATTTGGGTCCCATTCCAGTCTATCTTGTCATATATATGTGAATATTTACAAGTCAGAAAAAGTCCAAAACATTTCTGGTCCCAAGCACTTTGGATTAGGCACACTCCACTATACTATATGATTCTACTTACATAGGTAACTTGGTGGCCAGGAGGAGCTGTGGGCCCCAGGGATGTCTGGGCAGCTGCAGACTGTCAATACCTGCCTGCCACTGTCCATGTGGAAACCTCAAGTCTTGGCCTCACTTCTCACCAGAACTGCTAGTGTGTTACTCACAGACCCACCTCCCATGTCTTTTCCTGTCCCACAGGGCTTGCTGAGAGACCTGGACCTTTGAGTCTGGAATGAGCTGCTGGAGGAGACCATGGGCAACAGCCCTAACTTATAGTCTTAGATTCACTTAAGTGCAGTCCTGGGGCACTGGGTCTTGACCTGTTGACCGAAACCTCAGGGAGATTCATAAATAAAAGCTTTGCAAGCCCCACAGAATGGTAAAGAACTTTCCCAGGAAATGCCCATTCCCCTCACACCTACCTGGAAGCATCTCATCAAAGTTGGTTCTGGCCTCAGGGTGGCGCAGCAGGGATTTGGGGGTAAAGATGATTAACTGAAAGACAGAATAGGCTCATGATGGACTGGGTCTTAAAGATCCTAGAAGCAAGCTGGCATGGTGGCACACACCTGTAATCCTAGCAACTTTGGAGGCTGGGGCAGGAGGATTACAAATTCAAGGCCAGCCTCAGTAACTTAGGCCCTAAACAACTTTGCAAGACCTTCTCTCAAAATAAACATAAAGACAGGTTGGGGAGGTAGCTCAGTGGTAAAGTGCCCATGGATTCAATTCCCAGGGGTCCTGCCCCAAAAAAGAAAATTCTAGAAGGTAAAAAGCAAAAGCTACCTAAGCTATGACTTCAGGACAGATAGGACAGTCTGCCTCTCAGTTCTGAATAAAGCCTCACTCAGAAGAGGTAGAGGAGGAAAAAAAAAGATGACCCATTTCTCTGCTGTTCACCTCCCCTCAATGGATGTCTATTCTCTCCAGGGTAGTCTTGACCCTGTCCTGAGCCCCCAGGCCTCTTGGAAAAAGCCCTGAGCCTCTCCTTGGTAGTCACAGAGCAAATGTACCCTCAGCCTATTTAAGGTTATGAGAGGCCCAGCACCAGGCTATCCTGTCCCTTGGGCTGCAGGCTGCTCGTGACACATGAGTTGCAAGCCTCAGGCCTGCACTCCTTACCCTTGCAGTATCCCAGGACAGCAGGGCTCTCCCTGAACCCTTCCTCACACTCCTTCCTCTGCCTGGATCACTTTTCCCACTGGCCCTACTCACCTAGCTCTATTCATTCTTTGACACCCAGCTCAGGAACTACTTCCTGGAGTCCCTCTACTCCTTTGGACCCTACAGGGGCTCACCTCTCTTCCAGCACTCAGTATACTACCTGTGATGACCTGCTCACACATCTATCCTCCCCAATGTGTTGGGGCTTATACACTGCATGTTGTGCTCAGCAGCATGTGAAGACCCAGCTGTGTATATGTATTCTGGGGGGTAGGGAGGGGTGAGAACGTGTAGCTCCCTAGTGGCAATAGCAAGGGGGACCTGGCTCCCTGACACCACGTTATGTTCATACTCCCTTTATAGGCACCACCTAACCAACTCAAAGTAAGAGGAGCCCTTCTCTGTGCCAATATAGCAGAGGTAGAGCCCTGGGTCATTCTGAGGCCAGACTTCGTCAGAGTAGGAAGACTCTTGCCACTGACCGGCTTCCGGAAGGGCAACAGGATCTGCCTTCGCAGCACATGGAAGAAGTTGCCAGGAGTAGAGCAGTTGACAACAACCCAATTGCAGTCATACAGCTGATTGATGTCAAAGTTGGATTCTGTAAGGTCCTAAAATTTGGAAGGAATGAGAGGTCAGGCAGCAGTACTGCATATTCTGCTTGGGAAATTGAGGCCACATGGGGGCGGGGAGGCCTCATAGCTCCACCCTCAGGTACCTAACTCACCCGGAGTCAAGCAGACACTAATGAGCACAGTGAAGCAAGCAAGCTCAGTAGGACTATCTCCATATCCTAAGTCTTAACCCCTGTAACCACCTGAAAGCCCAGCATGGAACTGATGCTATTTTTTAAAAAAATATTTTTAGTTATAGATGGACACAATACTTTTATTTTGTTTAGTATTTTTAATGTGGTGCTGGGGATGGAACCCAGTGCCTCAATGTGTGACAACCAAGCACTTTTCCACTGAGCCACAACTTCAGTCCCTGGAACGGATGCTATTTTAGGAGACAGTTCTAATATTCCTTATAACTGACTTTCAATAATTTTCTTTGAGCATTTTGCAGTGGGTGGGGTGACATTAGGGATTGAACCCAGGATCTCATGAATGTTAGGCAAGCCACTCTACCACTGAGTGTACTTTCACACCTTTCTTTGAGCTTTTTATTTCCCCCTTAAATATTTTTTTAGGTGTAGATGGACACAATGTCTTTATTTATTTTTTTACATGGTACTGAGGATCAAACCCAGTGCCTCATGCATGCGAGGCAAGTGCTCAACCACTGAGCTATAATCCCAGTCCTTCTTTGAGCTTTTTAACACTATCCCCAAATTTTCCCCTTGAAGTCTGTCTACATGGTAATTTCTATGGTTTCAGCAAGAGAAGGAGGCAAATGGAAAGTGGCCCTCGCATCTTTATTTTCTGTGCCCCTAGAAAGCTTATCATTTCAGGGAGACCAGTAGGCACAAGGCTACACTGGTTTACCCACTTAAGCTCTCAGGACAAAGAAGGGACAACCAAACCAAGGCCTGATAGCTCAAAACAACCAGATGAACTTTCCTTCCCAAGGTCCCCACCAAATGTCCCAGGAAGCAGGCCTACTCTACTCACTGGCATGACATCTGGGTCATCATTGCACATCTGCAGGAACCGCTCCGGGCGGGCGGAGGAATGTTCTGGACCCTGGAACCAGACATACAAGTGAGTTTGGGAGCTCTCGAATGTTGATATCTGCTGTACTTGCTGTTTCTCTTCCTTTATCAGCTTATTTCTAGATCTTTCCTCTCCTGAGGGCAGAGTTCATTCAATTCCTCTCCCTCTTACTGGCAAAGCACAAGGTGTGGGGGTGGGGATTGTGAGGGAACCAAGTGTCCCTTGGACGCCTGCATGTCTTGTAGGGAAGGGTCTGCATCAATACCACTATTGTTCATCCAGGGACAGACATGCTGCTTGCATCCAGATGAGCTGCTCTTGCCTACCAAAGTGGCTTTTCCAACTAAGATGGGTGGAAAATGCCAGGAGAGCACTTGGGTCTTTGGGGTGGGGGTCCTAGACATGTCCTTCCCCAGGTTCTTTCTGGGTCTGGTGAGAAGGAGTAGGGACTTACCATGCCCTCCATGCCATGAGGCAACAGCAACACAATGCCATTCTGTCGTACCCACTTGGCCTGCCCTGGGCAGATGAACTGATCAATGATACACTGGGCCATGTTGTTGAAGTCACCAAACTGGGCCTCCCAGAGGACCAGCGCATTAGGGCTGGCCATGGCAAAGCCCAGCTCAAACCCTATAATGCAGAGACAAAAGAAAGACATGTCTGAGACATCAGCCACCAGGCAATGAGAACTGTGGATGGGGGGGGGGGGGGGGGGGGCACTCACCCAGGACACCATACTCAGACAGTGAGCTGTTGCACACAGTGTAGGGAGCCTGATTGGGCCAGAGGTGGTTCATGGGGATGCAGGTTCTCTTGTCTACATTCTGGTCATGGAGCACATGGTGGCGGTGGCTAAAGCAGAATAGTAGGATTAATAAGCAGGAGCAACTAATCTGTCAGCCAACCAATAGATGTAGCACCAGCAACCTGGTGTCTGCCAGCTACTGCAAGTGGCACCCCACCTAGTACTTAACAGGAGCATCCATAACACAATAGGGAAAGGTAAATCAGCCTAAATAGCCAGGACTTTTCTTTTTAAGGCAGCCTAAATAGCCAGGACTCAGTAACTTTTCTGGCAACAATTTTCTTCTGGAAAATAAACACTAGAGACCCTCCATTCCATCTGACTCTGAAAGGTAAAAAAACCTCTAAAATGATACCTGAAGGTGCCCCGTTCCACATCCTGGCCACTCAGCCGGACATGTATGCCCTCCTTTAGGAGTGAACCGAATGCCATGTACTCTGCCAAAGCCCAATCCACAGTCCGGTTTGTCACTAGCTCCTTGCGAGTCTTCAAGATTCGACTCAGCCCTGGAGAGATATAATATTCACAAAACTTCAGGCCCAGGCCCATGTGGCCACCTCACTTCCTATGCCCCAGTAAGAAGGATAGAACCTTCTTTATCCACAGTGTCAAGGCTTCTTGACTTGCTGGGAATGTAGTGACTTTGCAGTCTCTACTTTGCTACTTAGCAAGTACAGGACCTTGCTGAGAGTAGTGGGTGGATTATACCCCAGAGGCCTTGCATGTGGTGAGTCTCCATAGGGCACCAGAGATGCTGGACTGGGCCAAGTGCAGCACTGTTTACCTCCATGGATGGTGAAGTTCTCCACAGGCACAGAGCTGGCCACATTCCCGATGTGGGTCAGAACATCTTCCTCCAGGCCGGTGGAAGGGCAGGACATGCTCCTGGGCTGCCCATCAAGGGTGAAGAAGCCTAGGAGAGCAAGGACAGGCTAAGGCACATTACCTGCTTTAGAAGGGATGTCTGCAGAGCAGATCAGAGGAAGTACTGCTCCCTTCCAGGAAATGAATTATGACAAACACATGACTATGAAGAGACCCAGAGTGAGAGACAGTGAAGACTGGACCGACCATGTTCCCCAGAAAGCACAGGGAGAGTGGAAGTGTTTTGCTAGGAAGAGGTTTCATGGTCCCATGAGATTCTCAGAAGAGTCTGTGGTGTTGTCTCCTCACTCACCAGGCCAGGGAGAGTCAAGCCAGTGCTTGATGTGCAGTATCTTCTCATCTTTGGATCTGGTAAATGCTTCCTCACAAATCTTGTCATACTTGGAGATTTCCTCCTGGAGAGTCAGGCACGGATAATCACATGAGCACAGCTCACCCACACTACACAGGCCCACCACATCCCGGTCTGGCATGCCCACTACATCCCTGCACTTTTGCCACACACACCCCTACACACCCCTGCATATCCTCAGACTCACCTGCCTCCAAGCCTCTCCTCCACAAAATGCACAGCCTTTTTAAGATCTGTGAGCAGCCTACAACATTCTATTCTGCTTGCTCCTAATAGTTTCTTCCCTATATTTGTTGGCTGAAGATCCTGCTGACTCAAAGTCCCTCACCCTAATTGTTTGTTGCTGTTGTTTTTGAGTACTAGGGATTGCACTCAGGATGCTTTAGCACTGAGCTATATCCCCAGTCCTTTTTATACTTTTAATTTTATGACAGGGTCTTGCTAAATTCCCAGGCTGGCCTCAAATCTGTGATCCTCCTGCCTCAGCCTCTTGAGTAGATGGGCTTATAGATGTGTGCCACTATGCCCAGCTCTGATCCCTATATTCTTAAGAACTGGCTCAATTCACACAGTTCCTACGCTGCCCTGGGAGGACTGGGCTCCAGATCTATGTTGCTGGCAACTGTCCTTTATGAGCCCTGGTCTGCTCCATCATCTCACAGTTTCTTGTATGGCCTACAGGGGCTTCCCCACTTACTTTGCCAGAATTCCCTGTCCAAATCACATTGGGCCCTTCACCAAACTGAACCATTGACTTGCATCTCACCCCACACAATCTGTGTCAACTGAGAAAACTTATTGGACAGCTACTACCTCATCTCTAGAACACCCTTCTCTTACCCAAAACACTCCTTTGAAGGCTCATCTCCTTTGTAGAGCATTTTGGTAGTCTAGACCCTCTAAGAAGTTATGCACTGAAATGCTATAGTAGTAAATATTTCACATGCTTTCATTTGGGTCCTAATCTGAGGGCTGCCAGGACATACCTCATATTCAGGCTGGTTGACCACACCCTGGGACACTAGCAGCTCCGCGTACTTCTGTAGCACAGGTTTCTGCTTGCGGATCTGCTTGTACATAAGAGGCTGTGTGAACATCGGCTCATCCATCTCGTTGTGGCCGTTGCGCCGATAACATACCTGGTTAGAGCAGCAAGAGAAGACTTGAGACACCATGCCTAGTCTTAAGAAGGAGCGCTACAAGGGCAATTGCCCTATCTTACTATGTAATACCAACATGCCAGGTGTCTGCCTGCTCTGCCTCAGTGTGTTTCCTCTAGAATTAGGAGCCTTTCCTTCACACAGTAGAGTTGCTTTGACTATCAAATGAGATAAAAGGAGAGTGACTTGGGGGAATGAACTCTTTATTCACCATGCAGTCCCATGAAAGGCCCAGATGGGCCCATACCTAGTCCTCTTTACCCCCACAGCTCCTACCTGGAGAGTATTTGGGGATGGCACTTGGCATAAACACTCTGGAGCTAGATGAGGGCCTGGTACTCTAGAGAGCCCTGAGGTGATTCAGGTACTAATAGCAAGGGAGTAGGCAATGCTCTCCCTAGACGTTCTCACCCTGGCATCACTTACCAGATCAACCACTACATCCTTGTGGAAGGTGCTTCTCCACTCAGCTGCCACCTTGCACACATACATGACAGCTTCAGGGTCATCTGCATTCACATGGAAAATGGGGGCATTCACCACACGTGCTACATCAGTGGGGTAGGGGGAGGAGCGGGCCATCCGAGGGTCTGTGGTGAAGCCAATCTGCAAGGAATACATGGCCTGTCAAGAGGGCACCTGGCATAGGTGGCACAGGGCCCAGAGGGTGGCAGGCAGTGCTGGGCATGGCCTGCATTTCCTGCTTGTCTAGTTTGAGTGAGCCCAAATGGCCATTAACTTTAAGTTGTTTTTCCCTATTTGGATGACAAAATTCACATATAAAGAATTTGGAAGACACAGTGCAAAATATTAAAGTTACCTATAATTCCATAGGTTATAGTATAAATACTTTAAAAAAAAAACAACCTTTATTTATTTTTTTAATGTGGTATTGAGGATTGAACCCAGTGCTTCATATGTGTGAGACAAGCGCTCTACAACCTCAGCCCCAGAGTATAAATACTTTTGAGATTGTTTTTTTTTCCAAATTATTTTCTTTAAATGCGTAACTATGTAAGTTGGGCGCAGTGGCGCACACCTGTAATCCCAGCACTTGGGAGGCTGAGGCAGGAGGATCATGAGTTCAAAGCCAGCCTCAGCAATGTCAAGTCACTTTAGCAATTCAGTGAGACCCTGTCTCTAATAAAATACACACACAAAAAAGGGATGTGTCTCAGTGGTCCAGTGCCCCTGAGTTCAATCCCTGGTACCAAAAAAAAAAAACTATGTTTTACACACACACACACACACACACACACACACACACACACACCCTCTTAAAGTTTGGGATCTTGCTTCCATAATTTTGTACTTTATTATTATGAACATTTTTTTCTTTATGAATGGTATGAATATACTTTATATACTAACAATGATATGTAAAAAGGTGCTCTTTACGTGTATTACGAATTGTAAAGCATGCTACTGTTATATATACAACATTGAATAAAAAAAGTCAAAAAAAAAAAAAAAAGAAATATGAAGGCTTCATAGTACTCACTACCACTCAGATATACTAAAATTTAATTATATATTCATAATTTTATAACAACATTTTAAATTTTATTTCAAACATAAAGTTGATAATACTGTAGCCAGGCATGGTGGCGCATACCTGTAATCCCAGCACTTGGCAGGCTGAAGCAGGAGGATTGAGAGTTCAAAGCCAGCCTCAGCAATGGCGAGGCACTTAGCAACTCAGTGAGACCCTTTCTCTAATAAAATACAAAAAAAAAGGCTGGGGATGTGGCCCAGTGGTTGAGTGTCCCTGAGTTCAATCCCCGTTACCAAAAAAAAAAAAAAAAAAGTTGATAATACTATATTGGTCACTCATGAACCCATTGCCCAACATAAATCTTTTTTTTTTTTTAAATATTTATTTATTTGTTTTAGTTGTACACAATGCCGTTATTTTTATGTGGTGCTGAGAATCTAACCCGCACGTGCTAAGTGAGCGCTCTACTGCTGAGCCACAACCCCAGCCTCCAACATAAATCTTAACAATTTTGCCATACTGGCTTCTGGGCCTTTGCTCAGGCTGCTGGAGCCTGAGCCACAGGGCTTCTTCCACTGAAACTGGAGGATAGTCCATGAGTTGCTCTTTATATTTTATATATCTATAAACAGCACATAGCATCTTCTTTGGCTTGCTGGCAACTCTAAAATTTTTATGACTTCACTCATGAAAAAATTCAACAGATACTGCAAAGAACTCCCATATACTCTTCATTAAATTTGCCAAAGTCTACATTTTGCCCTTTGCTTTATTTGTTTATTTATTTATTTTTGGTACCGGGGATTGAACTCAGGGGCACTCGACCACTGGGCCACATCCCCAGCCCTTTTTTTGTATTTATTAGAGACAGGGTCTCACTGAGTTGCTAAAGTGCCTTGCCATTGCTGAGGCTGGTTTTGAACTCGCAATCCTCCTGCCTCAGCCTCCCAAGTGCTGGGATTATAGGCATGCGCCACCATACCCGGCTTGCCCTTTGCTTTATTATTCATGTTCTTTCCTTCAAACAAATAGCCTCCTTTCCCCTGAACCATTTAGGACAAGGACATTTCCTTACCTAGCCAGAAGCTCAGCCTCAAGGAATTTATATTATATAGTATCATTATTCAAACCAGTCTCATGTGGTATCACATGATACCACCATCTGATCTATAATCCAAACATAAATTCCATCATCCCAGATAATGTTTGCAGTATTGCCTTATTTTCCTCAGTCCAGAGGAAAAAAGATGTATTTAGTTGTCACATCTCTCTACTCCATGTTAATGTTGAAGGCTCCTTTGCTGCCTTTGTTCTTTCGTAGCACTGACATTTCTGAAGAGTAGTTCCATTTTAAAAACCATACAGATACACATTCTGTGTTCCTTATAAATGGTATCATACTCTATATATTGTATAAATCCCTTAAAACTTGCTTTTAGTTCAACATTTGTATTTATGATTCATCCAGGTTGAAACTTAGCTCTATATCCTTTAATACAGCCTAGTGCTGGGTGTGGTGGTGCATGCCTGTAATCCCAGTGGCTTGGAAGGCTGAGGCAAGAGGATCATGAGTTCAAAGCTAGCCTCACCAATTTAGCGAGGTCCTCAGCAACTTAGTGAGTCCCTCTCTCTAAATAAAATGTAAAAAAAAGGCTGGAGATATGGCTCAGTGGTTGAGAGCCCTTGGGTTCAATCCCCAGTACCGACAAAACAAAACAAATAACAGCCTAGTAGTGAAATGAGGTTACCACAAACAATGTGGCTCTACCACATTTGTGGTAGTACAATTATGGTTTTGACCAACATTCTTCTACAAGAATACTGAGTATCTGATAGCTTCCTTAGAAGAGATTTATGGAAGGGGAATTTCTATGTATGTTTTTAGAAAAATAAGAACCTCAGGCAAAGCAGTTGCTTTTTCTCCTACTATGGATCTTCCTGACCCCACACAACCCCACAAGTGATGAGTCAAAACAAGAAAGAGAAAGAAAATATTAATGGGCTGGTGGCTGGGAAAGCTCAAGGGTAAAGTGCTTGCCTAGCATGTGTGAGGTCATGGGTTCAATCTCCAGCACTGCAAAAAGAGGAAAAAGATGATATTAACAAAACTGCTCTTTAGAAAGGTCTGTGAATTCTACAGCCATGTCAATTGTTTTTAAATACTCTCCCTTCTCATACTGAGTGAAGAAAAGATTAGCAATAGCCACACAGTGACAAGTACATTAAGAAATGCAAAGAGTCTGTCATGCAAGAGAGCCTGAACAATCTCAGCTGGTAGCAGAGCCACCATCGTTCATCTAGGTCTTGGAACTCAAGGAAAGAAGGGCCTATAGCAGGAGAGTTAATGTCACAATATGCCTTAATTACATCAGGAGCCCAATAGAAAACAGCTCTGAGAGGGTGAGAATACAGGCCCCAGAATCCCTCCCCAATATGTACCACTGTTCTTAGCTTCCATTTTCAAGCATATATATGTGGGTAGGTACACACACATGGATGATACAGGTGTATCCCATGAGCATAGACATCTATACAGTAGGTTGCACAGACAGATGATGAAAGTGTCCTTTAAATACTGCTCTGTCCTTGCCCGCCACTATAGGTACATTACTAACACTTCTCAGTATACTTTTGAGGCATGTTGGTAGGAAAATCTTGCTAAGTGGAACTGTTGGTTCTGGACCTGAAGGAACCCTAGAACCAAATGACTTAATAACTCCATCCTGGCTGAAGCTTCACCTACCTCACCCTGACAACTTGGTTCACTAGTTTCCCAACACCTCCAAGGAGGAAGAGCACATTCTCCTGCTGAACAGGTTTGACTGTTGGAGGTTCTTCCTCTCATTCAATTGAAATCTGCTTTGAGGTAACTGCCACCCAGTGGCAATGACCTTATTCATCATATTCTTTACTATATGAATCAACAGTATTTGAGAACAGCTTTTTAAAAATTTTTTTAAAAATACTTATTTATTTAGTTGTGCATAATGTTTTTATTTGTACGTGGTGCTGAGGATCGAACCTGGGCCGTGCACATACTAAGCGAGCGCTCTACCACTGAGCCACAATCCCAGCCCTGAGAATAGCTTTTATGTGTCTCAGAATTAGGCTACATATGCCCAGCTTCTGTCATTCCTACTCAGATAGTTTTGGGACATTGCACCACCTTAAGATGGGGTCACAATTATATCCAACCAAAAGACATGACTTGCCATCATTAGAAGATGGACAAACCCAAGGCCCTGAACTGTATTTGCATAGTCTGACCATATAAACTTTAAATGTTAATACTGCAAGAAAAGGATCTCACATCAATGATCTAAGAAACTATAGAGAAGACAAAAATCAAACCCCAAACTAGTAGAACGAATGGAATAACAAAGAGCAGAAATTAAAAATAAATAAATAAATAGAAAACAAGAAAACAAAGGAGGAAATACAATGAGACCAAGACTGTTCCTGGGGGAAAAGAAGATGAATCTATAAACAGACTAACAAAGAAAAGACAGACACAAATGAATCAAATCGGGAATGAAAAGGGATACCATACGTACAGATCCTGCAGGTTCCAGTAACAGGCTAATACAAACTTTATGCCCATAAATAAAATGTTCTGCAGCCTAAAGGAAATGGATACATTTTCTAAAAGATAAAAACTATCAGAGCTTACCAGGAAAACAGAAGGAAGGAAGGAAGGGAGGGAGGGAGGGAGGGAAGAAAGAAAAGAAAAAGAAATAGCCAGCCTACATAGTCCTGTTATTTACTATAGAAATTGAACTTATAAAGTTCTCAGAGGGATCTTCATGGCTATTAGATGAAGCACATGTATTTATCCTATTCCTCCTGCTAAGCATAGCTAAAACCCCTGGATATCATATGCAGAACAAATATACAACTCAGAAGTTGGACAGAAGAAGGCAGATCATTAGGGATCTCAGTTTCCTGGGTTTTCTTTTTGCCTCATTATCTCCCACTGAATGCTAGAGAAGTGGGCAAGTTGAAAACACCAACAGGAATAGACAAAGGACCAGGGAAAAGATAGTCTATCAAGACATGAAATGTTTAGACAAAAAATATGCTCCAACCAAGCATGACAAAAACCAAAAACAACCACCCAAAATACCCTAACAAACTGGTCTCATAATTGACAATAAAGGCCCACTGTGGCCCAGACCAATGGTGATCAGGTCATTAGGTACCCAGACCCCTCACTAGCATGAGGTAGTATTAGAGAAAGCTGAGGAGAGATTGCACAACTGCCCAGCAGGAATGAGATCACGTGGGAAACAGTAATGAAGCACATTTATGTGCATCTATAAAGCACCAATCAAAAATAAATGAAGGGGGGCTAGGGCTATGGCTATGGCTCAGTGTAGAGCGCTCATCTCACATGTGTGAGGCCCTGGGTTCGATCCTCAGCACCACATAAATAAAGTGAATGTATTGTGTCCACCTACAATTAAAAAATATAAACCGGGCGTGGTGGTGCACGCCTGTAATCCCAGCACTTGGGAGGCTGAGGCAGGAGGATCCGAGTTCAAAGTCAGCCTCAGCAATGGCGAGGCACTGCAACTCAGTGAGACACTGTCTCTAATAAAATACAAAAAAAAAAAAAAAAAAAAAAAAAAAAAAAAAGGGAGGGCTGGGGGTGTGGCCCAGTGGTCGAGTGCCCCCGAGTTCAATCCCCAGTACCAAAAAGCATCTGACAAAAATAACATGTTCATAATAAATACGGTACAAATTAGGAACAGCCTGGTAAAGGACATCTACAAAATTCCTATAGCTACCATCATATTTCATAATCCAAACTGAATACTTCATCTAGAAATTAGGAACAAGGAAGAATTGTTGACTCTACCCACTACAATGTTGTGTTGAGGCCCCTAACCAGTGCAAAAAGGTATGAAACAGAAACACAAAGCGTATTTTTATTTCCAGTCTGTAGACTGGAAAGTAAGAAATACAATTATTTGAGACCACATGATCATGTATGTAGAAAATCTCAAAGTATTCTCAAAAAACAAAAACAAAAACACAACAACAAAAGAAGCTGGGCATGGTAGCATGTCAGTAGTCCCAGCTACTCAGAAGGCTGAGGCAGGAGGATCACTTGAGACCAAGGAGTTTAAGACCAGCCTGGGCAATACTCTGGGTTATCTACAGATGTAGTGTTCTCAGTGCTTTCATTTGTCACTTGTGAGAATGCTGAGCCTAACAGGACCACAGGGAGAACCATGTATTGTAGCCACCAGCCTGTGAAGCAAAGCTTTCTGAGTAGGCATATTTAAATTACATAAGAAACCACATAACTATACCATGACCACATCATGTTTCTCCACTGTATGTGCCAAAGATATAATGAGGACTTGTCCAAGGCCTGGGTTACACATTAACCCAGGGTCTCCCCCTCATCCAGGCTAAGAATTTACTCAAACCTTTTTAAGGGACTGACATGCATTCATTGCTGTTTGGCTTCCTATTCCTTAAATAAGTATTTAAAGTCTTAGGTGCCTCTCCTATTTGTTGGACTTAAGAGATTACTAAACAGATCCTGCCATCATAGTTTCCTGGGATTTACCTGAGTCTAGAGATACATGGAAAACTCCATCTCTCTCTTTTTCAGCTGTATTTACTCTTCTTTCTAGGGCTTCCACTCTATCTGAATTGTCTTTTATTTTTTCTTCTTTGACTACTTCTTTTTTATTTTAGTACTGGGGATTTGAATCCAGGAGTACTCTACCACAAGCTACATCCCCAGCCCTTTTTGTTATTTTTTATTTTGAGACAAGGTCTTGCTAAATTGCCTAGGCTAGCTTGATCCTGCAATCTCCTGTCTTAGCCTCACAAGTCTCTGGAATTATAGGCATGCACCACTATGCCTGGCTTTCTTTTATTTTTTTCCAGATTAAAAAGCATTCTCCTTATTAACATTCTCCTGTTAAGATTTCAATCTCCATGGGCGGGGGTTGTGGCTCAGCGGCAGAGCGCTCGCCTCACACGTGCGCGGCCCGGGTTCGATCCTCAGCACCACGTAAACATAAATGCATTACATTGTGTACAACTAAAGTAAATAAATAAATATATTTAAAAAAAAGATTTCAATCTCCACCTATTCTATTCTTATTTATTTCTTTAAAATATAGTTCAACACACACACAAAACTATGAAAATCCACACGCTAAACAGAATTTGAGCCTGGAATAGAGAGGCATGCCTGTAATCCCAATGATCTGGGAGGCTGAGGCAGGAGAATTCAAGTTTGAGGCAAGCCTGGGCAACTTAAGAGAGCACAACCCTGTCTCAAAATAAAATTTAAAAAAGGGCAGGGGATGCACCTCAGTGGTAGAGAGCTCCTAGGTTCAATCTTCAGTACTACCAAGCAAATAAATAAATTTTATAAAAGGATGGATTTGGACTCAAGTATATACAAGAACTAACTGGAAATAGTTCAAAGACCTAAACCTAAGAGCTAAAACTATAAAACTTTTAGAAGAAAATAAGAAAAAAACTTCACAACATTAGATATGACAATCATTTCTTGGATATTATGTTAAAGATAGGCAAGAAAAGAAATAACCAACTGAATTTCATGACGAAAATTTTGTGCAACAAAAGGCACTAACATGGTAAAAAGTTCACAGAATAGGAGGTCTGTAAATTGTACATCTGATAAAGGATTAATATCTAGAAAATATAGAAAAGTCCTACAACTCAAAAAAATATAATCAGATTAAGAATATGAACTGGAACCCTTGTGCACTGTTGGTAGGAATGTGAAGTGAAACAGCCACAGGGGAAAATAGTATAGTATTCCTCAAAAAGTTAAAAATGGGCCTATCATATGATGCAGCAATCCCACCTCTGGTTGTATAACCAAAAGAACTGAACACAGGGTATTGAAGAGATGTTTGTATAACTATGTTCATAGTAGCATCATTTTCAATTCTAAAACATGGAAGCAATCTAAGCATCCACTGATGGATGACTCAATAAGCAAAACGAGGTATATTTATGTAACAATATCATTCGGCCTCAAAAAGAAAGGAAATTTTGACACATGCTACAATATGAATGGATTTTGAAAACATCATAGTGAAAGAAGATATCATGTACTATGGTAAATAAGAATGGATAAGCTGTTATAGGATCCCAGTTCGTTAAACAAAACAGCCACCTGAGTGTATATGGGTCTAAAAGGAAACATTTTTAAAAAGAGTAATGCCATCTTAAACAAAATCTAATTTAAAAATAAAAAAGTAGTTTTTTGTGTTGTCCAAATTTTTAGCAACAGACATATCTTTATAATTAGAAATAGTGAATATTCTAAACAATCAAGAGAACCCTCAGGAGAGACTAAGTAGATCCTTGGGAGGTACCTGGTTGTTGACGACCACATGCACAGTGCCATGGGTAGTGTAGGATGGCAGGTCACTGAGGTGGAAGGTCTCGTACACAATGCCCTGGCCAGCAAAGGCAGCATCTCCATGCAGGAGGATGGACATTACCTGCAAAGCAGAATCCAAATGTAATGCGTCTTGACCACCAAACTCACAAGGTAAGTGGAGGATATCAGTCATAATTTGCTATTCAAAAATAATGTTTTGACATATTTTAAAACTTAGAAAGGGGCAGGAGGGTACAAAGGACTCCAGCCCCTTCCTCACTGCCCTTGCTAACATCTTGGTATATTTGATACATATCCACAGAACCCTCAATCTTGTCATCACTTATTCTGAACATGGGAAGAGCCACAGAGCCAACCTGACATCTCTCAGCACCCCCTTGGAACATTCTCCTACATGCCACTAGACACCACTTCCATTCCCAAGAGCAATGCTGGCCACACCCACTCACTTCAGACCCCATGGGGGATGAGCCACCTTGGTTACCACACCACTTTGGCTGCTGAAGCAGCACTTGTATCAAGTGGGTTAACCCTGGTCACCTAATCAAGTCACTATATGCCATTTTCCCTTAACTCACCAAATTCTTGGCAGTGAGTACAGAGGTGGTATTTTGTAAGGAGGAAACAGGATACAGGACATGTCCTCCTCATACTTCACACCCGCACCCCAACTTCAGCAGCACTGACTGGTCTATTTAAGCCAGCTCCTTGGGTTGCTGAAGATGCGACCACTGATTTCTGTTACTCCTACATAATGGTATTTTCTCTAAGGAAGAGCTTACCTTTCTCCCTCATATACTTATCTGTATTAATATATATTTATGGCTCCTATTTTGACAGGTTGTATGTAACAGATCAATACCATTAGTTATTCAGATGATTGGGCTGTTCCAGCTGGCTCCAGTGTGTTCTGGGCAGCCCATCTTGAGGGTACCTCCTCGCTTTCTGGAACAATTGCACTGCAATCTCATACTATGCTGTCCCTGTCCAGTCCTGATTACTCCAGCAGAATATGGGATTTAGGACCGATACTGGTATGTTTTTCACTAGGCCCTGTGAGCACAGAGCTAGAAAATAAGTGGGTATGTGTGCACACACACAGATTATTTCTGTATCTGTATGTATATATAAAACAAAACTGAGCTCATAACAATACTTCCAAATTCCAACACATTTTTCTAAGCCACCTCCTTCCATGCTTATCAACACTTCAGCTGCCAGGCACTTCACTCCCACTGCCCATAGCAAATGTGCTCAGTATCCTTGAGAACCCCTGCTTCTTGGATACACAGGCTGTGCCTTTCCTAACTCTTTATACTAGTGAGGGTTCTTCAGAAAAACAGCCAGTGGGGCTGAGGGCAGGTGGAAAGATTGCCTGACTTGAAGGAATTGGGCAAGCATGTTCAAATTTTACAGGGAAGGGCAGGCTGAAGACCCAATGTGAAGATACAGTTGGAAGGGGCCAACTAGAGGTAGAATTCCTTCTTTGGAACTTCAGTCTTTCTTCACAGACTATGAGCTGAGCAGATGAGGCCCACCCACATTGTAGAGAATCATCTGCTTTACTCAAAGTCTGCTGATTTAAATGTGAATCTTGGGCTTGGGATGTAGCTCAGTGGTATAAGTGCTTGCCTAGCACACATGATGCCCCGAGTTCAAACCCTAGAGCACTGTGGTGGTGGCGGGGAGAGTGATGGGTGTCTGGCCAACAGGTGACACATGACACTGCCCCTCACACCTTCTTGTGCTGTGTCTCTGCCTATGGATCTACAGACCTGAGCCTCCCAAGTTTCCATCACTACCCTGGTCATCAGCACTGTGCCAAGTCCTCCTCGCCAGGAAGGGAAGGTCTATAATTTGATTACCAGGCACAAAAATCTAGAAATTTTTAAAGCAAAATGGCATATGTCCTACATTTTGGTGAAGGTGAGGGATGCTCACAAAATAGTTAGATAATGTACATAGTGTCCAGTTTGCTCAGGGGGCCCCTTGAGAGCATATAGCTTTGCCACAATGTCCAGACTGTTGTCTTGTTGAGAGTAAAAGCAGCTGGTATTAAATTTCATTTGCTTCTGAGTCCCAAGAGTGCTATTTCCTCCTGCAGATATTTTTCTGAATAAACTCCATCTCTGCTGACAAGGGCATCTGAGGTCAGTCTCGTTCATGTGATGTTCTACCATGTAGCAGCAACAAACCAGAATCACCCTGTACAAAGGTGAGGACTCTCCTTGGGTCTAGAGGCCTGACCTATACTTATGGATTCTCCCTTTGCATAGGTCACACCACTGCACTGAAGAAATGCTTCCGTGGACACATATCCCAAAGGTCACATTAGCACTCAGTCAAATCAGGGGAGTTTCACAATACTGCACAAGGTTATGGGACAATCTAGGCCCCATTTACACAAAGTATGTAATTTTTCACAACACTGAGGGTTATATAACACACACACTAGTTTCCTGAGTTGTGAACTGAACAGAAATTGAATTATTAGTAGTAAGGAGAACAGGCAGGAGGGTGAGACTTCTGTTGCTGCAACTGAGGACATGCAAGGGCTTGGGACAAAGTAGACGCAACTCAGAAGATAGGCTGGGGCCAACTGCATTGAGGCCAGGGAAAACATGACAAAACAGGCATACAGACAGTACCATATCCTAAAACACAGGAATTGATAGCTCAGACTTGGATACATGTAGGTGTGCAACCGAATGGGGGCTAGCCATCCTCCTTGTTCTGATATCACAAAAGGACCAATTACTGAACATAGGTAGCAATTTTAAATATCACCTGTCACTTTTTCTGTTATTTGATTCTTTTCAAGGTATCTCTAGCACGCTAGGCTTTTTGCAAACTTGCCCCACTACTCAGCATGCTAGCAAGGTCATGGAAATGACACCAGGCATCCCATGCTGGTCTACCATGCTAGTCTCTCCTGGGACCAGCCCCTCTCAGACATCCCAGTGTTGTAAAGTGGACATGGGGGGTGCATGTCTCCCAACAGAGCTGAGGCCTGTCTCTAGGTTCCTGTGGTTTCAAACAGACCATGAGTAACCTTGTGCCTGAAGCCATGGAATAACCTCTGGGTTCCTGTGACAGCAAATATCATCAATGATGAATTGCTTTTAGCTCTCAAAGTCACCTCAACCTGCTCTATCTCCATTCTCTAAGCTTCCAAGCTTAACATTAGTAGACTTACAGTATTTTATATTGTAGAACCTAGGAAACTAATCCCTGGTTCCACTCTATCAAAATACCTGTCCTCCCTCCTGGGCACCTTGAGAGACTGACCTGCTTCTCTGGTTCAATCTACCCTCCACCTCTGCTTGCACCTCCCATCTAAACAGAACGTTCTTCCCTTCCCTCCTACCTAAATCCTGCCATTGCTTCAACTAAATAGAACAAACACCTGTTCTGTCAATAAGGAATTTGACTGCCTTTTTTTCCTTATCCAACTAGAGTCTGCTGCTATGATTGCATCTTCTTCTTAAGTTCTTTACAGTTATTCTGCAGTTCTGTTTCACACTGCATTTTTTAGCATGAATTTCTTATATATACATTCTTTTCTGATTAAAAAAGCAATATTAAAATTATAAACACTTTTTAAAATATAGAAAGGTATACATGAGAAAGTAAAAACCCCATTGACCTACTACACAAGAGCAAGTAGATTCGTGTATGTGTGTATCCATGTGTGTAGAGGTAGGTGCATGCTCACACTGCATTCTTCTATTAGCTTCTTTTTTTTTGGGGGGGGGGGGGTACCGGGGATTGAACTCAGGGGCACTCGACCACTGGCCCACATCCCCAGCCCTTTTTTATATTTTATTAGAGACAGGGTCTCACTGAGTTGCTAAGTGCCTCGCCATTGCTGAGGCTGGCTTTGAACTTGCAATCCTCCTGCCTCAGCCTCCCAAGTGCTGGGATTACAGGCGTGCGCCACTGCGCCCAGCTTCTATTAGCTTCTTGACACATATTCTTTTTCTAAAAATACAAGAGATCCTTGAGAACAGGTTGGTACCTACTTCACATATTCCCAAGAAAGCACATAGTAGATATTACAAATAATTGATTTTTCTGATTATCTGATATTATGGTTTGGATCTCAAAGGTTTCCCAAAAGCTCACGTGTTAAAGGCTTGTTTCCCAGCTGATGGTACTATGGAGAAATAGTGGAAACTTTAGGAATGGTAGGTACCTAGTTGGAGGAAGCAGGTCATTGCAGAAGTGCCCTTGAAGGGTATGTTGGGACCCTGGTCCCTTCCTTTTTCCCCCCTTGCATTCTAGCTGCCATGATGTGACAGCTTTCCTTTGCCACATGCTTCTCACCATGCTGTCTACTTTGTGTGATGATGGACTGAAATCATGAGCCAAAATAAACTTTTCCTCTTTATGAGTTATATATCTCAGATATTTTTGTCACAGCAACAGAAAGCTGAATAACACACTTGGTTTTCAGATCACCTTTTTTTTTTTTAATATATATTTATTTGTTTTAGTTGTACACAATGCCTTTATTCTTATGTGGTGCTGAGGATTGAACATGGGCCGCGCACATGCTAGGCGAGTGCTCTACCGCTGAGCCACATCCCCAGCCCTCAGATCATCATTTAAGTAATAAGAACTATACAATTTGTTACAAATAAGAGTTTTATCCTGAGTTTAAATAAGGGCAAACAGTTGCCTGTGGAGGAGTTCAACAAGAGTAGGCTGGCCAGCCAACATTCAGTATTCACTGTCACCCATGGGAAACGCCAAGGCAGGACCCCACCTATCCTTAGAGCTGTGCCCACCTCCAATGTGAATTCCTGCCCTGATCACAGTAGCACTCTTTGATGTCTGTCAGTCCTACGCTTTCTCCTTCAGGCTCAACCACACATTTTCCTTGCAAAGACTTTCCTTTGCAGTGAAAATGTCTTTTTCCATCAATGGTAACCAACATTGACTCCTCTAGACATGGTGAAGACATAAGTCAACTTCTTGTCTAGTTCTGATAGTTATGACTTGGGAGAAAGCATGTCTATAGTAGGACTGCTTTATTTACTACTGCTACTCTTTTAAAAATTGGTTTATGGTATTTTTAAACTCCAGAAACTTGTGTTTCTTGGAGACCTGGGCATGTGTGAGACATGTACAAGTCTCTAGCTGCAGTGGTGAATGGAGCTGTGTGTAGAATGTTGGGCTCAAGGGACATGCTTCTTAGGTTTGGTGGGGGGCTCACCTTTTTCCCTTCGGTGTCCCCACAGTAGAACTGCTCAGCTTTGGTCTTGCCCATGACCACAGGGTCAGCAGCCTCCAGGTGGGAAGGGTTTGCCACCAGGGACAGGGTGATATTTCGGTCAGTCACACGGTTGATTCTGCGGTGATACATGCCCAGGTGATACTTCATGTCTCCAGAACCCTGATGGTGCAAACAACAAGTCTGATGCTGGCTAAGAGATGGTCACTTGTCATGATAGCCCTTCAGATGGATTTCTATAACTTAGACCCTACTGTGGGAGAATGAGGCAGCCTTTTCCCAAGATCATCCCACCCAGGTCACAAGGAGAGGGTCCCCCAGTCAGAAGGGATGTTCTCAGCCTCAGGAAGAGCTAAGATTCTGCTAAGGCTGAGAAACCACGGAATCTAGGAGATCTCCTGTGGATTCAGGATACCATGGTGGATGTGTTGTCATACAGGAATCTCACCTCATCCGCTGCCTCCAGCTTTGAATCGAACTGACAAAAAATCTGCTCCAACTCCTTCCTGATGACATTCGCAAGCACGTTCAGCCGTCCCCTGGCACAGAGGGCAATGTGAGCAGATCCTTAGAGCACAGCTACTCCACCCCCCCCCCCTTTTTCACCCAGCACCAGACACCTCCGTGGTTTGCAGCCCAAGAACAGTTGTGATCCAGAGCCAATATGGGCACTGAGCCCCCGGCCACTAGGCATGCAAGGTCACAACACATGGGCAGCAGAAAGTATACAAATGCCACTGGCCTCTGGCCATGTTCCCCTCTACCCTCACATTAGAGAGCAGTCTTTTCTTCGAGTTAGACCCTGACAAGGGCATTGGGGTTTAATTTTTATAAAATTTAACGTAAAGCCAAACATCAGTCTGAACCACAAGTGGCCTTGGCTGTGAGAGTGTTTTTTCTAGTTACACTGACACAGGGGTCACACCCTAACAGAATAAGACACTCTCGTGTACCCCATGCATCATCAGCTCACTGACAAGCACTTGAGGAGGGAGCAGCTGCCCATTCAGGGTCCCCATTTCTGTGCCTCCAACACACCACAGAGCCCAGTGGTACCTGTGTGGCATTCCCATTATTACATAGTCCACTCCATTCTCACTCGACTTGTCGATGATGGTCTTGAGGGCAGGGATCAGCACCTCACAGCCTTCTAGACCAAAGCGCTTCTCTGAAGACCACTTCCGGTGCAAGAATTCCTCAAACCTGGACAGGGAACCAAACACCTTGAAGAGCAATGTTCCCAGGGTCAGTCCCAAAGTCAGACTTTCCTAAATAACCAGAAAGTCCTTCAGAAGCCAACTATACTTGCCTGGCTTTCCTTTCACGTACATGTAGCTGTGGCTACCACCCCCACATCTGCTGACCCTGGTGGAAAGGCCCATGCAGGCCTACATCCCACAGATGGTCCATAGATACCCTGAGAGCTTATGCTCTATACCATACCTGGTGGACCGCACAAGCCTGGCCAGCAGGGTCCGTTTCTCCTCATTGGTGAACTGCATGATCCCAGGGGTCTCAAACTTCTGCCTGATCCACTGGCATTGCTCCAAGTCGTTAATGAACATGAATTCCACTCCAATGTGCTGGCAGTAGGCCATCTGTCCCCACCACAAACAAGGGATACACAGTCATTAATGAACATGAACTGTATTACCATTGTGCTGGCAATTGGTCATTTGTGTACCCTCCTGTGCCCCAATAAAGGCATGTTTAACCAGGCATAGCTGGATGATGATGAGTACCAACTACCCACTCACCCAGAAAGCCCAGGAGGAGCTGGTGTGATCAAGAAAGCACAGGTGAAGTGGGTGCAGTCATTGAGCAGCAAAGGAAACAGGCCCTAATGTGGCCAGAGAGACTTTACAGAACCGTTCCTCGCACTGTCTTCAACAGCCACTATGGCCCTAGCACTCAGAGACCCAACTCCTGCTCAGTGGCTCACAGCTATGACCCTATTTGGTTTTCATTAAAAAGCAAACTGGCTAACACAGGCAGTTAAAAGACTTACTGGATATGGGGTCAGGTGCCTGTTCTCTTCAGGGTGGAGGTCAAAACAGACTGCCTGGTGGGGTACAGGGGTGCATGCATATAATCCCAGTGACTTGGGAAGCTGAGGCAGGAGGATCACAAGTTTGAGGCCAGCCTTAGCAACTTAGTGAGGCCCTAAGCAACTTAGCAAGACCCTATCACTAGATTAAAAAATAAAAAGAGCTGGGGGTGCAGCTCAGTGGTAAAGCACCTGGGGGTTCAATCCCCAGTACCATTAACAAAACGAAACAGAAAAAACCCAGACACAACCTCAACTCACAAGTAAGGTCACCCACAATATTCTAGACATTACCTAGTCAAAAGTCAAAAGAAGGAAAATCATGCCTAAAAATAAAAAGAAAATGGTGTGGGGAAGGACCCTGGTTATTTAAGTTGTTTGCTTTGGTACTGGAAATTGAACTGAGGACTTTATGCATGGTAAGTACACCGCCCAGCTCTTTTTACTTTGAGACAGAGTCTCACTAATTGCCTAGGCGGACCTGGAACTCGGAATCCTTCTGCTCTATCCTGATGAGTAGCTGGGACTACAGGTGTGTACCACAGTGGATGGCTTTTAAGGGACTTTGATTAATCACAAACCATATCTTCTAATGACATTTAAGATGATAAAACCGGAAACTTCTAAATTGAAAGAGATGCTATCCCTAATCTCAGAGCTGACATCAATCCATTGTCCCATCTCACTTTTGCAGATGTGAGGGGACCCAGCAGAAGAAAGTGTGCCTCTGTAGAAACCAGTTCCACAGAGGCTGTTAATGCCAACTGTCACAGAGGCATGCTTTCTTCTGCTGGGGTCCATGTGAGCAGCACACCTATCAAGTAGCTCCCTGTCCACTTCCTTATCCTGAGTGGCCAGCTGGTGAGGAGTGTTGTGGAGGGAGGACTCTTGCCTTTGTCACTACTGCACCCACCCTCACATAAAAGACAGAATCATGCTGGGGGCATTGCTCTTTCTATTAAGCCTGACAGGCATAATACCCATTACTGAACAATTAAAAGCTCAGAGGAAACTACTAGTTTAAAATCTCGAGCTGAGTGCAGTGGCATATGCCTGTAATCCCAGCTATTCGGGAAACTGAGGCAGGAGGATCACAAGTTCAAGGCTAACCTTAGCAACTTTGCAAGCTCCTATCTCAAAATAACCAAAGAAAAAGGGCAGAGGTGCAGCTCAGTGGTAGACATGGCTGGGTTCAATCCCCAGTACTGTGCTAGGAAAAACAAAAAAAAAAAAATAAAAAACAACACCTCTAGAAATTAGTTTTTCTTTGATATTATCAGCATCACTTTTCTTAGAAAAGATCCTAGCCATTGGATCATGTGTTTTTCACTGTCTTTGGATTAATGCTCTGGAGACAAGGGTGGTGAATGTTGGGTGCTAATTCTTATTTTTAACTCTCCATTAAGACAAATTCTAGGAAGCCAAGAAGTAGCACTTCCTCTTAATTTTTTTCAAAAGCTGCAAGGGGATCAAAGATTATATCACAACCTAACACACAATGTGCACGCACATTTCACATGTAAATGAAGCACCTCATCATGGTGAGGGGTTTATGCACATGTCAATATTCTACGCTGAGGGGAATCTGGACAGTATTTGTTGTGGTCTGGACCTTCTGGTGTCCAGGTTGAAATGCCCCAGACAGGAAGAGCTTAACACCAGGGTTCTATTCATCGGCAGCGCAGAAAGGAAGGCATCCTTTGAACATGCTGTTTGATCTCCACTCATTCATATTATGGAATCAGAACTACTCAGGACTCAGGATACAGTGGAAGTTGACTATAGGGGACTTTACAACCTGCCATCCCTGATTATGCTCTTGGGAAGGAAGGTGTTGAGGGGCCTTGGAAGGCAAAGGGGACACTATGGCTTGTATTGCGATATAGCTTTCTAAACAAAGAGCATACCTAAGGAACAGTTGCTGGGCTTCTCACTGAGACTCCTGGGAAGAGAAGGGGACTCTTGGTGTAGGTGATTCTCATCTGAGTGCTGTCCTAAGAGGACCAGATCAACAGGAACAACAACAGGGAATAGCTGGGACACGTGTGCAGCCAAGGTATTAGGGGGCAGGGTCACTTGAAGGATGACTGGTCAGTATGGGGCACTATGTGGGGTCTAGGTAACAGGAGAACTTCCAGATCAGCAATAACGTGAGCTACATACTGCTTAATAAACAACTTAAAAACCTTAGTAATTGAAGCTTTCCTAATTTTATATTGACACAATATACTAAACATATTATCTTTTTAAAAATATTTTTAATTGTAGATGGACATATATCTTTATTTTATTATTTTTATGTGGTGCTGAGGATCAAACACAGGGCCTCACACGTGCTAGCTAAAGCGCTCTACCACTGAGCCACAACTCCAGTCCCTAAACATATCTTTTTAATACTGAAAAAGTTATTCAGATATTTTGCACATTCCAAGTGTTCAATAGTTATAAGTGGCTTGTGACTCCCACACTGAACAGGACAGGACCACAGTATAAGGTCGGTGCAGTGATGGCAGTACAGAGGCAATGGGAAGATTCAAAGTGAGTTCACCTCAGCTGAGCCTTACCCTTTCCCTCCAGTTGACCACTCCTTCTGGATGACTACTCCCTCTTAATGCTGGCACTGAAGTACGGTTTTTACCCCTTTCTCTCCCACAAGCTGGGAAGTGAGTGAAGCAGCTCTAAGCTGCTTTTATAGTTGTAAAAGGCTTGTCACAAACTACAGAAAGTGTCTCATATGACATTCAGATCTTTTCCACCAAGTGTGGAACCACTGATTAGAATTTTAAATCAAGCCTCACTAGCTGGAGCAGGGGTTAATCACCGGAGTGGAAGAATTCTGGCAGAGGGGACCCTGGCTGATTCTGATATCCAGCCACGGCAGAAGCCCCTTAGGGAGTCGGGCTGGCAAGTGTGACTCAAACTGGAGTGTTAAGGACATCAGGTGCCATCAATGGGTTCAGAACTATAAAAACCAGGGGCAGCACTAATAATAATGGCTAACACTAGGCATGGGGCCTCTTATCCAATCCATTCTCCCCTCTGAAATGGGCACAGCATTCACCCTTATACAGATGACAGTGGCAACAACTTGCCCAGGTGGGAAGGACAGGACACAGGCAGCCTGATGCCAGAGCCAGACTCTCAGCTGCTGTGCATGTAAAGGAGTCCCTGAGTACGCAGAATACCAACAAAGTCCAGAAAGAAGTGGGGTAGGGGACCAGAGAAATAGAGGAAGTGAGCAGTTGGTCACCAACTGCTCTCCTGGGACCAGTGAGTGTGGGAAGTGATCTCTGGCTCCAAGCCTGTTGCTTGGGTGGAGAGGACTCTCCAGGAAATACTGCATGTCTGAAATAAACTCCTATTGGAATTTGTAAACACAGGACCTTTTTTTTCCCTCTATGGCTAATCAAAACAAACAAACAAAATCATTAGGTTCCTATCTACGAAATAGTAAAAAATAGTTGCCTTTTCCCTCACAGTTTTTAAAAATATAGAACCGGGGAGGGGGAAACTAGCTTTGAGGGCACCCAGCCAATGCACGCTCTTAGCAAATCTGCTACATTTTCCTAGAAACTATATGGTGTTCTTACCTCCAGTCGACGGATGATCTCCCGCAGAGGAAGTGCTGACTCCTGTCCCCCGATGAAAGTAGTAGTGGGCAAGTGGAAGACCTTGTCGAGGTCAGACTCATCCAGGCCATAGAACCCTGCAGACGATGAGGGACAGGGCACAGCCATGCAGGGACCACAGTTTACATGGGAAGGGGGAAGGGATGCCCCAGGGGAGCAAAAAGAGAAGAAAAAAATCATAAAAACCCTGATATGTATGAAAGTAAGTAATATTTTATAGCCAGAAACAGAAACTTTAGCAGTAAGTGGGAGCTGAGACTATTACTGAGTGTCACAGGTAAACCAGAATAAAGCTCCTATTATTTATGTATTAGTCCAATTATTTATAATTAGTGTACCAATTATTTATAATTTAGAGATAAATTTACTTCAAAGTCCCCAAAATAAAAACCAGTTTTGAGAGTGGGAAGAGAGAGCCATGAGAAGGCATTGTGAAAATCAATCAAAAAGCAGAATTAAGAAGGGAATTAAAGTAGGAAATGAGGAATCGATAGAGAACAGCAGATCATATATGAATTACATGACAATAATATGTGTATGTGGTGAGAGAAAGAGCTGGGGGACTAAGAAGTGGGGGAGAAACAGTCACCAGGGGCCGAGGAGCCTATGGAAGAACTGCTAGGCACAGCCACACAGGGCATCAGAGAAGGGGTAAATAGCCCCCGACTCACATTAAGTATAGGCCTCTTCCTGGAATTCCCAAACTGCAGTCCTAAAGGTGCTCTTTAGAAAGTGCTCATAACCAGAGGCCTACCCTCTCTCTCCCAGTCCAATCACTCTGAAAACTCACTAATGCTCACTGGAGCACTCTCTTATAGGGAAGACACCTCCTCATCCAAAAGCATTTTTTTCTAAACGAACGAGAACAACAATAAAAGGGCTCTATTTTTGGCATTCCATGCTTGCTTCATCCCAAAATCATTATTGAAAAAGACTGTAAAATGGCACCAAAGGTTCTTTTTTCCAGTTCGACACCTACTCTGAAATAATCTATTGACTGAAAAAGGGCAAGAACACATTATAAGAGTTATAAGCACTTGAATACCTCACACCAACACTTTGAGGCTCTGGAAATGAAAGATGAATCTGTAAACAAGGACTCTGCAGAGTCTCCAATCTCTAACTGGATGAAATGAAATATTCTGTTTCTTGGCCAAATTAAGTGTAAATAAGGGCTGTTGTAAAACATAAACATCCACAACTGTGGACATGAATCTTTGGGATCAAGCCCAGTTCATCATGCATGTTGAGCAAGTGTTCTACCACTGAGTTACATAACCTAGCCCCTTTTAAAATTTTGAGACAGGGTTTTGCTAAGTTGCCCAGGCTGGCTTCAAACTTGCAATCCTCCTGCCGAGGCCTCCTGAATAGCTGGGCACCACCAAGCCCAGCTTTAGAGCAGGTGTTAAGTCCTAAAAGCAAGCTCTTTTTTTGAGTGTTTTTTTTTTTTTTTTCCTTCATTAAAACAAAAGCAAATCTACCTTTTTTAACCTGGAGAATGGTGATGGTAGAAATGTCTTAGTTAAGTGTACCTACCTGTTTCCTCTTATTAACTCTACCAACAATAAGGACATAACAATCACTGTGACTGAGTGAAGCAAACACCTCTCACCACTTATAGCCCAGTTGCAAATAATAGTCTCATGGTATTTGTGGAGGAAAAACAAAATTGTTTTTGAGAAACTTCTAGTTGATGAAAAAACTCAGGCCAGGGAATAGAGTATCAAAGCGGTATTTTTGTTTTGTTTTCCTGGGATTTGAACCCAGGACTTTACCCATACTAGGCAAGCACTCTATCACTGAGCTACATCCCTAACTCTTTTTATTTTGAAATAAGGTCTCAAGAAGTTCCTGAGGCTGACCTCGAACTTGCAACCAGCCTTCCTCAGTATCCAGTAGTCCCCCAGTTGGGATTACAGACATGCCCCATTGCACCCAGCTAAAACAGTGCATAGTTTGTTGAGAAAATATTTGGATTGCAAAATTAACCAGTCAAGTACATGCCCCTAGGTGAGAACTGCATATCTGTTGCTTTCTCTCAGCATAAAGAAATGATGAAGGGGACTCAGCAAATGACATTCTTCTACTTTTAATACTCTGAATTCACAGTTTCTGGGCTATGCTACTGAGCCTCAGAACCACTGGCTCCATTTCTAGTGCTTCAGCCATTTGAGAAATCAAACCTACAAATGGCTGCTTTGGGAAGGTAGAGGTGACATATTTTTCCCTATCCCTGCCTTAAGTATAACTAAAAACCCTGGACATTACATGTAAAACAAACATAATCTCCTGAAAGGTAGAAAAGGGCAAATTAGCCAGAGGAGTCCCTGGGTTTCCTTCTGTTCCAATATCCCAGACCTGAAGCAGAAGAACCAGCATCTCAGAAATTCTCAGAGGTGCAAATAACCAACAACCAAAAAAGTTGCTTTCTATCCAAAGGGCCAGGAGTGGGACAGCCTAGCAATACAAAAACCTTTTAGACAATTACCGCTCTACACCAGCCAAAACCCCACTGAAAACACTATGGTCCTACTGCTACACTCATGAGGCTCTTATGAGCCCAACCTCCAACCTTTACCCTGGAGTTTCAAAAAAGGTCCAAGAGATAATCCAAATTTCCTCCCTGGGAGATAATACACCAGCTCCAAACCTACCTACAGGAATAAGGTAGTGCCTTCCTCCTCCCCCAGCAGAAAAATGTCCAGAGGAGGTCTGCTATTAACAGAAGATTTATATAAGATCCTAATGCTTGTAATTCCTAAAATGTTCTAGTTTTGACTTTTAAAAAATCACAACTGGAATCAGGAATATCTTGGATTGAATGAGAAATGATAGTCAACAGACACATCATGATGATGAAGATATTAGAATTACCTAAGATTTTAATGAAGCCATCATAAAATGATTTCTATGAGCACTTACAAACATAATAATGACAAAAAGATACTTAGTCACAAAACAAAGTCTTAGGAAAAAATTCAGCTTTGTAAAAACCAACTTATTAGAGAAGCTCAACAGAAGAATAAAGGGTTAGAGAACAGTGAATGTGAAGTCAGAGGAATAGAAACTAATGAATACAAAGAAAACAGAAAGTGAACAGAGCCTCAAAGAAATGTTACACTCTAATTTAAAAAAAAATTCACACACATATACATCAAATTCTAGAAGAGAAAGAAAAGGTGGCTAAAAAGGTACAAGGAAACTTGCCAGACACAGACAAAAACTTAAATCCACAGATTTAAGAAGCTGAGTGAATTCACAGGAAAATCCCCCCAAAATTCATGCCAAAACAGAACATAGTCAAAATTTCTGAAAATTAAAAACAAAGAAAAACTCTTTTTTAAAAAGTATTTATTTATTATAGTTGTACACAATGTCCTTATTTATGTTTACGTGGTGCTGAGGATCAAACCAGGCCGCGCACGTGCTAGGCAAGTGCTCTACCACTGAGCCACAATCCCAGCCCCAGAAAAACTCTTAAAAGCAGCTATTGTATATAAAGTGACACCGTAACTATAAGAAAAAGCCAATTTGAATGACAAAAGACTTATCAGAAACCTTGGAGGATAAAAGAAAGTGGCATCCTTTTCTTCTTCTTCTTTTTTTTGGTACTGGGGATTGAACTCAGGGGCACTCAACCACTGGGTCACATCCCCAGCCCATTTTTTTGTATTTTTATTAAAGACAGGGTCTCACTGAATTGCTAAGTGCCTCACCATGGCTGAGGCTGGCTTTGAACTTGCAATCCTCCTGCCTCAGCCTCCCAAGTGCTGGGACTACAGGCGTGTGCCACCGTGCCCAGCTGGGCCATGCGCCCGGCTGGGCCATATAATTTTAAAATCTACTCTTCTAATAAATATTAATTAGTATATATTTAGACAATTTATATTTTATATAATTGTTACTATGTTAGACCTTAAGTATGCCTTTTTTCTTTTTTTTTAGTGGTGCTGGGGATTGAACCCAGGGCCTTGTGCATGCAAGGCAAGCACTCTGACAACTGAGCTATATCCCCAGCCCTGCCATTTTATTTTTGTTCTCTGTTCCATTTTACATTTCTATGTGTTTGCCCCCTACCTTCCTGTGGGTCAAACATCTTTTATAATTCCATTTTTATTTATCTACAGTGTTTCTTTTTTTGCATACTGGAGGTTGAACCCAGTGCCTTACACATGCTAACTAAGCACATGCTCTATCACTGAGTTATACCACCAACCTCAACGTTATTTTTTTTTTTTTTTAAAAACACAGACTCCACACCCACATTTTATTTATTTATTTTTTATGTGGTGCGAGAATTGAACCCAGTGCCTCACACATTCTAGGTTAGGTAAGCACTCTACCACCACTGAGCCATAATTCCAGCCTATCAACACATTGTTTTTAAAGTGACTATCTTAAAATAAATAAAGTGACTGACAGTCTTATTCATGGTTGGGTCATATATTTTTAAAATCTACTCAACATATATTTGCCTTCTAATTAATGTATTTAGATGATTTATGTTTAATATAGTTGAAACTATGTTAGGACTTAAATATGCCATTTTATTTTTAATTCTTTGTTCTATTTTTCATTTCTCTGCTTTTCCCCTGCCTTTGTGTGGGTGGGCTAAACATTTATTTCTTTTTGTTTTTGGTACCAGGGATTGAACCCAGGAGTGCTTTACCTCTATATCACATTCCTGGTACTTTTTATTTTGAGACAGTCTTGCTAAGTTGATGAGGCTGGTTTTGATGTGGAATCCTCCTGCCTCAGCCTCTGTGATTATAGGCATGTGTGAATTAAATATTTTTTTAATATGATTTCATTTTTTATTTATGTATGGTGGGCTTTTTTCTTTTGTTTTCTTTGTAGTATGAGGGATTAAATCCAGGGACTTGCACACTCTAGGAAAGTACTCTACCACTGTGCTACATCTGCGGCTCTTTTCATTTTATTTTGAGACAGGGTCTCTCTAAATTGCCTAGAATGGACTTGAATTTGCGATCCTCCTGCCTCAGTTTCCAGAGCACCTTGGATCATAGGTGTGTGCCATCACACAAGACTAGTGGCACACTTTTTCAATAGCTGAAAGAAAATATCCAAAAATATCCTGCAGGAATGAAGAAGAAATCAAGAAATTCTTAGATGAAGGAAAATTAGGGCTGCCCTAAAAGAATGGCCAAAGGAAATTGCTCAGTAAGAAAATAACAAAAGGAATTGTAGAAAAGATTTAAAAAAAAAAAAAAAAACCACAAGAAGAAAAATTTGAGTAAATACAAAGATGGTTCCTGTTCTTATTAGGAGTGCTGAATTATGTCTAATGATTGAAGCAAATGTACAAGAGTCTGGTGTGGATCTAAAAGTATGTAGAAGAAATATTTAAGGCAATATTATATTTAAAATGGGGGAGGATAAAGAACTGTAAGAAGCTACACAATCTGAGTGGGTAAAATTAACATCAGTAGATAATGATTAGTTTTGTCTATGTAATGTAATACCTACATCAACTAGAAAAGCTATAAAAAAGATATTTTTAAGGGGCTGGGATTATGGCTCAGTGGTAGAGTGCTCGCCTAGCATGTGCGCAGCCTGGGTTCAACCCTCAGCACCACATAAAAATAAACGCATTGTATATAACTAAAGCAAATAAATAAATATTAAAAAAGATATTTTTAAAAAACACTATCTGTAAATAAATAGAAATGGAATTTAAAAATACAGATGTAAAAATCCATAGAAGGACAGGGAATAAAAGCAAAAACATGAAAAGCAACAAAAGAAAACAAAGAATAAAATATTAAACAATGAAAGAAAACAAAGAATAAAACTGTATCAAATATGATACAGTCTGAAAATAAAAGGGTGGAGAAAATATACTATGTAAACATTAATGAGATGAAAGGACAATTAGTGTCAGATAAAAATTACTAGAGACACAGAAGACATTACATCATGAAAAAAGATCAATCTAACAAGAAGCCATAGCAATTCTAAATATGCATATACCAAATAAGTGAGCTATAAAATATGTGAACCAAAAACCAATAGGACTGAAAAGAGAAACAGACAAATCCACATTTATAGTTGAAGACTTCAATACCTCTCTCTCAACCAGTGTTTAAAAAACCTACACAGAAAGGCAGCAAGGATATAGGTGAACTCAATAACCATCAACCGACAAGTTTTAACTGACAGCTGGGTGGGGGAGCACAACAACTCAGCTAATCAGGAGGCTGAGGCATGAGGACTGCAAGTTTGAGGCCAGCCTGGGCAACTTAGCAAGGCCCTGTCTCAAAATTAAATAAAAAGTGCTGGTGATCTATCTCAGTGATAGAGCACTTGCCCAGCATGCCTGAGGACCTGTGTTTAATACCCAGTACTGCTACCCGCCCCCCCGAAAAAAAGACTTAAAATCAGACCTGACTGACATACATTTATTTATTTGTTTGTTTGTTTATGGTGCTGGGAATCAAACCCAGGGGTCACACACAATAGGCAAGTGCTGTAGAATTGAGCTATACCCCCAGCTCTGACATTTATAAAACACTCCAACTAACAATGACATTCAAGTTGCCATGGAACATATGACAAAAGTTCTATACTGGATCAAAGAAACAAATGTGATGGAACTGAAATCATACAGGGTACATTCTCCAACCACAATGAAATCAAACTAGAAATTAGTAACAGATGACAAGAAAATCTCCAAATATTTAGATACTAAAGAACACACTTCTAAATAATCCAAGGGTCAAAAAAGAAGTACCAAGGGATACAAATTAAAAACTAATAAAAAGAGCTGGGGGGCTGGGGTTGTGGCTCAGCGGTAGAGCACTCGCCTAGAATGTGCACGGCCTGGGTTCGATCCTCAGCACCACGAAAAAATAAAGGCATTGTGTACGATTAAAGCAAATAAATAATTAAAATAAAATAGAGAGCTGGGATTGTGGCTCAGCGGTGTGTGTGGCTAGCACGCGCACGGCCCGGGTTCAATCCTCAGCACCACGTAAAAATAAAGGCATTTGTACAACTAAAACAAATAAATAATTTTAAAAAATACTAATAAAGAGCACAAATCACTGAAAATGAAGAACAAAGACCACAGAAGCACAAATGAAACCAAGTGCAAATTGTCCTGAAAATAACATGGACAAATTCCTTACAGGACTGACAAAGAAAAATGTACAGTTCACTGATGAAAGAGGGTGTGACCATAGACTCTCCAGATATCAACAGCCCTATGACTACAAAGGAAATATAATTCATAAATAAAAAGCTCCTAAAAAGTAATCTCTAAGTCCAGAAGGTTTTGCTGGAAAATTCAAATATTCAAAGAATTAACACCAATTCTATATAATATCTTCCAGAAAACAAGGAACACTTCTCAACTTCTCCTAAATGGATCAGTAAGTTTAACACAATTTCTATCAAAATGTGGGCAAGTTTTTAAGTAGACACTTATTCTAAAATTTACATAGAAAGGGATAGCCAAAACAACTTTGAAAATGGAAAATAAAGTTCAGCAGCTATGATAATTAAGACAGTGTGGTACCATGGAAGGACAGATACAAGATTAAGAGAAAATAGAAAACCCAGAAATAGAGCCACACGAGTCCTACTGATTTCTAACAAACATACAAAAATAACTTGATGAAAAATATTTGGGATCTAGAACTAAGAGACTTGATAACAAAAGCACCATACCTAAGAGGAAAATTGATAATCTGGATGTCATCAAAGTTAAACATTTTTGCTCTGCAAAAGACCCTATTAGCCAAAGAGTGGAAACAATCAAGAGGTCTTTCTGTGGATGAATAGTTTAAACTTAACTGCATTACATCCAGCAAAAAAGAACAAACCATGATACACATCAACATTCTGGAGGTATCGTTAGAAAAGTATGCTGATTGAAAAATGCTAACCCCAAGAGGTTACATACATACTGTGTTTCCATTTGTATGGCACTCTTTTTTTTTTTTTTAAATATTTACTTATTTGCTTTAGTTGTACACAATGCAATGCATTTATGTTTACGTGGTGCTGAGGATCGAACCAGGCCGCACACGTGCTAGGCGAGCGCTCTACTACTGAGCCACAACCCCAGCCCTGTATGGCACTCTTGAAATGATGGAATTATAGAAATGGAGAACATAACAGTGGTTGCTACAGGTTAAGCATGGTGTGTAGGGTGGAAAGGAAGGGATCTGCGGTATCCTGCTGCAATGTGTGCTGCAGTTTTAAAAGCTAGCACCACTGAGTGCACCACTGGCTAAAGCACATAACATCACTCTTTTATTTCTTAGAACTGCACACCAATCTATAATTATCTCAAAATAAAAAGTTGAATTAAAAAGTAGCATCTTACAGATAAGACAGGAGAAAAAGGGAACATCTTAAGGGAAGCCCAGAGTGGAAGGAAGAAACTGGCCACAGGTTGGAGGGGAGGGTGGGTGGGAGGAGATGACAGCAGGCAGATGGCCCCAGCACTTCAACTCTGGATTCCTCAAGGGTGTTCTGCCCAGAACCAATGGGTCATATGAAAAGGGTTCCTAGAAAGCTTTTATTAATATATTTTTTTTTAATTTTTTGTCCTTCAAACATGGAACATTTTGGAAATCTTGTCTAAAATGCCCAGAAAACAGAATCTGGAAGAATCCAGAGTCAGCCAAAGCCACAATACACATGTAGAAGACAGGACAAGCCACCATGCAGAGCTGATATGACCTCAGGTTCCCAGCTGGTTGCAGCAGGAGCTAAAGGTGAACTATGCTGAAGATGGAAGCTCACAGTGAAGCAATGAAGAATGCACATCTAGATGAAGGGTGCTCTTCAAAACACAAATTGAACAGAAACAAAATGACACCAGATACATAGTTCCACTTATTGGTTAATAACTAAATAAAGGGAAAAAAGGTATTTCAAAACAATTAAACTTTAATAGCTGATAGAAGTTGTGTCAACTTTCCCCAAATAACATGCTAGGAAAAGTTGCACATCCTATTCAAATGAAGTCCTGAACTCCAGAAAGGTGAAAGGCTCATTATTTTCATACCTCCTACTGTTAGCATTCGAAGTCGTTCCTTGAAAACTGCAAGATCTGAGAGGCAGAGTGGGGTAGCATGGGTGAGCGCAGAAGGAAAAAGACAGGTGAAAGTTAGTTTAAAACCCAAACACCAAAACCCTATACCATTATCACAGTTAACAGGAAGCACAGACACTGCCACATGGACACACACACCAAAGGAGACAAGGGTGGGTTATGTAGTCAGGGGATCAACATTGAAAGTTGTTTTGGTAAACGTGGGACTCGTTCATAGAACAGCTGGAACAAGGTGAATTAGGAGGAGCAGCCCCTCCGCTGACACTGGGAAGCCATCAGGCAGCGTCGTTTGATCTCCTCTCCTAGCCTGCAGAAGGTGTGAACACAGTGCTCTTCTGGGAAGTTACATACACCCCCATCTAGGCAACTGTGGGATGAAAATGGAGGAAAAGAAAATGAAAAAGACTGATTTGCAGGGCAGCCATTTATCAGAACAGAATTCAGATAGTTGTCTAGACTTGAAACTTTAAGATTCTGAAAGATTCGAAAGAATAAAAGGAGAGTTCTTGGTCTTGCCTCACAAGATGGCAAAACTGGAATAGAGAAATTGGTAGTTGAGAGTATCCCAAGAGTCCCAGCTATACACAACTGGGCATAGCTGCACATTTTCTTTCTACCTGTGAGCTTTTCAGTACATTTCTACCCTATCTATACCATTAGTGAAAATCAAGATATTTATCTAGGTACATAAAACACCTGACCCATATCCTGGATCTGGTGGCTAAGGGTCAGGAAGGTTGGTGGTAATGGATACACAGAAGGACTGATGGTTCAGCGCTGAGCCATGCTCACTGTCACTGTGAATGCTCCCTTCTTTGGGCATGCAGAGAAAGGCCAGTTAAATGTTTCCTTTCACGCTGGTGGTGAACAACAGTTGAAGAGTACAGGTGTGTCAGAGCTGGAGGAGATGGAACTGCTGAGGATGTGGTTATGGCAGTTCCAAATGAAGCACAGGGAAGTGAAGTTGAAGCTAGTGTGACAAAACGTTTACCAGTTCCTGGTGTCTATGTCAAAGATCCTCTTCAACATTAGGAGTTGCTGAGTCCTGTGTCACTGTAATCCCAGCAACTCAGGAGCTGAATTAGGACGATTGTCAAGTTTTGAAACCAGTGTAGGAAAACTTAGATATTGTCTCAAAATAAAAAAAAAAAAAAAAAAAAAAGGGGGTGTGCTGGGGATATAGCTCAGTTGGTCTATAGAGTGCTTGCCTCGAATGCACAAGGCCCTGGGTTCAATCCCTAGCACCACCAATAAATAAATAAAGAAAGAAAGAAAGAAAGAAAGAAAGAAAGAAAGAAAGAAAGAAAGAAAGAAAGTCTTCGTGGCCAGGACTCATTCACCTGAGGGGTACCTTACCCATCATGCACTATGATTTCAACCCCCTTGGGTAAGACCTTAGCTTGGCCTGTCTCCCAAGGCACTGAGGAAAGCTCCCCTGGTACTCCTCATCAGTCTCTAAGGCTGCACAAAGCAAGCAATGTTTGCTATACAAACTGCTATCACTTGAAATTATAAAAAACAACTTTATTTTTAGCTAATTTTTGATCCTCAAAGAGTAAATGAGAGAGCCCTAGAAGGTCAAGAAGATATATGTAAAAGTTGCCATTATTCAATATACTGGTAATGACAGAGAGGCAGGAACTAATTCATTTAACTAGCTGAAATTCTGTCTTATTTTTTAACTTTTTTTTTTTTTTTTTTGTGGTACCGGGGATTGAACTCAGGGGCACTCGACCACTGGGCCACATCCCCAGCCCTTTTTTGTATTTTATTTAGAGACAGGGTCTCACTGAGTTGCTAAGTGCCTCGCCATTGCTGAGGCTGGCTTTGAACTCGCGATCCTCCTGCCTCAGCCTCCCAAAGTGCTGGGATTACAGGCGTGCGCCACCGCGCCCAGCTTTTTTAACTTTTAAGTTGACTTTTTAACTATTTAATTCAAGTTCACTTCCTGAAACTGGGTGGGTATGTTGGCCCACACCTGTAATCTGAGCTATTCTAGAGGTTGAGGTAGGAGAATCAAGAGTTCAAGGCCAGCATGGGCAACACAGCAACATCCCATCTTAAAAAGATTAAAAGAAAAAAATTATTTCCTAAAACTGTTTGAGGAATTTATACACACTAATGTATCTAATGTATCCCAGGAAAGAAGGTTCATTTTCCTCTCAAATATTTATAAGAATTTGTTATCTGGGGCTCTTATTTAATAATGTCTGAATCCCATAATAAAGGAAAATCTCCACCTTTTTCTCATTGTGAAAAATTACATACAATTTGTATAGAAACCACAAATTATGGCATTTTTAAGTGGGAATTTAATTCAAATGCTATACTTGACGAAGAAAATTGAAGGCAAGAGTTAATGGGAAGCAGGGAGTGGTGGCACATGCCTGTAATCCCAGCAGCTCAGGAGGCTGAAACAGGAGGATCATGAGTTCAAAGCCAGCCTCAGCAACAGCAAGGCACTAAGCAACTCAGTGAGACCCTTGTCTCTAAATAAAATATAAAATAGGGCTGGGGATGTGGCTCAGTAGTTGAGTGCCCCTGAGTTCAATCCTCACTACCAGAAAAAAAAAAAAAAAAAGTTAATGGGAATAAGACAGCACCCACTCCTGCCTCAAATTGAGCAAGGAAGAGATGACTAGCATAGAATACAAACCCTAAGGCAACATGTATAGTCATGCCTACAAGTCAGTCTGTTTCCAACAAGCAGTATTGTGCTAAAGATGTCAATGAACCCCTGAGACTCACTGTCTGGAAGTTTCCATTCCTAACACTCCAATCTGGCATTTTGTAATATACTCTCACCTCTAACTTGGCACCCTGACCTATGACCCTTCTCTTAAGTCCAGCTGGCAAAATCCTCCCTATGAACATTCCTACCAGAAGACCTTGGGCTGCCCAATCCTTATCTCAAAAGAGCCCACACAGGATACTGGAGAAGAATCTACAAAACCTCACCCTGATCTGTGGGCGATGGGAAATGTGTAGTCAAGGCATCTGACATGGAATGCAACCCTCTTTCCCAAGGGAAGTATGGTCCACAGTACAACCTGGAACAAATTAATGAGTTCTGTGTGCACACAATTATCTGATGGTGAATGCCGCCATCCTGCCCTGAGTCTGCTGAGGTTATTGGAACTGTAAGAGTTAATTCTGTCTGTTAATTTGGAGACTGGGGAATTTCTGAGAAGTGAGGCTAGGTGCTGTGCCCTAAGTCAGCTTTCCCAGTTTTTTTTCAAAATTGGTTAAAAGATGTAAATAACTCAAAAGAAACAAATTCCAGTTGATTTTAAAAATTTTAAAATTTTTAAAAAGAAGGGGCTGGGGTTGTGGCTCAGCGGTAGAACGCTTGCCTAGCATGTGTGCGGCCTGGGTTTGATCCTTAGCATCATGTAAAAAAAAAAAAGGCATTGTGTACAAATAAATAAATATTTTTTTAAAAATTCAAAAGAAACTCAAAGAGACAAATTCCACCTAATTAAAAAAATTCAGGGTGGACACTGCCCTGTTTGCACCACCTTCCACTGGATGCTCAGCTGATCGAGGGGGCTTCTGAAGTGGCATTCTTCCCCTTTCTTTGTCATGCACAACATGCTCCACAGGGGCATGAAGAACCACATTCAAAGGCAGGTTGTGATTGCTGTTCTGAGCCTCAGTCTCCCCAAAGAGAAGAAACTGTCTAAAGGAAGCAGGGAAGGACAGCTAATAAGATAAATGGGAGTGAATCCAGCTCTGGGAAAGCATGCATGCAACTCAGGACACATTGCACTCAGTCTCTAATCTAGTCGGACATACTCACTATATGGCCCTATGACACCTCCCACAAAGACCCTGACCCAGTCACATATGCTCACTGCATTGCATGGCCCCCTGACACAAGATACACAAGATGCTATCAACATGGTTCCTGACCAGTCATACACACTGTATGATCCCATGACAACTCACTACATGGTCCCTGACCCAATCACACACACTCACTCTGTGGCCCCTTATCCCACACCTCGTTCTTACTGAGCAGAAGGGGTGGAATTTGCTGTAGTTTTCCTGGGCCCCAAGCCTCCCACATGGTGCCTGAGTCCTCACTTCTTGGTTCAGCTCAGCTTCTCCACTACTAACTCCTATGTGATTCGAGTTCCTTGCCTGACCTCTCAGTTTCTGATTTCATCTCATTACCAGTGAGTCCAGCAGCTACCCATCTAAAAAGACTGTTCACAGCATATACAGCTCACAAACAGCTTGGTAATAAATTCCAGGCACTATTCTAAGGTTTATTTTTTAAACAATCTTAGGAGGTGATATCATCACTTCTGCCTCACAGAAGAGGAAACTGAGGCACAGAGCAGGACTCCAACTTAGGGACTGTGTGGTCAGAGCCCAGGTTCACTGAGCTAAGAATTGATGCAGGATGCTCCACAAACTTTCTAGTGGTCAGATGGGATCTGCATAGAGGGTAAGCATTCAAGATCAATTTTCCTACAGATTCAAACATCTAACAAATTTACACTATTCCCATCTTTCATACTTAAAGAATTTATCATTTTTAAATTATACTATTTCAAATTTGCAATAGGGACTACATTCTAACTCCTCCTTAGTAGTTCCAAAGGATTCCTCAAAGGACTTCAGGGCCGCCTTGTGCATTTTAGCTTAATAGTTTATAAAGTCCTCGGGACCAGCACCACTCACCCTCATTATGTCTTTGCCAAATTGGGAATCACAAACCTCAAAGAAGCACAACTGCCTAGAACATTATCCCAAGGTAGACTATAAGCTGAAGCCTTAAAATGGCCTAGAAGAATCATGTAGAATGATACCCAGATTCTGGCCCTGCCTTGGCCACTGATCAGATAGGAACTTAAGAGACTAGGTTTGTCCAAAGCCCTTGGGGTGTCCCCTCCAACTTGCCTTGATCTAATTAGTCTGAACAGGACAGGGAATAGTTTCAATGCTCCCTAGGTAACTCTAACGTGCAGAGTGAAAACCCTGAAAAAGGTCCATTTTAAAATACTGAACAACTGGCAACTTGGGATGCCACTAGCTAAGACAATCCAAGTTTGGACAGGAGAGGAGATATGGTCTCCTCACCTGCTCCCCTCTGGTTCAAAAGTTTTGCTGCATATGGAAAACTAGCATTTTTGGTCCCCACCCTGACTGATGCTATGGGAGGTACTCCTCTCACAAGAAAGGGTTCCTGGCAGGTTCCCAACCTCTTCATGAGGGAACAGTGTGCCTGGCTTTCAGGAGCTCACTCTGTCCTGAGCACCTTGAGGAGACTCAGTAGTCTGGAAGGTTCTGGAAACAGCCACTGCACTGATGGAAGAACAAGAAGAGGGAGTTGGAGAGGCATGGAGCCATCAGGCTATAATGGAACTGAAAAATGAGAAGAGAGGGTTTCTATACTAAGGATGAGGCAGAGAAAAAGGCTCCAAGATCTGCTGGAAATACCATAAAGAGAGGTCCACTTCTTAGGAGCATAGTTTTCACCACTGAATAATGGAATGGAGTTCAACTCATGCCAACAAGCCTTTAAGATTCAAAGGGTTTCTCTAAACTTCCTATGTATATTCCTATATATATTATGATATATATTTTTTATTTCATCAGGGTTCCTGGTTCATAATTTCCTCCCTAAAGCAAGCCATAGAAACTGGAATTTTTCCTCAAGGAAGAAGAATTTTCTGTTTTGGAGCTGTCCATAAAGAAATTCTTTGACCTACCTTGTCTGATAACAGATATGACTCCCATTTTAGAAGGCTCCATATTCAAGAGGAAAGAATGCTGAAGAACCTGTACAGACAGTCCTTATTGGGTTTCTCCACTCAGTCTGTTAGCACCAGATCGCACCCTTTTAGTCCATCACATTTCTACATGACTGTCCATGCCTCTGAATGAAGTCTATAAAAACTCACAAGGATGTGGCACCAAAAGCTTCTGGACAGCTGAACACGTGGAAGCTCATAGGAAGGTGAATAAGACTCATCCACGTGCAAAGAGGGTGGTATACTCTAACTCCACAGGGACAGAAGCTCCTGCACAGGACCCTTACAGAACTTGCCCTATATATCTCTTCAGGCTATTTATTTATATACTTTAAAATACCCTTTATAACGAAGTCGGGCACAGTGGCGCATGCCTATAATCCCAGCACTTGGGAGGCTGACGCAAGAGGATCATAAGTTCAAAGCCAGCCTCAGCAATGGCGAGGCACTTTGCAACTCAGTGAGACCCTGTCTCTAATAAAGTACAAAAAAAAAAAAAAAAAAAGGGCTGGGGATGTGGCCCAGTAGTCAAGTGCCCCTAAGTTCAATCCCCTGTACCAAATAAATAAATAAATAAATAAAAATTTAAAAATGTGTGTATATATACATACATACATACATATATATATCTCCTTTATAACGAACTGGTAAACTTCTCTGAGTTCTGTGAGTTACTCCAGCAAATTAATCAAAACTAAAAAGGTTGTAGGAACCTCAATTTGGATCCAATTGGTCAGTAGTTCAGGAGGTCCAGATTCGCAACTGAGTTTGAAATGGGGACAGTCTTGGGGACAGAGTCCTCAACCTGAGGGATCTGATGCTTTGTCCAGGTGAATGGTGTCAGAACTGAATTAAATGAGAGGACACCTACCTGGTAACCAGCACTAAAGAAGCAACTGCTTGCTTGTGGCTGGGAGAAATGCCCACACCTTTTAGAATCACAGAAGTCTTCTGTGTTAACTGTTTTGGTGTGAGAGCACGGGGAAAATGGTTTGTTTTTCTTATATACTTCCTAATCGGCCAAAGGGCTGGTACAATGTAGAGGATATCCTACATTATCTAGAAGGTTTTTAAGAGCAATTAAAAACTTCTAACATCAATTCCAGAATCAACAATGTTTTGACATATAACTTTACCTGATTAATGCCAGACACAACTTGATAATGCCTGTAAGGGAACTGGGCAACTGGCCTTAGGGACCATTTCTCTGGACCCCTTCTACAAATGCCTGCAAGAAGGCTAATTCCATTCCCCTCCCAAAAGCAGTATTAGCAATAGGTGATCATCAATTTCATTAGCATGCACAGTGCCTGTTGTGAACACCCTAGCCATTTCACAATTAGTCATATCATCATTTCTTTAGTACAGGTTAGCAGCACGGTGATGTAAAGCAGATTAACTCTGGAAGCAACTGCAGGTGAGTGCCCAGCCACAACACCCATTCACCTCTCAAGGAGGACAGAGTGTAGGCGTGCACATCTGGCAACTGTGACAAAAACCCAACTGTGCTCCACACATGCACCTCCCAAAGGCCCTGGCCTCCGGACGCTGTGGGAACGCCTTCCAAAGTTTCCTCGGTGTGATCACCAGCATTTACGAATTGGGAGACCCCAACTACACACCTTGATCTAAAATTCACTCTATGGGACGCAAGTGGCCTCTGGCCACAGGCGGGCCCCACTGTGCATCAGAACAGGACAGTTGTGATAGCCACTCCCTTGCAAGGCTCACCAGTGGCCTTGTGGAAGACAGTGCTGCACATGGATATGGAAAGTTGGAGCCAAAGAGCTGTTCTCTGAAGCAGCTTCCAATCCACCTGCCCAGGTGGGCCAGCTTTTATCTCTGTGCCACAGCCCTTCTCTTCAAAGATTTTATTTTCCAGATTGAGACTTGGGACAATCTGGCTGAAAAAATGGGATAAAAATAACATATCCAAAACACACTAAGGCTGCATTACCAATAAATTTCAAGTGATCAGAACGAAGGAAACTTAAGAGCCTTTCCCTCCTGCCTGGACGTCCTGGTTGCCACAAGCTGTGGCACAGCGAGAGGAGCTCAAGCAACGCAGCTGACTGCTCTCAGACCCTCACCAAGTTTGTCTGTGGATGAGATAATGTCAGCGGGCACGGAGGAGTCCAGATCAGCATCCAAAATCCCCAGGGGGTCCAGCTGTGCTACATGGTGCCCTCGTATCTATGAGTGGGCCAACGATGAAAGGGAAGGACACACACAAAAGGACAGGAGAAAAAAAAGAGGGAAGGGGTAAAAAAAAGTAAAATTACATTAAAATTAGCATTTACAGATTAATTCTCACCCACGTTTGAAGAAACAGTTACTGGAGCATCATCAAAATTTACACAACTAATTCCGAGAGGATCAAGTTTTGCAATGTGGTGACCCCTGACCTGGAATAATAACACAAGCAAGTCATTAAGCAGATCCAGTGAGCTGTGAGGAGGGGTAAAAGAGTTATACTTCATACAAATCTTTCCCAGAGGGGAACATAGCACTAATAAACCCATACAACAAAATTAGTTTTAAGAAGTCAATCTTGGAACAGCTTATTTTAAAAGCACTGTTGTGCATAAAGTCACTTTTATTAAAAAAAAAAAAAAGGGGGGGGATATAAGCTTCTCAGGTTATGATACACTTGGACTGTCTGAAAAGATCCATTTTGTGGGACCTTATGATTTCAACAAAAATGAGATACGCTGGGAAACTGTTGACCCAGTATGAAGGCTTCCTTAGGTTGAAGATAAAACATTTCCCTGAGGAAGAAATGAAGCCTTAGGTGTTGGTTAAAGCTGAGGAAGGGTACAGATAAGGCATCTTAATAAGAGGTTTGCCTTTATTATATCTACATAGGGAGTAAGGACGCTGGCCCTGATGCTGCACACAGGTCAGCAAACACATGGTAGTCAGAACATAAAAGCCTACAACATGGACTTAAAGCATTTGGTCTGAACTGTTCAAAAAAAAAAAACCAACAACAACAAAGGAGGGGTTCCAGATGTAGCTAGTAGCCTCATTTGCCTAGCATGTGGACTCTGGGTTCAAACCTCAACACCACAGAAAAAGGGAGAAAAAAAAAACCAGACAATTCCAATTTTAAATTTCTTTCAGCTTTGGATATTTTACTCACAAATTTCTTGCTAGCAATTTGAGAGAAAAGCAGATGCTGAGAAGTCACTACAAGACCATGGTAAAGATGGTACTGAGGCCAACTACATGCAGAAAATAGTCAAGAAGGACCAGCTGTGCCTCTTACCTATGGACAGGTCTGCTGTGTACTTTAGAGGTTAGGGCTGTGCCATTTACAGCATCCTGCCCATCTCCTTATAGGCAGCACACATGTGCTCCAGGCTCAGAACTCTCCTGTCAGATCATGGCCAGAGGACCTGAGGACCCAGGGTCCTCCCTATTCTGCCTTATTACACATATACACCTTAAAAATGTCTGCAGGACACATCTGAATCACCATCTCCAGGAAACAGAAACATGGGCAAAAAGGAGAGTTAAGGGCATAATTTTTCTGGTTGTTATGTAGCCATGTAAGAGACAGTGAAGCCTGGGATCCGATGGGAGCTCTCAAGAGGCACTTTTCTCTTCTTAAAACTATTCAAAGATCAAAATCAATTTTTTTTTTTTTTTTTTTTGGTACCAGGGATTGAACTCAGGGACACTCGACTTCTGGACCACATCATCCCCATCCCTTTTTTATGTATTTTTATTAGAGACAGGGTCTCACTGAGTTGCTAAGTGCCTCACCATTGCTGAGACTGGCTTTGAACTCATGATCCTCTTGCCTCAGCCTCCCAAGTGCTGGGATTACAGGCGAGTGCCACCACACCTGGCTCATAGATCAAATTTTAAGGGCTTTCCCTGACATAAGGTGGATGCTGCAAGACCCTTGGCTATTGTGTTCAGAGAAAAGATGGGAGGAAAAGCTGAGTTCTGCTCAGCATGCCTGATAAGGGCTCAGCTGCCCTGCCCCACCCCTCCCTGCTTCTGTGTCTCCAAGCTGTATAGATTTATTTTCTTATAGTATTCAGTTGTTAGCAACTGAGAGGGGGCATCAACCCACTCAACAGCACTGCCTTTCCCAGTCCATGCCTCCTGCTGGATGAGCAGCACTTCTTCTCAATGCCCAGGTATTGACTTGGTTTCTCTGCCCAAAAATCTGTCTTGCCAATTTATGGAAAAGAAATAAAGAGCTATTATGAGGCTGTTATTAAAGGCAGCAGAGGATCTGCTCAACTTTAGTTAGCCTGGTTCCCTTTCTTTCATAGACTTGACTTTTGCCTCCCTAAGACCCGAAAGCAGGAAGAAAACACCTAGAAACTGGAGGAGGTAAAAGCAAATGACAACAAACACTCAGAAAGGCCTAAGAAACACTGCATCCTTTCCCACATGGATGGTCAACTCCTGCTCACCTGATATGCCCTGATGAGAGATTGTACCGCCAGGTGGTCCTCTACAAGCTTGTCGACGTTGGGTTGTGAATCCACCAGGGACTGTGCGTGGGCCACGGTAGCCAGGGAGCCTCGGCTCAGGGAAAGGGGGCTTTGGTAGGCAGTGCCCGGGGGAGCTCCAGCATTGGTGTTGCGGAAAAAAAATGTCCCATGACTAAAGATAAAAAAGGTACAGGGTTACCTTGCTGCTTCCCTAAGTAGCCAGAGAGCTTGCCTCCAAAATTAGTCACACTTACTTTAGGCTGGCCAAACCCACTTCCTCCTACTCTGCACAGCTTAGGTCCCTGTCTGCCAACAAACAGTGGGTTCTGAGTTTGGACCCCAACTTTCAATCCCTTCACTTTTCCCTGAGAGTGCATCTTCTATCAACACAAAGGCCCCAAACCACATGGCTCTCTCCTCCATGGTTTTTCACACAGGCCTTGTGGGCCAGGTACTGAGGCCTGGAGACAGAAGTGCTCAGGAAGAAGGTACAAGCTTCCTGCCCCTGCCTCATTTCTCATTTGTCTGTAGCTCTGCAAACCCACCCAGGTCTTCTTTGGGTATGCCAGATGTGCACACACTGACACAAGCACCTGAGGAGCACCAACTGGATTGAGCACCTTCTTCAAGAGGCCGTGGCTCAGTGGTAGAGTACTTGCCTGGCACACTTGAGGCACTGGGTTAGATCCTCAGCACCACATAAAAATAAAATAAAGGTATTGTGTCCACCTACAACTAAAAAAAAAAAAAAATATATATATATATATATATTCCCAGAGACTCAGCATAGCCTTTGGGGGCCCAGGGCCACTTGATCACACCCTTTCACCCTCTGGATACAAACCAGAATCTGATCCTTTATAAAAGGTAGTTTCCAGGGAAATAATCTCATCCCTATGTGGGGGTCAGAGGTTAAATTCAAATTGAGAGCTCTGTGACCTTGACAAGTTTCTTAACATTCTATGCTTAGTTCTCTCATCCATAAATGAGGACAGAAATATATATTCTCCACAGGTGTGCTAAATATAGTTAAAACCATAAGCCGGGCGCGGTTGTAATCCCAGCACTTTGGGAGGCCACAGGAGGATCGCGAGTGCTGTCTCTAAAAAATACAAAAAAAGGGCTGGGGATGTGGCCCAGTGGTCGAGTGCCCCTGAGTTCAAACCAAAAAAAAAAAAAAAAAAAAAAAAAAAACCATTAGCAAAGTCTATAGGTAACAGGTACTTCAGGAAAGCCAGGTGTTACTATCTGTGCTTCAATTTCCTGTGTGCTACTAAAAACTGACTAGTTTCCTTGAATTCCTACTATGTTTGGTTATTTCATGTTTAAATGATTTGATAAGTTGCATAGACACTGTGAATTATAATAGTTTACTCAAAGATGAATTTTAATATTTGAGATCAGAGATACTAATAAAATTCTATTACATTGCAAAACAACAACAACCAAAAAAAAAAAAAAAAAGGGGGGGGGGGCTGGGGTTGTGGCTCAGCGGCAGAGTGCTCGCCTCGCACGTGCGCGGCCCGGGTTCGATCCTCAGCACCATGTAAACATAAATGCATTGCATTGTGTACAACTAAAAGTAAATAAATAAATATTAAAAAAAAAAACCCAAAACTAAAAACTTTGAAAGATGGAACATTTTTCAGTGTCTAAGATTCTTTCATCAATAAACTCTGATTAGACTGTCTTCAAAAATTCAAAAGAGAAATTTCACTAGATTTTTGTTTTTGCTTTCTAGGAAGCTCTGCCAAGATACCCACATATGTTCCTTGTCTGGGGCTTGGGTAGATATCAAATCTACCAAATCTGTTTGTGTCTGGAGACAGAATGCATAGAGATGGCTAAAAAAAATAAAATGACATTGGTCCCCAAGATCTTCTGCTTTTTCAGACTGACATTTTTATAATGCTAAGGCACAAACATACCTGACTCAGAAGGTCCCCACTATAGAGAGCACACTGTATGCTGCAGCCAACCACAAACTAGAAAGCACCCTAATACCCCATGCAGCTCCAACTTGTATCCTTAGACAGGGCAGTCTGGCCTCTCACTGAAAACTCCTTGTGAAGGAGTTTTGTGTTTTAATTTTAAAATGTTCTATAATAAGAACATATTCCTTTTTATTCAGATGAAATACTTTTTGTAAAATTAAACCACTGGGGATAAGACTGCACAACACTGAATATTCTAAGAACCCTTAACTGTATGCTTTTAAATAGTGACATTTATGCTATGTGAATTGTATCTCAGTGACAATTTTTAGACGTTTTAACAATCATTAACCTTTCTGGTTAAATTTCAGGGTGCCAGTTGACAGGAGAAGAGCAATTTGAGGTTGTCTTCTGATACCTTCCATGGCAGCATTTTCACCAGAGAAAAAACTATTTTGTGAGAGGAAACAGAGGACCCCCTCAAGCACTGACACAGTAGAAAAGGTCTGTATGCCTCCCACTAGCCCCTAACAGGTTCTGTGCAAGGAAAAGGGATCTAGAAGGTGGCTGTGTATGTACTTGACACTTTCGATTTTATGGAGGTTTGCTATCAGGCTCAAGGGAGCTCCCTATATTCTGGAAACAGCAGTGACTAAGGATAGCACATCTTGGCTATCAATCCTCCTAAAGATAGAGCTAACTGGAGACCACACACCTTGTGTCCATCTTTGTTCTGGAAGCAGACGTGATTAGTGACAGTACACATCGGCTGTCAATTCTTGTTTTAGAAGCAGAGGTGACAAGGGACCACATACTTTAGCCATCCATTCTGAAACACATGGCTTTCCCCTGAAGTTCTCCTTTGAAGGCCTGGTCTGAAGGGAAAAGCTCCTCTTATACAGCATCAAACTAGACAGAGTCAACCCAACCATCTCACCCTTACACAGCAGAACTAAGAGCAAACTGCTCCTGCTACATAAAACCCAAAATCAAGATGCTTTATCCCAAACTTGCTCCAGCACTAGCATCCCCATTCAGTCTAATCCTAAAACTCATAGCTCCTGGGGCTGCATCAAGAGTGAAGGGAGGGGGGCTGGGATTGTGGCTCAGCGGTAGAGCGCTCGCCTAGCACGTGGGCGACCCGGGTTCGATCCTCAGCACCACGTACAAATAAAACTCATTGAATAAAACACATTGTGTACAACTAAAGCAAATAAATAAAAATATTTAAAAAAAAAAAGAGTGAAGGGAGGGGTACTGGGGTTGTGGCACAGTGGCAGAGCGCTTGCCTCATATGTGGGGCACTGAGTTTTGATCCTCAGCACCACATAAAAATAAACAAACAAAATAAAGATATTGTGTCCCTGTGTAGTTTAAAAAAAAAAAAAAAAAGTGAAGGGAGGTGCTGAGGTTTCAGCTCAGTGATAGAGTGCTTGCCTACCATGTGTGAGGCACTGGCTTGGATCCTTGGCACCACATAAAAATATATAAATAAATAAATGTATTGTGTCCATCTACAACTAAAAAATATTAAAAAAAAAAAAAAAAAAAAAAAAGAGTGGAGGGAGGAAGCTAGGAATGGTGGCATACACCTGTAATCCCAACTACTCACAAGACCAAGGCAGAAGGATCCCAAGTTTGAGGCCTGCCTGGGAAACTAAGCAAGACACTGTTTCAGAATAAAATAAAAAGGTCTATGCAAGGTGTGATGGTACACGCCTATAATTATAGCTACTCAGGAGGTTGGGGCAGGTGGATTGCAAGTTCAAGGTGAGTCTAGGAAACTTAGTGAGATACTGTCTCTAAATAAAAAATAAAAAGGCCTGGGGGTATAGCTCAGTGATAAAGCACTCCTTGGTTCAATCTCCTGTACTGAAAAACACAAAAATCATACAGGGGCTAGGGTTATGGCTCAGTGGTAGAGCACTCGTCTCGCTTGTGTGAGGCCCTGGGTTCGATCCTCAGAACCACATAAATAAAATAAAGGTACTGCTGCACGCAGTGATGCACGCCTGTAATCCCAGCACTTGAGAGGCTGAGGCAGGAGGATAATGAGTTCAAAGCCAGCCTCAGCAATGAAGAGGCACTTAGCAACTCAGTGAGACCCCATCTCTAATAAATACAGAAAAGGGCTGGGGATGTGGCCCAGTAGTCGAGTGCCCCTGAGTTCAATCCCTGGTACCAAAAAATAAAATAAAATAAAATAAAGGTATTGTATTCACCTACAACTAAAAAATAAAAAAAGAATGAATTTTTTTTAAAAAATCACACAAAAAAGATACAGGGAGAGCATGATCCTGAAACCAAGTAGCTCCTAGAGATGATCACAATCCAGACTTACCTTAACTCCTTTATTTTTAAAAAAATTTTTATGTTTTAATTAGTTATACGTGACAGTAGAATGCATTTATGCACTTTGATATATCATACATAGACAGGATATAATTTCTCATTTTTCTGAAGTGTACACGTTGTAGAATCATATTGGTCATGTAGTCACATACAGTAATAATGTCTGTTTCATTCTACTATCTTTCCTATCCCCACATCCCCTCCTTCCCCTCCCATCACTTCCCTCTACCTAATCTAAGGAAATGCTATTCTTCCCTAGTGTCCCCCCAACCCCAGCCTTATTGTGAATTAACATTCACATATTAGAGAAAACATTCAGCCTTTGGTTTTGTGGGATTGGCTTATTTTGCTTAGCATGATACTCTCCAACTCCAACCATTTACTGGCAAATGCCATAATTTCACACTTCTTTAAAGCTGAGTAATATTCCATTGAGTATATATACCATATTTTCTTTATCCATTCATCTATTGAGGGACACCTAGATTGGTTCCATAGTCGAGCTATTGTGAATTGAGCTGCTATAAACATTGATGTGGCTGTGTCACTATAGTATGCTGATTTTAAGTCCTCTGGGTATAAATCAAGGAGTGCGATAGCTGGGTCAAATGGTGGTTCCGTTCCCAGTTTTCCGAGGAATCTCCATACTGCTTTCCACAGTGATTGCACCAATTTGCAGTGCCACCAGCAATGTTATGAGTGTACTTTTCCCCCACATCCTTGCCAACATTTATTATTGCCTGTATTCTTTTTTTTTTTTAATATTTATTTATTTGCTTTAGTTGTACACGATGCGTTTATTTGTATGTGGTGCTGAGGATCGAACCCGGGCCGTGCACGTGCTAGGCGAGCGCTCTACCACTGAGCCACAACCCCAGCCCCTGCCTGTATTCTTTATGATTGCCATTCTGACAGGAGTGAGATTAAATCTTAGTTTTAATTTGCATTTCTCTTAATTGCTAGAGACGTTGAACACTTTTTCATATTTTGTTGATCAATTGTATTTCTTCTTGTGTGAAGAGTCTGTTCAGTTTTTTAGCCCATTTATTGATTGGGTTATTTGTTTTTTTGGTGTTAAGTTTTTTGAGTTCTTTATATATATCCTAGAGATTAATGCTTTTTTAAAAAAATAATTATTTCCTTTAGTTGTACACAATGCATTTAATTTTTTTAATATTTATTTATTTGCTTTAGTTGTACACAATGCAATGCATTTATGTTTACGTGGTGCTGAGGATCGAACCCTGGCCGCGCACGTGCCAGGCAAGCGCTCTACTGCTGAGCCACAACCCCAGCCCCTCAATGCGTTTATTTTTACATGGTACTGAGGATCGAACCCGGGCCGAGCATGTGCTAGGCGAGCGCTCTACCTCTAAGCCACAACCCCAGCCCGAGATTAATGCTTTATCAGAGGTGCATGCGGTAAACATTTTCTCCCAATCTGTAGACTCTCTCCTCAAGTTATTAATTGTTTCCTTTGCTGAGAAGAAGCTTTTTAATTTGAATCCGTCCCATTTAAATGTATCTTTCTTGGGCTAGGGTTGTAGCTCAGTGGTAGAGCCTTTGCCTAGCACATGTGAGGCACTGGGTTCAATCTTCAGCACCACATAAAAATACATAAATAAAATTAAGTATTTTGTCCATCTATAACTAAAAAACAAAGAAATTTTTAAATGCATATTTCTTACGTATATTTCTTCTGCAGCTGCTCCCTTTTTTTGGTGGGGGGGTAGAGATTGAACCCAGGGTACTTAACCACTGAGCCACATCCTCAGCTCTTTTTGAGACAGGGTCTAAATTGCTTAGGGCCTCACTAAATTGCTGAGGCTGGCTTTGAACTTGCAATCCTCCTGTTTTGGCTTCCAGAATTGCTGGGATTACAGGTGTGAGCCACTATACCCAGCTTCAATTTCTTCTAACATTCACAGCACACTAAAAAGTGTCCAAAAAAAAAAAAAACAGGACAAAGTCACCCAAGAATAAATACCTTGGATTGAGAGGGTTCCTCCAGGTCATATTCATTTGATTTTCTTACCCTGGGGAACAATGGCATTCACAGATTAAAAAAAAAAAAAATCAAAAGGGGGAAAAAAATCACAACTTTCACTCTGTCATGAAATTTGCTTTGATTAACAATAAAAGTGGTAAAATAATCAGCAGCAGCAGTTGCACTGATGGTCTCTGTGGGCAGGCTTTTCTAATTGATTTCCAATTTCTCTCCTGGTAGAAGGTTCAGGTCAGGCAGCAGCTGCCAGACAACGTTAATGTGGTTAAGTTGTAATGGCAGAACAATTCTTAGAGAAAGAACTCTGATCCCTTTAGTAAAAGTGCCACAGACTCACCCTCCCCCAAAACAAGCTGGGAAAACAACACTGGTAAACTTCAGGGTTTGACAATGAAAGGAATTTGTACCAGCTGAAGCCCAGGCCTGAGGTCAGGGAGGTCAGGGCCAAGGGCAGTCCATGGACCCAGAGAATATAAAAGCTGCGGGGACTCTTCAGTCCAGGTCGGGCAGAGAGGGCAAGCAAAGACCATGATCATAAGGTGGGTCTCCTCTCTCTAACCTTCTTTTGTGCTTGGAATAAAACTCCAGCTGATTTTAGTTGGCTGAGGACAACAGCACACATGGAAATTCTGCTAGTGCTGCAGGGAGTTATAAAAAACTGGTTCAAACCAGTACTACAGAGCTACCCAGGAAGGAACATGCAGGGAATGCAGCTCCAGGGCCTTCCTCTTCTTCACCCTAGCCCACATGCCCCAACTCAACTCTCCAGAGTCAGCCCAGTACACAGACTGGGTAGTGAGCCCACGCTGACTGGGTGGCTCCTGCACTGGGTGGAACAGCACACTCAACAGTGAGCACCCTTTGCAGCATGACCTGGTGTCACACTAAAAGGTTTTCTGATGGTGCACAGTTCTGTATCCAGCAAACTGCTCACATTTGACATTATACTACACGTTTGAAGTGGATTAAATTTAAACACAAAAAGACCTCAAAAAATGTTGATTTTTAAAAAAAGGACTATATGAAGGTCATCTTGCGGACTTCTCCCCTTAGCATGGATAACAGGAAGCCAAAAAAAACAGTTGCCCCACCCCACCTGTGCCTGAGTCTTCCTCACTTAACTTTGGGCAGGGGCAAGGGGCCAAGTCCATCCCAATTTCTCCCTCCGCCTGTGTTTCACTGCAATCCTGTATCTCTCCCGGGGTTCCCATTCCCCAGAAAACATCTCTTCTCCCAGTTTCTCAGCTTGCAGCCGTGTCTACATTACCCTGCCAAGGACATGAGAGCTGCCTGCCTTCCACAACCCTCTGGTTTTAATTTCTTTGGAGCCTGAATAGCCTTCCCTGACCACCTGCTTCTGTGCTTCCCTTCTGCCCTAGCCCTCCCTCAAGTCCTGACAGCTGCCTTTCTTCCTCTTCTTATCCCTGGGCCTTTCTGCCCCACCCCAAAATGGCTGGTCCCTGTCATTGTTAACACTTGGCTTTGTCACTAAGAGTTTTCCCCTATTCGTAATCCCAGGGCTTATTTGTCTCCTCCTATATTTATCTCAACCTGAGATTCTGTGTACTCACCACTGGTCTTCCCCAACTACCAGAACTATGCATCCATTCCCTTCCTGGAGGATAAATTGTGTCTAGGCTAAGACAAGTCAGTGATCAGCTAGCAGAAGGGAAAAGCTTCAAAAGAGAAAAAAAAAAAAAAAAAAGAATGCCAGAGACTGAACTCCCTTGCTCCTGCTGAGTATGAGACAACACTTGGAAGACAACAGCCCACCCAATAAGGAAGGTGGTACCTGGCACGGGCTGCATAACTGAGAATCTGTGCAACCCCAATCTTTTGGTGGGTGTGGAAATAAGCTTATCTAAGCTGCCAAGCTCAGTTTTCTGTTTCTCCAAGTCAAATTTACTCCTAACTATCCCCTGTTACTGTCTGAGTGTCCCAAAACCCATGGTCAGTGTGGGCAGGGGCAGCAATTTCTACTTCCAGATACGTTTCCAGGGCTGGGAATGTTGCTCGCCTATCATGTGCAAGGCCCTGGGTTTAATTCCTAGCACCACAAAAAAAAAAAAAAGTTTCCAGGGACAAGGCAGAAGCAAAAAAAGGGCAGGAACTGGCTCATGGAAGAAAAGAGATGATTTAACCACATAAAGAGGGCCAGGTGTGGTGGCACACACCTGTAATTCCAACTACTCTGGAGGTTAAGGCAGGAGAATTCCAAATTCAAATCCTGTCTCAAGATAAAATTTAAAAGGGTTGTGATGCAGCTCAGTAGCAGAGCACTTGCCTAGAAAGAACCTGGATTCCACTCCTAGCACCACCAAAATCAAACAAACCAAATAGTACAAGAGACAAAAGTTTCCTTAGGAAATCTCTAGGAATAGGAATAGTTTTTCACACTGAAGCACAGATGAAATTGGACTCTGGCTACTGGAGGAGATAGGTTGGTGGGGAAGACTTCTGAGTCACAGGGACCCACACTGTGTTCCCAGCTCCACCACACCCATAACTAAAGTCATTAGCCTCTCTCTAATCTCTTAATTGGCTTGTTACACAACTAATAAGGAAAACCTGTCTCCTTACCTAGACTTGAATGCAAAAAGGTCACATATGCACACTCAACTCTCTGACCACCAGAGGATGAAATCATTGATAAGAAGAAAAAGGTTAAAATGTTACAGTAGGTGAACAAGGATGCAAGTGACCCTAAAGGGGCAGTTGACAGGGAAGGTGGGTCTGGATGAGAGAGAGGTTCTGGGCACCAATCTGCACCTGTGGGAGAGGGGCTGTGGGAATCCTGTTAAGTTCTTACCAAACATAAAATGTTTTTCCTAAAAGAGTATCAGGAATGAAGGATATGCCATGTGAAAAAACTGAGGTCATTATTTCTCAAAAGCTAGTTCTGCCTAAATTCAACAAGTACCTATTAAAGGCTAAATAGGCTTGGGACCAGGAAGGCAACTAAAATAAGCTTCTTACTCTCAAGGTTAAGACAGGGGCTGGGGTTGTGGCTCAGCAGTAGAGCGCTTGCTTAGCACATGTGAGGCACTGGCCCTGGGTTCAATCCTCAGCAGCACATAAAAATAAATAAAATAAAGGTATTGTGTCCAACTACAACTTAAAAAAAAAAAAAAGGGTAAGACAAACAAACTCAAAGAATGGACATGTGTTAAGGAAGCAAGAGCACTCACAAGAGGTGGCTTATCACTTGAGCTCTCAAGAGCAGGCAGGTCACAAGAAGTGAGGGGAAGAAAGAACAGAAGAGTCCCCAGCCCCATCCTGTCATCAGGTACTGAGACTATGATGTGGCTATATAGCAGGATGTGTAAGAACCAGACTGGGAAGGTGGCCTGGGACCAGGGAGGAACCTGGTTATCCAGGCCCTGGGAACCAGGATCAGGACAGTGGCTAACCGTTATTACCAAATGGCATCAAGAGAAGGGAGGCTCACAGATAGGGAGTTCAAGTCCCCTGCGAACTTCCCACATTGGAAGGTCATCTCCTTACTTCCAGGATGACTTCAATCAAAACACAACAGATTTCGAACATAAATAATTTTAATACTCTGAAATGAAACCAGAGCTCCTATTTAATTGAAGCTAACCAAAAGCACTTAGCTGTAATACATTAAGCTTTTAACCATTTCCTGCCAAGAGTTGTTGCTGCCCATGCTTCCCACAAACCCTGAATTTGACTTTCTTTGCAGCGGTAGGGCTCTTTCTCCCAAACAGAGAATGCTCTTCAAAGGCTAAAGGCATGTTAGTGCTTTGCATGAGCAGGTGCTCAACTGACCTTTGCTAAATTAAATCAGAAGAGACTCAACCGCCTTCCTGGAGGAACAGCCTGGCAAGGGTGGTGTTCCATCCAGGAGAGTCCTAGGAATGGGGCAGCTGACATATGATTCCAGGGGCTTCCCCACTTGCCTCAGCACTGACCTCAACAGGCATCAGCCTTCTGACTAAGGGGTGCTTGTGTGTTTCTACACATCTGTTGCCGCCTGAAGCGATGGCCGCGTGGAGTAGCAAAGCCAAAGGAATAAGTTCAGAGGCAGACTGGAAACAAACGGGATCTTTATTTTGTCAGTTTCTCTCTCTGGCTTTAACAACTCTAACACGTATCACACACCAGCGAACAACTAACAACCAAAATGGCCCCTACCCGCTCCACGCTAGGCCCAAGTCTCTCGAGATCCCGGGCCAAGTCTCGTGAGACTACGGAAGGCGGCAATGTCCAAAACTCCATGGCCCGAAGTCAACCGCAATCATAGCCATCTCCCCAAACAGGGCTCCTACACACATCCACAGCTCAAGAGAGGCATATCTAAGTCTGAAAATTTGGGAGTCTCAAGAACCAAGCTCTCCTCAAGTTCTCAGTTGTTAAGTCTCAAACAGATAACACTCATGGAGGACTTTCTACTTCTGAGGGGCAGCCAAAAGACCATCTGACAATTCTTCCCACAAATGTCTCTGACACAGACCTTCTTGTGGGATGATCCTCTCCAGTTCCTGATGGTTGTTCTACTACGCGCTATAGGCAGGTCCCAGGTCTGCTCCCCTCAGGCTGTATGAGATCAGGGATGTCACTTCAGTTTTCTGGTCTTTTTCCTAATCTATAAGAGCAAGGAGCACAGCTATTTAATACGACGGCTCTGTATCTATCTTTGCAGCTTCTTAAATTTAAAAATCACCCATACCAGATGCAGTGTTGCACGTCTGTAATCCTAGTGACTCAGAAGACTGAGGCAGGAGGATCACAAGTTCAAAGTCAGCCTCATCAACTTAGCAAGGCCTTAAACAATTTAGTGAGACCCTGTCTTAAAATAAAAGACAAAAGGGGCTCGGGGTTTGGCTCAGTGGTTAAGCACCCCTCGGTTCAATCCCCAGTACCCCAAACATATATGGTGCCACTACTTAGTCATGTGTCACTAAAGCTTATTCTAGGTCCAAGATTCTAAGACTGTGATGGTCCTCACTAACTGGCCACCTTTTCTTGTTAACCAAAAGAAAAAGCTGGGCGTGGTGGCGCACACCTGTAATCCCAACACTTGGGAGGCTGAGGCAGGAGGATCGCAAGTTCAAAGCCAGCCTCAGCAATGGTGAGGCACTTAGCAACTCAGGGAGACCCTGTCTCTAAATAAAATACAAAAAAGGGCTGGGGGGCTGGGGTTGTGGCTTAGCAGTAGAGCGCTCGCCTAGCACATGTGTGGCCCGGGTTCGATCCTCAGCACCACATAAACATAAATGCATTTCATTGTGTACAACTAAAGCAAACAAATAAATACATATTAAAAAAAAAAGGGGGGGGGGCTGGGAATGTAGCCCAGTGGTTGAGTGCCCCTGAGTTCAATCTCCAGTACAAAAAAAAAAAAAAGCCAATCCTGCAGGTGTCCTGCCTCTGTCCTTTCACCACTCTGGCTCACTATACTAGTGCCACCTTGTCTCCAGCTGGAACTAGTCAAGGACTCACCAAGGACATGTGACAATCACCTAGGGGAATGGGGTGGGGCCGGTTCTGGTCTCCTCAGTTCAAGGAGCCACACCCCAGGCTCAAAGGCCATCATAAGCAACTGTTAAACTGATGAACTATCACATATAGCCTCACCTATTAAATTTTTAAAAACATTTATTTTTAGTTGTACACAATACCTTTATTTTATTTGTTCATTTTTATGTGGTGCTGAGGATCGAACCCAGGGCCTCACATGTGTCAAGCAGGCACTCTACCACAGAGCCACAATCCCAGCTCCTCACCTATTAAAAGGTAGTTGGTTCCTGAGCATCCTGGTATCCTCTGACTACCCTGCCTAGAGGGAGGCTAGCACTGCATGAAAGGCAGGAACTCAGCCAGCATATGACTTTCTAATTCCTTTCCTGCACACACACAGTGCCAGCATAATGGTCACTCTCTATCTCCAGATTCCAATGTTGCCCATAAATCTGTTCTGACTTGTGAGCCCCAAGCCCTTCCCAAAAATGCCCTAGAAATAAATTTCAAATATGAATCTGTGACTGCCCTGGCTTTCTGAATCATCTCCTTAATGGGAGGCCTGTGGGTGGACTGCTTGCCTCCAGAGTCTGCAGTGACTAACTCCTGCTAGAGGGCTAAACACAAGTCTCCAAAGACAGAGCTTACGATGGGAGAGTTAGACTTTGGACACTATCCACACAGGCCTCATCCAGACTGTTACCAGGTAGGACGGCTTTTTCATGGCCTGAGTCAGACCACTGCCCACCACCATTCCACCAATGAAGCAAAACCACAGTGTGCACCAAGATCCAGGTCTGCTGTTATGCCACCGTGAATCGATTTATACTAAGCCAGTTAAAATTGGGAGTTCTATTTAGGTTTTTTTTTTTTGGTACCAGGGATTGAACTCAGGGGCAGTGGACTACTGAGCCACAACCCCAGCCTTACTTTGTATTTTATTTAGAGACAGGGTCTCACTGAATGATAAGAGCCTTGCCATTGCTAGGGCTGGCTTTGAACTTGCAATCCTCCTGACTCAGCTTCCCAAGGTGCTGGGATTATAGGTGGCCGGCTCTATTTAGGTATTTCTAAATTAAAGAAACCAGTGCATGAATGCTCCCTTATCACTAATGCTGTCATTTAGTATAGGTGAGAGGATATTTTAAAACAATCTCTACTATCTTCTCTCTGAATCATTATATAAATTACACCCATACACACCCAAGATTATCACAGAAAAGCTGCCTTAGCTCTCCTGTATGGAATTCACTAGTATCAGGACTGCTACAGTAGACTAAAGGCAACCATACTATCAGATCCCTGTTAAGAGGCTGAGGGCGCCATCCAGTCCTACACAGTCTCCCACTCCATATAGATGCCCTGCCTCTCCATCAGCGGTGGAGTTTGGAGGAAGCCTGAAACCTGTTCTGACCAATGTAACAGGCAGCAATGTGCAATCTGGGCCCAGGCTTCAGAGGGCCTACAGCAACCACTTCCCCCTAGACCTAACCTGAGACTATATACAAGGGTGGTTCTGATCTCCCAGAGGATGGCAGGGCCCAGTGACCAGCCAGCACCACTTGCCAGACACAAGAAAGACCTTCACAGCCCCTGCCCAGCTAAGTCTCAGCTATACAGGGGTGCCCTGGGAGTCAATAGGGGGATGCCAGTCAACCCACAGAATCAAGAGAAATAACACACTGGTGCCATTGTAAGTTTGGGGTGGGTTATTTCACCAACTCTCTCAGGAACCAGGCTTTTTCTGTATGAAAAAAAAAAAAAAATCCAAGATACTCCGTGACCACTCTCTTAAGCAGCCTTCTGACATTCCTCAGAAAAGGAGAGCACTTACCTCTGTCCTAGATCTGCACATTTCAACAATTCCCAGAGTGGCAACTCTCCAGGGAGGCAGAACCACAGCAATCACCTTGGGTCATTTGACCAGGGCCCACTGAGCAAGTATTAACCCTCTCTATCCTCCACTGCAATGACTCAGCAGCCCTTTGAAGAGGAACCTTAGTCCAGCCCCACAAAGCAGCTGCTTCAGAGTTTTAAGTATAATGCCTCTGTCTTCCAATCACAAACTCCTCACCTCACAGCCAAAGCAGAGATGCATAGTGCTAGGCAAGAGTTCCAAGGGCCCTAAAATCTCCCACAAGGCACCCTTGGGTGGAGAAGAGAACCAGAAAGCAGGGCACCTAGAGGCTAAACAAGTTGTCTATATACAATGTGATGCCTTCATTCTCCTAAAGCACTGGCACTGGCCCTTTGTTTTTATTTCATTTTGTTTGAGGTGGTGGGGATTGAACCCAAAGATGCTCTACCACTTGAGCTTCATGCCCAACCCTTTTTTGGGGGTGTTGGCACAGGGTATTAAAATCAGGGGCACTTGACCCCTGAGCCACATCCCTAGCCCTATTTTGTATTTTATTTAGAGACAGGGTCAGAGTTGCTTAGCACCTTGCTTTTGCTGAGGATGGCTTTGAACTTGCGATCCTCCTGTCTCAGCCTCCAGAGCTGCTGGGATTATAGGTGTGCACCAGGGTGCAGCTTCACCCCCAACCCTCTTTATGTTTTATTTGGTGGGGGCGGGGGTTCTCACTAAATTGTCCAGGCTGGCCTCGAACTTACAGTCCCCCGACTCAGCTTCCCTAGCTTCAGGGATTACAGGCATATACCAGTGTGCCCAGTTAGCACTGGCTCTTTTTTTTTTTTTTTTTTTTTGTGGTACCGGGGATTGAACTCAGGGGCACTCGACCACTGGGCCACATCCCCAGCCCTTTTTGTATTTTATTTGGAGACAGGGTCTCACTGAGTTGCTAAGTGCCTCGCCATTGCTGAGGCTGGCTTTGAACTCGCGATCCTCCTGACTCAGCCTCCCAAAGTGCTGGGATTACAGGCGTGCGCCACCGCGCCTGGCTAGCACTGGCTCTTTAAGAAACCTCTTCACTGCCACCCTGAGCAAGAGAGGCAGAGCTACTTTCCCTCCCACACTGCACAACAATGGTGCACAGTCACCAATCAGCACAGGCCTTGAACAAAAATGTCAAAAGCTGTGAATTAGCTGGGTGCAATGGTGCGTGCCTGTAATCCCAGTGGCTTGGGAGGCTAAGGCAGGAGGATCACAAGATCAAATCTGGCCTCAGCAATTTAGCAAGGCCCAAAACAACTTAGCAAGACCCTGTCTCTAAATAAAATATTTAAAAGGGCTGGGGGCCGGGCATGGTGGCGCACGCCTGTAATCCCAGCACTTGGGAGGCTGAGGCAGGAGGATCGCAAGTTCAAAGCCAGTCTCAGCAATGGCGAGGCACTTAGTAACTCAGTGAGACCCTGTCTCTAATAAAATAAAAAAAAGGGCTGGGGATGTGGCCCAGTGGTCAAGTGCCCCTGAGTTCAATCCCGGTACCAAAAAAAAAAAAAAAAAAAAAGGGCTGGGGATGTGGCTCAGTGGTTAACTGCTTCTGGGTTCAATCCCTGGTACAAAAAAAAAAAAAAAAAAAAAAAGCTGCAAACTGCTACACTAGACAGGTGAATGTACTGCTTTATGCTGTTGCTTTCAAAGGTTTAATTTATCTCACTAATTGAACGATAAATGCAAACCCATTCGGAGTAAAATATTGTGCTGAAGTTGGGACTGGTTTAGTTGGTTCAATACAAAAAGCCACAATTGCTGAGACTGCTCCTGACATAGGAAGATGAAGATCATCAAGAAGCAACTTCAAATTCTTGAATACTGAAATTTCATTTAAGTTGACCATGGATTTATTATTTATATTTTCATAAGTCAACTATAAAAAATTAAAATATATAAAACCGAACTGGGGATGTAGTTCGGTGTTAGAGCATGTGCTCATGCATTTAATCCTTAACATCACAGACACACACACAAAAATCTCAAAAACATATTCCAGGCAACACACAGTAACCAAAATGCCTTCTGAATCTCTCCTAAAAATAAATCACTGAAGTAGCATCAGAGTGCTCCACAGATTTTTCAACACAACTGCTCATATTGAGCAGTCATATTGAGCAAAGTGGAAAGCCACCACCCTGCACCAGGAGCAAAGCCACTGTGAGGGTAACTTGCAAATAAACACACTGCCATGGGAGAAGCCCCAGATCAGTACACAAAAGGGTACGGCAGGCTCCTATTCTCCTAAGTGCAGCCACGTCAATTTCACTGCATATCACCTGTATCACTGCATGATGGGGACTGTGTGTGTGTTATGTTTTTCAGTTGATTCATTCATAGACCATAGGAGGATTATGTTTCATGAGCAATGAAGGAAGAGCCAAAGGGACACATGAAGATGTGAGAATGACAGCCCTGCCACTGTGACCTGAACACACACACAGCCCCTCATTCCTGCAGCAACCACATGTGAACCAGAGTACTTACCACACTTTAGGAGCAGACAAGCAAAAGGCACAAGAAAAAGTCAACAAGAAATGGGCATCAATTAATAAGAACCAGAAGGCAGGCCTTAAGAAGTAGAGAGAGGTTCCAACAAGAAGACACAGAACAGGGAAATAGCTCTGCAGTCCAAGAAAAGCTATGGGAAAGCCAAATAATCAGGCAAAGAAAAAAAGGGGAGGGGCTGGAGTTGTGGCTCAGTGGTAAGAGCACTTGCCTAGCATGTCTGAGGCCCTGGGTTCAATTCTCAGCACCACATATAAAATAAATGAATAAAATAAAGGTCCATCAATATCTAAAAAAATGTTTAAAAAATAAAGAAAAAAAAGGGGAGCCAGTGGCTGGAATTCTCAAGGCAGATGCTGGAGCATAGCAGAGAGGACAACTGCCCTAGCTCCTTCCACCCTCTCAGGACCAAACCTCAATCCTCCATAGAAAGGTCAGAACCTAGGGGCCAGGGTTGTGGCTCAGCAGTAGAGAGCTCGCCTAGCACATGCACTACCCAGGTTTGATCCTCAGCACCACGTAAAAATAAAAAGGCATTGTGTACAACTAAAACAAATAAATAAATATTAAAAAAAGAAAAAGAAAAAAGAAAGGCCAGAACCTGTTGACCAATGCACTGGGAATAACTAGATACTATTCCAAACCTGGGAGAGTAGGTCCCTGTCCCTACCAAACTATATGAGACCAACATCCAAACCAGTGCGGGCTTAACAGTTCCCAACTGTTTCATCTTAAATATTAATTGTTTCATTTGGACTTTTGTGTGTGTGTTTTTTGTTTTGTTTTGTTTTTTGGTTTTCTAGTCTGGGGCTCAAACTCAGGGACTCACAAATACTAGGCAAGTGTTCTACCACTGAGCTATCTCTGAGCGCTGTTTTTTATTTTCAGACAGAGAATCATAAGTTGCCCAGACTGACCTCAAATTTATAATCCTCCTGCCTTAGCCTCCTGAAGTAGCTGGAGTTACAGGCACGTACCACAAATGCCTGGCAATTTTGACTGTTTTTAAGACAAACACAAATGGTCACCATTCCATGTGTCTTCAACATGCTTAGACCCTCAAAAAGGAGGACTTGATCTGCTGATGGTACAGGTCATCCTCAAAGTTTCCTAAGAAAGTGAGGAGTGCAGATGCCAGCCTAGACAAAAAAAAAACAGTCTTGGAAAGGACCAAATTCAGAAACAAAAAGAGGGGCAGGACAGTGAGCCACGTGCAGAGGAAGACTCAGCCAGATAACAGTACTGTCTAGGGAGCAGAACCAGAGGAAGAAGGAATATATATGCAGCTTGGATTTGCTCTAATACTTTAAACAGACGAAATTTTCACAAGTAAACATTTTCTTTACTTCTTTCTTCCTTCCTTCCCTTTTCTGTTTGCAGTCTGGGGATCAAACCCAGGGCGCCTCAAGCATGCTAAGCAAACATCTACCACACTGAGCTACATCCCCATCCCTAAATATTTTAAAAATAAGTTTTCTTTAAAAAGAAGACTGGGTTAGAGGGGGGTAGCTCAGTGGTTAAGCACTTTTCCAGCATGTTTGAGACCTTAGGTTTGATCCCAAGCACCAAATATCTTGTAATTGAAAAATAAATAAATAATAAAAATAGGGGCAGGGATGGAAGCCAGGTGTGGTGATATATGCCTGTTTTCCCAGCTATTCAAGTGGCCAAACAAGGAGGATCACTTGCGCTAAGAGCTAGAGGCCAGCCTGGGGAACACAGTGAGACTCCATTTCAAAACAAAAATGTCTATATTATGCATACATACAAGAAAATAGGGATACAACAACCAACTATGTGTAAGCTACCTGGTACCGAAAACCGGGAGGAAAAACTCTCGGAGGCAGAGTAGAGCTTTTACTACTTTTACTTCTACTTTCTTAGAGCTTAGAGAGGGAAAGAAAGATTTTTAGAGAGAAAGATTAAAGCGAGCTTTTCTTCTTGTCTTCTTAGCTTAGAGTCTTAGAGCTTAGCTTAGAGAAAGATTAGAGCTTCTTTCTTCTCTCTTCTTTCTTCCTTCATTCTTTCTTCTGTCTTCTGTCTTCCTCAGGAGCCTCGGCCTAACTCTGACCAGTCATTACTTCTTCTATCTGGTTTCTCTTCTGTCTTCTATCTGGTTTCTCTTCTGTAACCGCTCTGCCTACGTTCTGGCCGCTCTGATTCTTCTGACCGACCGAGTGACTGCCCGGCTGACTGAATTCTCCGTTCTCCTAACTCGGACCGCTTTCACCCGGTTATATACCTTCAGGTTTGCGGGTGCCTACAGGTGCGTCACATACATATCAGGTGGAACTTATGGCTTCCAGCTAGCTACAACAGCCCTTCCTAATTAGGGCTCCTTCAACTATGAAGTATAAAACCAAATATAAAATGGCAGCTTTAAGCCAGATCTGGTGGCATACATCTGTAATCCCAACAACTGGAGAGGCTGAGAAAGGAGGATTGCCTATTCAAAACCAGCCTCAACAATTTAGCAAGACCCTTGGCAATTTAGTGAGACCCTATCTCAAAATAAAAAAAACAAAAAGGACTGGGGATGTAACTGGTCGTTAAACACTCCTACATTTAATCTCTGGTACCAAATAACAAGGGGATAAAGGACGGGACAGCTTTAAGATTGCAATGATTTAGCCAGGTAAAGTGGCACATGCCTGTAATCCCAGTGGCTCAGGAGGCTGGGACAGGAGGATCACAAGTTCAAAGCCAGCCTAAACAAAAACAAGGCGCTGAGCAACTTGTGAGAACCTGTCTCTAAATAAAATACAAAATAGGGTTGTGGATGTGGCTCAGTGATGCCCAGTACTCTTCCCCCCAAAAAAGACTGAATGATTTAAATACAGACCCAAGATGAGATTCAACTAGAGAAACTATCCTATTAATTTTATTTGGTATGGTTATGAAAACACCTCATTATCAATCAGTTAAGAGTGATATATTCATGCCAGAAATGACACAGATCTGGTATTGGCTTTAATATGCTCCAGTGGGCCAGACATGGTGGCCATACCCTTATAATCCCAGCTACTCAGGAGGCTGAGGCAGGAGGATCCCAAGTTTGAGGCCAGCCTCAGCAACTAGTAAGACCTAGTTTCAAAAAAAAAAAAAAAAAGGGCTGGGGATGTCCTTCAGTAGCAAAGGCTCCCACCCTGGGTTCAATCCCCATTATTATAAAACAAACAAAAACTCCAGTGGGACCCCCACCCAAAACAAATCAATCAACAAAAAGTCAGGGACTGTGTTTTAACAGACCAGCACAGGGTGGAGCTACTGAGACTGGGAGATGGGTCTTCTCAGGTACTTCCCTTTGTATTCCTCTCTATCACGGGTACTTGAAGGCACTGTGATACGAAGCTCAAAAATTAGTAATAAGAGGGGCTAGGGTTGTGGCTCAGCGGTAGAGCTCTCACCTAGCATGTGCGTGGCCTGGTTTCGACCCTCAGCACCACGTAAAAATAAAAAGGCACTGTGTACAACTAAAATAAACAAATAATTTTTAAAAATCAGTAATAATGGGGCTGGGATTGTGGCTCAGCGGTAGAGTGCTCGCCTAGCACGTGTACGGCCCGGTTTCAATCCTCAGCACCACATAAGAATAACGGCATTGTATACAACTAAATAAATAAATATTTTTTCCAAATTAGTAATAAGAGGGCTGGGGTTGTGGCTCAGTGGTAGAGCGCTCGCCTAGCACATGCGCGGCCTGGGTTCAAACCTCAGCACCATGTAAAATTAAAGGCATTGTGTACAACTAAAACAAATAAATATTTTTTTAAAAAATTAGTAATAAAAAAGCAGTGCAGGGCAGAAGAGGGAGACACCAAGTTTGTTCTGCTTGCTGGATGTGAAAGTTTCAATCCAGGCAAACAGATGAGGTCTCCAAAAATGTATATGGACTCTGGCCTCAGGACATTTCTGAAGTGGGTGATGAGAAAGATGATCTAAATCTTAAAATAACGTTGTTATCTCTACCTAAACTATGTGTCCTAAAATGGTACAAATAAAGTACTCCTAATAAAGTGAAGCATTTCTAGGCTATGAATCCTAACCCTCTATGGGCCACAGATGCTTTTCAAAATCTGACAGAAGTTATGGATCATCTTGCTTGAAAAATGTACATGCACCATATATGGGTTGAACTCAGCTTGAAGAGGATCCACCTGGCTGTCTGCAAAGTAGAGGAGAAATGAAATCCCACCAGATCAAAACCAGGATCTCTGGAGGGTGGGTCTTCTGAATTAGTCCTCCTTCTATTCCCAGGCTAAGAGGCACAGAGCACACACCTGATTCTGAGAGAGTTTCTCAGAGACTCAGAAACGGTCATAAAATCTGCCAAGGACCTTCAAACCACACACACCTTCTGTTTAAAGTACAAAATTCCTTATATGCAAAACCCCTACAGTGAACGTCTCTTGAATGTGATAATTTCCCCAGCAGCTGTTATCTGTGGGGGTCCCCTTGGCTCAAGCTAGTGGAAACTGAGTACTCTTACCCCAACTCAGGGACACAGCAGGTATTCTAGCCAGTTCCCTTTACTCTTCAGCCATCAGATTCTGCTTTCTCTAATACCATGTAGTAAAAAGAATTTTCAAGAACTAGAGTCATTTACACATCCAAGGAACACAAAGCCACCACGCCCCCACAAAACCCCGTTCAAAAGCTACACCAATAGCAGCTACACCAGTGTCAGTCCCAATTGGGGAACACTGTGGCCACTGCTGCTGTGTGTGTCCTCCCACTCAGAGGCCACTCAGGAATGGGCATCATAAGCACATGAGCCCACAGACAGGTCCTCCTTCTCTCTCACATTCAAGGTGCTGGAGCTGCAGTCTCTAAATCCAAACACAACTTAAAATGAGTTGGTTGGTCACAAAAAGGTTATTTGAGAAAAGACTTGCACAAGATGACAGTCTTTGACTCTGAAATGTTTGGGCTGTTATGCCAGACACATCAGGAACCTCCAGGGTTCAACATAACTAAAGCAGAAGCACTTTCACAGGGTACTTCTTTTTGTGAAAGGGCTGAGCAAGGGATGCTGCTGCCAATCCAGGGCGTGGTGGCTCCAGCTATCTCAAAAAACAGTTTCATTCTTCAATGTCACTAATACCTGAAGGTGAAACATATTCACAGGCCAAAAGGCACATACTATTGGTAAGATAACCTCATGATTCAAGGGTGGATAAAGGCCCAATTCACAGTGTGAATAAACAATGCTGGTTGACCATGCCCTCCATGTAGATGCTGAGCACCCTGCTTCTCATTTCCTTCTACTATTCCAAAGACCAGACAGATGAGACACAGGTGAAGAACTATGAAATCTACCCTCCACTGAAACTGCACTGCAACCCCTCCATTAAGTTGGCAGCTTTACCCGAAAACAAATAGCTACTGACACCTATAAATATTCACTGGCCACAAACTGAATAAACAAATTGTTCTAGGTATAACTTCTATCAGTAAATATGTAAAAAAAAGGGATCTAAGAAGAAGGTGCCCCTATAAGTAACACTGAGAAATTAGACAGAAACAGGAATACAATGAACCAAAAAGCCATTTAGGGGCTGGAGTTGTAGCTCAGTGATAGAGTGCTTGCCTAGCATGTGTGAGGTGCTGGGTTCGAGTCTCAGAACCACATATAAATAAATAAAACAAAGGTCCACTGACAACTTAAAAAAAAAAAAAAAAAAATCAGCCGAGCACGGTGGCACACGCCTGTAATCCCAGCACTTGGGAGGCTGAGGCAGGAGGATCGTGAATTCAAAGCCAGCCTCAGCAATGGTGAGGCACTTAACAACTCAGTGAGACCCTGTCTCTAATAAAATACAAAAAAGGGCTGGGGGGCTGGGGTTGTGGCTCAGCGGAAGGGCGCTTGCCTAGCACATGCGCAGCCCGGATTCAATCCTCAGCACCACGTAAAACCACATTGTGTACAACTAAAAGCAAATAAATAAAAATAAATAAATAAATAAATAAATAAAAGGGCTGGGGATGTGGCCCAGTGGTCGAGTGTCCCTGAGTTCAATCCTCGGTACAAAAAAAAAAAAAAAAAAAAAAAAAAATCAAATAAATAGAAGGCCATTTATACAGAAATTACATGAAGCAACCTCAAGGCATGTCATATGTAAGTGTCTTCTCAGGACAGTTAAGATGGAAGAGCTTCCTGAGGTCCCATTCTTGCCATGTACTTTCTTTCCTCAGAGGCTTCATCCTGAAGTAGTCATGGGGGACATCCTGGAAGGCCACATGCATGCTTCTTCAAGTCTTTACAGACTAAACATGCAATTGTTCACATCCTCGCAGGGCTTCATGCGTGTTTCCTCTTATCCTTGTAGGGCCACACATGTGCTTCTTCACATCCTTCAGAAATATACATGAGTATCCTTTTATCCACACATGTGCTTCTTCATGTGCTAGCTGGATTGATCCTTTTGTCCATTCCTGTACATCAATCAAGCAAGGGGACAGATTCTGTTGAGGCCACACTGGTTTAATGCAGATGGTATGGTGGTCGATGCAGGGCTCCAGTCGCCTATCTGTCTGCCTGATGACTGCTCAGGATGCACACACTTACCTGGGCATCCAGTCAGCACCAGAACAACACACCAATACAGAAGACCACCCTGTGAACCTTACCTTATGTACACTTTTGGGATTCTCCAGCCAAGCACAGTACATCTCCTCCACATAGTTCGAACTAGTTCCACTCAGAAAGGGTTCAGCAGCGACAGGTGCAGAATAGCACCGAATCTGTTGAAACGTCCTAATTGCTGCTGGTTTGTTTTGTGAAAATGTCTTAACAGTCTGGGAAGCCGTCAATGGCCTCAATTTAGCAGCACAAGTCCTTAAATGAAACATTTTTGTCCTGAAATCTTTCCCGACTACCTGTAGGAAAAAAAGCAAGAAAGCAAAGTTTTAAAATAGCATCACAGAAGCTTAGGTTACCAAAAACAAACCAAAAATGTGAAAGTTCTATGAAATAACACTGCCTAATAGGAGGCCCTATTCTTGATAAAATAAAAAAATAAAAAGGGCTAGGGATGTAGCTCAGTGGTTAGGTGTCTCTGGGTTCAATCCCTGGAAGGAAGGAAGGAAAGAAAGAAAACCTTACCCTACTCTGGAGAAAGATCCTGATCTGTAAATGCATTTGCAACAGCACTCTGCCTGCTCAGTGCCTGAGTCCACCAGCCAGAGAGCTAGACAGAGCAAGACTATGTCAAACTGACACACATGCTTGCAAGGCCTACTAGGATGAGTGGGTTAGCCCAAGGGAGGTAGGTACACAGTTGCAGATGTTATCATCTGCATTTAAAAAGTTAAAAAGGGCTGGGGATGTGGCTCAGTGGTTAGGTGTCCCTGGGTTCAATCCCTGGTTTAAAAAAAAAAAAAAAAAAAAAGGCAACAAGGATTAATTAATTTAGGGTAAGGATTAATTACAGATGAGAAAGGCATTTTCTAATCTATTAAGACACAAGTGAGGGCTGGGGTTGTAACTCAGTGGTAGAGCACTTGCCTCGCATGTATGAGGCCCTGGGTTCTATCCTCAGCACCACATAAAAATAAATAAATAAAATAAAGATATTGTATCCATCTACAAGTAAATAAAAATATTTAAAAAAAAAAAAAAAAAAAAGGCCACTACTGAATACTTGCTATCCTCACAGTACTCTGGAAAATTCAGAGAAATTAGAAAAATATTTTGTTCACACTCAAGTAATTTACTCCTGAGAAATAAAAATGCCATAAAGAAAGACTTGAGTGCTTGAGTGGCACAGAACATGCCAAGAAAACCCTCTGAAATGTGGGCTCCTTCCAGGTAGAAGTGTCTCAGACAGTAAGGATGGAGACCAGAAGGAAAGAAGAAGCACTGCATGTGGAAGGACTCAGGACTTGCAGACAAAAAGACAGAAATTAAAAAGTGGGAAGAGACTGAGAGAAAAGCCAGATCTGTGGTGCTAGGAAGGAAGAATGAGGAAAAATCAGACTGTGACTGGCACTTAGCCTGTCCTTTAATCCTGTGGAGGCCTGTCTAAGCAAATGAGCATAAGGGTTCTACAAAGACTGAAATAACATAGCCGAGTTAAGTAATCTGCGCATAAAACCACAAACTCTAAAAGGTTCTGCCTTACAGATAGCCTGAGTGTCTGTTTCTTATGTCTTACCAATATTATGGGACTACCAGTAGTACAACCAGGATCCCTAGCCAACCCTCTTAACAGTGAAATCCTCTTCTGCTCTACAACGACCTACCAGGCCCATCAATCTCTTATATCCACTGGACTAGAGAGAGGGGGAGAAGCTGAGTCAAGGGGCAAGGGAGGCCTGAACTAGACAGGAAGGAAGGAGCAGAGAGGAAGAAGAGATTTAGCCGGGCGCGGTGGCGCATGCCTGTAATCCCAGCACTTTGGGAGGCTGAGGCAGGAGGATCGTGAGTTCAAAGCCAGCCTCAGCAATGGCGAGGCACTTAGCAACTCAGTGAAACCCTGTCTCTAATAAAATACAAAAAAAAAAAAAAAAAGGGCTGGGGATGTGGCCCAGTGGTCGAGTGCCGCTGAGTTCAATCCCCAGTACCAAAAAAAAAAAAAAAAAAAAAAAAAGAAGAGATTTAGATTTGCTTATCTAATTTATAATTCTCTATCAAAATAGCCATTTTATAAAAGTAGTTATATGTCCACCAGAACTTGAAAGAGCTGGGAACAGTGGCACACGCCTGTAATCTCAACACTTGGGAGGCTGAAGCAGGAGGATCTCTAGTTCAAAGCCAGCCTCAGCAATGGTGAGGCACTTAGCAACTCAAGTGAGACCCGTCTCTAATAAAATACAAATAAGGGCTGGGGATGTGGTCCAGTGGTCAAGTGCCCCTGAGTTCAATCCCCAGTACCAAAAAAAAAAAAAAAAAAAGAACTTGCCAATGGGCAACCAGTCTCAGCAAAAGGGGCCCTGGGAGAGCTTTGGCCTTAGAGTCAGGAGGCTGAACCATCAAGGGACAAAGAGGAAAGTTCCATGAAATAACACTGCCTAAAAGCACTGGGAGATAGGAGTGTGTGTGTGTGTGTTTGTGGGGTCCTACAGGCCTCAATACTTGCTCATTTGCTCATGATTCTGCCTCAAAGCAGATTTCCTGGTAGTAAAGTTGAAATTATATACCATGTCCAGGGCTTGGGGTGTAGGTCAGTGGTACAGCATGTACTTAACATACTCATGGCCCTGGGTTCAATCCCAGCATCAAAACAATAACAAATACCCCCCATTTCACACGTACCTGATGTAATCTAAGTTCTGAAATGTTATAAAATGTATGGAAATAAATGTTACCCCCAAAATTGTATTCTTTATTAGAGCTTTCCTCCTGGCCCATATATGCTCAGACTATACACAGAGACAATGATATCACATGTCCTTCTCTGGCTGCTCTGATGTCGAGTTAAAAAAAAAATGTCAGGGAGCCGGGCGAGGTGGCGCACGCCTGTAATCCCAGCACTTGGGAGGCTATGAGGCAGGAGGATCGCGAGTTCAAAGCCAGCCTCAGCAATGGAGAGGCACTTAGCAACTCAGTGAGACCCTGTCTCTAATAAAATACAAAAAAGGGCTGGGGATGTGGCCCAGTGGTCCAGTGCCCCTGAGTTCAATCCCTGGTACAAAAACAAAAAAAGTCAGTAAAAAGGAAAACAGAGGGCTGGGGATATAGCTCAGTTGGTAGAGTGCTTGCCTCACATGCACAATGCCTTGGATTCAATCCCCAGCACCACAAAAACAAACAAACAAACAGATTGTATAAAAACAAACTAAACAAGCAAATGAAATTTGCTCCTCCTGAATTAATGGTGAATAAGCAATATATTTATGGATTAAGTACAGCATGCAACTTTAATTCCTGCATTTTTCTTTCACTTTAGAAATCAAAAGATTTTTGTTAACTCAGTAATTCTTCTTACTTCCCATTATACTCTAATAAATTTAAGGCCAAGAGCACTAACTTTAGTAGCAAAAATACTACTGTTGTTGCTAATTTTTTATTACTCAGATCCAGAAGAAAACACTCATTCATCTGATATCCTTATTATCAAGGCAGTAAGAAACATCCAACTGCCTCTGATTATAGGTTTTTTCCCCCTGCAGTCACTGAGTCTGATAGTTTAGTGCTACCCAGCAGTCAACAGGACAGCCAAAGATCTTCAACTTCCCTTATGATGATGACTCATCGGAAAGTTGCCCTTCAGCAGATGGGGAAACATCAGTGTCTCCACCCAGGAATGGCCAGGACAGCTGCTTGCTGTCTATACTCTGACAATCCCACAGAGCTGACACTAGACTTATACTGCCAATTCTGATAAACAGCCTGTCCTTCACCTTTCTCTCTTACATAATGTGGTAAGGAGATACTCAATACAAAAAGAAAGAAAACTACCAGCCAATCAACTTTAGGTTTTAAGTCACAATATTAGCATTCTTTGAGTGATACTAAGTCAACATTAAGGATAACATACCAAAGGTGGGAGATGTAGTTCAGTGGTAGAGCACATGCTTAAAAGAACACTTCTACTTAATAAGTATGCCAAGTCCATTCAATAGGGAAAAATATCTTTAATAAATGGTGCTGGGACAACTGGAGTTCCACATGCACAGAAATGACCTCTAACTCACATCACATACAAAATTAATTCAAAATGGATCAAAGTCCTAAGTGCAAGAGATAAAAGTGTAAGACACTTGAAGTTTTATAACTTTATTTTATAAAAGGTATAGTTATGATGGGGTATATCTTCTAATAAATCTTCTAGCAATAGAAGATTAGTCATGACATTAAAGTACAAACAACAAAAGAAAAAAGTAGACTGTCAAAACAAATCCTTGTAGGGGCTGGGATAGTGGCTCAGCGGTAGAGCACTTGCCTCGCACGTGCGCGGCCCCGTTTGATCCTCAGCACCATGTAAACATAAATGCATTGCACTGTGTACAACTAAAGCAAATAAATAAAAATTTAATAAATAAATAAATCCTTGTAGCTGGGCATGGTGGCGCACACCTGTAATACCACCACTTGGGAGACTGAGGCAGGAGGATCAAGAGTTCAAAGCCAGCCGCAGCAATGGCGAGGCACTTAGCAACTCAGTGAGACCCTGTTTCTAATAAAATACAAAAAAGGGCTGGGGATGTGGCCCAGTAGTCGAGTGCCCCTGAGTTCAATCCCCGGTAACAAATACATAAATAAATAAATAAACCCTTGTGCTTCAAAAGACCCATTAAGAAAGAAAAGACAGACTAGAAGAAAATATTTGAAAATCATTTATGAAATATAGAATTTGTAAGCCGGGCGTGGTGGCGCACGCCTGTAATCCCAGCACTTTGGGAGGCTGAGACAGGAGGATCGCGAGTTCAAAGCCAGCCTCAGCAATGGCGAGGCACTTAGCAACTCAGTGAGACCCTGTCTCTAAATAAAATACAAAAAAGGGCTGGGGATGTGGCCCAGTGGTTAAGTGCCCCTGAGTTCAATCCCCGGTACCACAAAAAAAAAAAAAAAAAAAAAAAAATATAGAATTTGTACACAGAATATATCAGACAAATAACCCAATCAAAAAAGAGGCAAAGAATTCGAATTGTTATTTCCCCAGGGATATACAAATGACTAGTAAGCACATGAAAAAATGCTAATACTCAACATCATGAATCATTAGAGAAATGAAAAAACAAAACCACAAGATACCACTTTACACTCACTAGACTAGATATAATTAAAAAGAAAATAATGAGGGCTGGGGTCGTAGCTCAGTGGTAGAATGCTTGCCTAGCATGAGTGAAGCACTGGGTTCAATTCTCAGCACCATATATAAATAAATAAAATAAAGATCCATCAACAACCAAAAAAATATTTTTTAAAAAATGACAAGTTTTGGCAAGGATGAGAAATTGGAAACCTCCTACATTTCTGGCCAAAAAGTAAATAGTGCAGTCGCTTTGGGAAAAGTCTGGCAGTTCCTCAAATGGGTAAACATAAAATTACCATATGACCCATCAATTCCATGCCTAGGTAGATAACTAAGACAAATGAAAGCACGTGCCCACAAAAATACTAGTACACTATTTTTTGAATAGCAACACTATTCATAAAAGTGAAAAATACAGTCTGAACATCCATTAATTGAGGAATACATAATGTGGTATATCCATACAATGTAATATTATGTAATAAAAACAAATGAATTTTATGCATGCTACATGTGGATGAACCCTGAAAAGATAACACTCAGTAATAACCACATATTTTTATCCCATTTATATGAAATGTCCATAACAGGCAAATTCATAAGGACAGAAAGTACAAAAGTGGTTGCCTAGTCCTAAGGCAAAGGAAAGAGACAAAGATGTGGATTGACTCTTAATGAATATGACAGTATCTTTCCAGGGGAGATGAAAAAAGCTCTAAAACTAGATTGCGTTGATGGCTGTACAACCATCTAATGTACTAAAAAATATTCGACCATACAATTTAAGTGGGTAGCTGGGCACAGTGGCACATACTTGATAAACAAGGCTGGGGATGTGGCTCAATGGTTAAGTGTCCATGTCCCTGGGTTCAATCCCCAGTACCAAAAAAAATTTTAAAATTAGCCGGGCGCGGTGGCGCACGCCTGTAATCCCAGCACTTTGGGAGGCTGAGGCAGGAGGATCATGAGTTCAAAGCCAGCATCAGCAATGGTGAGGCACTTAGCAACTCAATGAGACCCTGTCTCCAAATAAAATACAAAAAAGGGCTGGGGATATGGCCCAGTGGTCGAGTGCCCCTGAGTTCAATCCCCGGTACCAAAAAAAAAAAAAAAAAATTTTTTTTCAATTAAAAAAATTTAAGTGCGTAAATTGTACAGTAACTTTTTTTTTTTTTTTTTGTACCAGGGATTGAACTCAGGGGCACTCAACCACTGGGCCACATCCCCAGCCCTTTTTTGTATTTTATTTGGAGACAGGGTCTCACTGAGTTGCTAAGTGCCTTACCATTGCTGAGACTGGCTTTGAACTCGCGATCCTCCTGCCTCAGCCTCTCAAGTGCTGGGATTACAGGCGTGCGCCACCGTGCCAGGCTTATAACTTATATCTTAATAAAGCTGTTTTTAAAAGAATGATGTCTGAGAAAAAAATCCAAGAGAATTGATCAACAAAGTATGTAAAATGATACAATCCATAATCTGTTGATTTCAAAATAAGAATAAATTTACACATTTAGAAAAATTAAGATATAAAAGAAAAAAGTATAAACCAAAGGAAATTTTTTTTTTTTTTTTTTTTTGTGGTAACGGGGATTGAACTCAGGGGCACTCAACCACTGGGTTGTGACAGCCCTTTTTTGTATTTTATTTAGAGACAGGGTCCCACTGAGTTGCTAAGTGCCTCGCCATTGCTGAGGCTGGCTTTGAACTCGCGATCCTCCTGCCTCAGCCTCCCAAAGTGCTGGGATTACAGGCATGCGCCACCGCGCCTGGCTAGGAAATTTTGTTTTTAAGTGTTGAATGCCTTATCCTTAAGAAATTATTACTTTGGGGCTGGGGTTGTGGCTCAGTGGTCGAGCTCTTGCCTGGTGTGTGTGAGGCATTGGGTTTGATCCTGAGCACCACATAAAAATAAATAAATAAAATAAAGGTATTGTGTCCATCTATAACTAAAAAAAAAATTTTTTTTAAAAGAAGGGCTGGTTTGTGGCTCAGTGGTAGAGCACTCCCCTGCATGTATAGGAACTGGGTTAAATTCTTAGCACAACATTTAAAAAAGTCAATAAAATAAAGGCTCATTAACATTTAAAACAATATTTTTTTTAAAAAAGGGGGGGAGCTGGGTATTATATTAAGCTCAGTGGTGGAGCACCACTCGCTAGGTACAAGGCCCAGTGCTAAACACACACACACACACACACACACACACACATTCCTATTGTAAAAAAAGAAAAAGAAAAAAATTATATACTTAAATGTAATTTTGTCTGAAGTATGAAGCCCTTCAGGTCTGTGTCTAGAATTTCCTCTATATCCAAGGGTCACCTCTAAGTCCCTACTACAGAATGTTGATGCCTATCAACATAACATTAACTAGGCAGAAGGATAACTGAAAAGGCAATGTCTAGCAAAAACAGTTTGTGCAGTGCCTTACCAAGTGAGTCTTTGAAAGAAAAAAGCATGCTATGTGTATTGGCTGGCAACCATTTTAAAGAACAATTTGAAAATACATTCCCTTTTCTTTTTTGTTTATTTCAAACTCATTCTTCTTATGATTCAAGAACAAAATACCTGCTTCATACCTGTGGTTGTTATTCCGTGTTTACAATTACTATAGTTTGAGCAATGATAAAAAGAACATTATGTGTACAGACAGAGTATAACTATCAATTCTCCATTACTGCCTGAGAATCTCAAGGAATTTAACATATTCTGCTAGTGACACCTCTTATTAAAGACAAACTAGGGGATAGGGAGATGGTAAGGATTATTTTTTAGTGGCAAATTTATCAGTGTGACACTAATTCAGTGTGTGAGCTTTGATACTACATGGCCTGTGCTCAGTGTCTTGAGTCACAAAGTAAAGACAGTAATTATTCTAATCTCATAACTCATACTCTGTGTGTTTTGTAACTATAACACAAACATAAAAATAGTTTGCAAACTTCAAAGTATTTCTGTGACTGAAGAATTACAAATTACCAGGAAAAAAGGGCCAACCAGTAAGATCTCTAAAAAGTTACCTAAACATGAGTTAATTTGGAATAGCAGTCACTCTAACTTCTGAAACATCTGTAGTCTATCTCTATCATTAAGCACAGAGTCCAACTAGCTCACCAAAGCACATTCCTTCATCACAGGAAGACCTCCAAAGTGAGTGCCCTGAGTGAGCTTCAGTACCTGGGTTTGGCCCTGCAGCATTAGAGGTGCCAAGGGCTACAAGAGTCTGAAGAGGTTGACTTGTGAAGAAGGAGATAGAGAGGTAATTTTTAAAGGTGCTGAAAGAGTACAAATTTTTAAAACTTTATGGAAAGTAAGATAATTTGTCAACATTTTATTAAAGCATATTCAAGACTGTTCCTTTCTGATAAATATAGCTAAAAACATGAGACATTACATTTAAAACAAACTCTAGAAGGTGAATAGAAGGAAGCAGACTGGTTAGGGATTGTCAGACCCTAGAGGGGGGCAGATCAGTGAGTTCCCAGTTTTCTTTTTACTTCATGTCCCAAACCAAGTACTAGAGAAGCCTGAAATCCAGAAATGCCAACAGGTGTAGAAATAGCCACAACAAAAGCCTGTTCTTTCTAGCCAAAGAACCAGGAAAAAGGCAGCAAGGTGAAAAATGTAATTGTTCCAACACCAGAAAAAACACTGGGGGCTGCACCTCACCCATTCAGGTGATGTCAGAGTAGAAACCAGAGACTTTCATCCCCATCCCTGTTGCTACAATATTATCAGTGGAGCCCAATTCCAACCCTGCCCAGGAGTAATGAGGTCGCACCCCACCCTCCCAGGCAGGTTGGTATCAGTAGGGGACTTTCATCCAGAGCAGTAACAAGGAGTGCCCGCTACAGAGTAAAAATGAGGCAGCCCTCCTGCCTCCCAGGAGTCAGAGGATTCTGTTCTACTAGAGATTTAAATAAACCTGAGTCTCATAACTTGAGCCCCTAAATGTTCCAGCAGCAATCAAAGATCTCTCTAAGCTTACATCAAGAACCAGAACAATCTCAACATAAATAAGTGACAATCTTGCCGGGCACGGTGGGGCATAATTGTCATCCCAGCACTGTGGGAGGCTGAGGCAGGAGGATTGAGAGTTCAAAACCAGCCTCAGCAATGGCGAGGCACTTAGCAACTTAGTGAGACCCTGTCTCTAAATAAAATACAAAAAAAGGGCTGGGGATGTGACCCAGTGGTCGAGTGCCCCTGAGTTCAATCCCTGGTACCACCAAAAAAAAAAAAAAAAAAAAAAAAAAAGAAAGAAAGAAAAAAAAAAGAAGTGACAATCTATGGACACCACCAACCCCAAGATGACAAAGCTGTTAGAATCATCTGGCAAAGATTCTAAATGAAAGCCGGGTGCAGTGGCGCACGCCTGTAATCCCAGCACTTGGGAGGCTGAGGCAGGAGGATCACAAGTTCAAAGCCAGCCTTAGCAATGGCGAGGCACTTAGCAATTCATTGAGACCCTGTCTCTAATAAAATATAAAAAAAAGGGCTGGGGATGTGGCCCAGTGATTGAGTGCCCCTGAGTTCAATCCCCAGGACCAAAAAAAAAAAAAAAAAAAAAAAAAAAAAGATTCTAAATGAGCTACCATCAAGCCGGGCGCGGTGGCGCACGCCTGTAATCCCAGCACTTTGGGAGGCTGAGGCAGGAGGATCGCGAGTTCAAAGCCAGCCTCAGCAATGGCGAGGCACCTGTCTCTCTAATAAAAATACAAAAAAGGGCTGGGGATGTGGCCCAGTGGTCGAGTGCCCCTGAGTTCAATCCCCGGTACCAAAAAAAAAAAAAAAAAAAAAAAATTCTAAATGAGCTACCATCAAAGTGCTTCCATGGACAACTACGAACATGATTGAAACAAAGGGAAAATAGTCTCAGCAAAGAGAGAAGATATAAAGAACAAAACAAATTCACAACTGGAAAAATGGAATAACAAAAAATACTTGATGGATGGGTTAAACAGCAAAAGACTAGCCTGAACAACTTAGCAAGACCCTGTCTCAAAATTTAAAAAAATAAAAAAGAGGGCTGAGAATGTAGCTCAGTAGTAAGAGTACCTCTGAGTTCAATACCCAAGACCACACACACATAAAAGGGCTGAAGATATAGCTCAGTGTGGGTCACTTCCATCCCAGGATTCAATCCCAGCACCAACAAAACAAAACAAAGATAATCACATCCCCAGCACCAACAAAACAAAAACAAAGATAATAACTGTATGCTGCCTGGTACCGAAAACCGGGAGGAAAAACTCTCGGAGGCAGAGTTAAGCTTTTACTTTCTTAGAGCTTAGAGAGGGAAAGAAAGATTTTTAGAGAGAAAGATTAAAGCGAGCTTTTCTTCTTGTCTTCTTAGCTTAGAGTCTTAGAGAGAAAGAAAGATAGCTTAGAGAAAGATTAGAGCTTCTTTCTTCTCTCTTCTTTCTTCCTTCTTTCTTCCTTCTTTCTTCTGTCTTCCTCAGGAGCCTCAGCCTAACTCTGACCAGTCATTTCTGTCTTCTATCTGGTTTCTCTTCTGTAACCGCTCTGCCTACGTTCTGGCCGCTCTGATTCTGACCGACCGAGTGACTGCCCGACGGACCGAATGAATTCGTTCTCCTAACTCGGACCTCTTTCACCCGGTTATATACCTTCAGGTTTGCGGGTGCCTACAGGTGCGTCACATACATATCAGGTGGAACTTATGGCTTCCAGCTAGCTACAACAGCCCTTCCTAATTAGGGCTCCTTCAAATAACTTTTGCTCTGCAAAATGCCCTGTTAAGATGAAAATACAAGCTACATACAGAGTAGGAGAAAATATCATCTGCAAACCATTTATCCAGAGAAAGACTAATATCGAGAGTATATAAGGAATTCTCAAAACTCAACAGTTAGCCTGGCGTGATGGCGCACGCCTGTAATCCCAACAGCTCAGGAGGCTGAGACAGGAGGATCACAAGTTCAAAGCCAGCCTCAGCAAAAGTGAGGCGCTAAGCAACTCAGTGAGACCCTGTCTCAAAATAAAACACAAAATAGGGCTGGGGATGTAGCTCCTCTAGTACCCCCAACAACAACAACAACAAAAACAAAACTCAACAGTTAAAAAAAATCTGAGGGGCTGGGGTTGTGGCTCAGCAGTAGAGCGCTCGCCTAGCTCGCCTAGCACGTGCATGGCCCGGGTGCACGGCCCGGGGTTTGATCCTCAGTACCACATACAAATAAACACACTGTGTACAACTAAAGCAAATAAATAAATATTTTTTTAAAAATCTGATTACAGGTTTTAATCATAAAAAAAGACTGAAATTATGGCATCTAGAGTAAATAGAAGGAAGTGGAGAACATCATACTAAGTGAAATAAGCTAAATTCAGAAAATCAAGGGTCAAATGTTTTCTCTCATATGCAAAAGCTAGAACAAAGTAAGGAAGGAAAAAGAAAGGGCAGGAAGATGATCAGATCTCATAAGGATAGAGGGAATATTAGTTGGAGTATAAGAAAGTAAAGGGGAGGGAGGAAGGACAGAAAAGTGGAGGAAATGCAAAATTAATGTGACAAAACTACTCTATGTGCATGTAATATACACCACAGTGAATTCAACCTTTATGTGTATGTATAAAGCACTAATTAAAATTAAATAAATGAATAAACAGAAGGAAGACCAGTAGAATAAAGGTGGGGAAATAGGAGAAGACAAGAGGAGGAGGAGAGGGAACTGAAATGGAGCAAATTATATACATGTGTGATTATATCAAAATTAACCCAACTATTACAACTATAATGCACTCAATAAAGCATTTTAAAAACTAAAAAAAATCCAATTACAAAATGGGCAAAAGATAAAAGACAGGCATTTTAACCAAAAAGATATACAGATGGACAAATAAACACCTGAAAAGATGTTCAATATCATTTACCATCAGGAAAATGCAAATTAAAACCAAAATGAGACATTACTACACATATATTAGGATAGCTAAAATAAAATATAGTAACATCACCAAATGCTGGCAAAGCTGTGAAGAAAATGGACTGGATTATACATATATTGCTGGCTGAAATAAAAATGATGCCAGCGTAGCACACACTTATAATCCCAAGTACTTCAGAGGTTGAAGCAGAGGGATTGCAAGTTCCAGGCCAGTCTCAGCAATTTAGGGAGACTTTGTCTCAAAATAAAAAATAAAAAGGGCTGGGGATGTAGCTCAATGGTAGAGCACCCCCGGGGTTCAATTCCCAGAAGAAAGAACGAAAGAAAGAAGGAAGGAAGAAGACCACTTTTTCAAAGTTTAACTGTTTCCTTTGAAAACTAAGCAGGCACTAACATCTAGTGATTACACGCACACCTGGGAGTTTCCTCAGAAAAATGTCAACTTACATTCACATAAACACCTGTACATGAATGTTTATAACAGATTTATTTGTACTAGCTAAGGAATGGAAACAGCCCACATGCCCTTCAATGGATGAATAGTTAAACCAATTGTGGTATACCTACAGCTTTAATGCCAGAAAAAGGAACAGTTACCAATAACACACAATCATGTGGATGAAACTCCAGGGATCTATGTGGAGTGAAAAAAAGACCATCCCAAAGGCGTTATTAGTGCCTTTATTTGGCTTTTTTTTTTTTGGTACCGGGGATTGAACTCAGGGGCACTTGACCACTGGGCCCTTTTTTTTTTGTATTTTATTAGAGACAGGGTCTCACTGAGTTGCTAAGTGCCTCGCTATTGCTGAGGCTGGCTTTGAACTCAAGATCCTCCTGCCTCAGCTTCCCAAGTACTGGGATTACAGGTGTGCACCAACGTGCCCAGCTATTTGGCATTTTTTTTTTTTTTTTTTTTTTTTTTGTGGTACCGGGGATTGAACTTAGGGGCACTCGACCACTGGGCCACATCCCCAGCCCTTTTTTGTATTTTATTAGAAACAGGGTCTCACTGAGTTGCTAAGTGCCTCGCCATTGCTGAGGCTGGCTTTGAACTCGCGATCCTCCTGCCTCAGCCTCCCAAAGTGCTGGGATTACAGGCGTGCGCCACCGCGCCCGGCTTTTATTTGGCATTCTTGACACACCAAAATTACAGAAACAATGAACTAGTTATCAGGAGTTGAGGGCAGCAGAAAAGTGGAAGTGGCTATAAAAAGGCAAGGAGGAATCCTTGTTGCTTCTGTATCTTGAATTTTATTTATGTCAATATCAGCTTAAAATATTTACTATAGTTCTGCAAAATGTTACCACTGGAGAAAAGTGGGAAAAGAAACACAAAGCCGGGCACGGTGGCGCACGCCTGTAATCCCAGCACTTTGGGAGGCTGAGGCAGGAGGAAAAAGCCAGCCTCAGGGCGAAAAGCAACTCAGTGAGACCCTGTCTCCACAAAAAAAGGGCTGGGGATGTGGCCTTTGCCGCTGAGTTCAATCCCCAGTACAAAAAAAAAAAAAAAGAAACACAGGATCTTTGCACTATTTGTTATGATTATGTATGACAGAGTTGTATGTACAATTTCTCAAAATTTCACATTAGTCAAATTTTTCAATAATTGGTACAATTATCTCAAAAACTAAAAATGGTACTGTACAACGACACTCAAAGGAGCCACTTTTAACTGACCCCACTCCTCACTACCCTAGTAGGAGCACATAATAGACATAGAAACATGGTAAATATTTGGCATTTGATAAATTATGCTTTCATATTTAAAACCAACAAAAATTTATATGAGTATGAATTTCTGAGACTCAAGTCAGTCTTTAAAAATAACTGAAGGTCAGGAGTGGTGGCACATGCCTGTAACTCCAGAGACTCTGGAGGCTAAGGCAGGAGGATTTAAGTTCAAGACCAGCCTCAGGAACTCTAATGAGCCCCTGTGTTAAAATTTTTTTAAAAAGTCAAAAATAACTGAATTGTGGCAGTGAATGCATAATTGTGAATTTACTATAAACTATTGAACTGTGTGTTTTATATGGGTAAAATGTATTAAATGTAAATTATATCAAGTGAATTATACCTCAATAAAGTTGTAATATAAGGGGGAGTGAAATGTTACAAGTTCTCTAAAAAAAAAAAAAAAAAAAAAAAAAAATGAGGATACTCTGATCTCTTCCAACTTTCCAAGATCCAGTCTTGAACTATTTTACAAAGCTACTAGAGTGTTAAATCTTTCCCTATCAAGCGGGTTTGACTCTTGCACCTAGTGTCACTCATCGTATTGAGGACTCAGACTCTAAGTGTAGGGCTGTAAGACCAGGCACAAGGAAATCCCTAAACTGTTTGTTCCCTCAGACTAGTGTCAAGGCAAAGGGGGCCCAAAAACACAGGGGGGACATGCCAAGCTCATGAAACCAAGGAAAAACTTGAAAAAAAACCCTTTACTTCACTTTCTTTTACTTAATGCTTTTATCACCAACTTCAAAGGTCATGCAGCTGAAGCAATATACTCTTATCAACTTTGCTATAGATGACACCTGACATATAGGTCACGACGCCTACACTGATCTCAGGAATTTCTATCTGAAAATGGCTAAAACCATCGACCCTACACTACAGCCTGCACAGGTGTCCGATAAGTGACCTTTTGACGTCAGAAGGAAGAAATCTCCACCCTCAGATGAGGCTAACGCCGCCATTTTCTGAATATGCGTCCAATTTACAGCCAGAAGTTTGATTACGCCAGCGCGAAACCACTGATTACCGCATTTCCCTCATCTCTAACCACCTGCCCCACGGCCAAACCAACCTGCTTCTTTATTCCATAAGTACCCTAACCCCTATTCCAAGGCACAGATTTGGCCAGATCTCCTGTCATCACAGCTTGGCCACCACATGAAGAGGCTCTTGCAAAACGTGTCACTTCAGTGATGGCAGACTACCAGGTGGGCAAGAGGGGCCTGGCGCTGCAGCAATCGGGTGAGGGCACCGCGGCAGGCGTCCCGTTAACTCTCCGCAGGCAACACTCCAAGTTCACGTCTACACCCTTCCCGAAGGAAGGGAGCGCGAACACCATTTCTACAGAACCGAACTTCGGCCAAATCTACACAGCACCTGGCAGCCAGTGGGCCCGGCAAAGAACCGTGACTGCCGCGAAGTGAGGCCGACAGGCCAGCGCCCCTGGACAAAGGACAGCGCGCTGGAGGCCGCGGACAACACGGACCAACACGCGACGGCGCCGCGACCTTGGGGTCACCCGGGACACCGCCCGCTGCCAATGGCGCGCGGCTCAGCGCCCCGCGCGACCCCGGCGCCAGCCCGACCCGCCAATCTCCGCCCGCCGGGCGCCCCCGCCGCGTCATTGGCTGCCACGCCCGTCCGTCAGGCTCCGACCCCTCCCACTACCACCGCCCTCAGCCCTCTCCGTCCGCTCAGCTCCGGGCACCTCTACTCCCGCAGCTCCAAGGACGCGGCGACCTAGCCCTCGGCCGCGACCCGCGGTTGGCAAGCGCTGGGTCCCCAGCTAGGGGCTCGGCCCAGCGGCAGCACGCAGTTACCTGTCTCCGGCTCAGCTCCACCCGAATGAGCCACCGACACCCCGCTCCGGGGCACCAAACTCTCGGCCCCGCCCCAGCGTATGGCGTCAGCACGCAGCTAGGCCTCGGGGAGGCCCGCCCCTCGTTGTGGGCGTGGTTGTGACGCTACAAAGCTAACAGGCGTCACGGCGCCGACGGCTCTGTCGCGGAAGCTGCGGCGTAGGAACCTACCTGTGTGCGCACCTGGAGAATTCCAGCTCTTCCTTGGTGATGACAGTTAAATAAAAGTAAGATGTTTTCGGTATCTGCTAGGAGCCCGCTAAATGACAGTGAGGTTGATGTGAAATTTATCACTAAACAAAAATAAATAATTTGAATATCAAAATCTGCGTCGACCCCTCATTTTGCGTGAAGCTTGTGACGAGTGCTTAACCTGCACTATTGTGTAACAGCCGCCATCTGCACGTGACAAAAGGTAATGCTGGGATCCAGCCCGGTTTGTCCTGGTTCCATACCCAACTACCAAGAGAGAGGGAAAACGCCACTAGTTAATCTATCGCACCCTGTACCCTGTTGATTGTAAGACGCTCCCAAATTAAAAGTGTTGAAATTTGGAAAAAGTGTTTCAGAATTTATGAGATTCAGCAAATTATGTTGAATTACGTACTGATAATGTGTCCTTTGCAGTTCGTCTTCACTACAAGCCTGGGAAAGCTTCACCTATGTCTTTAACTCCAAGCTTCTTTCCTTTTTGACAGATCAGACCTTGGGTTCAAAGATTTTAGAGGACAATAATAAAAGGCTGTACCTTAAAGTGCTTTGACTTTTGATTTTATTTATTTATTTATTGTACAGGGAATTGAACCCCCAGGGGCGCTTAACCACTAGCCCACATCCCCAGCCCTTTTGTATTTTTTTTAGAGACAGGGTCTCTCTGAGTTGCTAAGTGCCTCGCTAAGTGCTGACGGTGGCTTAGAACTCGTGATCCTCGTGCCTCAGCCTCTGGAGCCTTAGGAATTAGAGGGGCTGTCTTGATTTTTGACAGTTTATCTTTGCTATATGTGGCAAATGATACCGGTATTTCTATTATAAAGTTTTCTTTTGTAATAAATGGCTCTATTTAAAGAATATATTAACTAGGGTTGGGGTTGTAGCTCAGTGGTTGAGCGCTTGCTTCGCGTGCGTGAGACACTAGGTTCCCTCAGCATCACATAAAAAATAAATATATTGTGTCCATCTACAACTAAAACAATTTTTAAAAAAGAATATATTAAGCCGGGCGCGGTGGCGCACGCCTGTAATCCCAGCACTTTGGGAGGCTGAGGCAGGAGGATCGCGAGTTCAAAGCCAGCCTCAGCAATGGCGAGGCACTTAGCAACTCAGTGAGACCCTGTCTCCAAATAAAATGCAAAAAAGGGCTGGGGATATGGCCCAGTGGTCGAGTGCCGCTGAGTTCAATCCCCAGTACCACAAAAAAAAAAAAAAAAGAATATATTAACTAGATGTTAGTATGGAAAGGTAACACCCAAATGACAAACAGGGAAACAATGTTCCAGACAGTATTGAATGTTCTCTTATGTATACTTTCCCCACAAAATAATGAACTACTTTAAGGCCTGTGTCCTGTGGCACAGTAGCAGATATTGGGTCACAAAGGGCATGACTATGACCAGCAGGATAGTTCCATGGAGGACACAAATATCTGATTCTGAGCCGGTATTACAACCACGGTATTAATGTTATAGACTTAGAACAATTTCTAAAAGGAAAAAAAAAAAGTAATATTTTTGTTTTGTTTTTCTTTGTATTTAAATGGGGAGTATAAGTGCTTGTGAAAGCAAAGTAGAACAGATGTTTGGGACAGAGATCTGGAGACTGGGATAAGGTTAAAGAACCAAGAAACAAACGCCAATATGCTATTTCCCAATTTTTAGAAGAAATCATGATATATATGTGTGTGTGTGTATATATATATATATATACATATATATATATATATATATATATATATATATATAAAAATATTGGGCATTTTAGCCAGGCACAATGACACACACCTATAATCCCAGCAACTTGGGAGGCCGAGGCAGGAGAACTGGAGATTCCAGGCCAGCCTAGGCATCTTAGTGAAAGCCTATAACAAAATAAAACAATAAAAAGAGCTGGGGATGTACTTCTCTGGTAGAGTACCCCTGAGTTCAGTCCTTAGTACTGGGGAAAATTTGGCATTTTAACTAATTTTAAGTATGCAATTTAGTGACATTAATTGCATTCTGTAACCATACAGACACTCTGTAACCATAAAGTAATAATTTCCCATTCCCCCTTTCTCTCCCTCCCTTATCAGCTCTTTATACTTTTTTTTTTTTTTTTTTTTGGTACTGGGGATTGAACTCAGGGGCACGCGACCACTGGGCCACATCCCCAGCCCTTTTTTTGTATTTTATTAGAAACAGAGTCTCACTGAGTTGCTAAGTGCCTTGCCATTGCTGAGGCTGGCTTTGAACTCGCAATCCTCCTGCCTCAGCCAGCCTCCCAAGTGCTGGGATTACAGGCGTGTGCCACCGCCCCCAGCAAATATATATATATATATTTTTTTTTTTTAAGTTGTATCTGGACACAATGCCTTTATTTATTTTTATGTAATGCTGAGGATTGAACCCAGTGCCTCACACATGCTAGGCAAGCACTCTACCACTGAGCTATAACCCCAGCCTGTCACTTTGGTTTTGATTTGCATCTCCCTAATGACTGAAGTATTTAGTGTCTTTTCACATGCTTACCCATTTGCGTATTTTCTGTGAACTATTTAAGTCATTTGCCTATATTTAAATTGGGTCGTTTGTCCTTTTGTTGTTGAATTGTAGAAGTTCTTTACATGTTATAGATATCAAGCCCTATCAAATATATGATTTACAAATATTTTTCCCATCAAACCCTATCAAATATATGATTTACAAATATTTTCTCCCATCTCCCATTTTGTATGTTATCTTTTTTTTTTAATATTTATTTATTTGCTTTAGCTGTACACAATGGGTTTATTTGTACGTGGTGCTGAGGATCGAACCCCGGGCCGCGCACTTGCCAGGCGAGCGCTCTACCGCTGAGCCACAACCCCAGCCCTCTTATCTTTTTTTTAATATTTATTTATTTGCTTTAGTTGTACACAATGCCTTTATTTTTATGTGGTGCTGAGAATTGAACCTGGGCCGCACATGTGCTAGGCGAGCACTCTACCACTGAGCCACAACCCCAGCCCTATATGTTATCTTTTTTGTTTTTGGTGGTGGTAGTGGTTCTAGGGACTGAACCCAGGGCTTGAAGCATGCTAGGCACATCCCCAGCCCTTGTATTTTGTTTTTTTTCACCTTCTTGTTAATGTTCTTTGATGAACAAAGTAATGTTTTGTTTTTGTTTTGTTTTGTTCTGATGTGGAGTTTCATATTGTTGCCCAAGCTGTCCTCAAACTCCTGGATCCTCCTGAGTAGCTAGATCTTCAGGCATGTACTACTATACTTAGCTAGTTTTTAATTTGCTGCTGTTGTTCCTAAGAAGTGTATTTGGACAGCCAGGACCTACAAGAAACTGATGGGTCTCTTGGTAGTGAAGCATGGCTTTGATGGCATCACAGGACCAATGGGTCAATGGGAACATGATGGTAGAATGGTGGAATTGTTTAACCATGACCAGTGATCTCCTCTGTCTTTATGATCTAGATGGACTGAACCAGGTACCTGTCATTGAGCAAGGTTGTATATGCTATTTCAAGAGAGCACAGCCGGGCTGGGGATATAGCTCAGTTGGTAGAGTTCTTGCCTTGAATGCACAAAGCCCTGGGTTCAATTCCCAGTACCACCAAAAAAAAAAAAAAAAAAAAAAAAAACAGAGAGAGCACAGCCAGATACCCAAGTTCTTACCACATGAGGCTCTTCAACACCTGCCCACTGGAGACAATTTTCTGGGAAGACTTATTCATCTGCTGTTGAGATATAAAGACCAGAATTACAAAGATTCACAATAGAGGACTGGTATGTGGCTTTGGAGGTGGACAGAAAGCATCCCACCTCCTTCTACTCACTCTAAGGCTTTTGTGGCCTCTCTGCACTTGATCCTACCCACAAAAGGCCAAAAGTTTATCATTTTGATGTCGATCATGTCATTTCTAAGAATTCATTGCCAAATCCAAAGTCATGAAAATCTAACCCTACATATAGGAGTTTTATGGTTTTACCCCATGTTTAGTTTGTTTATTTATTTATTTATTTGAAATGAGGTTTTACTCAGGCAGACTTTGAACTCCTAGCTAGGAGGATAACTCAAGTTATCCTTTTGCCTCACCCTCCTAAGTAGCTGGGATTATAGACACATGGCACCACAACTGGCTTATTTCCATTTCAAATTAATTTTTTGTATATGATGTGCAGTAAGAATCCAACTTCATTCTTTTGCATTTGGACTCTAGCTATCTCAGTGGCATTTATTGAAAAACTATAACTTTCCCCTATTGAATGGATTTGGTACCCCTTTTGAAAATAAACTGGCCATAGACATTTAGCTTATTTCTGGACTCCTGATTCTATTCCATTGGTCTGTATGTCCTTTTGCCATTAGCATATGTAGCTTTATGGTGAGTTTAGAAATTGGGAAGTATGAGTTCTCCAACTTTAATCTTTTTCAAGATTGTTTTGGCTATTCAAGGCCTCTTGAAATTCTTTGTGAATTTGATGATTGGCTTTTTCCATTTTTGCAAAAAAAGGTTGTTGGAATTTTGACAGGAGTTAGGAGTGAAGATACACTGCTATAATCCCAGTGACCCTGAAGTCTGAGGCAGAAGGATGACAAATTCAAGGTCAGCCTGGGAAACCTGGTGAAACCCTGTCTCAGGAAAAAAAAAAAAAAACTAGAGAAATAAAAAAGGAGATATAGCTCAGTAGTAGAGCACCTCTAGGTTCAATCCCCAATACTACAAAAAAAGTTTTTTTGACAGGGATTATATATAGCAATATTAAGCTTCTAGTCCATGAACATGTCCTTCCACTTTCATTCATTTAGGTCCTCAATTTTTTTCAGCAATGTTTTATAATTTTCAATTTACACATCTTTTACCTATTTGGTTAAACTTATTCCTAGTAGGGCTGGGAATATAGCTTGGTAGAGCACTTGTCCAGCCTGCACTGGGTTTGATCCCAACCACAGCAAAACAAACAAAATGCCTAGGTATTTTATTCTTTCCAATATATTTGTAGTTGGAATTGCTCTATTCATTTCCCTTTTGGGTTGATCTTCACTCTTCACTAATTGTGTTAGTCAGCTTTCTGTCACTGTGACAAAATACCTTGGCAGAAATCAGCTTAAAGCTGAGTGAAGTGGCACATGCCTGTAATCCCAGCTACTTGGGAGACTGAGGCAAGAGAAATGCAAGTCAAGGCCAGGCAATTTAGCAAGACCCTGTCTCAAAATAAATGAAAAGGGCTGGAGATGTGGCTCAGGGACTAGAGATACAGCTCAGTTGGTAGAGTGCAGAAGGCCCTGGGTTCAATCCTCAGCACCACCAAAAAAGAAAAAGAAAAAAAGAGAGAGAGAGAGATGTAGCTCAATGGTAAAGTACTTGCCTGGCCTGTGTGAGGTTCTGGGTCCAATCAAATAAGGGAATTGGGGGTGGGGAGGGACAAGAAGAAGAAAGGAAGGAAGGAAAATTAATTTAAAAGAAGGAAGCCGGGCGTGGTGGCGCGCGCCTGTAATCCCTGCACTTGGGAGGCTGAGGCAGGAGGATCGAGAGTTCAAAGCCAGCCTCAGCAATGGTGAGGCACTTAGCAACTCAGTGAGACCCTGTCTCTAATAAAATACAAAAAAGGGCTGGGGATGTGGCCCAGTGGTCAAGTGCCCCTGAGTTCCATCCCTAGTACCAAAAAAATAAATAAATAAAAATAAATAAAAGAAGGAAAGATTTGTTTTGGCTCAAAATTTCAGAAGTTTCAGTCCATGGTCACTTGGCTATGTCACTTTGGGCTTTTGGCAAGCCAGAACATCATGGTGGGAAGCATGTGTTGGAACAAAGATGCTCACTGCATGCAGTCAGGAATTAAGAGAGAAGAAGGGGCCCAGGACAAGCAATACACTTCCAGGACACACTTTCAGTGAGACACTTTCTCCTACTAGGCCCCACCTCCTATAGTTTATACCACCTCTCAATAGTCCATTCAATTAGGAACGTATCAGTGGATTAATCCATTGATGAGATGAGAGCATTCATGATCTAATTGCTTCTCAAAATCCCCTCCTCTCAACATTGCTGCCTTAGGAACCAAGCCTTGAACACAAGAGCCTTTGGAGGATATTCTAAATCCGAACCATCACACTAGTATGTAGATTTTGGTGTATAAAATTGTGCCTTGCAACTTAATTTATTAGTTCTAGTAGCTTTCTTTAGGATTCTTTAAATTTTCTTTACATAGGATCATGTCATATGTGGATAGAAATGATTTTTGCTCTTCCTTTCAAGTTTGGATGCCTTCTGTTTCTATTTCTTACCTAATTGCTCTGGCTAGAACATCCAGTACAATGTTGAATATCAGTAGTGAAGTGGGCATGCTCATTTTGTTCTCAAATATAAGAGGAAAGCTGTCAGTCTTTCACCGTGGAATATACTGTTTTGTGTGGAATTTTCAGGCATATCCTTTAACATGTTAAGAAAATTCCCGAACTGAGAATGTAGTTCAGTGATCTAACACTTGTCTAGCATATGCAAGGCCCTGGGTTTAATCCCCAGCACTGCAAAAAAGGAAAAAAGGAAATTCCTTTTTATTTCCCCCCAGTACTGGGGATTGAATGCCAGAGCGCTCTACCACTGAACTATCCCCAGCTCTTTTTATTTCTAGACAGGTTCTTGCTAAATTGCCCAGGCTGGCCTCAAGCCTGTGGTCCTCCTGACTCAGCCTTCGAAGTCTGGGATTACAGATTTGTACCACTGCATCTGGCTAAAATTCCCTTTAATCCTAGGTTTATGAGTGGGTTTTAATTTTTATATTTTTATTGTCTGTTTTTTAATTTTTTTTTACTCCACCTTTTATTATTTTTATTTATTAGTATGTAGTGCTGATGATTGGACCCAGTGTCTCATACATGCTAGGTGAATACTCTACCACCAAATCACAACCCCAGCACCCCCCCCTTTTTTTTTTTTTTTTTTTTTTGGTGATACTGGGGATTAAACCCAGGCTCAAGCATTAGCATTCAACTACTGAGCTACACTCCCAGCCTATTTTATTTATTATTCTGAGACAAGTTCTTGCTAAGTTGCCCAGGCTGGCATTGAATTTGTAATCTTCTTACCTTGGATTTAAGAGAAGCTGGGGGGCTGCTGTTGTAGCTCAGGGTAGAGCCCTTGCCTAGCATGTGTGAGGCACTGGATTCGATCCTCAGCACTACATTAAATAAATTAATTAATTAAATAAAGGTATTGTGTTCATCTACAACTACAAAACAAAAATAGCTGCGATTATGGGTATGTTCTACCATGCCCCAGCTGTGAGTATTCTTTAATCATGAAAAGGTGTTGGCGGACCTGAAATGTGTCAGTGGTAAAATGCTTGTTGGGCATATCTCATGTCTGAGACTCCACCTTTGATTCCCAGAACCAGGAGAGGGGGAAAAAAACTAGAAAGGGCACTAGATTGTTGTCAAAAGATTTTTCTTCATTAATTGAGACAATCTTGTATTTTTCACCCTTCTTTCTACTAGGTTGGTAAATTACATTGATGGGTTTTCTTATGATTGAGCCAACAGGACAGGTCTCCAGGTGACCTCGAGAACATTTAGAAAAATATTTTTGACACAGACGACCTCGAACTGGCCTAGTTCTCTCCCAATTCTCACTTATAGGTCTCAAGAATAACTGTAGAATGTGCTGAGAGTGCAACAACCTGAGATAGGAGGGAACAACCTCTGTGTTCCAGTCCTCCCTAGAAACAGGATGTCCTTCAATGCTTAGCCAAGTGGGTCATGTGGCTCCCAAGATATAAACCCCTGGGGCATACTGCTTTCTGGCCTCCTTCGGCTGCAATGCAAGTGGGGCAAGTGTAGACAAGATTCAGTCTGCCCCAGACAGTTTTCCTGAGCCTTGGAGGACCTTGCCCCGAAGATACAGCTTCTGTTGTCACTTGGTGCCTCTCTGTAAATAATAAACCTGCTTCATGTAACTTATTTCTGGAGTGTTCTGCCTCACTGGGTTCAGGCAAGTAGTAAAGGAGCCCCCCAAGATGCAGTGGGCTGATGTAACCAGTGCATAGTGGGTCTGCTCCACCAAACCACCTTTGTGTCCATGGGGTAAATCCCTCTGGATCATCATGTGTAATCATCTTACCATGCTGTTGGATTTTACTTACTACTACTTTGTTGAGAATTTTTGTATATAGAACCATAAGAATATTATCTTTCCTTTCTTGTGATATCCTTATGTGGCTTTAGTGTCAGGGTCACATGGAATGAGTTAGGAAGTGCCCCTCTCCTCTATTTGTTGGAAGAATTGAAGGACTGATATTTAATTCCTCTTTAAATGTTTTGTAGAACTCACCAGTTAAGTTGTTACAGCAGGGATGTAGTTTTTCCTCCAGAGTTTCAGAGCTTGGTCCTCTGGGTCACAATATTGGGAGGAAAGACTTTAAAAGGTAGGGCCTAGTGGGAGGTCCATAGATCAACTGTGGGAACTGCTCTCAGAAGGAATTTTGAGACACCAGTCTCTTTCTGGCTTCCTGCTTAGAGATGTGATCTTTCTTTCATATGTGCTCTCACCATTGTGACACCATCCATGTCCTCAGTAGAGCCAGACAGAGGCAGTGCCATGCCCTTGAATTTCTAGAATTGTGAGCTAAATGAGCCTCTTTTTTGAATTTATAGCAATGAAAAATGGACTAATTAAGAAACTATTTGTGGGGTTGGGATTGTGGCTCAGCAATAGAGCACTTGCCTAGCATGTGCGCGGCCCGGGTTCGATCCTCAGCACCATGTAAAAATAAACAAAGGCATTGTATACAACTAAAATAAATAAATATTAAAAAGGAAAACATTTGTTCCTGGACTTGTATTTACTGTCATGTTAGGTAATTTATGTGTTTCTAGGAATTTGTGTATTTCATCTTAATTATCTAATTTGTTAGTGTACAATTATTTGTAGTATTTCCTTATTCTTTTTTTTTTTTTTTTTTTGGTACCGGGGATTGAACTCAGGGGCACTCAACCACTGGGCCACATCCCCAGCCCTCTTTTAAATTTTATTTGAGACAGGGTCTCACTGAGTTGCTAAGTGCCTCGCCATTGCTGAGGCTGGCTTTGAACTTGTGATCCTCCTGCCTCAGCCTCTCAAGTGCTGGGATTACAGGCGTGAGCCACTGCACCCTGCTCAGTATTTTCTTATTCTTTTTACTTTTCTGTCTTTCCTTTTTTTTTTTTTTTTTCTGTACACGGGATTGAACCTAGGGGTACTCTACCACTGAGCTACATCCCCAGCCCATCCCCAACACTTTCTATTTTTTGAGATGGTCTTGTTAAGTTACTGAGGCTGGATTTGAACTTGAGATCCTCCTGCCTCAGCCTCCCAAGCAGCTGGGATTACAGGTGTGTGCCACCATACCTGGCTCTCTCTTTCATTTCTATAAGGTTCGTAATGCTTCTACGTTCATATCTGTTATAGTTATTTTTGTTTTCTTTTTTATTAGTCTAACTAGAGTTTGTCAATTTTGTTGATCTTTTCAAAGAACTGGTTTGTTTTTCTACTCTGTATTTATCTCTATTTAATCTATTTCCTTCTTCTATTTTGGGGTGTTGTTTGTTATTTTTAATTTTTAAAATTTTTTTTAGTTATTCAAGGTGTAAGTTTAATTGACTTGATACATTTTTTCTTCTTCTTTTTTTAAAATATGTTTATTTATTTGCTTTTAGTTGTACACAATGTGTTTTATTCAATGCGTTTTATTTGTACGTGGTGCTGAGGATCGAACCCAGGTCGCCCACGTGCTAGGCGAGCGCTCTACCGCTGAGCCACAATCCCAGCCCCTCTTCTTCTTCTTTTTTTTTTTTTTGTGGTACCGGGGATTGAACTCAGGGGCACTCGACCACTGGGTCACATCCCCAGCCCTTTTTTTGTATTTTATTAGAGACAGGGTCTCACTGAGTTGCTAAGTGCCTCGCCATTGCTGAGGCTGGCTTTGAACTCGTGATCCTCCTGCCTCAGCCTCCCAAAGTGCTGGGATTACAGGTGTGCGCCACCGCGCCCGGCTTTCTTCTTTTTTTAAAAAAAATATTTATTTATTTGTTTTAGTTGTACACGATGCCTTTATTCTTACATGGTGCTGAGGATGGAAACTGGGCCATACACATGCTAGGTGAGGGCTCTACCGTTGAGTCACAACCCCAGCCCAGATACATTTCTTCTTTAAAAGTAGACATTTAACAATAAATATTGGCGAGGATGTGGGGGAAAAGTACACTCATACATTGCTGGTGGCACTGCAAATTGGTACAACCACTATGGAAAGCAGTATGGAGATTCCTCAGAAAACTGGAATGGAACCACCATTTGACCCAGCCATCCCACTCCCTGGTTTATACCCAAAGGACTTAAAATCAGCATACTATAGTGACACAGCCACATCAATGTTTATAGCAGCTCAATTCACAATAGCTCGACTATGGAACCAACCTAGGTGTCCCTCAATAGATGAATGGATAAAGAAAATGTAGTATATATCCTCAATGGAATATTGCTCAGCTTTAAAGAAGTGTGAAATTATGGCATTTGCTAGTAAATGGTCGGAGTTGGAGAATATCATGCTAAGCAAAATAAGCCAGTCCCACAAAACCAAAGGCTGAATGTTTTCTCTAATATGTGGATGCTAATTCACAATAAGGAGGGAGGACACTAGTGAAAAATAGCATTACCTAGCCGGGCGCGGTGGCGCACGCCTGTAATCCTAGCACTTGGGAGGCTGAGGCAGGAGGATCGCGAGTTCAAAGCCAGCCTCAGCAATGGCGAGGCACTTAGCAACTCAGTGAGACCCTGTCTCTAATAAAATACAAAAAAAAAAAAGGACTGGGGATGTGGCCCAGTGGTCGAGTGCCCCTGAGTTCAATCCCTGGTACCAAAAAAAAAAAAAAAAAAAAAAATAGCATTACCTTAGATTAGGCTGAGGGAAGTGATGGGAGGGGAGGGAGAGGATGTGGGGATGGGAAAGATAGTGGAATGAAACAGACATTATTACTGTATGTATATATATGTGACTACATGACCAATATGATTTTTCAACATGTATGTCGCGAACTTACATTAAGGGGCCAAGGTCTTTAGCCACCCCCCTTTTGGGCCCAAAAGGAGTCCCTTTCTGACCGGCAGAGAAGGGCTGGGGTAGCCTACCTGGCGAATACAGGCCGAGAGGACAAAAGTCGCCAGAGTCCCCTCCCCCGCCTGTCAGACAGACACAGGGTCACGCGGGGGAGTCCAGTCAGTCAATGCAGGAGCTCGTTTATTGAAGGGGTGCACAATGCTTTATAGTGGACCACAGCCAGTCAGTGACCAGCAGGGCGGTTCTGGTTCTCACAGCCACGCCCCCTGCTTAGCCTAGGTCAGGTAACAGGGCGTGGTGATGTGGCAAGCAGCCAGAAAGCCAGAGCTTTTCCACCCCCTAGGCAGACAGTGTAAGGTCCCAACACATGTACACTTAGAAAAATGAGAAATTATATCCCATCTATGTATGATATATCACAGTGCATAAATGCATTCTACTGTCATGTATAACTAATTAAAACAAATAAAAAATTTTTTTTAAAGTAGACATTTACAGCCGGGCGCGGTGGCGCACGCCTGTAATCCCAGCACTTTGGGAGGCTGAGGCAGGAGAATCGCGAGTTCAAAGCCAGCCTCAGCAATGACGAGGCACTTAGCAACTCAGTGAGACCCTGTCTCTAAATAAAATACAAAAAAGGGCTGGGGATGTGGCCCAGTGGTCGAGTGCCCCTGAGTTCAATCTCCAGTACCACAAAAAAAAAAAAAAAAAAAAAAAAAATTAGAACATTTAAGAACTCTAAATTTTCTTCCAAGAACTACATTTCTTATGTCCTATAACTTTTGTATGGGGTACTCTTTCATTTAAGTATGCATTCTGGAAAGATTGCTTAAGTCCAGGAGTATGTGTGTGTGTGTGTGTGTGTGTGTGTGTTCTATCTTTCTATCTTTCTAAATATATACATAAGATATAAAATCTTTCTTTCCCTCTCTAAGCTAAGAAAGTAGAAGTATAGCAAATATAGAATTTTCCTCCCGTGGCGGCGCCGTGGCTGGCCGTGATACATATATTCTTGGCTCAGGGTGTAGCTCAGGGTAAAGTGTGTGCTTAGAATGCACGAGCCCCTTAGTTTAATTCCTAGCACCACACACACACACACACACACACACACAAAAAAAAAAAAAAAAAAAAAGAAAGAAAGAAAGGAAGGAAGGAAAAAAAGAAAAGGGTACAATCTGCATTGATTTCACAATATTTTGTTTTTGTGGGGGTACCAGGGATTGAAACCCAAGGGCGCTTTACCACTGAGCCACATCCCCAGCCCTTTTTTATATTTTATTTAGAGATAGAATCTCACTGAGTTAGGTTAGGCCCTCACCAAGTTTACTGAGGTTGGCTTTGAACTCATGATCCTCCTGCCTCAGCTTCCCAAACTGCTGGGATTACAGGCATGTGCCCCTGCACTAGACTTAATTCCACAGATATTTATACCAGTTTAATTCTAGGTTCTGGGGGCACAGAGGTGAACACAAGAGACAAGCAGGATTGGTCCTCTAATGGAGCTGACATCTTAGCATAAACAAAATAGCAATTGATGGTTTGAAATCCATAAAGCAGGATACTGTGATAATGAATGGCAATAGCACTGTTTTAGTTCTTCATTTTTGTTTTATTAAATATGCAATATAGTCACACGGTTCAGAGATCTAAAACATATTTAAAGGTCTTATTTACAAAGACTCCCATCTGGGTAACCATCTGCCTCATCCTATGCTGATCTGATAGACTCCTTCCCTGATGAGATTAAGTCTTTACTTGATGGATCATGCAGCAATCAAGTATCCTGAAGTGAGAGAAGTAGAGGGAATTGAGGGGCTTGGGTAGAGGCCATTTACTAACTAAGACTAGAGCATTTCTATGTTGTTATCAGCACAACCAGCTGGATATGGTGGTATACACTTGTAATCCCAGCAACATAGGAGGCTGAGGCAAAAGGATCATAAATTCAAGATCAGCCTCAGCAACTTAATGAAACCCTGTCTCAAAAGTTAAAAAAAAAAGAGGGGCTGGGGTTGTGGCTCAGTGGCAGAGCGCTCGTCTCGCACGTGCGTGGCCCGGGTTCGATCCTCAGCACCACGTAAACATAAATGCATTGCATTGTGTACCACTAAAGTAAATAAATATTTTTTTAAAAAAAAGAAAGAATAGGGCTGGGGATATAGCTCAGTTAGTAGAGTGCTTGCCTCTCACGCACAAGGCCTTGGGTTCAATCCCCAGCGCACACACACACACAAAGATAAAAAAAATTAAAAAGGGCTGGAGATACAGCTCAGTAGTAGAGCACTTCTGGATTCAATTCTCAGTACCACTCCCCCCCCCCAAAAAAAAAAATCAGCACAACCATACCAGTTAAATATTCATGTTATCTATAAATAGTCAATTGGCTTCTTAAGTGTTTTTTTTTTTTTTTTTTTTGGTTTTTTTTGGTGATGTTGGGGATTGAATCTAGGGCCTTGTGCATAGGAGGCAAGCACTCTACCAACTGAGCTATATCCCCAGCCCTTAAATATTCTTTCAGTGTTTTTTCATGTAAGTACAAACACTAAAGAGTTTACTATGTCTGTGCTTTGCTTTTTAAAAATTATTGTTGTTGTTAATATTATTTTGCAGTAATAGGAATTGAAACCAGAGCCTCATACAAGCTGGACAAGTACTCTACCACTGAGCTACACACCCAGGGTTTTTTTTTTTTGTTGTTGTTGTTTTTTTTTTTTTAATTTTCATTTAGGGGCTGGGGTTGTGGCTCAGCGGTAGAGCACTTGCCTAGAATGTGCGCGGCCCAGGTTCGATCCTCAGCACTACGTACAAATAAACAAATTGTGTACAACTAAAGCAAATAAATAAATATTAAAAAAATTTTCATTTAGTTGTAGATGGACACAATATATTTATTTATTTTTATGTGGTACTGAGGATCAAACCCAATGCCTCACACGTGCGAGGCAGGCACTCCACCACTGAGCTACAGCCACAGCCCCACACCCAGTTCTTTTGATTTTTTATTTTGAGACAGGATCTTGCTAAATTGCCTGGGCTGGCCTCAGACTTGCAATCCTCCTTCCTCAGCCTCCCAAATAGCTGGGATTATAGGCATGTGCCATTTCATCTGGCTTGTGCCTTGCTTTTCACATTTCACAATGTTCTTGGAAATTTTTCTATGTCAGATCATAGATTCCTCACTTTTTTCCAGTTTCAAATTGCATTGTGTATTTTGGGTGAGGACAGTTCATCTGTATTCCATGTGGTATTGCCTGGGGAAACTCTGCTGGGACTGGAGAATCCACAGTGGCTTCACTCCAGTGACTTGTCCAATTAGGTGGGCTTTACCCCATCTCAGCTGGATTCCAAGATAATTAAAATGGAACCTGCAAGGTTTCTTATGGCATATGTCCCAGAAGCTATCCAGTTTCTCACCAACTGCATTGAATTGACCAGAACAATCCACATTTATATAAAAGGGGGTGGGGAACAGAATCCAGTTCTCAGTGACAGGAACAGTGTGTCTTAATAGGAATTGGAGGAATTGTTGGAAGTTTCTTTCACAATCTGGCACATCAGGATCCAATAAACATTCACATGTCTTATTTGGTATTATACATCTTTGGTCTCTTTTAAGCTAGCATGTTTCCCCACTGTCCCCCTTTCTCTCTCTCTCTCTCTCTCTCTCTCTCTCTTTTTTTGGGGGGGGGGGGCGGGGAATTACCAGAGATTGAACCTAGGGGCACTTAACTACTGAACCACATCCCCAGCTCTTGTTTATATTGTATTTGGAAACAGAGTCTCAATTAGTCGCTTAAGGCCTCAATAAGTTGCTGAGGCTAGCTTTGAAATTGAGATCCTCCTGTCTCAGCCTCCTGAGCCACTGGGATTACAGGTGTGCCCCTCCACACCAACCCCCTTTCTCTTCTTGCCTTTAGTTTTTGAATTTTTAAGTTTAATTATTCCATATTCTGGATCTGCTTTCTTGTTTCTTCTTTGTCCTCTGTCTCCTGAATTTCCTATATACTTCAAGATGGAACAAAAGACCTACTTAGATTCACATTAAACAATATTTGTGAAAAACACCTTGTACCTCTTGATGATTCTTATGTGTTGGAGCCATCATGTCTTGCCTGGACAGGATGATTTTTAAAAGAGTCCTTAAAATGGTGTGAAAGGCCACTTTACCCTCCCACTCCCATCTATGACCTGTTTCCTCCAACTTTGTCCCTTACTCTCCTGATGCACTAACTCCCTTGTCTTTCCTCTACTCACCAGACACAGGCTAGTCCTTGCTCAGGTGACTTGCCCCTCCCTAAGGATCTCTCAGCACTTACCTGGTCACTGGATCTAAAGCTGTACTCTCCTCATCTCCAGAAGCTCCCTAAGTTTCCTGTAACTTCTGTGACAGATTACCACAAACATGGCAGATTAAATCAGACAACAGACATTCTCTCACAGTTTTGTAGGGCAGAAGTCCTAAATCAAAGTGTGGACAGGGCCACACTCTCTTCAGAGGTTCTAAGAGATTTTGTTCCTTGTCTCTTCCAGTTTCTGGTGGCTCCAGGTGTTCCTTAACTTGTGGAAATATCACTCTACTGCCTCCATGGTTGCCATACTTCTTTTCTCTGTATCTCCCTTTTTACTTTAAAATTTTATTATAATAAAAAATACATAACATAAAATTTATTATCAACCATTTTAAGTATACAGTTCAGTATTAAGTCTATTCACGCTGTTATGAAACAGATCTCCAGAACTTCTTCATCTTGCAGATCTGAATGTTTGCCATCCATTAAGCAACTCCTGATTTCTACTACCTTGTAACCCTGGTAACCACAATTCTACTTTCTGCTTCTCTGATTTTGACTAAATACCTCATATAAAGGAAATCACATAATATTTGTCTTTCTGTGACTGAATTATATCACTTAGCACAATGTCCTCAAAATTCTCATCTATTGTAGAATAGATGAGAACTTTATACCTTTTTTATAAGTGAATAATATTCCATTGTGTGTGTGTGTGTGTGTGTGAGAGAGAGAGAGAGAGAGAGAGAGAGAGAACAGGAGAGGGAGATAACTGTCAAGATAAAAATAAGGCAAGGAAGAGAAAAGTTGGGTAATTGCTTAAATTGTAACCCCCATAAGATATGTCCACATATGAATCCCATGTATGAATATATGTATATATGTATATATATATGCATATATATATATGAATGCTCTCACACTATTTTGTTTATTCATTCATCCATCTATGGACATTTACATTGCTTATATCTCTTGGCTGTTGTGAATCATGCTGCTGTGAAAATAGGAGGTCTTTTGTCCCATCTTGCAGTTTATAGGAAATTCAGAAGACAGAGGACAAAGAACCAAGAAGGCAAATCCAGAATATGAAATAATTGGTCTTTACACTTCAAAAATTAAAGGCAAGAAGAGAAAGGGGAAAAGTGGGGGGAATGTACTAGCTTAAAAGAGACCAAAGATGTGTAATACCAAATAAGACAGGTGAATTTTATTGGACCTTGACATGATAAATTGTGAAGGGCACTCCCATCTCTTCCAGATCCTGACTTCGGTTTCTCGCATATGTGCCCAGATATGAGATTCCTGGATTACATAGTAGTTCTATTTTTAATTTTCTAACACTTGTTATTTTCTGTTTTTGTTTTAATTTTTTAAAACATTTATTTATTTGTTTTAGTTGTACACAATACCTTTACTTTTACATGGTGCTGAGGATCGAATTCGGGCCGCGCACATGCTAGGTGAGCGTTCCACCTCTGAGCCACAACCCCAGCCCTTTGTTTTGTTTTGTTTTAAATATTTATTTATTTTCTTTAGTTGTACACAATGCCTTTATTTTTACGTGGGGCTGAGGCTCAAACCCAGGCCGCGCACGTGCTGGGTGAGCGCTCTACCACGGAGCCACAACCCTAGCCCCTCTTTGTTTTAATTTTTAAAGTAGTAGCTATCATAATGGGTGAGAGGTGTTTTGTAAGCATACCTGACATAGGATTTAAAGGCTTAGCTAGTTAATTAAGGATTATCACATTTCAAAATCTTTAGCTGAATGCAGAGTCCTTTTTCACTTTCAAAGTTTCCAGGGATTTATTCACTGACATATCTTGTGTGGGGGGGGACTCCATTTAACCTGTCAGCCCCCCTCTCTTCCCTGCCTTATTATTCTCTTTGACAGTTATCTCCAGTTGACCTGCTGTATATATACTTTGTTTATTAGCAGACAATAACTGAGATAAAATCATGAAAACAAGGAGATTCATGTTTTGGTTACCATTGTTTTCCCCTTAGCACGGTGTGTGCCACCAAATGGCTGTACACCACATATCAGTTGAAGGAGCAAAGAAAGGGATGGCCAGCTAAGACAAAGGGCCTAGAAAAACACGGGCAGAAATTTCCCTAACTCCTTTGAGGGGAAAAGTTTCTGGATCTGGGCATTCTGATTACCTAAAGTATATATATTTTTTTTTGGGGGGGAAGGGGGTGTTGGCACCAGGTATTGAACCCAGGAGTGCTTAACCACTGAGCCACACTCCCAACCCTTTTTATATTTTATTTTGAGACAGGGTCTTGCCAAGTTGTTCAGGACCTCACTGAGTTGCTGAGGCTAGCTTTGAACTCATGATCCTCCTGCCTCAGCCTCCTGAGACACTGGGATTATAGGCATGTGCTACCACGTCTGGCCTAAAGAAAATTTTCTACAGTCAGGAATGGAATCTCTTGAAGATTTTCCATCAAGTCAGGTGCAGTGGCATAGACCTGTAATCCCAGCAGCTTAGGAGGTTGAGACAGGAGGACCCAAGTTCAAAGCTAGCCTTAGCAACTTAGTGAGATCCTGAGCAACTTGGTGAGAACCTATCTTTTATTAAAAAAAAAAAAAAAAAAAAAAAAAAAAAAAGTGTCTCCATCAGGATAAATTTCAGGATACTCTTTAAGAAAAAGTACAAAGTTACTTTTAAAAATGCCAATTTCTGGGGCTGGGTTTGTGGCTCAGCGGTAGAGTGCTGGCCTAGCACATGCATGGCCGGGGTTCGATCCTCAGCACCATGTAAAAACGAGGGCATTGTATACAACTAAAACAAATAAATAAATATTTTTTAAAAATACCAATTTCTCACTAAGTGCAGAAATGGCTATTTTGTGTCTAGGGAAATGTATAAAATGGAAAGTAAGAAAGGCCCTAAGACTACTAGAATTGTGTCAAAAGCACAAAAAAAAAAAAAAAAAAACAAAACAACAACAACAACAAAAAAGAACAAAAGCACCGAATGTGTTTTTTTTTAATATTTATTTTTTAGTTGTAGTTGGACACATACCTTTATTTTATTTATTTATTTTTATGTGGTGCTGAAGATCAAACCCAGGGCCTCACATGTGCTCTACTGCTGAGCCACAACACCAGCCCCACCTGAATGTTGTTGTTGTTGTTTTTTTAATATTTATTTATTTACTTTAGTTGTACACAATGCAATGCATTTATTATTTACGTGGTGCTGAGGATCGAACCCGGGCCACGCACATACGAGGTGAGCGCTCTGCTGCTGAGCCACAACCCCAGCCCCCACCTGAATGTTTTTTTAAAAATATTTTTTTTAGTTGTTGATGGACCTTTATTTTATTTATTTTTATGCAGTGCTGAGAATTGAAGCCAGTGCCTCACACATGCTAGGCAAGTGCTCTACCACTGAGCTACAATCCCAGCCCTAACTGAAAGTTTGATGAGACAATATAAACATTTTAAAAGGACAATGACTATGATGGATTAAAATGTATCAGATATTTGGGCTGGGGCTATAGCTCAGTGGTGGAGCACTTGCCTGGCATGTGTGAGGCATTGGGTTTGATCCTTAGCACCACATAAAAATAAAGTAAAGGCGTGTTATCCATTTACAACTACCAAAGAAAAAAATTTTTTAAGTATCAGATATTTAAAAAATCTGTACATTCACAGTAATACTGCACCTTCTCCTGGGAAAAAACACTCACATTGGTTACAGTTAAAGGTTGGTGGGCATCAATCCATCATTCTTTTTTGGTATCAGGGATTGAACTCACTTTTTTGAGAAAAAAAGAAATTTTATTGATTTGCTATCAAGAGAAGGCAAAGGATTTATGTCACAAAGGCTGCCGGCCATTCTAATTGCTAGAGGAAACAGAGAGCTTTAAAAAGGGGGATACAAGAGCTGTTTTCCAAGTAACTTTATCAATAGATCTAATTAATGACCAACTTACATCCGTATGAATGAACGCTGTTCTTCCAGTTTCCAGGTCTGAAGTCTTTATTCTTGTGGGTAGTGAGCATAAGCCAGTTTAGAACAGGAAGAATGTTAACTTTACCTTACCCTTAATTAAGGAGGGGAAGAAGAAGAAAGAAAAAACATCAATTTTCAAATAAGCCATCAGTGGTTGAGCAGCAAGGTTTATAGTCAAAGCATGAAGTGGACCCTCCTTACAAGAAAGGGACCCCTGTTACAGGGATATAATATACTTCAGAGAGAAAATGCCCAGATAGGATAGATGATACAAGAAAGGGAGAAAGTTATTATTGAAGCTAAATAATGAGTATATGAAAGTTCACTGTAAAGTAATATATTTGTATATGTTTGAAAATTCTCTTTGTAAAACAAAGTGCCAACATTCCTTGTGCCCAAAAAGTTAACTTCCTGCTTCTTTTTTCCCCCCATTTTCCTCTGTATGCAAGTAGGGTGTGCTGTCATTAGGAGATATAAATACTCCACATGACCCTACTCATTCCAATTACTTCTCTTTTCTATTAATCCAGATTTTAAGGGCCATCTTGCACAGTCTCCCCCCCCCCCCCCCCTTCGGAGAACAAGTTAGGAAGCTGTGAAATGAGCGGGCAAGAACTCACAGGGAGGTCAAGTAACTTAAGTCTCCACCGGAAAGGCTGAATGCTGGCTTACACCATGCTTTGTTGTGTATTCCATCAGACAAAAGATAAGCTAAATACTAATATCTAAAAGCCAGGAGATTTTCATGTCACAGCCAAATGTGCAGTTTCTTTCTTCTTCTTTTTTTTTTTTCTTTTGTGGTACCAGGGATTGAACTCAGTTTATTCTTGTGGGTAGTGAGCATAAGCCAGTTTAGAACAGGAAGAATGTTAACTTTACCTTACCCTTAATTAAGGAGGGGAAGAAGAAGAAAGAAAAAACATCAATTTTCAAATAAGCCATCAGTGGTTGAGCAGCAAGGTTTATAGTCAAAGAAAGGGACCCCTGTTACAGGGGTATAATATACTTCAGAGAGAAAATGCCCAGATAGGATAGATGATACAAGAAAGGGAGAAAGTTATTATTGAAGCTAAATAATGAGTATATGAAAGTTCACTGTAAAGTAATATATTTGTATATGTTTGAAAATTCTCTTTGTAAAACAAAGTGCCAACATTCCTTGTGCCCAAAAAGTTAACTTCCTGCTTCTTTTTTCCCCCCATTTTCCTCTGTATGCAAGTAGGGTGTGCTGTCATTAGGAGATATAAATACTCCACATGACCCTACTCATTCCAATTACTTCTCTTTTCTATTAATCCAGATTTTAAGGGCCATCTTGCACAGTCTCCCCCCCCCCCCCCTTCGGAGAACAAGTTAGGAAGCTGTGAAATGAGCGGGCAAGAACTCACAGGGAGGTCAAGTAACTTAAGTCTCCACCGGAAAGGCTGAATGCTGGCTTACACCATGCTTTGTTGTGTATTCCATCAGACAAAAGATAAGCTAAATACTAATATCTAAAAGCCAGGAGATTTTCATGTCACAGCCAAATGTGCAGTTTCTTTCTTCTTCTTTTTTTTTTTTCTTTTGTGGTACCAGGGATTGAACTCAGGGGCACTCGACCACTGGGTCACATCCCCAGCCCTTTTTTTTTTTTTTGTATTTTATTTAGAGACAGGGTCTCACTGAGTTGCTAAGTGCCTTGCCATTGCTGAGGCTGGCTTTGAACTCACGATCCTCCTGCCTCAGCCTCCCAACTGCTGGGATTACAGGCGGGCACCGCGCCCGGCAAAAATGTGCAGTTTCTTATTGAAGAACATCCAACTACTTTATTATTATTATTTTCATTATTATTATTTTGAGACAGGGTCTCGCTAAATTGCTTAGAGCCTAGTTAAGTTGCTGAGGCTAGTATTCAATATGCAATCCTCCTGCATCAGCCTCCGGAGTCTCTGGGATTACAGGTCTGCGCAACCTCACCGGCTGCTCAGTCACTTTCTCACGAGGTGAACTGGTGGCGGCAAAAACACCAATTACACCAAGAAAGACATCCAGGACCTTGCCTTTTTGGCACAGAAGGCACCGAGAGTCCACATCGGGACCGCCACACGCAGAATCGAACCACGGGATTCACCTGGCCAGTTTGGGCGCTGTCCCACGTCCCCACCGAGCCCCAGGAAGGAGCCCTCCCTCACTGTAGCAGGCTGGGGCAGCAGATGTGAACAGAGATTGGTGCAGAGAGGCGGTACTCTGCGGAGACAGTCACGCTTTCTCGCGCCGGCTGGGAGCGTGCGCAGCCGCAGAGCGGTGCGAGGTTCGGAGGTTCGGATAGCCTGGCTCCGTGGCATACGCCTGCTAATCCCAGTCCTTTGGAAGGCCTTGAGGCAGGAGGATCGCGAATTCAAAGTCAGCCTCGGCAATTTAGCGAGGCCCTAAGCAACTCAGTGAGACCCTGTCTCTAAATAAAATTTAAAAAAGGGCTGAGGATGTAGCTCAGTGGTTAAGTGCCCCTGGGTTCAATCCCTGCAACCAAGAAAAAAAGAGAAAGTTCGAAGAGAGTGTCCAGTCTAGACAGCGGGCAGGAGCCACCGCGCAGGCGTTTTTTAGCGGGGGTGAGGGGATGGGACGGGGGTAGAGAGGCGCAAACTGAGTCCGGCCCACGGAGTTAGGCGGAACTGCGCAGGCGCGGAGCGGTACGCGACCCTAAGGGTATGGAGGACGGAAAGGGGACAGGGAAATAGAAGATGGACATCACTGCGCAGGCGCTTTCTCTTTCGTTGTGCGGCGTCGCCCCGGCGGCGCGCAAGCGCAGAGCGATCCGCAAACGTGCGCACGCGCGTGGGTACCAGGCGCGATGGCAGGTGTCGGGGTTAGGGGGCTGCAGGCTATGGGGCGACCGGCGTTGCTGTTGTTCGTGATGTGTGCTGCCGGCGCCCAGGGGCTCTACTTTCACATCGGCGAGACGGAGAAGCGTTGCTTCATCGAGGAAATCCCCGACGAGACCATGGTCATCGGTCAGGCGGGCTGAGGGTGGAGAGGCCCTTTGTTTTCGCCCGGCCCTCGGAAGTGCCCCTCCTCCCGAGCTTGGCCAGGTCATACCCCCAGACCTGGCCTGTGGGTGCCCCGAGGACGCCAGGCCCCCTGCCCAGCGCCCCGGGCCGTACGTCCTGGGTCCGGGTCATGACTGTGTGTCTGCCCTGCAGGCAACTATCGAACCCAGATGTGGGACAAGCAGAAGGAGGTCTTCCTTCCCTCGACTCCTGGCCTGGGCATGCATGTGGAGGTGAAGGACCCCGATGGCAAGGTAAGGTCACCGCTAGCAGGGCCCTTAGAGGTCTCAGTCGTTCATCAGCGTTCCAGGGGGGTATATAAGGCCGTCTCCTTGGTTTTGAATCAAGGCCCTAGGGAAAAATGAGCTTGCACCTTGAGAGGTCGAAGTAAAGATTGGACTTGCATTGATGCATGTTGCAGGTGGTACTGTCCCGACAGTATGGCTCAGAGGGCCGTTTCACGTTCACCTCCCACACCCCCGGTGAACATCAGATTTGTCTGCACTCCAACTCCACTAGAATGGCCATCTTCGCCGGTGGCAAACTGGTAAGAGGATTTCTGATCTGTTCCCGTAGTCGTTTGCACCGTTAGAGTTGGGAACACAGATGTCACCCTTCTGCCACATAGCTATGGACAAGAATGGGTTCCATAGCCTGGAACACAAATGGTTTTGAGGCTCTACTACTCAGATACCCTGTGTTCCCTTGTAGCGGGTGCACCTAGACATCCAGGTGGGGGAGCATGCCAACAACTACCCAGAGATTGCAGCTAAGGATAAGCTGACGGAACTGCAGCTCCGTGCCCGCCAGTTGCTTGATCAAGTGGAACAGATCCAGAAGGAGCAGGATTACCAGAGGGTAAGGGCCTATTTTTTTGTACTTGGAGATTATATCTACTTGAAGTTTCTGCTTTCTCTACTTGGGAGATCAACTCTTCTGAGAATGAAATGTAGAGTATCAGTTTAGATAGCTCCCCAGCTTGTTTTCACTTTTATTTTTCTTAGTGCTGGGGTTTGAACCCAGGGCCTCACTTGCACTTTGCCACTGAGCCACACCATTTTCACTTTTTAAATTGTGATAAAATACACATATTATAAAACATCATTTTAACTGTTTTTAAGTGTGTAGCTCTATGGCATTAAGTAGATTGACATTGGCTGGGTGTGTTGGCACATGCCTATAATCCCAGCTACTTGGGAAGCCAAGGCAAGAGGCTCATAAGTTCATGGACAGTCTGGGCAACTTTGCAAGACCCTGTCTCAAAAAAATAAAAAGGGTTGAGGATGTAGTTCAGTGTTAAAAGCACCCCTGGGTTCAATCCCTTTGCTGCCAAAAATTAAGTAGATTGATATTGTTGTGCAACCATCACCACAATCCATCTCCAGAATTTTTCACCTTCCAAAACAGAAAATCTGTACCTATTAAATACTAACTCCTCATTTCCCTCCCCTAGCTCCTATTCCATCTTGTCTATGATTCTGATTGTTCTAATTCAAATAAGTGGAATCATAGTGTAGTCTTCCTTTTGTGACTGCCTTATAATGTCTCCAAGTTCAACTATGTTTGTACTATTGTCAGAATTTCTTTCCTTTTCAAGTTTTAATAATATTCAATTGCATATATGACCCAATTTTGCTTTTTTGGGAGGGGGTGTGGTACTGGGGATTGAACCCATGGCCTCACATGTGCTTAGCAAGTGCTCTACTACTGAGTTGCATCGCCAGCCCTTTTTAGTTTAACAGGGTCTCAATAAGTTACCATGCTGAGTTTGAGTTTGTGATCCTCCTGCCTCAGTCTTCTGAGTAGCTGGGATTATAGGTGTGTGCCACCTTGCCTGGCTCCCATTTTGCTTTAGGGTGTCCCCCCACCCCCGTTTGGTGCCAGGGATTGAACCCAGCGGTGCTTTACCACTGGGCCATATCCCACCCTCAACCCCCTTTTCAGGGATTGAACTCAGGGGCACTTGGCCACTGAGCCACATCCCCAGCCCTATTTTGTATTTTATCTAGAGGCAGGGTCTTACTGAGTTGCTTAGTGCCTTGCCATTGCTGAGACTGGTCTTGAATTTGTTATCCTCCTGTCTCAACCTTCTGAGCTGCTGGGATTATAGGCTTACACCACTGTGCCCAGCTTCCCCAGCCCTTTTTAAAAAATATATTTTATTTAGAGACAAGGATTTTCTGAGTACCTTAGGGCCTCACTAAAGGAGCATGATTTCATTCCCAGCAGAGATGCTTGTGGAGGGGACAGCATTGTTCCTTCCTTGAGACAGTCTTAATGGGGAGACTGTGGCACCCCTAATGGAATCACAGGTTGTATTCCAGAAGGTTTTTGGTCCTGGAATTAAGCAGTCATTTACAGGGAGGGACCTCACAATTTTCAGGATAATTTCTCCTATTTGTTTAACCCTGTGCCTGTTGCCCCATGCAGTATCGTGAAGAACGCTTCCGTCTGACCAGTGAGAGTACCAACCAGAGGGTCCTGTGGTGGTCCATCGCTCAGACTGTCATCCTTATCCTTACTGGCATTTGGCAGATGCGTCACCTCAAGAGCTTCTTTGAGGCCAAGAAGCTGGTGTAGTGTCCTCTCTGTATGACCCTTTTCACTTTAGTTCTTTGGTACTTTTCCCAACCAATCCCTTAACCACCTGGATTTTGAGGGGGAAAAAATGAAAAAGAATATGACATGTTGGTACTATGGCAACAAACCATTCAGATCAGTAACTTGTCTAACCTTAATTCTCATGGACACAGGACATTGGTCCAAGATTTCAAATTCTATTTTAGGGCTTATAAGGAGTTGGAACTAATCCAAGACTAAGTCTTGTCTCTTTGCCTCCAGTGATTCCCCTATCCTCTCACAAAATGAGCAAATGACCTTCTGTTTTTTCTTCATCTGATTACACAGTAGGTGACTGGCATATGCCACAAAGGAGGCCTTGCCTCACTGTTCCCTAGCCAGTTACTTGGTTCACTCAATGGATTTGTGAATGTAAATAAGGGGCAGGTCTTGGCCCCAGAGGATCGAGATGTTTTTCTATATATTAGAACTATTTTTTGATAAATTATATATTTTCCTTCCTAGTTGAAGTGTTACTGCCTGTAACTAGCTGAAAACACCAGTCTAGTCCTTGTGCATTCTGTTTATTCACACATTTTTAATAACTGCCATGGCAGCTCTCAGGATTTCAGCAGTCTGTGGGCCAGAAAGTAGATGTTAACAGTTACTCTCAAGGCCTTATTAGAAGGCCTAGCAGAATTCTCGGGGACACCTGTGATTCCCATCTGATAGGGCCTCTTGAGTCAGGTAAGATAGTGGCAGAGCCATTATGGGCAGTGCACTCTTACCCTCCCTCTTCCCCCCAATTATTTAAGCTGTGGTAATGTTTTCTTCAAGGGAACGAAATTTGGTTCTTTATTCAGATTTTTCCAATGAAATAAAACATCTTATAGTAGTTGTGTTCCAGATGAAATAATAGGTTGTGGGCAGAAGGGAAGCAAAAAGGGAAAGAGAAAGAATTCTTGGTCTGCTAGGGTGGGTGATCTGGCATGGACTTCAGTGTGGACTTGTGTTAGGGCTTGGCCTAGACGGACCTCTTTCTGGGGGACTAAGAGTGGACCGAGTGGTTGCTTAAAGATTCTCAGGCTGACCAAGTAGAGAACATATCAGCAAGGACATGTGAGGAAACTTAAGTACTTGGTTTCTTAGCCCCTGAATCATAAATTTGAACTGCTAATGATGCCCTTCTTCTGTATAAAAAACTTTATGATTAGTTGCCCATTCTTGACATTTTGTTTCATAATTATAAATATATTTGGAATATTATTTATTAAATTACTTTATCTGACCTACAAAACTAAATTCTTCCCTTGTTATTTCTCTTTGTGTCCCATACTATTCAGTAGTTGTTTACTTTTATTTAAAAAAAAATGTAATTTAGTTTTATTGGCTTTTTCATTGTAAGAATTAGTTTGGACATATATATCAAATTAAAATAAATAATTTAATTTAAAAAAAGAATTGTAGTTTGCAAAGAGGAGGCAAAGAAATGAAAAAAAAAAGTTGACAGAATCTATTTCTAATTCTGGATGGCCACATAGTTGTCCAGTGAAAATTCTTCAGATATTTAAAATAGCTTAGGGCTGGGGATATAGCTCAGTTGGTAGAGTGCTTATCTTGCATGCATAAGGTCCTGGGTTCAATCCCCGGCACCACCAAAAAAAAAAAAAAAGCAAGATATTTAAAATAGCTTTCCAGTTTTCATGTTGGAATTAACACAAGGGAACTTGCAGTCCTCCAGCCTTAGCCTCTGGAGCCACTGGGATTACAAGCATGAGCCACCACACCTGGCCCTTCACTCCTTTTTACCAGAAAAAAGAAAGTGTGGGTTGGGGAGCACCCACTCAACATTCGCTATTATCCTAGCCTGGTTCTCCTTATGTTAGGCAGTATCTATCTTCATCATTTGGTCTCAACCTCAGTACTTGTGATAAATGAACTATTTTCAACATCATAACCTGTTGCTTAGCCTCCTGTACTCAGATGTGTTGGGTCAGGCCAGCTGGATGCACAGAATCACCCTGGAAGCTCTAGGTAGACTCCTGGGCAATACTAATAAGATCCAGTCTGATTCAGCAGGTTTGTATTTGGGTATAATGGTAGGAAGAATAATCACCCCCCAAATGTGTCCATGTCCTAGTTCTTGAAATTTGTGAATGTTAACCCATCAATTAAGGTTGCCAATCGGATGACTTTAAAATAGGAAGATTATCCTGGACCATCTGGGTGAACCTAATGTGATCATAAGGGTCTGATGACTTTCATAAATAATCCATCTCCTGGACACTTTGCAGTTTGTCTGTGGCCTCATTTTCCATCTACAAAGCCAGCATTAGTGGGTTGAGTCCTAGAATCTTATCTGCAGCTTGCCTCTTCCACTTATATTTATTTTTTTGGTACCGGGGATTGAAGCCAGGGGAACTTAACCATTTTTTATTTTTATTTTATTTTTTACATATATTTCTAGTTGTTGATAGATCTTTATTTATTTATATGTGGTGCTGAGAGTGGAACCCAGTGCCTCACACGTGCCAGGCAAGTGCGCTACCGCTGAGCTAAGGCCCCAGCCCCTTAGCCCTTTTTTAAAAAAAAATTGTTCAAGAAACTTTTAGTTGTAGATGGACACAATACCTTTTATTCATGTGGTGCTGAGGATCAAACCCAGTGCCGCACATGTGCTAGCCCCCCAGCCCTTTTTAAAATATTTAAAGACAGGGTCTCACTAAATTGCCCGGAGCCTTGCTAAATTGCTGAGGCTGGCTTTGAACTCCTGAACCTCCTGCCTCAAGACTCCCCAGCTGCTGGGATTACAGGTATATTCTACCATGCCCAGCTTCTCTTCCACCAATTTTTGTTGTTACGGGGGACTGAACTCGGGTCACTCCACTGAGCCACAGCCACAGCCCTATTTTGCATTTTTTTTTAGAGACAGGGTTTCACTGAGTTGCTTAGCACCTCGCTAAATTGCTGAGGCTGCCTTTGAACTCTAGATCCTTCTGGATTACAGGCGTGAGCCATCGCGCCCAGCCTCTTTCCCACTTTTTTTTTAAAGACCCCTGTGGTAAGGCTTCTCTGCTTGTATTTGTTTCCTACTGCTGCTGTAACAAATTACCACAAACAGTGGCTTTAAACAACAAACGTTATCTTAATATCTCTGAAGGCCAAAAGCCTTATACCTTGATTTTAACCCCGTGACACTTGTGGTAGGCTAGTGATCCACAGAACTGTAATCTCTGTCAAGGGCCTGACTGGCAGCCAGTCTGGGATCTCCAGACCACCGCCGTTCCCCTGAGTCCGCCAACTGGCCTCTCAGTGGCTCCGCGACCACGGCTGCGCCGTGACACTGCTTTTTACGCCAAGCCACACCGCGGCTGGATTCTAACAGCACCCAAGCGGAGAACTTGCCAACGCTACTCCTGAGGGTCGCGGGAACTAAGAGTGTAGAAAGAATCCGGGTGAGTGTTTGCGTCGCGACATCGGAGAGGAGAGCAACCAGCAGTTTCGCTTTAGACCTCCACCCGAACACCAGAAACCTGAGAGACGGGACTTCCGAAAGTGGCGGCTTCTCTGAGCCTCATTGGTTGTTGCTTTGAGTCGCCCCGCCCATGTCCTTGCTTTCTTCCTGCTGCGCGTGCTCGCTGTCAGTCCTGAGCCGCGCCATGGCGGACCCTGAATTCTTGGGCTTTGAACACATGGGCCTGGATCCCCGGCTCCTGCAGGTACGGGGAAGGGCTGGGGACCCGAGAATCCGGCTTAAGGGCCGCGAGGGCACGCTACTGCCCTCCGCCCCGCACTCTTCCGTCTCTCTTAGGCCGTCGCCGACCTGGGATGGTCGCGACCTACATTGATTCAAGAAAAGGCTATCCCGCTGGCCCTAGAGGGGAAGGACCTCCTGGCCCGGGCCCGCACTGGTTCTGGGAAGACAGCCGCTTATGCTATTCCGATGCTACAGCTGCTGCTCCACAGGAAGGCGGTGGGTACCCGAAAGCCGGACAGGAGGCTGGGAAGGGAGGTCCCAGTTCGTACGAGGTTTTCTCTCGGAATCTAGAATCGGGTCCCATTGTGGCAAACGCTCTGCGTTGGGCTTTAGGTTACCTGGATCCTAATCTAGGACCTGGTACCTCTACCACCAGCTTGGTGTAATCTTGAATTTTTTTCCTTCAATGAAAAGGGTCCAGGCACATCTTCTACTTACAGGGTTATTGTGAGTGTGCTGCTTCATACCTAGCACGTTTAAAGTAACTTCGTAACACATAGAGGAAGTTATTTTCTACTGTCAGCACCAGGGAAAGCCCTCCATTTTATTTTTTGAGGTGGGTAGAGTGAGGGGTTGATCAGAACACTGGTTGTTGTATGTACAGGATTGTGGTTGGACCAGATTGCTTGGAAAAAATAGAGAAAAGCATTCGTTGGATCCAGTGTTATTCACTGCTGGCTATAACCTATAATTCATGGTCCTTCAGACAGGTCCTGTAGTGGAACAGGCTGTAAGGGGCCTTGTCCTTGTTCCTACCAAAGAGCTGGCACGGCAGGCTCAGTCCATGATTCAGCAGCTGTCTGCCTACTGTGCTCGGGATGTGCGGGTGGCCAATGTCTCTGCTGCTGAAGACTCAGCTTCTCAGAGGTGAGTGAAAGGAAATGAAGCTACATAAAGGTGTGGGATGGGTTTGTGTGTAATAGGAGAGAGCACATAGGTGAAGTTCCAGCTGCCAAGTTCTTCTTGATACCCGTGTCTTGCCACCTGTAGAGCTGTACTGATGGAGAAGCCAGACATAGTTGTTGGGACCCCATCCCGTATACTAAGCCACTTGCAACAAGACAACTTGAAGCTGCGTGACTCCCTGGAGCTACTGGTGGTGGATGAGGCTGATCTTATTTTTTCCTTTGGCTTTGAGGAAGAACTGAAGAGTCTTCTCTGGTAAGGAAGAGGTGGTGGTGGTGGTGGTGTAGTTTTCTAGTGGAAATGTCTGTGAGTAGAGACTTGGACCAGGAGCAGGGTAGTAGAAGTCTACTTGCCACATTTAGAGGTCCTTGGAGTCGGAGCCTGACCAGACTCTTTGTCTTTCAGTCACTTGCCCCGGATTTACCAGGCTTTTCTCATGTCAGCCACATTTAATGAGGATGTACAAGCATTAAAGGAACTGGTACTACATAACCCGGTAAGGGATGCTGTGGGAATATCTGGAGCTGTAGACATGGGAACACTTGGAGGACCTGATGTTTCTTCTGAGGTCCTTTGGTGTTTTGGGTGGGACCATTGTCATTGGATATATGTCATCCCTGGTTCTGAGGTATTAAAAGACAATCATCTAAAATTCATTAACATTGGGCTGGGGTTGTGGCTCATTGGTAGAGTGCTTTCCTAGCATGTGTGAGGCACTGGGTTCGATTCTCAGCACTGCATATAAATAAATAAGTGAAGGTCTGTTGACAACTAAAACATTTTAAAATAAAAATAAAAATCACAGCATATTTCCAGGTGTCCCCAATTCAAACTATACTTTGCCTAAAAGCCTAAGCAAGGCTCCTTCTTTACACCTTGTCCCCACCATCTGAGTTGAGTGGCAGAGCCAAAATTCTAAGGCCAAAGCCTCAACATTATATTTTCTCCTTTAGAAGATCTGAATTTTACCCTTCAGAAGACCTGTTGCTGTAGACCTTCTGTACTCACTATTATAATTTATTAATGTGTTTCTCTTTGTTCTATGCATCAGGTGCTTTGTGGATTGCTTATGTTTTCTCTGTATGCCAGAACTATATACTTTATATATACATATATGTGTGTGTGTATATATATATATATATTTTTTTTTTTTTTTTCTTTATATCCCAAAGTTAGGGCACTTTCAGTTTTTAGATTGCAAAACTACAGGAATCTTAGCATGCCAGAAATCCTTAAAGATATCCATGCCCTGCACTAAAATGGTGCTTTGGTTGGTGAGTTAGTAGCCAGAGTATATCTGTTTTTCTTCCTTACCACAGGCCTTTTCTCTACCTAGGTTACCCTCAAGTTACAAGAGTCTCAGCTTCCAGGATCAGACCAGTTACAGCAGTTTCAGGTGGTCTGTGAGACTGAGGAAGACAAATTCCTGCTGCTGTATGCTCTGCTCAAGCTGTCATTGATTCGGGGCAAGTCCCTGCTCTTTGTCAACACTCTAGAGCGGAGTTACCGGCTCCGCCTATTCCTAGAGCAGTTCAGCATCCCCACCTGCGTGCTCAATGGAGAACTTCCCCTGCGCTCCAGGTTTGTCATGGTCCATGTCTTGGTGGAGATGAGTTGAAAATAGAGATGGAAAAGGGACCCAACTGATGTTCATGTTTCTTTAGTATATAGTGGAGGATGGGTTCTGAGCTTGACTGGTAATTATTTCTTACAACTCTGAAATACCTATTGTTACTCCATTTTCACCTGAGGAAATTGAGGTACAAAGATTAAGGAGAAAGAGATTGAGAGGATGACAAAGTAGGAAAGGGCAATAGTTAATGATGATGGCCATGGATGGGAGTGGGCCTCCTGCACACTCTGCTGGGCTGAACCCTCCTCTTGGTCTACAGGTGTCACATCATCTCACAGTTCAACCAAGGCTTCTATGACTGTGTCATAGCAACAGATGCTGAAGTTCTTGGGGCCCCAGCCAAAGGCAAGCGGCAGGGACGAGGGTCCAAAGGAAACAAGTGAGTTTGCGTTTCTTCTCTGACCCCTCTTGGAGGGGCCTGTTTTTCAGCTTTTTGGAAGACTGAAGCCAGAGTACACAGAGCAGGATGCCAGACATTTCAGATGTTTGGTAGCATATCCCAGAGAGCTCCACTGGCCCTTGCTCAGCTACTTGAGTATGGAGAAGGGTAATGTTTTAGCCAGCTTTTTTTGCCACTGTGACCAAAAGACCTAACAAGAACAAATTTAAAGGAGGAAAAGTTTATTTGGGGCTCATGGTTTCAGAGATCTCAGTCCATAGACTGTCAGCTCCATTTCTTAGGACAGAACCTCATGATGGAAGAGTGTTGTAGGTGAAAGCAGCTGGGAACATGGCACCCAGGAAGCAGAGAGAGAAAGCTTCACTCTTCAGGGACAAAATACATACCCAAAGGCATAACCCTAATGACCCACCTTTTCTAGCCACACCCTATTTTGCCTATAGTTACCACCCAGTTAGTCCTATCAGGATTAATGCATTGACTATGTTGACTCATATCCAATCATTTCACCTCTACACTTTCTTGCATTGTCTCTCACATGAGCTCTTGAGGGACACTTCATATCAAAATCATAAGAAGGAGTGAAGGGCACAAAGGGTCAGGCTGGGCCTGGGAAATTGGCATATGCCATCCTACAGGGTGACAGCTCAGCCTGAAGTGCATGTGGCTGTGTCTTACAGGGTGTGTTTTTAAGGGGAAAAGGGAAGCTCCCTAGTCTGTCCACCTGAAAAGTGGATTATTCCAAAGGTGGACACTCAGTTTACTCTGTAGGGCAGAGAGTTCTGTCATTACCCCAAAGCTGAGGTCAGGACAAGGGTTTGATCACATTTCAAAGCTTCAGGCTGATCTATAAGGCCACAACTCCTGAAATAGTTCTGAAGTAGAATAGTCTTGCATATACCAGGGTCTTGTGGTCTTAAGGCTTTGCTTAGAGGAGGTTTTATTGCTTAAGCTTGAGAATGCCCTCCCAGAGAAGGGTCTGGCTGACATTGGGTTATTTTCACAGGGCCTCTGATCCAGAGTCAGGCGTGGCCCGGGGGCATAGACTTCCACCATGTGTCTGCTGTGCTCAACTTTGATCTCCCCTCCACCCCAGAGGCCTATATCCATCGAGCTGGCAGGTAGGGAGGAGTGTGGTGAGCCTGGCATCTGGGTGATGGGCATGCTGAAGGACTTGGGGTAGGCTGGATAGAGCTTAAATGCCAGAGGTGTAGGCTAGCTCATCTCCCCTTGCAGGACAGCGCGAGCCAACAACCCAGGCATAGTTTTGACGTTTGTGCTACCCACAGAGCAGTCACACTTGGGCAAGATCGAGGAACTTCTCTGTGGAGGTAAGAGTCCTGACTCTTGTTGGTATGGGCCTGGGTGAGGGCCGGGCTTCTCCCACAACAAACTCATGATAGTGACAACAGGCAGCCTCCACTGTTCATCCTCATTCTGTCCTGTGTGACAGGTGCTGTCTCCCTTTACAAATGAGTAAATATGTCCATTTAAAGTCATTTTAACCAACAAATTAAAAACAAAGTCACATTTACTGTCTGCCTTATGACTGGTGAGTGATTTGATATGCTGCTCTGATAGCTCATGATAGCACCTCATTCCAAGGTGCTAACTGTGCCTGGACTGCTGTCCATGACCATCATTGTGGGGGCCTTGTGGCCAGAGCAGCTTTGGAAGAGGAAGGGAGAGTGGGCAGTGGGTCCTGGGACTGAGGGATGTGATGGCACACAGGGTTCAGGAATATACACCCCTGTCCACACCATCACTAGGCTGCCCATGAGACAATGAAATTGTGTGTTTGGCATCTGAGGGATCATCCTCACCTCAGGGAGGAGGAGTAGGAAGCTGCCAGGGAAGGCCTTAAATGGACCCTGTCCTGAGTCCCCATTGCTGTCTCTTCCCTAGAGGGTGAGGCCCGGATCCTGCTTCCCTACCAGTTCCGAATGGAGGAGATCGAGGGTTTTCGCTACCGATGCAGGGTGAGCTGGACTCTGTGGGAAGAGGTTGGGGAGTGGCTGGGGCGGGCTGTGATTGTGATATAGGGATGACACCTATGGATGCAGTCTCACATCCAGGTGTGAGAAGGGCTTGGGAAACCTCACCATCTGATCACCATTGTTTGCCTGCAGGATGCCATGCGCTCAGTGACTAAGCAGTCCATTCGGGAGGCAAGATTGAAGGAGATTAAGGAGGAGCTTCTACATTCAGAGAAACTTAAGGTGAGGGGATTGGGTGGGCAAACTTAGGATGCTGCTCTGTTTGGATGCTGACCTCTGAGTGATGAGAATCAGAGAACCGGGCAGTGTGTTGGCTTTCGGCAGGGAGAGAGGAAAACTGGCCAAGAGATTTCAAAAGGAGCCAACCAATATGTTGGGAAGACAATCAGCACAACCTCATGGTGGGTACTCAGTGTTTATCAGAATCTCAAGTTCTCATCCTCTGGCATATTAGTGAGTGTGCACAGCCATGTGTGTATTCCCATTCCTCACATTATTTTAAGGGAGCCAAAAGATAGAAGGAGCCCCAGAGTCCATCCCAGGGGGCTTGCCAAGTAAATGAAAGTGCAGCCGCAGCTGAAGTTCACACAGACATGAGAAACAACGAGGAGGCCATTTGTGTGTACCTGGGAGTACTCTGAGGGGTAGCTGAGTGAAAGAAAGCAGCACATGGTGCTGCTGTGTGGTCAGAGAGGAGTGAGAGTGTGAACATGTGGTGGATGTCTGTCCATGTGCACACGACTCGGGTGAATTCAAGGAACTAGCAACAGTAGCTGCCTCTGGGCAGGGAGGGTGATGCAAACAAAGATGGTAGGAAAACTTTTTTCACTGTGTGATCTCTTGTGCCTTATAAGTTTTAAAACACATGAGTATATTGTCCTTTAAAAAACTCCATCTAGCCAGGTATGGTGGCATACCTGTGTTCCCAGCTACTCAGGAGTCTGAGGTAGGGAGATTGCTTGATCCCAGGAGTTCAAGAGCAGCCTGGGCAACATAGTAAGACACAGACTCCAACAAACAAAAAAATTTGGCTGGTGCTTGCCTAATGTGTGCAGTGCTCTGGGTCTGATTCTCAAAACCCCCCACACCCCAAAAAATAAATTAAAAACAAACCTCAAAACCTCTATCTGTGAAGTTACAAAAAAGAGATACTGACACCGCCAAACTCTGTGCCCCCTGCCAGACATACTTTGAAGACAATCCCAGGGATCTCCAGCTACTGCGACATGACCTGCCCTTGCACCCTGCAGTTGTGAAGCCTCACCTGGGCCATGTGCCTGACTACCTAGGTGAGTGTCACTGAGGGATCAGGAGGCAGTAGGCTGGGGGACATGGCAGAGGTTCCTCTGCTATTGTGTGACAGCTCCTGTGCTCAGTGCTGGGGAGCTTGTGGGACAGGCAAGGAACAGGACCTAGAGACCCAGGTAGTATAGCAGGTATCCACACAAACAAGTATACTATATGTGTTCACACATGTAGACTTGCCCACTTCACCCCACAGGGTGACTCTGCTGTTTCTTTTGTGGAGATAAGAAAACAGGTAGTGCAGAGATGATGGCAGATCTAATATTTGAGCCAGGCAGTCTTGCAGGGCTGGGTGAAATGAAAGAATGAGGTAGTAGATGGTTGAATGGCTTTCTGTGTGCTGAAGGGAGTGAGCAGGTTTGGGGGAACATCCTGGGTGGGAGGCAGAGATTCCTATGCTGGAGAAGACTCTGGATTCTCAGCACTGAAGTCATGGCTTGGACACCTGTGGAGTCTCTAGGTAAGAGCAGATGACAGGGAGATAGACATTGCAGGGCAGAAACAGGAAGTGGCAAAAGGAATGGGGAGCAGCCATTCATCCTGGCTGACCCTTCTCATCTCACATAAACTCCAACTAACAGCACTTTTTCTTCTATTGTCCATGTATGTATTTTTGGAAATGAGAGTATATTGTATGATTAAATTGGGTGTAAGAAGAGTGGCAAGGATGTGCCATGGGCAGTGAGTATAGACCCTCCCCATACATGGGCTCTGGTCTGTCTGAACTGAAGCAAACTGGCAGGTGTGATATTCCTGCCTTAGAAGTGGAAAGGCCTGAATGGTGGGAAAGGAAGGGCCCAGGAGAGATGGGAGCATGGAGATGCTAGAGGGGTAGAAGCCAGGCTCCCAAGGGACAGTGAGCTGGAGGAGACTCTAGCTATGGTCTTGGTCTGAAATGCCAGGAGGGGAGGCCAGAGCTTTGGGCCTAGGGGCCTGGTAGGAGCAAAGTCACTCACCAAGAGATGTGACCAGGAGTTCAGAAGCCAGGGGAAGGTGGAAGGAGTCAGTTGTGGCCTACCTGGAAATCCAGGAGGAGGCAGGGTAGGAGGTATGAGGCAGGGCCAAGGTCAGTGAAGGCAGGGTAGGATGGGGAGGGAAGCAGTAGGGGCTGGTGAATTTGTAGTAAGGGGCCATATGTGAAGAAATTATCCAGACTTTTAAATTTTGGCTCAATTTTTCATGAAACTATTTTTCTTCCCCCTCCATCCCACATGCTAATAAGCACATACTCTACCACTGAATTATACCCTAGCCCCTATTTTTCTTTCTTGTTACATGTTCATTTGAATAAATTTAAATACTGTAAAAGAGTGATTTAGATAGTGAAAGTCTAAGGAGCTAACATTCTCTGACCCTCTGCATATGTGATAATGAATAGCTGTTATGTTGTAGGCTCTTACTTGGATCAGAATTAAAGAATATGCTACAGAGTTTGGGGGAAAGGCAATGCTGAGAAAGGGAGTGAGATAATACTAGGGAAGCTGGAGGGAGGACCAAGAGCCCCTCAGGGTAATGGAACCAGGTTTCATGGGGTAGGGGTGGCTGTGGAGGCTGGAGCTTATGGGTTGTGTGAGGATTCTGCTGAGGACCTGCATCTCTTTCAGTCCCTGCTGCTCTTCGTGACCTTGTACGCCCTCATAAGAAGCGGAAGAAGCTGTCTTCCTGTAGGAAGGCTAAGGTGTGTATCCTGAGGGCCTTGGGGACAGCAGCAGGACTCTTGCCCCACCTTGCCCCTTTGTTGTCACCAGGACAGACAGGTGCCTTGCCCTCAGGAGGGGGAGAGTGTTCCCTAAGACTGGAGTGTGAGCTGGGGTCACTTCCCTGGCTGTCACAGGCCTTGCTCTCTGTCCTCAGTTGTCCTTTTTCCTTACAGTATCCATAGCAGCTTGTAGTATCATTGACTCATGGCCTGTAGGGGCCTTACCAAGTGCCAGCACCATCCATTTTGTGTCTGCGTGTTTGGATGATTGGTCCGATTCCTCCAATTAACTTGCTACTTTGCTCATGTAGAGAGTGAAGACCCAGAACCCACTGCACAACTTCAAGCACAGAGGAAGGAAATCCAGACCAACAGCCATGCCCTCCTGAGATCTCCTGGGCCTGAGTTCAAAGTGGATTGGGCTTCCTCGCCTGGAAAGGAGTGGGCACCCCGCACTGCACATGGGCACGCTCTGGTGCTTGCTGTCTGGATAGACTGAACTCTGGGGAGGCAGCAGGACCCTCCAGCTCTGCCAAGCTGCCATTTGCCCCTTAACAGAATAAAGGTTCCGGCTGCCCCTAGATTGTGCTTCTGGCATGTGGGAAGGGACTATTTCCCAAAATCTTGGAAGATGGGAAACTTCAGAATGTTGTGGTACCTGGCTGCTGTTGTATGCAATGCTTCACATGACCAGCAGAGGTCAGTTGTGCAAAGCCAACTGCTAAGAAAAGCCTGTCCTGTTCCGGTTGCAGCATGGGGCTGGGCCAGCCTAGAGCCCTCTGCCCAGCTGCTGCGAGCTTACCATGGGTTCAGGTTAAGGATGGGCCTGCAACTTAGGAGACAGACTTTCCTGACCACAAGCCTCTGATTCCCCTTTACCCAACACATGCTCATTTAGATAGAGAAGAATGTTGCCCACCCCTCAGAGGATCCAGGGCAGCTGTCTCCCTTTCCCTTCCCAGATGACAACTCATGTCAATTTGTGTCTGTATTTCAGATACACAAGTGACAGTACAACATGCACACCTGCTGCATCTCTTCCTGTGTCTTAGCCTGAGTACCTAGCTGCCTTCCCAGCCTGAAGGTTGGGCCTCTTAATTTCTATTGTCTGCTGGCTTCAGGGCTTAGCACCCTGGATTGCTGTTGCTGCCTGAAGCGGAAGCCGCTTGGAGCAACGAACGCCACAGGAAAATTCGGAGGCAGGATGAAAATGAAAAAAGGTCTTTTATTCTTCTTCTCTCTCCAGCTCCAGCAATCACTCCAAACGCTCTAACTCCAACCACCACCTTCTTCTTCTTCCCTCACACTCTAACCAACCTCACCCAGTTATATACATATAGCTTTAACAAGGACAAGTGCTTACAGCTCGAGCTTACAGGTGCGTCACAGAGTGTTCACGGGCATACAAAGATTTTTTGGATAATGCATTAATATCAGGTGGAAACTAGAATATCTTTTATGGCTCTCAGCTAACTGCAATCTTTAGCTATCTCCTTGATTATAGACTCCTACATTTCCCCTTTTAGTTTTAAAAGAGGGGATGTTCTAGGACGTCCATGTGCAACCGACATTCTTACCCCTCATGGGAATCGAGGCTGTCCTGACTCCTGGCTTAGGTTGACATGCTGGCCACATTAGACTGTCCCGTGTGACTCTGCCGTGTCTTAGGTTGTCCCCTTCTGGGGATCTTACCCGTCATAGGCTAACCAGCCATCCAATCGAGCCCTTCAGGATCGACTGTGTGTTGACTAACAGCTGTCCAATTTTTAGGAGATGCTGCAGCTTTAAGGCGGCAAGCCTACTGCTGACAAGCCAAGTTTCCATAGCGCATCAAGTTCTTTAAGCGAATCAGCTGCCCTTAGTTTCATCAAGTAACGCACTGAATTCTCTTAGACAAATACCCGCAAGGCATTGTCCCATAATGTCCCAAAATAATGGAAAATCAAAATGTCCATAAGTTATAACACATAGATTCAGGAGGCCCCATGCATACAGAGCAGAGGCCACACTGCTGGTGAGGCTGTTTGATGCTTGAGCAGCAGGGGTGCTTGCAGCGACCGCAGTCCTTGCAGTTGTAGCAGCAGCCGTCTTTTTATGTCTAGACATTTCCACCGGCAAATCTTCAGGGCCCGCTACCTAAAAACTCAAGCATCCATTATTAAGGGAAAGGCAGTGCTATTCCAGCACTGAGATCAAAAGGTGAGCTGTCAAACTAAAAAAAGAATTATTAGAGTAGAAAATAAAAGTTGATCTCTGCTCACACACATTGCTGCTTAAGCTCCCACAAACATAAGCTGGCAAAATATCACATTCAGAAATAATCAAAAAGAAACTGAGGGTGTTTACTGCATTAAAGATAAAGAAAAGCTAAAGGCACTTTGGAAAAATAATTGTTAGCTGGAATCCTCGAGTCTATATATACAGCAATCCTATACCTATTGAAATAATTCAAATTAATCAGCTATTAAACAAATGAAGTTAATAACAAACAAACGATCCTGTGTCAAAACACCGAAATAGGGCTGGGGTTGTGGCTCAGCGGCAGAGCACTCGCCTCGCACGTGCGCGGCCCGGGTTCGATCCTCAGCACCATGTAAGCATGAATGCATTGCATTGTGTACAACTAAAGTAAATAAATAAATATTAAAAAAAAAGTTTAAAAAAAAAAAAAAAAAAAACACCGAAATATCAGGTTATACAACATTAAACATATTCACAGCTGAAGAGAAGTCCCAGAGATAACTATAAATCAAAATTGATTATCATTATAATTGATTATCTAATTAGAATATTCTGAACTTACATGAATATCTATCTATATATTGATTATCTAATTAGAATATCTAAGCTTAAATGAATTAACGTTATTTGGATCTATATCTATTTTTTTCATAAGCGCTTAATTATTTGACATCACACTAGACAGACGCACATATAAACATAGATTTGTGACATCACATTAACATGAAATTTAGACAAATGCACAGACATAAAGACATATATAAAAGAAAAAAAAAATACAATTGTGTATACACTAAAGAGAGATCTTGTCCCGGCTGGGAAGAATGAAATTTAAGTTAAATTTAATGGAAGACTCTTTTAAGGGAATCACTCCATACCTTCATTTTGGTCCTCTTGATTTTGTACTTGTTTATTCAATCTAGACTCCTCAATAACTTCATCTTGATCCTTTTGACTTTGTACCTGCTTTATCAATCTAGATGGTATCCATATTGGAGAGGATTCGTGCTTTGGAAAAACAAACAGATTCTCTCCCCCAAATTAATACTGGGTCTGGACCCTTCCATGTACCTGAGAGAACATCCTTCCAGTAAACCAAAGGTTTATGTTGTTGGTGTGGGTTCCAGTGTCTATCTCCAGCCGAATATCCATTAGAATCTAAAGAAATTTAGGGTAAACAGGGCAACTGCCAATCTGTCCTTAGGATTTTTCCAGTTTCCATCTTTTTGCTTTAGTAACATATTTTTAAGTGTCCAATTTGCTCTTTCAATTAATCCTTGTCCCTGAGGATTATAAGCGATACCTGTTTTGTGGATAATATTGAATTTTGTGCAAAATTGTTTGAAGGATGTGGATGTATATGCAGGGCCATTATCTGTTTTAAGCATTTTGGGGATGCCCAGTGCAGCAAAAGCTTGCAGACAATGAGATGTGGTATCTTTAACTTTTTCCCCGGAATGTAAAGAAGCAAAAATCATGCCTGAGCATGTATCTATGGTGACATGAATAAATCGTAATTTTCCAAAACTTGGCTCATGTATGACATCCATCTGCCACAAATGATTGGGCATCAGACCTCGTGGGTTAACCCCATAATGTGGATTGGGCAAAAGTGTTACACAAGAGGGACATTCTTTTACAATTCTACGAGCTTGTTCTTTTGTGATTTAAAATTTTTGTCTTAAGGTAGTGCTATTAACGTGAAACTGGGAATGAAATAAAGTAGCTTGTTGTACTGTAGTAAATATAAATATTGTTTTAGTGAGGGCATCAGCTTTTTGATTACCTTCATGGAGAGGACCAGGCAGATTAGTGTGAGCTCTTATGTGACCTATAAATAAAGGTTCTTTTTGTTGCCATAGGAGATTTTGGATTTGAGAAAACAATTTAAAAGCTGGAGTATGTAGTGCTATTGGACCTGCTAGCTCCAATTTAGGGACAGCGTGTACAATATAGTGGCTGTCTGAAAAAATATTCATAGGCTGTTCTTTAAAATTTTCCAGAGATATTACTATAGCTTCGAGTTCCACTAATTGAGCTGATTTTTGATTAGTGATATGTCATTTTTTCATTTTGAGTGACTACTGCAGCAGTACCGTTAGAGGATCCATCTGTAAATACATTAAATGCTTTAGGAATGGGTTGAGTTTTTATTACCTGTGGGAATATGATAGGATGATTGATACAAAAGGACAGCATAGGAGATTTAGGAATATGATTGTCAAAATTTGCAGAAGTAGAGCATCTAGCTATAGCCCAATCATTATCATTGAAGCACAAATATTCAACCTGTGACGATGAATAAGGAGTAATAATAGTAGCGGGATGAATTCCAAATATTTTAGTAGAGGTTTTAAGTCCTTGAAGAATAAGTTTAGCCACCATAGAGGTATAAGACTCAATTGTACTTTTAGGAGAGACAGGCAAATGTATCCATAATATAGGTCCCTGTTGCCAAAATACTCCTGTGGGTATATATTGTAAAGGAATAATAATCAATATTAGTGGTTGAGCAAAATCAAATCTATCACAATGGGATCTTTCAATGGCCTGTTCTACTAATTTTAGAGCTCTCCTGGCCTCAGGAGTTAATGTTCGTGGTGAGGATGGATCAGGGTTCCCGCGAAGGATGTCAAATAAAGGTTTTAATTGTCCAGTAGTGAGGCTTAGTGTAGGGTGAAGCCAATTAATGTCTCCCAGTAGTTTTTGGAAATCATTGAGGGTGGTCAAATGTTCTTTACTTATTAGAATTTTGGGGGGTTTAACAAAAGTATCCATGATTTTAAAGCCTAAATATAGTATAGGTGATCTGCTTTGAACTTTTTCTTCTGCTATATATAATCCATATATTTTAAAATTTTTTGTTATTTCACTAAATATATTAAATAAGATTTGTTGATTAGGGTGAGCTAATAAAACATCGTCCATGTAGTGTAGACACATGAGGTCTTGATATTTGTTTTTAATGGGCTGTATAGCTCTGTCCACATATAGTTGGCACATTGTAGGGCTATTTGCCATTCCCTGCAGCAATACTTTCCATTGATATCTTTTATCAGGGCCATTATTATTGATAGAAGGAATTGAAAAAGCAAACCTGGGGCATCCAGAGGATGTAGAGGAATGGAAAAGAAACAGTCCTTTATATCAAGAGTTATAAGGTAATAGTTTTTTGGAATAGCTACAGGATTAGGAAGTCCAGGTTGAGTAGGGCCCATAATTTGCATTGTTTTGTTAATTTGTCTTAGGTCTTGTAATAGTCTCCATTTTCCCGATTTTTTCTTAATTACAAATATGGGAGAGAATTCCAAGGAGAGGTGGAAGGCTCTATGTGTCCTGCTTCTAATTGTTCTTTAATTAATTGATGGGCCGCTTGCAATTTTTCTTTGGATAGGGCCACTGAGGGACCCAAACTGGCTTATTAGAGAGCCATGGTATTTTTAAAATTGTTTTCTCAGTGGCCCCTAGAAAAAATGTCTTTTGTCTTTTTTATTATGATTAGGATTTTTATTCTTAACACCTGCAGGCTTGGTTGCTAGGTGTAGCCCCATTTGATATCGAATATCTCTTCCCCATAGGGTAACTGGCAAGCTTTTTAATACATAAGGTTGGAATGATCCTTTCTGTCCTTCACCATCCTCCCAATTCAAGATATTAGCACTTTGTGCTGGGGTATTACTATATCCCAAGTCTCTTAAATTGGTTGAGGCTTTCTGTAGAGGCCAGTGCTTAGGCCATTGTTGTAGATTTATGATGGAAGAGTCAGCTCCTGTATCAATCAGCCCCTCCATCTCTATACCTTGAATTTTTATTTTGCACATAGGCCTCTGTGAACAATCCTGAACCCAGAAAGCCATAGGTCCTGAACCAGTGGAACCGAATGCTCTGCTATTTCTATTTTGTGGCATGCTTTTAAAAGTATTATGGAGACTGGGAAGGAGGAGCAGCTGTGCGATTCTGTCTCCTTGATTTACTTAGCATTATTTTAATCTCTCCATTATAATCTGAATCAATAACCCCTGGTATAACATTAAAGCCTAATAAACTCTTGGAACTACGCCCAAGGATTAGTCCCACAGTTCCTGAGGGGAGAGGTCCCTTGATTCCCGTAGGAATCAGCTGAACTCCCATTTCAGGTGTCAGGACCCTCCGGGCGGTAGAACAGAGATCTAATCCTGCACTTCCTCTTGTCCCTCTGACAAGGGAGTTAATGGGTAGGAGGGATTGTGACGAGGAATCATCTGGATCTGAGGGCATTCCTCCTCTAGTGCCTCGTACATTTGTGGGCCCCAGGATATTGGGCCCTGTGCCCCATTTTTTGAAATCCTGGACAAATCATTTCCATATATATCATATCTGGAATGGCATTGATTGGCCCAATGTATACCCTTTTTGCACCTGGGGCATCGGCCTGGAGCGCGGTATGAATTTGATCTTATTACCCTTGGGGGATATTGCTTAGCATATCTTGGTTGATTATAATAATTTTGTCTGGAATATCCTGTTCTAGGTTGAATCCTTTGGGAATTTTGAGGGGAGGAATTTTCATCGCTGCAGCAATTACATTGCCTGTGATAACAGCCTCGTTAATGTCTTTGCACAGTCTGATATAAATTGATAAGTCTTTTTTACTTCTCCATGGCCTTATTGCATCCTGGCAATATTTATTAGCGTTCTTGTATGCTAATTGGATAACTAGGGGCATAGCTTGCTCGACTTCGCCAAAAACTCTAGATGTTGTTTTTAAGAGTCTATCTACAAAATCAGCGTAAGGTTCGTTAGGCCCTTGTATAACTTTTGATAGGCTGCCTTGCAGCTCCCCTGTGCCTGATATTGTCTTCCAGGCTTTGACAGCTGCTGTGTGTATCTGGGCATACATGCCAGGATCGTATTGTAGCTGATTTTGTAGTTTGGCGAACTGACCTTCCCCTATGAGCATATCTATATTGCGTTGAGGGAAACCTGCTGCAGCATTTCTCTTTGCTATTTCTGAACAAAGTTCCTGAAATTGAGTTTTCCAGATTAGGTATTGTCCCCCACTTAGTACCGCTCTGCATAGACTTTTCCAATCTGAGGGGGCTAAGATTAGGGTGTTAAGTGACTCTATCATACTTAATGTGAACGGAGCTTGAGGCCCATAGGTCATTACCGCCTCTTTAAAATTCTTTATTGTTTTAAAGTCTAGGGACTCGTGATAACTTTGTCCCTCTTCATTTTGAAATACTGGCAGTTCTAGGTGCTCCTGCGGTCTATGTTGTTCGAGAGCATATAAGTGCTCAGAAAGGCCGCCAATTTCTGCCTCAAGGGCACGTACACTCTGATCAATACTCCTTACTGTTTCTGTTAGGGATTCTATCCATGAAGGAGCAGAGGGCACTAGTGGTTCCTCTATTTGACAGTCTTTTCTCTTTTTTAATTTCTTTTTGTTCTTTTTATTGGAGACTGTGCTCCCCGAATCGCTTTTTGATTCCTCTTCACTACTAGCTTCATAATTCCTAACCGGCTCAGTGGAGGAGACCGTACTTTCATGGTTTGGCTCCTTGTTACTATTATCACTTTCACTAGTATCCTGAGTTTCAGCTTCTAAGGAGAGTACATACTCGTCAGCTAATTTTATTAAGCTTCTGATGGCTTTTGCAGTTCTTACTTTTGAATTTACATTACTACTCTCCTTCCTGGTCTCAACTGAGTCAGAGGATATGCTTTCTTGTTCACTTTTCTCACTATCCTCTGAGTTCTCAATATCAAAAATTTCATTCATGGCTTTTATAAACCGACTTTTTGTTATATTCACTCCCATCTTTTTAAATTTTCTTTTTTCTTACCTGGCCGCCAAATTCCCCGTACAGGCCACCACCTGTTGCTGCCTGAAGCGGAAGCCACTTGGAGCCACGAACGCCGCAGGAAAATTCGGAGGCAGGATGAAAATGAAAAAGGTCTTTCATTCTTCTTTGTATGCTACCTGGTACCGAAACCCGGGCGGAAAAAACTCTCGGAGGCAGAGTAAAGCTTTTACTACTTTTACTTCTACTTTCTTAGAGCTTAGAGAGGGAAAGAAAGATTTTTAGAGAGAAAGATTAAAGCGAGCTTTTCTTCTTGTCTTCTTAGCTTCTTAGAGAGAAAGAAAGATAGAGCTTAGCTTAGAGAAAGATTAGAGCTTCTTTCTTCTCTTCTTTCTTCCTTCTTCTTTCTTAGAGAGAAAGAAAGATAGAGCTTAGCTTAGAGAAAGATTAGAGCTTCTTTCTTCTCTCTTCTTTCTTCCTTCTTCTTTCTTCTGTCTTCTGTCTTCCTCAGGAGCCTCGGCCTAACTCTGACCAGTCATTACTTCTTCTATCTGGTTTCTCTTCTGTCTTCTATCTGGTTTCTCTTCTGTAACTGCTCTGCCTACGTTCTGGCCACTCTGATTCTTCTGACCGACCGAGTGACTGCCCGACTGACTGAATTCTCCGTTCTCCTAACTCGGACCGCTTTCACCCGGTTATATACCTTCAGCTTTTCAGGTGCCTACAGGTGCGTCACATACATATCAGGTGGAACTTATGGCTTCCAGCTAGCTGCAACAGCCCTTCCTAATTAGGGATCCTTCACTTCTTCTCTCTCCAGCTCCAGCAATCACTCCAAACGCTCTAACTCCAACCACCACCTTCTTCTTCTTCCCACCTCTAACCAACCTCACCCAGTTATATACATATAGCTTTAACAAGGACAAGTGCTTACAGCTCGAACTTACAGGTGCGTCACAGAGTGTTCACGGGCATACAAAGATTTTTTGGATAATGCATTAATATCAGGTGGAAACTAGAACATCTTTTATGGCTCTCAGCTAACGGCAATCTTTAGCTATCTCCTTGATTATAGGCTCCTACAGATTGCTCTGCTTTTTACAGTGTTACCCTCATAGTTACCTGAGGCATCACAAGGCTAGGCTGGGGGCAGGAGGAGACAAGGAGTGGGAACTGGGAGAAGTAGAGAGGTGTCAAATCTGAGAACAGTAGACTGGGCTTTGGTTGTGGTTAGGGTGTAGTGGTACAGGGTTAGCAGGATCTGAGCTTTGGGGCCTCCACAATCCCTGCCCTTCTGTTAATTCCTGAGGATTTGTAGGAAGTCAGGGTGTATGGTATAGGGATAGGCTCTTGGTGGGAGTGAGAGAGAGCCACCAGGGCAATACTACAGCATTCTTACAGCCTGGCAGCTCAGGTACATTTAGAAGGAAAAGCATTCAATGGAGCTATAGATAAGAGCAACTCCACGAGCATCTTTTGGGAGATAGATGACTGTCAGAACTGCAGAGCCCACATCATAGAAGGGGAGATAGACAGAGAGTGCTTCTAGTGCCTTGGCCTAGTCTTCCTATTCTGTCTTATTGGGGACCCTGGGAATAGTGATCACTCTGGCTAATTTGGGTGTTGTAGCTACTCTGTGTGCTGTAAAATGATACATAATTGGTTCCTATGGGTTTTGTCTTAGACCCTGTCACTTCATTCACTCTGCTAAGGGTGTATGTTCCAGAACCACCCTGTTGGAGAGGAGGTTGGGTTTCCCTAGTCAGATTCTTTGGGGGAGATGAGATGGACAAGCATGGAGCTGGCACTCTACTGTGTTCTTATGTGGGGTCAGTCAGTGTCTGGACCATAGCTGAGGGACTCAGGTGAAGGCATGGTAGCTGTCTATTCATGCATACATTCCTTCCTCCTAAATCAAAACAGACCTTGGGGAGGCTGTTTCTGTGATCTGGATGAGGAAGTTACCTACTGAAGGTGAAGTCAATGGGCAATGTTTGGACTCTGGCCTATCTGGCAGTGTAGGGCCAGTTGGCCCGGCTGCCCAACCTGTGGGGAATAAGTGGTGCTACTTATGTCTTACCATCTCAGGGGGCAGGTCCCATCAGGGATGCTTGTGTTTGTGCTATGTTCGTTCCCCTTTGAGCTACAATAGGCCCTGTGCTTGGTTGGATCTGAATTGATTGTGGCACTGGAGAGAATAGGAAGGGGCCTTCCCAGCCGGGCGCGGTGGCTCACGCCTGTAATCCCAGCACTTTGGGAGGCTGAGGCAGGAGGATCGCGAGTTCAAAGCCAGCCTCAGCAGTGGCGAGGCACTTAGCAACTCAGTGAGACCCTGTCTCTAAATAAAATACAAAAAAGGGCTGGGGATGTGACCCAGTGGACGAGTGCCCCTGAGTTCAATCCCCCTGGTACCACAAAAAAAAAAAAAAAAAAAAAAAAAAAAAAAAAAAAAAAAGGAAGGGGCCTTCCCCTTCCCGTGTCTTGAGTCTATAGGGAAAGTGTACAGGGTTCATTTGATACCCACACTGCCCAGTGGTCCCTTGTGTCTGATGACATGGAGAAATAAGGGCTTATCAAGGGAATCCCACTATTAAATATAATTATCATCTACCAATGGGGGAAAAAAACGAAAAGGGGAAAAGAAAACAAGTCTCAGGTCTCTGAATGAAGCCTGCGTCTTTAACCTCACACAAGTGAGGCCTGGGATGAGGGTGTATACAAATGGACACAAGAACCAGGGGCTGGCCCAGGGCCAGGAGGCGCGGGGTCATGTAGGCCTGGAAGAGAAGAAAGGGGCGGGACATGCTTAAAGCTTGAGGCTTCAGGCAGTGTCCAGGTTGGGGGTGCCCTACCATCAGGCAGAATGGTTGGGAGTTCAGTGTTATCTTCACTCTGAACTGGCACAGTTTCACACACTGAAGCCTGAATGAGCCCCTGTGTGTCTGGGCCTAATGCAAGGGCATAGAATTGGGTAAATAAGGCATGGTCTGTGCACATAGGAGACCAGGAATCAACATGTCCCGAGTTACAGTTGACTCCACACACTGGGGCTTATGCCATCTGTCTTGTCAGTACTTGAGCCTGTTGGAACAGGAGTGAAGGTAGTGTGTTGCCCTCAGGGCTCCTATATTCCACCATGGAAAACAGATGATAGGCAGTGCACATATATAAAGAGGGTGGGCAGCAATTCTGGTGAAAGAACCATACATGCAAATTCCTTGCAGGGAGGGAGTCCAGCATATTTGAAGTTAAAAAGACCAGAGTAGTTGTCACCAAAGAATGTGACTTGATTTACTTTGGGAAATACACAGTTACATGTTAAAAAAGTAAAAAAGAGGGCTGGGGTTGTGGCTCAGCGGTAGAGCGCTCGCCTAGCACGTGTGTGGCCCGGATTTGATCCTCAGAACCACGTAAAAACGCATTGTGTACAACTAAAAGCAATAAAAAAAAATGTAAAAAAGAAATACCAGGCATGGTGATACATGCCTGTAACCCCAGAAACTCAGGAGGCTGAAGCAGGAGGACTACAAATTCAATACTAGACTGTGTAGCTTAGTGAGGCCCTGTCTTCAAAAAGTAAAAAAATGGCCGGGCGCGGGTGGCGCACGCCTGTAATCCCAGCACTTTGGGAGGCTGAGGCAGGAGGATCGCAAGTTCAAAGCCAGCCTCAGCAATGGCGAGGCACTTAGCAACTCAGTGAGACCCTGTCTCTAATTAATTAAAAAACACAAAAAAGGGCTGGGGATGTGGCCCAGTGGTCGAGTGCCCCTGAGTTCAATCCCCAGTACCACAAAAAAAAAAAAAAAAAAAATGAAGATCTGGAGCTGTAGCTCAGTGGTAGAGTGCTCCTGGCTTTTATTACCAGTACACACACACACACACACACACACACACACACACACCTTGCCACACAAAGTGAAAGGAACCAGGCAAGGTGGTACATACCTGTAATATCAGCTACTTTGGAGGCTAAGGCAGAAGGATTGCAAGTTTGAGGCCATCGTGGGCAATTTAGTGAGACCCTGTCTCAAAATTTAAAAGGGAAGGGCACTTGCCTAACATGTGTGAGGCCCTGGGTTCAATCCCCAGTACAGGGATTTTTAAAGGGGACCACCTTGATCTGATAATCAAGGTGACTGTGATGATAACAGAAGGAGGGCAGGGTGTGCCTGGAAACCTCTGGACCCAGAGCATAGAAGGATCTGATGTGTTTCTATTCCAGTTAATTCTTCTCCCCATCTGGTGAGGATAAATGACTCAGCTTTGGGGGAACTCATTGTATGTGGGACTTTGGCCTTCAGGATCAGTGTCCTCCGGAGGCAATTTTGATAAAAGTTATTTCAGCAGAGAGGTGCCCTGGCTAAATGTCATCCTCTTTTCCCCACGAAAGTTAATTACCATGAGGTGCACTCCTTTTGAAATGGACTGAATGAATGGCTTTATTTCCACTTAGGACAGTCATTTTTCACAAGCCTATGGGAAGAAGTGGTCGTTCATTTCAGAGGGTGAGGTGCCCTCATCGGTAGACCTTCTGTGTGCTGGACAGATGTACACTGTTTATTCCTCCCAAAGTGCCTTTGGAACTTGACAGATCCAGGCTGTCTGTTCACCCACTGCCCACAGACCTGCCAAGAATCAGTAGAGTTAGCATAGAATGCACCAAGGGTATCCAGGCCACAACTGAGCTAGAGAATGAAGCACATTGAGGGGTCTTCAAGTGAGAACCTCAAGAGCTGTTTCCACAGTGTAGCAGCACACCATGGCACACACCCCTGTGTGTGTGTGGGGGGGTGGTAAAAGTGGCCCTTGGAGGGCCCACTGAGGGCTGACATGGAATATATATGCATCGCTGAAGCAGCCCAACTCTGTTCTGATACATCCTGATAACTACTTTTGAGTGAGTCTTGATGCACTACCCCCCAAAATTCCCATGTACACTAAATTACATAAGAATCTTCTTAAAATGCAGGGTTGGGGGGGATGGGGTTGTGGCTCAGTGGTAGAGCGTTCACCTAGCACGTGCACGGCCCCGGGTTCGATCCTCAGCACCACGTAAACATAAATGCATTGCATTGTGTACAACTAAAGCAAATAAATAAATATTTTAAAAAGATGCAGGGTGGGATTCTGTATTTCTTACAACTCCCTCCCTGGTGAGGCATTTCCTGCTGGTCCTCAGACCACAATTTGAGGTCCACCACACTTACTCATTTTATAGGTCGGTGAACTGAGGCTCGGATTAAATATTTAGCTCAACACCATCATTGAACTGTGTTGTGGGTGATGTGGGTCTGAAAAGGAATAGAAAACCTTAGTTTAGGCCGGGCGCAGTGGCGCACGCCTGTAATCCCAGCACTTTGGGAGGCTGAGGCAGGAGGATCGCGAGTTCAAAGCCAGCCTCAGCAATGGCGAGGCACTTAGTAACTCAGTGAGACCCTGCTTCTAATACAATACAAAAAAGGGCTGGGGATGTGGCCCAGTGGTCAAGTGCCCCTGAGTTCAATCCCCAGTACCAAAAAAAAAAAAAAAAAAAAAAAAAAAAAAAACAAAGAAAGAAAACCTTAGTTTAGAATTGTTATGAGGTTTCCCTGTTACTTCTCAGGGTAGCCAGGGGGAAGTATGGATATCCAGGTAGATTCAAATTCCAGGTCAATAGTGAGCAGTTTGCTGAGTGTAGTAGCTCACACCTGTAATTCCAGCAAGTCAGTAGGATGAGACAGGAGGATTACAAGTTTGAGGCCAGCCTCAGCAACTTAAAAAAAAAGGGGAGGGGCTGGGGATGTGGCTCAGTGGTAAAGCACCCCTGGGCTCAATCCCTGGTACAACCCCTCCCCCCAAAAAACATTTTAGGGATTATAATGGGGATTGCATTGAATCTGTAGACACTTTTGGGTGGTATTGTCAATATTAGCAATATTAAATCTTCTAATCCATGACATTCAATTTCTATTTCTTTGTGTCTTCTCTAATTTCTTTTGGTGATATTTGTAGTTTTCAGTGTACAGGCCTTTCTCATTTTGTTTAAATTTATTCCTAAATATTTGATTCTTTTTGATGCTATTATAAATACAATTGTTTTCTTGCTTTGCTTTTTGGACTGGTGATCACTGTTGGTATATAGAAACAAAACTGGCTTTTGTGTGTTTTATTTTGTATCCTGCAACTTTGTGAAATTCATTTGTTAGTTATAGGATGTTTCAGTAGAATACTTAGGGTTTTTATAACTAAGATCATGTTATCTGCAACTACAGATAATTTTACTTTTTTTTTTTTTTTTTTTTTTTTTTTTTTTTTGAGACAGGGTCTCAGTAAGTTGTGTAGGGCCTCACTAAATTGCTGAGGCCAACCTTGAACTTGCAATGCTCCTGTCTCAGCCTCTTTTCTATTCTAATTTAGATGCCTTTAATTTCTTTTTCTTGCCAAATTTCTCTGACTAGATCTTCTAATGCTATTCTGAATAGAAGTGGTAAAGTGGGTATCCTTGTCTTATTGGTAATCTTAGAAGAAAACTTTCAGTCTCTCACCACTGAGTATGATATTAGCTATAGTTTTTTTCTCCCTCATATGTGCCCTTTATCATGTTGAGGAAGTTCCTTGTAGTCCCGGTTTTCTGAGTATTTTTTATTACGAAAGTATTTTGGATTTTGTCAAATGTCTCTTTTGCATCAATTGAGATGATCGTATACATTTTTATTAATGTAGTATATTACATAAATTGACTTCCATATATTGAACTATTCTTATACCCCAGGAATAAATTCTACTTGTTATGATGTGTAATCCTTTTAACATGCTCTTGGATTTGGTTTGCTAGTATTTTGTTGAGGATTTTTATTCAGTATTAATAAAGGGTAGTGGCCTGTAGTTTTCTTGGAGTGACTTTGGCTTTGGCCAAAGGATATATAGTATGATCAGGATTTTATGAGAATGACCTCACAGAATTATGTATTAGTCAGTTTTCATTACTGTAATCAAATACCTGAGGCTGAGTAATTTGATAAAAAAAGAGGTTTATTTAGCTCACAGTTTTGGAAGCTCTAAGTCCAAACAGCATAATGCCAGCCCTGGTATGAATAATATGTTGAATCAGAATGGTGGGAACAAAAGCAAGAGGGAGAAATCATGTGCAAAGCAGGAAGCCAGAAACAGATTCAGATGTCAGGCTCAGGCTTTTTTTTTTTTTTTTATTAAATATTTATTTATTTGTTTTAGTTGTACATAATGCCTTTGTTTTTACGTGCTGCTGAGGATTGAACCCGGGCCACGAACATGCTAGGCGAGCTCTCCACCGCTGAGCCACAATCCCAGCCCCCGTCAGGCTCAGGCTTTTGTAACACTTTTTCTCTTGTGACACCTCAGAGTTCCCATGAAAATTACCTGAATCCCTTCAGATGATAGCTCCCCCAATGACCTAAGGACCTCCCACTAGGTCCCATGTCTTAAAGGTCCCACCTCATTTCATATTACCAAGCCTCCAACATATGAACCCTTGGGGGACATATTCAAACCAAATCCAGACTATAGCAAATGAGTTAGAAAGTGTTCTTTCCTCTTCAATATTTTAGGAGAGTTTGAGAAGGATTGATATTAATTCTGCAAATATTTGGTAGAATTCACCAGTGAAGTCATCTGAAATATTTTTTGCAGGGAGAGTTTTAAAATCACTGATTCAATTTACTTGCTACTTACATTTGGGTCTATTCAGGTTTTCCATCTCTTTTTGAGTCAGCTTTGGTAGTTGAATGTTTAGCAATTTGTTCATTTATTCTAAGTTAGCCAATTTATTGCCATATAATTGTTCAGAGTATTGTCTTATGTATATTTTTTATTTTTTTGTACCAGGGATTGAACTCAGGGGTACTCAACCACTGGGCCACATCCCCAGCCCTTTTTTTTATTTTATTAGAGACAGGGTCTCACTGAGTTGCTAAGTGCCTCGCCATTGTTGATGGCTGGCTTTGAACTCATGATCCTCCTGCCTCAGCCTCCCAAGTGCTGGGATTACAGGTGTGAGCCACCACGCCGGGCTATTTTTTTATTTCTGCAAAATTTTAAATTCCCTATTTTCATTTCTTTGCCTATGTGTGTGTGCGCACACATGCACATATGCTGAGGATTCAACCCAGGGCCTCACACACATGCTAAGCACATACTCTACCACTGAGCTATGCCCTCAGTCCCTAAGAATCCAACTGACAACTGCTATTTTTGTTTTTCTTTGTTTTTGAGAGACAGGGCCTCCCTGTGTTGCCCAGGCTGGCTAGGAACTCCTAAACTCAAGCTATCCTTTTGCCTCAGTGTCCAGAATAGTAGGGACTACAGACATGTGCAACCATATCTAGCTTACCCTCTTTCATTTATGATTTTAGTAGTTTCAGTCTGATCCCTATTTTTCTTCATCACTCTAGCTAATGGTCTGTCAATTTTGCTGATCTTTCAAGGAACAAAATTTGGTTTCATTGCTGTTCTCTATTTCATTTATCTCCACTCTATTATTTCCTTCCTTGTACTTTTGGCTTAGTTTTTCTTTATCTAATTTCTTAAATTGTTCAGTTAGAAAATTGATTTAAGGGGCTGGGGTTGTGGCTCAGCCATAGAGCACTCACCTAGCATGTGCGCAGCCCGGGTTTGATCCTCAGCACCATATAAGAATAAAGGCATTGTGTACAACTAAAACAAATAAATAAATATTTTAAAAATTAAAAAAATAAAATTGATTTAAAATCTTCTTCTCCTCCTCCTCCTTTTTCTTCTTTGCAGTACAGGATCACTTTATCACTGAGCTACATCCAATCCTGTTTTGTTTTATTTACTTATTTATTTAGAGGCAGGGTCTTCCTAAATTGCCAAGTCTGACCTCAAACTTGCAATCCTCCTGCCTCAACCTCTCAAGTATCTCGGATTATAGGTGTGCACCATTGTGCCTGGCTCTTCTTTTCTGATGTATTATTTAGAGCTAAAAATTTCCCTCTTGGCCCAGCTTTGCTCCATCCTGCATGTGGTATCCCATATTTTCATTTCTATTTGTTACAAGATATTTTAAAATTTCCCTGTGGTTTATTATTTAATCCATTTGGCAAAGAGTGTGTTCTTAAATTTCCATATACTTATGAATTTTTCAGTTTTTCCTTCTGCTATTGATTTCTAGTTTAATTCCACTGTGATGGGAAAAAAGATACTTTCTACAATTTCAATCATTTTAAGTGTATCAAGATTTTTTTTTATTTTTTTGGCCTAACATATTGTCTACCCTGGGAATATTCCATACATTCCATACATTTTTTTTTTTTTTTTTTTTTTTTTTTTGGTACTGGTGATTGAACTCAGGGGCACTCGACCACATCCCCAGCCCTTTTTTTGTATTTTTTTTAAAATTAGAGACAGTGTCTCACTGAGTTGCTAAGTGCCTCGCCATTGCTGAGTCTGGCTTTGAACTCGCAATCCTCCTGCCTCAGCCTCCCAAGTGCTGGGATTACAGGCGTGTGCCACTGTGCCCGGCTCTTCCATACATTCTTGAGAAAAATGTGGTCTACTGGCTCAAAGCACCACGCCTGACATTCCTTGAATGTCAAGGGCTAAACAAACAACACACACACACACACACACACACACACACACACACACACACACAAACTAGAAAAGAGAGAGAAACAGAAAAACAATCAAATGAGAAAACATACTTCTCACGGTTTTTTGCTGGTTGTCGGGGAACTACCTCTTATACCTAGCTAGCTTTGCTCTGAGCCCAGGGATCAGCCTGAGGTGAAAGCTTAAGGGCTTTTCAAGTGTTTTCTGAGCATGTGTCTTGCCCTGGGTATTCATGTGGCTTTCCAAATTCCCTGTAGGCATAGCTACTTATGAATGTCCTACTTTTCAAGCTTTTATTCCACAAAAGGTCTATTGTATGTCTCCACCTGTATTTTCTTGACCCAGGAATATTTTCTGAGCAGTGGTCTGCTTCTAGGTAAAAGAGAAACAGTGCTTTGCATTGGTCCTACAGGCATCCCCTAGACAGGTCAGAAAAAATTTAAAAATATATATTTTTTTTTAGTTGTAGGTGGACACAATACCTTTACTTTTTTATTTATGTAGTGCTGAGGATCAAACCCAAGGCCTCACACATGTGAGACGAACCATAGCCCCAGCCCCAGGGCAGAAAAATTTAAACGAAAATTTGCAAAAAAGATCTGTCTTGCTGGGCACAGTGGCACATTCCTATAATTCCAGTTACTTGGGAGGCCCAGGCAGGAGAATCACAACTTCGAGGCCAACCCCAGTAACTTAGTGAGACCCTGTCTCAAAAAAATAAAAAAGGGCTGGAGGTGTGGCCTAGTGGTAGGTACCTCTGGGTTCAATCCCCAGTACAAGGTGGCAGGGTTTGGGGGTGGGAGAGTCCTTCCTTGCTCCCTCTGGATTAAGGGAGGGAAGTGGGAATTGTGCTGTGGTTGCTTTAAAAGCAAGGCTGCTATTGCTTTAAGAGCAAGGCTGCTGTCCAGTTGGGAAGGAGGTGGGGCAAGTGCGCGTGTAAAACTTTTCTAGTGTTTTCAAGTGGCATTTTTTTTGATTACTTGGTTGCTATAGACCTTTGCTTTCTGGAGATACTACAAAGTTTGTTATGACATTTCTGATTGTGTTGTCAATGTTTCTGGGGGTGAATAAGGGCCTGGAGCTTCGTATTCTGCCATTTTTTCTTATGGCACTTCTAACTGATATATTTTACATCTTTATTTTTTTTTCTTCATGTTTGATGTCTCAGGACAAAAATATAGTTGCTACAGCTCCAGACATTCCATCAACATCTAGGACAGTGAAAAGGAGGGAAGGCTAGAGTTCCATACCAGATGCATACATCTCCTTTAATGAGGAAATTCAGAACTAGATCACATGGCCACTGCTAGCTGCAAAGTGGTGTGGGAAAGCAGGGAGCAGCCTCTCTCTCTCTCTTGAATTGTAGACACAGTCCTTCACCAAATAGAGTCCTGATAGAAAAGAAGACAATGGTGCTATTAGTAGATTGGTTATACCAAAAGAGACAGCAGTGGGGCTGTGACTACTCACATTCATACAGGCCAGAGGATTGCACACATGCCCAGTGATGGTAACCATGGCTCCTGTTAGATGACTGATCTAGCAATACCACCTACCCTGCCTTACTGCTTGGACCCCCAAACACTCTGAATGCTGCTGGAGTGCAGAGAAGTGAACTATCTTGATATCTTTAGGGCCTGTCTACACATTAGCTGGGCAGCTTCTGCCTAGTATCCACCCGGGACCCAGCCACAGAGGGCTGTTCCCTGACTTGGTGATGGATGCATCTCTGGGACACTCTCTGGACTAAATTTCTGCCATATTCAATATTACTAATAAGAGAAAGTTAAAAATTAGGTATTGGAGGCTAGGGGTATAACTCAGCAATAGAGAGTATGCTTAGCAGGCACAAGGCCCTGGGATCAATTCTTAGCACTAAGAACCCAGCCCCCCATGAGATTTTTCCAAAAATGAGGTGTCTTTTTATAGTTATTAAGTTAGTAAAGACCAATAAACATGGTACATAATGGAATGAGACACTGCCTGTGGTTGCTGGTGTCAGTGGAGATAGCCATAGGCCTTAGGAAGTCACCATGTGCCTGTCATCCAAGGTTGGTATCTATCCTTAACTAGACACCAGTAACTAAGAATGTAATAATCACTGATAATTCTACATTAGCCTGAGAGAAGAAATGATGAGCTGTGTATTTGCGAATCATAAACATGTATTTTGACTCATAAATCTCATCTCTGCAAACTTAGTTTAAGGAAATAAACGAAAGAAGAAAAAAGAAGAAACATCATTAGGTACAAATAAATCAACCCAAAAACTTAGTTATAACAATAAGATATTTGGAAACCAGTCCGGCTATTAGCATTAGGAGAATAGAGGATCTATCACTCTGTGGGTCATAATCAAAGATAAATGTAGTAGGGTTGGGGTTGTGATTCAGTGGTTGAGCACTTGCCTAGCACATGTAAGGCACTGGGTTCGATCCTTGGCACCACATAAAAATAAATAAATAAAATAAAGGTATTGTGTCCAACTACAACTAAAACAAAAATTTTTAAAAAAGATAAATGTGCTGATCAGAGATTGAAAGCAGTGAAGAGTGTTTATGTTAAGAGTCAAGGGGGGGATTGGGTCTTGGCTCAGAGGTAGAGCACTCACCTATCACGTGTACGGCCTGGGTTCGATCCTCAGCACCATGTAAAAATAAACGCATTGTGTATGACTAAAGCAAATAAATAAATATTAAAAAAAAAAAAGTCAAGGGGAAGCCAGGCACTGAAGCACATGCCTATAATCCCAGGAACTCGGAAAGGTGAGGCAGTAGGGATTGAAAGTTCAAGGCCAGCCTGGGCAATTTAGTGAGATCCTATCTCAAATATTAAAAGGGCTGGCTGAGCATGGTGGTGCACACCTGTAATCCCAGTGGCTCAGAAGGCTGAGGCAGGAGGATCCCAAGTTCAAAGCCAGCCTCAGCAACTTAGTGAGGCCCTAAACAATTCAGTGAGATCTTGTCTCTAAATAAAATAAGAAAAAGGGCTGGGGATGTGGCCCAGTGGTTAAGTGTCCCTGGATTCAATCCTTGGTACTAAATAAATGGGGCTGGGGGTAAAGCTCAGTGGTAGAGCACCCTGGATTCAACACTCAACCCCCAATACTGCAAAAAAAAAAATCAGGGGGAAAGCAGGGTGCCCCATATGATCACAACTTGACACATATGCCAGTGTGAGACCTGGAGATACAGGTGCACAGGCAGCAGATGGTAAGATTTTGTGTTGTTTTATATCCCATGTCAGACCATGCTGCTTTCACACTTTTTGCATTTCAGAAAAGACCCCAAGAGACCACAAACTTAAGCTGCATCTATCTGTGGTACCAGGCTGGAAGCAGCTGGGCTCTGGTGGCCCAGCCTGGGCAGACATAGGAGCTAGCACATGAAAGACCTACTGCAGCAGGTGATGAGACTGCATCCTAGTACCTGTGGTCCTGGTAAGCCAATTGAGTGATTTCTTGCTACCAGCGTTCTTTCTTTCTTTCTTTTCTTTTCTCTTTCCCTGGGAATTGAAAACAAGGCCTTGCACATGTTCACAAGTGCTCTACAACTGTGTTACATCTTTTTTGAGACATTCTTGCAATTGCCCAGCTTGGCCTTGAACTTGCAATCTTTCTGCTGTAGCTTCCTGAGTAGTTGTTTGTTTGTTTGTTTGTTTTTGTACCCAGGATTGAAGTCAGGGGGCACTCAACCACTGGGCCACATCCCTAGCCCTTTTTTGTATTTGATTTAGAAACAGGGTCTCACTGAATCACTAAGTGCCTCACCATTGCTGAAACTGGCTTTGAACTCGAGATCCTCCTGCCTCAGCCTCCCAAGTGCTGGGATTACAGGTGTGCGCCACCGCGCCCGGCTTCCTGAGTAGTTTTGATCACAGGCAAGTGCCACTGTGCTCAGCAAAGGTTCTTGACCAAGATGTGTGCTGGCTATATGTGCCTGGGTCTAAAACTTTCAGGAGTGTCCTCAATTAGTGACCAGTGAAGCTGGGAAAAGTGCCCACATCTTTGTTCTTTGGAGGGAACACTCTGGAGTGGGTACCTATCATCTCCTGAAAGTCCCTAGGGAAAGCAGCTCTTGTTGAATCACCTCAGTTGTCTCCCTTCCAACCCCTGGCTCTACCTTTTCACCTACTGTTGTCACCTGGGGTCACCTCCCAAATAAACTATTTGCACTGGGATCTTTGTTTCAGGGTCTGTTTCTGTTTCTGGGGGAACTGAATGACAACACCTAAGACAGACAGAAAGACACTAGGTTCATGGGTGCCATCCATGGAACAAGGAGAGAGCCAGGAGGTGCTAGAGAGGAGTCATCCCTGTACAAAGACAGGCCTCTTTTGTCCACGCCCAGGCTGGACAGCTCCTCCAGTCAGAGTCGATGGAACACAGGATACAGGTGGGGTGACAAGAGTAAGGAGTAAGCTCCTCCCTATAGCTATCTTGAGCAGGTGGCCACATAAGTGGCCTTACAGCATTATCAGCAGCTCAGCCTTGGCAATAGGGGCCAAGGTCCTGGCCCATCCTGGTGATAGCAGGATCCCATAGGAGGCCTCAAAGATTCCTATCAGTAGGGAACAGAAGGCGTATACCATGCGTCAGAGTCCTGGTTGTGGGGGGGACACCACCCAGGGCTCCCAGACAGGGTTGGCCAGTGGGACAGGCCTGGTCCAGGGACAAAGGAGAGATGAGAGAGGAGGGGAGGAGGAACAGTGAGGTGAACAGAGGAGAGTCTGAGATCTCTGTCCTCTGCCAGGCCCTGGAGTGGGCCATTCATCTTCCCGGTTGCCTGGAGGGGACTTTCATCACTGTATCACTCCACCTTAACTGTCTCTTTATTATCTGGCTGTTTTAATATTAATTAACAACAGTTGCCAAGGATAACAGTGCAGAGGGTGTGTCTCAGTGCATGGCTGTACCTGGTCCCAAGAGGAATGGGACAGAATGGGGGTTTGAGGCTATGCCAGGGATCATGTACACATTCCAGGGGCCGTGCTAAGCCCCCAAAGCTAGAGCTTGGCCAGTTCATGGTCCCACTTCTGCCCCCTGCTCCAGTGCCAACTCCAACAGGGGCTGAATGGGGGTGGGGGATGAACGATGGGTCTTTGTTCCAGCTGACTCAGTCTTCTTAAGGCTTCAGTAGCATTGGGAAGTGAGTGGGGACCCCAAGCACCTTCACAAGGAGGCTCATCTAAGTGGGGAATAGGGCCAGTTGGTGGGAGGGACGAAAGCAGGTGGATCATTAACCAGCAAGGTTCAGTCCTATTGGTTCTAATCAGCCAGGCCAGGGCTATTACTTAGGGGGAGGAGACTGACTTAATGTGGATCCCTAGGGGCCATCCCTCTGTTGCCTCCAGCTGCTCTCAAGGCCTGTCCCTGCTTCCTGCTGATCCCTGTCCTGCCCTAGGATGGTGGCTAGCCTTCAGGGCTGTCTGCTCTGGGGCCTGCTCCTGCACTTGGTGAGTCCAGTGTTCACGGCAACTCCCTGCTGCCTTCCTTGGGGCCTTGGTCAGCTGGGTAGCAGGTAGAGGCTGCTGGGTGACAGTGAGGGAGGGCCTCAGGGCCTGGAGGGGGTCCCAGGCCCCAGAGGAGGGTTGCAGAGGAGGGTTGCCAGTAGGAGGTCTCCAGGTCACGGAGTTGAAGAGACATAAGGTCAGGAGAGGCAGCTGGATGGGGTCCAAGATCCTGTAGTGGAGTCTTGGCCTACAATTAAGGGAGAACTGAGTCAAGGAGGTATTGAGAGGGTGGGATACTGGAAAGTATTACTGGAGCATCCAGAGGTTGGGAGGAAGTCTGGCTTTCACCTGTTAAGGTCTTTATTGCTTTCAAGTCTGGGAGGTGAGTGATGGCATTTGGCTCCAAGCAGAGAGTGGGACAGGGAGATCCTGCACACACCCTCCACAAGAGGCCTTAGCCACTGATGTGGTAGGCAGGAAGTTCAACAGCTTTATGAACACCTTGGAATTGCCTCCATCAGCCCTCACCTTGGCAGTGTGACCTTCCTAAACTGCAGTCTATAGGGTTACCTCCTTCTTGGAGTGACCCTGTCACTCCCAGGAAGAAGAAGGTCTGACTGCACCTCCATCAACACTCTAGGTCCAGCACATGCCTCCAGGAGGCTCCCCACAGCCCCCTGATCTGTGTCCTTCCTTTCCCAACACCCTTCTTCGCAGCCCACTGCCGGGACAGTGCCTGGCTATGCTGACTGGCCTCAGGGCCCATGCATGATGTCACTCTGTTCTGCAGGTCCAGGGTGAGCTATACACGCCCATCCCCACCAGGCTGGCTACTGTGCCTTCTATGATGAATGTGGAAAGAACCCAGAACTGTCCGGAGGCCTCATATCACTGTCCAATGTGTCCTGCCTGTCCAACACACCGGCCCGCCCTGTCACAGGTAACCATCTTACCCTCCTCCAGCGCATCTGCCCCCACCTCTACAATGGCCCAGACAACACCTATGCCTGCTGCTCTGCCAAGCAACTAGTGTCACTGGAAACGAGCATGTCCATCACCAAGGCCCTGCTCACCCGTTGCCCAGCTTGCTCCGACAACTTTGCAAACCTGCACTGCCATAACACCTGCAGCCCCAACCAAAGCCTCTTCATCAATGTCACCCGTGTTGCCACAACGGACACAGACCAGCCCCCTGCTGTGGTGGCCTATGAAGCCTTCTACCAGCGCAGCTTTGCGGAGGAGACCTACGACTCCTGCAGCCGTGTACACATCCCTGCTGCCGCCTCTCTGGCTGTGGGCAGCATGTGTGGTGTATATGGTTCTGCCCTTTGTAATGCTCAGCGCTGGCTCGACTTCCAGGGAGATGTATCAAATGGCCTGGCTCCGTTGGACATTACCTTCCACCTCGTGGAGCCTGGCCAGGTCCAAGGGAGTGGGATCCAGCCACTGAATGGAGAAATCTCACGCTGCAATGAGACCCAGGACAATGGCATGACGGCCTGCTCCTGCCAAGACTGTGTTGCATCCTGCCCTGTCATTTCTCGCCCCCAGAATATGACCCCTTTCTTCTACATGGGTCGGATGCCAGGCTGGCTGGTCCTCATCATCATTTTCTGCTCTGTTTTTGTGTTGCTTAACATGGTCCTTGCACGCCTTCGGGTGGTTTCCAACAAGGACAAAGGCAAGATGGAGGAGCCCCAGGCAGACCCCAGCCTCTCTCACAAGTGCAGCCTCTCCCCTCACACCCTACTTGGCCGGTTCTTTGAGAGCTGGGGCACAAGGGTAGCTTCATGGCCGCTGACCATCCTGGTAGTGTCCATCATGGGAGTGGTAGTCTTTGGCGTCTGGTTTAATGTTCTTAGAACTCACCACTGATCCAGTGGAACTGTGGTCAGCCCCTAAAAGCCAAGCCCGGAAGGAAAAGGCTTTCCATGACCAGCATTTTGGTCCCTTCTTCCGAACAAACCAGGTTTTCCTGACCGCTCCTAACCGGTCCAGCTACAGATATGACTCCCTGCTGCTGGGGCCCAAGAACTTCAGTGGAATCCTGTCTCTGGACCTGCTGCTGGAGTTGCTGGACCTGCAGGAGAGGCTGAGGCACCTGCAGGTGTGGTCACCTGAGGAGCAACGAAATATCTCCCTGAAGGACATCTGCTATGCCCCTCTTAATCCGCACAACGCCAGCCTCTCTGATTGCTGCATTAATAGCTTGCTGCAATACTTCCAGAGTAACCGCACACTGCTGCTGCTCACAGCCAACCAGACGCTGATGGGCCAGACTTCCCAGGTGGACTGGAGGGACCACTATCTCTACTGTGCCAAGTGAGTCCTTCATGGGTTCAAAGGGAGGAGCAGATGGGGCTACCACAGACTCTTAGAAACTGGCAACACGGCCCCACCCCGTAGGACCAGAGTGGCTTCCATGTCTCTGTACTTGGGCTATCACGTGCCTGATTCTGTACTCCTCTGACCCACATTCTGCTTTGTTGGAGTTCCAGCTCCTTGTAGCAAAATTTGCATGTGGCCATTATAGTTCCTCTAGCTCCAATTCCACTTGATCTTGGTGGGGTTTTGGTTTAAGTCTCCAAACGAATCAGATTGGCCCAGCTCATGTTTATGTTTGTATTGTTTTACTTTTTTTTTAAAAAAGATATTTTTTAGTTGTTTATGGACTTTTTTTGTGTGTGTAATGCTGGGGTTTGAACCCAGGGCCTTGTGCATGCAAGTCAAGCACTCTACCAACTGAGCTATATCCTCATATATCCCCAGTCCTGGACTTTATTTTTATTCATTTATTTATATGTGGTGCTGAGGATCAAACCCAGTGCTTCACACATGCTAGGCAAGCACTCTACCACTGAGCCACAACCCCAGCCCTATTCTACTTTTTTTTTTTTTTTTTTTTTTTGCTTCTGTACCTGGCTTCAGAGGGCCATTGGTAGCCCAGGAGTGACTTAGTGTGAATACAGAAAGGTGCTTTCAGTTCAGGACAGGGCTATGGTTTGTTTCAGGACACAGACACAGGGCCAGGAGTCCCAGTGCTGGTCTCAGTCGCACCTTTATGTTGTTTGGAGTTTGGACCCTGGCCCCACCCATTCTGAATGGTACAAATAGGATGTGAACGAGGCCACTGGGCAGAGGAAAGGCAGCAGGAGTTGCCAGTAGTGGAGGTTCTCTGAGGTGGCAGTGGACGGAGTTCCTCAAAGTGGAGTTTTTGTACACTCTCTCCATTCAAGAGCAAATGAGAGCTAAAGTAGCCAACAGTATATTTGTGCTAATATGAAAATAGTTTTTTAAAAAAATATTTTTTAGTTGCAGATGGACATAATACCTTTATTTATTTATTTTTTTAAGGGGTGCTGAGAATCAAACCCAGTGCCTAAAACGTGCCAGGCAAGCACTCTACCACTGAGCCACAACCCCAGCCCTGAAAATAGTTTTGACCTTGCAGACTGGAAAGGGACTCCAGGACTCCTGGGATCCCAGGCCACACACAGTTTGAGATCCACTGGATTAGATGAGAGTGCCAATGCCTTCTGCCTCCTTCCTCCTGCTATTAGCTTTTTACCCTTGACCAATCCCCAAGTGTGGGCTACTTCCCAGAGTTTCTGTGTCACAAGCCAGAGACTGACTGTCCCTCAGAAATGGCAAAACAGAGATGAGCTGTTCTCTGCCTTGGGGGATGTCAGTGATCAGGTGTGCTGTTGTATATTATTTTAATTTTGCATGATTGCAACCCTTGAGTGATCTGATTATGCCCATTTCATAGACAGGAAAAAAGGCTAAGGGGAGTATGGTGAGCTGCTCAAGGACACACAGCAACCAGAACTCCCAGGAGGAGCTGGTGACCAACACACTCACTTGCTCAGAGCCCAGAAGGCGAGTAGAGAGCTTTGTCTAGGTATCCTATTGCATTTCCACAACAGTGTGCTCCACAGAAAGGGTTAAGTTGAAGGGGACAGGCCTGCCCAAAGGTAACAGTCCTTGTACACACAGCTTCTGGGCTCTGGGGCCCAGAATCTTAACACAGCATCTGTAGGGTTTGGGGCTTTGAATGGAAGGAAGAAGCCAACAAGTGGTATTGGGACCAGTGCAGGAAACCATGGCTCAAGTCCTGACTCCCCACCCCTATGCTCATCTGTGAATCAGGTAATGGCAGGTGTGGAAGGTCTGGCTGTGTGAAGGGATGTGGGAAGCACAGACCTATCAGCCTTCAGCACTTGCCTGGCACAGAGGGGTGCTTAAGGGCAGCTTTCCCATTGCAGATTGGGGCCTAAATGTAATATTTTTGGTTGTGAGCCATTAGGGACTCACTGGGCCAGGCAATCTGCAGCCAGTGCCCACTTCCTCAAGGGTGCAGTGGACCTGGGGTGGGGTGGGCCTGAATGAACCTAGACAGGGCCAGGAAAGGCTCCTTCTCCTTGTGGTCTCCCTCCAGTGCCCCTCTCACCTTCAAAGATGGCACAGCCCTGTCCCTGAGCTGCATAGCTGACTACGGGGCCCCTGTCTTCCCTTTCCTCGCTGTAGGGGGGTACCAAGGTAAGCTGGGTGGGCCCTGAGAGACCAAGGAAGGGGCAATATTGGGGCAGGAATAATAGGTGGGGGTGGGGGTGATGGGTGTTCATATTGCCTTGTAGTGGCCGGGTTTGTGGGGGCTGCAGATCAGTTGTACTGCCTCCCCTCTCTGTCACCCCATTTTCTCATAGTGCTGCCCAGGGGCTCTGGTTTTGTGCCTGGGACCAAAGAGTTTGCATTTGGCTGAGAGAGGGAAGGGGGGTGTGAGGGAAAGGTTATAATCAGATGAGGAATGGGAAGGAGCAGGTGTGGAGAGGAGGGGAGAGAAACTGGGATGCAGCTGAAGGTGGAGGGAGGGAGGGGTGCAGCTGCAAAAGGGCTGGATGTTACTTATCACAGGGAAGGACTATTCTGAGGCAGAGGCGCTGGTCATGACCTTCTCCATCAACAACTATCCTGCTGAGGACCCCCGACTGGCCCAGGCCAAGCTCTGGGAGGGGGCCTTTATAGAGGAGATGCAAGCCTTCCAGCGTAGGATGGCTGGCACATTCCAAGTCGCTTTCATGGCCGAGGTAGGGGCTCAGAGTTCTTGGCTCTGCAGTTACAATCCCAGTGGTCTTGGGTCAGTTCCTGTGTCCCTGTCCTAGCCCTACCCCTTCCTGGGTGGCCCTGGGCAGTGAAGGCCCACCCAGACAGGGTGTTTGTGATGGATGGCCATTCCTGGAGCCTCACTTGGGCTCCAAGCAGGTCACCCAGCACCTGGATCCAACATGTAGATAGTGGGCTGGCTGGTATGTTTCAGCGTTCTCTGGAGGATGAAATCAACCGTACCACGATCCAGGACCTGCCCATCTTTGCTATCAGCTACATCGTCGTCTTTGCGTACATCTCTCTGGCCCTGGGCAGCTACTCCAACTGGAAAAGGGTGGCGGTGAGAGTCACAGGGACACAGAAAGGGGTTCCAGAGTCTGAGACCTCTTCAGCCAATCTTCTAAAACCTTCCTAACCAGGGCATCTCAAAATAGTAAGGTGGACACATCCAAAAAGTCTCCCCAAAGGGTGATATTTCTTTTTCTTCTTTTGGTACTGGGGATTGAACTCAGGGGTACTTGACCATTGGGCCACATCTCCAGCCCTTTTTTGTATTTTATTAGAGACAGGGTCTCACTGAGTTGCTAAGTGCCTTGCCACTGCTGAGGCTGGCTTTGAACTCGAGATCCTCATGCCTCAGCCTCCCAAGTGCTGGGATTACAGGCGTGCGCCACCGCGCTGGCTGGGTGATATTTCTTAGCAGTGTTTTGTGTTCAAAGGTCAAGAATTTTCTTTCTGTGCCACTTGTCCAAATGCAAAGCTAGTAGTTAAAACTTCTTGCGATGAGGGCTCCAAGATGTGGCAGATGTACCTGTGCTTTTGGGTACAGTGGACCTGCCTTGGGAGGATGCAGCTCAATGCAGAGGGTAGGCATCACTGAGTGATACTAAGGAGTCTGCCTGCCTCAGCCCAGGAAGTGAGTATCTGAGTAGTTTTTCTGGTGTCCAGGAGACTGAACCTAGTTGCATTGCAGGTGGAGTCCAAGGCCACCCTGGGCCTGGGTGGGGTGGTCATGGTGCTGGGAGCAGTCATAGCTGCCATGGGCTTCTTCTCCTACCTGGGCATCCCCTCCTCCTTGATCATCCTCCAAGTGGTACCTTTCCTGGTGCTGGCTGTGGGAGCTGATAACATCTTCATCTTTGTTCTTGAGTACCAGGTAAGAAAGAAGGAGTTCTCCACTCCCACCTGCATCCCCAACATCTCCACCAGACAGATTTGTTCACATCCCTCACATTGATTTGCTGGGCATTTTTAAAAAAATATTTTTATTTATTTGCTTTTAGTTGTACACAATGCGTTTTATTCAATGTGTTTTATTTGTACATGGTGCTGAGGATCAAACCCGGGTCGCCCACGTGCTAGGCGAGCGCTCTACCGCTGAACCACGATCCCAGCCCCTGCTGGGCATTTTTGTAGACTCTTCTGTGCATCAACACTCAGATTTATACCTCTAGAACATAGCATGTGTTGTACACATTCATTTGGAATTTGTTTTCTATTAAATTTTACGGAACATCTAGGAAAAGATTTCTGTGTTAGCATATTAACCACAGTAAGCACAAATCAGAGTCCATTTGGCCACTCCCTGCAGGTAAATGTTTAGGGTTATGGGGATGCTTAGAATAAGCATATTATTCATGTCCTGGATGTACCAGCATTTCTCCAGGCCAGACCTTGGAAGCAAAATGTGCTGCTGTGGAGTATTAGCAGTGTCAGTCCCTGACTTGAGAAGGTTAGGCAGTTCCTCAGGCCAATTCTTAGGCCTGGCCAAGTCTATGGGCACTTACTAGCCTACTGCTGGTCATTGAGGGCCAATGCCTGTGGTGGATCCTGGACCCTCTGCTTGCTGTTTCCCACAGCGGCTGCCTCGAATGCCTGGGGAGCAGCGAGAGGCCCACATTGGCAGAGCCCTGGGCAGTGTGGCCCCCAGCATGCTGCTGTGCAGCCTCTCAGAGGCCATCTGCTTCTTCCTAGGTGAGTTGGTAAATCCTCTCCCCCAGGTGCTGGCTCTCTGGGTTGGTACTAGGAGCCAGAAGTTCTCGAGGGCAGTGGATGCTAACAGACCTCTCCCCTCTGCATGCAGTCTGTACAGGCACCCACCCTGACTGTGATGCTAGGATACTCTGACAATCCCCTCCCTAACATAGGGGCCCTGACTCGAATGCCCGCTGTGCAGACCTTTGCTTTGACCTCTGGCCTTGCAATCATCCTTGACTTCCTGCTGCAGATGACAGCCTTTGTGGCCCTACTTTCCCTGGACAGCAAGAGGCAGGAGGTAGGGTCAATTGGGCTAGGACCAAGGGACCTACCCTGACTGGGTCCCCACCTTGGCTGGGAGATGTGGCCTCATTGCCACACAGATGGCCTGGGGTGTGTGTGTGTGGGGGGGGGCAGCATTATGCTGACAGGGGATATTGTTGGGGCCATGCATTACAACTTCCCATGGAAAGATCATTTCTTTTGGTAACTCTTGGAAATAAGATAAAATCTTCTGAAGTACATAAGGTTGTAAAATAAAACATAAATGAGAAGTTAACATAAGTTAGTTGGTGGTTCTGTGATGGGTGTAAAATTCAAATATTTGATTAAGACAGATGACAAAAGTAAAGAAAACAATACACTGGCTGTTCCAATGACAGTGGCACTTCTTAGGGGTAGGCAGACCCTGAGGTCTGCTCTGGGGCTATCCTGAGAGGTTGCCTCCCCATCAGGCTTCCCGCCCTGATATCTTTTGCTGCTGCAAGTCCCAGAACCTGCCCCCACCTGAGCACAGTGAGGGGCTCCTGCTCCGTTTCTTCCGCAAGATATATGCTCCCTTTCTGCTGCACAGGATCACTCGCCGTGTTGTGGTAAGTGGGTTGAGGGGGTGCAGGGCCACAACACCCAGGTGGATTATGGGAGAGGAGGGTCAAGAGTGGAAGGGTTGCTCGGGAGGCTGAGGCAGGAGGATTGTAAGTTCGAAGCAACCTAGTGAGACCCTGTCTCAAAATTAAAAAGGAGCCAGGCGTGGTGGCACACACCTGTAATCCCAGCACTTGGGAGGCTGAGGCAGGAGGATCATGAGTTCAAAGCTAGCCTCAGCAGTGGCGAGGCACTTAGCAACTCAGTGAGACCCAGTCTCTAATAAAACACAAAAAAGGGCTGGGGATGTGGTCCAGTGGTTGAGTGCCCCTGAGTTCAATCCCTGGTACCAATAAAATAAAATAAAATAAAATAAAAATAAAAAGGGCTGGAGATGTGTCTCAGGGTTCAATTCCTGGTACAAAAAAAAAAAAAAAAAAAAAAAAAAAAGTGAAGGGGTTACACAGGCCCAGGTGGCTGGAGCTTGAGTCAGCCCAACTCTAGGATGTTTCCCACAATGCCTCAGCCAGATTCAAGTTTGGGGGAAAATGGGGGTATGGAATGGAAGGTGGTGAGGTTCTCACTCAGCAGTTCTCTCCTCAGCTCCTATTATTTCTGGCCCTGTTTGGAGTGAGTCTCTACTACATCAGCTACCTCAGTGTGGGGCTGGACCAGGAGCTAGCTCTTCCCAAGGTAAGCCTGGGGAATCTTCCCAACCCTTGGTCCCCTGATATTTGGGAGGGACAGCAGTACCCATCAGGTGGGGGTTGTGTAGGCCAGGGCATGCAGAATTGCTCATTACCTTGAAGGTGCCCTCAGTGAACCTGCAGTGGGAAGCCACATCCATGTCTGAAAAGTGCAAAAGTTGAGTGCCAGCTTCAGTCCATAGTAGGAGAGATATCCTGAGTCCAGAGGACTGTCCATAAGAGTCGGCTGATCATATGAAGTGAATGGTCAATTTGTTGTAAAATCCTCATTGACACTTGTTGTTTTCTAAGTTATCTGAAATAACTGAACCCAGGGCCTTGCACTTGCTAGACAAGCACTATACTACTGAGTTAAACCCTCAGCCTATATTTTTTATAATAATCATCCTAATGGGTGTGAAGGGGTGTCATTTCATTGTTGTTTTGACATATATTTCCCTAATTATTAGAGCATATTTCCAAGTGCTTATTGGCCATATGTATATTTTCTTTGGGAAAATGTCTGTTTCAGTCCTTTACCCATTCATTTTTGAATCAGGTAGCTGATCATTTTGTTGTTGAGTCTTAAGAGTTCTCTGTAGCTGGGCACAGTGGCACACGCCTATAATCCCAGCACTTGGGAGGCTCAGGCAGGAGGATCGCGAGTTCAAAGCCAGCTTCAGCAATGCCGAGGCACTTAGCAACTCAGTGAGACCCCGTCTCTAATAAAATACAAAAAAGAAAAGGGGGGCTGGGTATGTGGCCCAGTGGTCAAGTGCTGCTGAGTTCAATCCCCAGTACCAAAAAAAAAAAAAAAAAAAAAAAAAGGGGAGAGTTCTCTCTGTATTCTGGATATCAGTCCTTTGTCAGATATGTAATTTGCAAATGTTTCCTTTTTCTATGGGTTGCTTTTTAATTCTGTTTATAGTGTCCTTTTATGCATGAATTTAAAAAATATTCATAAAGTCACATTTATTCTATTTTTTGTTACCCATGCCTTTGGTGTTATATCCAAGAAAATGCCTTTGGTGTTATATCCAAGAAATCATTGCCAAATTCAATGTCACTAAATCTTGCCTTTTCGTCTAAGAGTTTTATAGCTTTAGGTCTTATATTTAGGTATCAATTCATTTGGAGTAATTTTTGTAATATGGTGTTGTAAGGGTCCAAACTTAATTACTTTGCATGTGGATATCCAGTTATCATGGCATCATTTGTTAAAAAGTCTGTTTCCCCATTAAATGGTTTTGGCTCTCTTGTCCAAAATCATTTGACCATATATGTGAGAAGTTTTTCCTGGGCTGCTATTCTTTTCCATTGATCTATATGTCTGTCCTTATGGTCATTATGCCAGTACCACACTATTTTGATTACTGTAGCTCTACTTCAAGTCCAGTGATTTTAGTGCTGGTTTTGACTAACACCTTGCCATTTTTTCAACCAAGTGCTGGTTTTATCAAGTAGCATCTCAGGGACAGTTTCTGTGTCCTTAGAAATGGGCCATATTTTTATTTTTGTTTGTATGTTTTGAAATTTTATTTTTCTTGTTAAAAAATGGACACTGAATCTTATAATGTACTCTAATTTGAGTTTTATAATGTAGCCTTATAATATATTCTGGAGATCAGGCTCTCACCTTGGCCCAGGATTTGCTTTTAAAAATTGTTCATTTTCTTGTTTATTGTTAGTATTTCTGTGCTGGGGATTGCCTAAGGTGTAGAGTTAATATCTTCTTAGGTCTTTTCTGAGTCTGCAACTTTCTCTGGGCACATGTGGTGATGGTGATTCTCCTGTATTTGTGGCTCCTTTTGAATATCTTAGTTTAAAAATGTATGGCACAAAAGGAGAAAAAGGGAAAAATAAGGGAGGAAAAACAAATTAACAAGTGTTTACTCTATGAATCTCCTTTAAGTCACTTCAGCAGGAGGTAAAAAAGGTTGCAACAATGGTTGGGATAGCAATAAGTCTTGCCGCCTGCAGCTATTGCCGCATGCAGCAACAATACTGCGGGAAAGAATTCGGAGGCAGACTGGAAATGAATAGGTTCTTTATTCTTCCTTCTTCTAACTTCTCTCTCTGGCTCCAACAATCTTTCCAACTCCAACCACCCCCTCTAGCCAACCTCACACGGTTAAATACTTTTTGCCTTAACAAGTATACACATGTTAACAGCTCAAACTTACAGATGCGTCACATAGTGTTCACGGGCATAGAAAGATTCTTAGATAAATGCATGAATATCAGGTGAAAATACTTAAACACCTCTTATGGCTCTCAGCTAGCCACCATCTTAGCTATTTCCTTATTAGGGCTCTTACATTTCCCCCCTTTTGTTTTAAAAGAAGGAAAAATAGATGGGTGAGCTCTCACCACATCAGGATCGACTGTGCCTGTCTTAGGCGTCCACATGTGCAACCGGCATTCTTACTTGTCATGGGATAATCAAGGCTGTGCCCTTGACTCCTGTCTTAGGTTGATATGTCGGCCACATGAGACTTTCCCGTCATTGACTACCAGCTGTCCAATTGAGCCCTTACTACATCAGGATCGACTGTGTCTGTTTTAGACATCTACATGTGAAACCAACATTCTTACCCATCATCGGATAATCAAGGCTGTGCCCTTGACTCCTGTCTTAGGTTGATATGTTGGCCACATGAGACTGTCCCATTATTGACTACCAGCCGTCCAATCATGAGGAGATGCACCGGTTCTGAGGTGGCAAGCTTTTTGCTGACGAGCCAAGTTCCATAGCATATCAAGTTCTTTAAACAAATCAGCTGCCCTAAGTTCCATTAAGTAATGCACTGAGTTCTCTAGACAAATACCCGCAAGGTATTGTCCCTTGCAATGTCCCAAACATCTTATAGTAGAAAGATTTATCAAAATGTCCATTTGCTAACACGTTGGTCTAGGAGGCCTCGTGCATGCAGAGCAGAGGCCACACTGCTGGTGAAGTTGTTTGATGCTTGAGCAGCAGGGATGCTTGTAGAGATTGCGATCCCTGCAGCTGTAGCAGCAGCCGTCTTTTTTTTTTTTTTTTTTTTTTTGTGGTACTGGGGATTGAACTCAGGGGCACTCGACCACTGGGCCATATCCCCAGCCTTTTTTGCATTTTATTTGGAGACAGGGTCTCACTGAGTTGCTAATTGCCTCACCATTGCTGAAGCTGGCTTTGAACTCGTGATCCTCCTGCCTCAGCCTCCCAAAGTGCTGGGATTACAGGTTGTGCGCCACCGCGCCGGCCGCAGCCGTCATTTTTTTTTTTAAATATTTATTTATTTGCTTTAGTTGTACACAATGCGTTTATTTGTATGTGGTGCTGAGGATCGAACCCGGGCCGCGCACGTGCTAGGCGAGCGCTCTACCACTGAGCCACAACCCCAGCCCCCACAGCCGTCTTTTTTATGTTTAGACAATGCCACAAACAAATCTTCAGGGCCCATTACCTAGAAACTCAAGCATCAATCATTAGAGGAAAGGCAGTGCTATTCCAGCTCTGAGTCAAGAAGCAAGTTGTCAAACTAAAAAATAGAATTATTAGATCAGGTAATTGAAGTTGATCTCTGCTCACACACATTGCTGCTTGAGCTCCCATGAACATAAGCTGGCAAAATATCACATTCAGAACGGATTAAAGAAAGACTGAGGGTATTTAGCTGACAAAATATTATATTTAAGATAAATTAAAGAAAAGCTAAGAGCATTTAAGAAAAATAATTTATTAGCTGGAACTTTTAAGCCTCTGCATACACAGCAACCTTCCATGAATATACCTGTTGAAACAATTTAAATTAATCAGCTATTTAACAAATAAAGTTAATTACAAATAAACAATCCCATGACAAATAACAAAATATCAGGTTGAACAGTATTAGTCATATTCCTTGCTGAAAGTCCTAGAGATACTTATAAATTAAGATTGAAGGTACCTTCATTTTTTAATTGTTTACCCAATTTGAATACTTTTTAACTTAAATGAATTAAAGTTATTTGGATCCATTTTTTATATAATATTAATTTTCATGAGCGCTCGGTTTTTGTTATTTGTGACGTCACATTGGACAGGCGCACAAACATAAAGACATATATTTGTGACGTCACATTTACATGAAATCTAGACAAGCGCACAGACATAAAGACATATATAAAAAGGAAAAAAAAACACACAATTGTGTGCACACTAAAGAGAGATCTTCTCGTCCCGGCTGGGAATGAGACTTAAGTTGTGAATTTATTGAAGGAAAAAGCGCGCAGCTTAAAAGTTTCTTAGCTGAAAAAGCAAAGATTTACCCATTGTCTGAAAAAGAGACGAACTCGCGCAGGTGCGCGGATTGACAACTCTTTTAAGGGAATCATTCCAAAACAACTTCATCTTGGCTTTTTTGATTTTGTACTTGTTTTATTAATCTTGATTCCGCAACAACTTCATCTTGGTCCTTTTGATATGGTACCTGTTTTATTAATCTTGATGGTATCCATACTGGGGAGGACTTGTACTGTGGAAAAACACAAACAGATCCTCTCCCCCAAATTAATACTGGATCTGGGCCCTTCCATGTGCCTGAAAGAACATCCTTCCAGTAAACCAAAGGTTTATGTTGTTGGTGTGGATTCCAGTGTCTGTCTCCAGCCAAATATCCTTTGGAATCCAAAGTTAAAAAATTTAAAGTAAAAAGGGCAACGGCCAATCTGTCCCTAGGATTTGTCCAATTTCCTTCTTTTTGTTTCAAAAGCATAATTTTTAGTGTGCGATTAGCTTGTTTAATTATACCTTGGCCTTGAGGATTATACGGAATACCTGTCTTATGTAGTATACAGAATTTTGCACAAAAAACTGTTTGAAAATGCAGGGCCATTGTCTGTTTTAAGCATTTTGGGAATGCCCAATGCAGCAAGAGCTTGTAGACAATGAGATGTAACATCTTTAACTTTTTCTCCAGCATGTAAGGAAGCAAAAATCATGCCTGAACATGTATCTATGGTCACATGAATAAATCGCAATTTTCCTGAGCCGGGCGTGGTGGCGCACGCCTGTAATCCCAGCACTTTGGGAGGCTGAGGCAGGAGGATCGCGAGTTCAAAGCCAGCTTCAGCAATGGCGAGGCACTTAGTAACTCAGTGAGACCCTGTCTCTAATAAAAATACAAAAAAGGGCTGGGGATGTGGCCCAGTGGTCGAGTGCCCCTGAGTTCAATCCCCGGTACCAAAAAAAAAAAAAAAAAAAAAAAAAAAAAGTAAATCGCAATTTTCCAAAATGGCTCATGAGTGACATCCATCTGCTACAAATGATTGGGAATTAATCCTCTTGGGTTAACCCCATAATGTGGATTGGGCAAATGTGTCACACAAGATTGACAAGTCTTCACAATTGTTCGAGCTTGATCTTTAGTTATTTTGAACCTTTGTTGTAAAGTAGTACTATTAACATGAAATTGAGAATGGAACGAGGTGGCTTGTTGGACTGCTGAAAATATAAAGATTGTTTGACTGAGGGCATCGGCCTTTTGATTACCTTCATGGAGAGGACCAGGCAAATTAGTATGAGCTCTGATATGTCCAATAAACAAAGGTTCTTTACGTTCCCATAGAAGGTTTTGAATTTGAAAAAACAATTTAAAGGCTGGAGTATGAGGTGCTATTGGACCTGCTAGCTCCAATTTAGGGACAGCATGTACAATATAGTGGCTGTCTGAAAAAAATATTTATGGGCTGTTCTTTAAAACTTTCAAGAGCTATAATAATAGCTTCTAGCTCAACTAATTGAGCTGATTTATGGGCAGTAATATGAATCATATTTTGTTTTTGAGTGACTACTGCAGCAGTGCCGTTAGAGGACCCATCTGTAAATACATTTAATGCCTTAGGAATAGGTTGATTTTTTTATTACCTGTGGAAATATAATGGGATGACTGATACAAAAAGATAGTATAGGAGACTTAGGAAGATGGTTATCAAAATTTGCAGAAGTAGAGCATCTAGCTATAGCCCAATCATTATCATTGAAGCATAAATATTCAACCTGTGACGATGAATAGGGAGTAATAATAGTAGCGGAGTGAATTCCAAATAGTTTAGTAGAAGTCTTGAGTCCTTGAAGAATAAGTTTAGCCACCATGGAGGTATAAGACTCAATTGTACATTTAGGAGAGACAGGCAAATGTATCCATAATAAAGGCCCCTGTTGCCAAAATACTCCTGTGGGTGTATATTGTGAAGAAATAATGATCAATATCAGCGGTCGAGCAAAATCAATTCTATCACAATGGGATCCTTCAATGGCCTTTTCTACCAACTTTAAAGCTTCCCTAGCATCAGGAGTCAATGTTCGCGGTGAAGATGGATCAGGGTTCCTGCGAAGGATATCAAATAAGGGTTTTAATTGGCCAGTAGTGAGGCCTAGTGTAGGGCGAAGCCAATTAATGTCTCCCAGCAATTTTTGAAAATCATTAAGAGTGGCCAAATGTTCCTTATTTATTAAAAATTTTTGAGGCCTAATAAAAGTATCCATAATTTGGAATCCTAGATATAATATTGGAGATCTAGTTTGAACCTTTTCTTCAGCAGTGTTTAGTCCATATCATTTCAAGTTTTCTGATATATCGCTAAATATGGTGAATAAGACTTCTTGATTAGGATGAGCAAGCAAACAACATCATCCATATAATGGAGGCACATAAACTCTGGGTATTTGTTCTTGATAGGCTGAATAACTTTATCTACATAGATTTGACATATAGTGGGGCTATTAGCCATTCCCTGGGGTAAAATTTTCCACTGAAATCTTTGATCAGGGCCATTATTATTGATAGAAGGAACTGAGAAAGCAAACCTGGGGGCATCCAGAGGATGTAGAGGAATAGAAAAGAAACAATCCTTTATATCAAGAGTTATAAGATGGAAATTTTTAGGAATAGCTACAGGATTAGGAAGTCCAGGTTGGGTAGGGCCCATAATTTGCATGGTTTTATTGATTTCTCTAAGATCATGTAATAATCGCCATTTTCCTGATCATGAATATGGGGGAATTCCAGGGAGAGGTGGAAGGTTCTATATGTCCTGCTTCTAGTTGTTCTTGGATTAGTAGGTGGGCCGCTTGTAATTTCTTTCTAGATAGGGGCCACTGAGGGACCCAAACTGGCTTATCAGAAAGCCATGGTATTTTCAAAATTGTTTTCTCAGTGGCCCCTAAAAATAAAAAATCCTTTACCTTTTTGATGATGATTTCCTTTTAGCTTAGTAGGGTTTGGATTACCCTGTAGATTTTTATTTTTAACACCTGCGGGCTTGGTTGCGAGGTGTACTCCCATTTGTTGCAAAATATCTCTTCCCCATAAGGTAACTGGCAAGCTGGACAAAACATAAGGCTGAAATGTTCCTTTATGCCCTTCATCATCCTCCCATTTTAAAACTGTTGCACTTTGTTCTGGGATGTTAGTATATCCCAAGCCTCTTAAACTGGTTGAAGCCTTCTGCAGAGGGCCAGTGCTTAGGCCACTGTCGTAGATTGATGATGGAAGAGTCAGCCTCAGTATCAATCAATCCCTCCATCTCTATACCTTGAATTTTTATTTTGCACATAGGCCTCTGTGAACAATCCTGAACCCAGCAAGCCATAGGTCCCGAGCCAGTGGAACCAAATCCCCTATTGTTCCTATTTTGAGGCATACTCTTAAATGAGTCATGTAAATTGGGAAGGAGAAGCAGCTGAGCAATTCTATCTCCTTGGTTAACAAAGCAAATGCCTCAAGGTGAACTAAGCATAACCTTAATTTCTCCTTGGTAGTCTGAGTCTATTATACCAGGAGTCACTTGAAAACCTGATAAGCCTTTAGAGCTTCGCCCAAGGATAAGTCCTACAGTTTCTGAGGGAAGAGGTCCCCTCACTCCCATGGGAATCAGTTGAACCCCCATTTCAGGTATTAGCACTATTCGGGCGGTGGAACAGAGGTCTAGTCCTGCACTTTCTCTTGTCCCTCTGACAAGGGAGTCAATGGGTAAGAGGGATTGTGTCGAGGAATCATCTGGATGGATGTTTGAGGATACTCTTCCTCTAATGCCTCATACATTTTTGGGCCCCGGGGCATTGGGCCCTGTGCCCCGTTTTTTGAATTCCTAGACAAAATGTTCCCAAAAATATCTGTTTTAGATCTGCACTTATTGGCCAAATGGTTTCCTTTTTTACACCTGGGGCAGCGGCCTGGGGCACGATATGAGCTTGGTCTTATTTCTTTTTGGGGATATTGCCTAGAATAACCTGATTGACTATAATAATTTTTAGGTTGAGCCCTTTTTGTGAAATTTTGAGGGGAAGCACCTCTCATTGCTGCTGCAATCACATTTCCTGTGACAAAGGCATCATTTATATCTTTGCATAATCTTATATATACAGAAAGATCCCTTTTAGATTTCCAAGGTCTGATAGCGTCTTGACAATATTTGTTGGCATTTTCATATGCCAGCTGAACGACTAATGGCATGGCTTGATCAACGTCTCCAAACACTCTACCTGCCGTTTGTAAAAAGCCGATCAGCAAAGTCAGCATATGGCTCATTAGGTCCCTGAATTACTTTATACAAGCTACCCTGTAAGTCACCAGTTCCTTGTAAAGTTTTCCATGCCTTAACAGCTGTGGCATATATTTGAGCGTAAACTCTAGGATCATACTGAATCTGAACTTGTAAATCAGCAAACTGCCCTTCTCCAGTTAACATGTCTATGTTACGATCTGGAAATCCTGCTGTTGCATTTCTTCTAGCTGTTTCTACACAAAACTCTTGGAATTGTGACCTCCAAATCAAGTATTGTCCCCCGCTCAATACTGCCTTACATAAGCCTTTCCAGTCTGAGGGGGTTAAAGTTAAAGTGTTAAGGGACTCCAACATGCTCAACGTGAAAGGAGCTTAGAGCCCATATGTCATTATTGCTTCTTGGAAATTTTTAAAATTTTGAGATCTAATGATTGGTGGTACCTCTGTCCATTTTCATTTTCAAATACTGGCAGATCCCAATGTCCCTGTGAGTTTTGACATTTGAGGGCACGCAAGCACTCAGAAAAACAGTTAATCTCTGCTTCAAGGGCACACAAGTGCTCAGAAATATGCCTCATAGTTTCTGTAATTGATTCAACCCATGAGGAGCAGAGGGCACAAAGGGTTCCTCCACTTGACGGTCCTTTCTGGTCTTAACTGACTCAGCAGAGGAGGCTGTGTTTTCATGGTTATTTGACTCCTCCTCACTACTACTACTTTCACTGGTAGTAACATCCTGAGTCCCAGGTTCAATGGAGAGCACATATTCTTCAGCTATCTCTAATAAATCTTGAATAGCTTTAGCAGCTCAGATCTTTGTCTTTTTTGAGCCCACACTAATACTATCCTTACTGGTCCTAACTGACTCAGCGGAGGCTATGCTTTCATGATCACTTTCCTCCTCACTATCAACTGAGTCAGCTATATCAAAGAATTCTTCCATAGTCTTTATCACTCGGGTCTTAGTTATTTATTTTTATTTTTATTTTTTGTGGTACTGGGGATTGAACCCAGGGGCACCTGACTACTGGGCCGCATCCCCAGCCCTTTTTTGTATTTTATTTAGAGACAGGGTCTCACTGAGTTGCTAAGTGCCTTCCGTTGCTGAGGCTGGCTTTGAACTCACGATCCTCCTGCCTCAGCCTCTCAAGTGCTGGGATTACAGGCGTGTGCCACCGTGCCCGGCTTCTTAGTTGTTTTTGAACCCATTTTAATCGCTCTGATGAGACTCCTGCGAGGCTCCTCGATTTTCTTACCGTGCTGATTCCGAACTCCCCGTACGGGCCACCACTTGTTGCCGCCTGCAGCAAAGATACTGCGGGAAAGAATTCAGAGGCAGACTGGAAATGAATAGGTTCTTTATTATTCCTTCTTCTAACTTCTTTCTCCGGCTCCAACAACCTCTCCAACTCCAACCACCCCCTCTAGCCAACCTCACCCGGTTAAATACTTTTTGCCTTAACAAGTATACACGTGTTAACAGCTCAAACTTACAGGTGTGTCACATAGTGTTCACGGCATAGAAAGATTCTTAGATAAATGCATGAATATCAGGTGAAAATACTTAAACACCTCTTATGGCTTTCAGCTAGCCGCCATCTTAGCTATCTCCTTATTAGGGCTCTTACAAATAAGGACTGCTTGCCTCTGTGTCAGCATCACTAAGGACAGAAGCAGTGGTCAGTGGTCAGAACTCAGATGTTTGATAACTGAAGGACCGGGTCCTTATTTCCTGCCTTGGCTCCTGTAAAACATGTGCAAGTTGCTTCTGGAATGCATACAGATTCATGCCTTGGGGATGGGGTGGAGAATGAGTAGTTATTACTGTTTTGAGAGCTGCATTTGACAGAAAGTAATCATAATTTACCATCTAAGCTTTACCCTGGAAGCTTCCATCCCTCAATAGAGTTCAGAGTCCTGAAATAGTTACATCAGATTGGCTAGTGTCTTTCCTGGTCCTTCCTATTCTGCCATCTTCTCTGCTTTCACTGAATTTTTACATTATAGGAGGAAGGAACAGACGATGGAGATGCCTGCTGCATGACCTCTAGTGTGTGCACACAAATATTTACAAATATATGCAAATATGGGCCAGTCACAGTCCAGCTTGTTAGACTGGCTGTGGCAGATTGGGGATGGTAGGAAGGGATAAAATTATGTGCAATATATGTCCATGTTCATGAGTTTGAGAGTGTGGGGTCATATAGGGTTGGGTGTGTTGCTCTGAGTTTGTTCTTCCCCCATGAGCATATTTCTATTTGTGTACCTGTGATTATACCTATGTGCATGAACCTCAGAGCATGTACATCTGTAGGTATACCTGAAACCAGATACCTCTGTAACTGCACTGTACATCTGTGAGAATATTTCTGTTTGTGTACTTCTCTCTGCCCCTCTTTATGTGTATCTTGAGTGTACCTGAGTATATTTCTGCGTGTGTACTTCTTCTTCTTCTTCTTTTTTTTTTTTTTGGTACCAGGGATTGAACTCAGGGGCACTCAACCACTGGGCCACATCCCCTGCCCTTTTTAAAAATATTTGATTAGAGACAGGGTCTCACTGAGTTGTTAAGTGCCTCTCCATTGCTGAGGCTGGCTTTGAACTCATGATCCTCCTGCCTCAGCCTCCCAAGTGCTGGGATTACAGGTGTGCACCACCACACCTGGCTACTTCTTCTTCTTCTTCTTTTTTTTTTTTTAAATACTTGCTTTTAGTTGTACACAATGCATTTTTTAAATTTTTTAATTTTTATGGTGCTGAGGATTGAACCCGGGCCGCGCACGTGCTAGGTGAGCACTCTACCGCTGAGCCACAACCCCAGCCCTGCATGTGTACTTCTCTGTGTACCTTAGCAGTACCTCTGTGTGTATCTGCATGTTTCCTCTGAGTTTACCTCTGTGTGTACTTCTGCTGGTATTTTTGAGCCTGTAATTCTAGGGGCTCCTGACACTGTGATCCTCTTTCCCAGGACTCATACATGCTTGACTACTTCCTCTTTATGAATCAATACTTTGAGGTGGGTCCCCCGGTGTACTTTGTTACCACCTCAGGCTACAATTTCTCCAGTGAGGCGGGCATGAATGCCATCTGTTCCAGTGCAGGCTGTGACAGCTTCTCCTTAACCCAGAAGATCCAATATGCCACTGAATTCCCTGACCAGTAAGTGCAGGTCCACCCAGCACCCCAGCCTGCTCCCTTTCTTTATCTCCTACACCCCTCCTGTGCCTTCTTTGTGCCTGCTTTGCTCCTGCCTAGCCTACCTGTTATCAAACACCTGGGAAGGCTCAGCATGGGGGTTAAGCCACAGGTATAACCTACCACCTTGCTTGCTAGTCCTGGCCCCTCACTTCCTCCTGATGTCCTAGGTCTTACCTGGCCATTTCTGCCTCCTCCTGGGTGGATGACTTCATTGACTGGCTGAACCCAGGCTCCTGCTGCCGCCTTTATATCTCTGGTCCCAATAAGGATGAGTTCTGCCCCTCAACTGAGAGTAAGTGTGGACCCTAGGGGGCTCATTGCTCACTACAGCTTTGGGAAACCAAAGCAAGAGAAAGGAAAGGAGTGCTGAGCCCCTCTCTCAGCCCCCTACCTCTACTGCAATGACAGTTGGGGGCAAGGGCACAGAGTAAGCCTCAGGAATCCCTGAGGAATACTTGGGTGTGTGACCCACCAGCATTCATACCGTTGTCTCTTGAAGTATTGTGCCCATGCTCAGGGGGCATGTTTACCTTGGGCATCAGGTGGAGGAGTAGAGCTAAGGCTGCTGCACCGTTTTGCATGGGTATCTATTGCATTTATAGGTAGGGAGAGCCTGCGTTTCCTGCCCCAAACTTCCCTTCCCTACCTGCCCCTAGCTGCCAGCGTTTCTATAACTGAGGGGACCATCTCCCATATTTAGAAATGACAAATGCAAATCCCCCTAGGAGCTGGGTGCCTTAGATGGGGGCAGAGGAGAAGGGGATTCAGAGCAGAAGCTGCCTGGCCTGAGGTGCTGCTGCCCATAATCCCCCTTCTCTACAGGCTCCTGGAATTGCTTAAAGAACTGCGTGAGCTTCACGTTGGGCCCTGTGCGGCCCACAGTGGAGCAATTCCACACGTATCTTCCCTGGTTCCTGAGTGATGTGCCTAACATCAAATGTCCCAAAGGGTAGGCTCAGAGAGGGGCTTCCACTGGGGAGGGTGGGTAGACCTGTGGGCCCCAGAAGGGGTGGATCCAGATGGGTACAAGGGGGCAAGGTGAAGCCTCTCTGGGGTGCAGAGGGATGGACAGACAGGAGGAGGTCTCATCCCACTAATCCTTTGTCCTGGTCTCTTCCTTACAGTGGCCTGGCAGCATATAGCACCTCTGTGAATTTGGGCCCAGATGGCCAGGTTCTAGGTAAACATGACCTTGTTTGGTGGGAGGACCCAAAGTCAGCTGCTTCAGAGGTCCCCAAGAGTCCCAGAAAACAACCTCTTTACATTACATCTTCTTTCCTCCCTCCTGTGGGGAAGGGGGCAGGTTCTAACTGTTCAGGCCCTGTTAGAAAGGATCCTACTTACCAAGTCCACATCCTCACACTTCACTCTTTCTTTTGCTTCAAGTTCATGATCAGCATGAACTTTGTGACATTCTTTCAGCAGTTGATGTCATACTTAGGACCCACCCACACTAACCCTGGGCTAAGCAACTTTTCACAAATGCATAAATCATATCCAGATGTCAACAGAAGGCAGATGGCTGAATGAATTAGGATGTCTTGCTGTAGTGCAATCTCAGCAGCCATCAATAGTAAGAAGGAAGACAAACAGGGAAAAGGACCACAGCATGCTATTAGCTTCATAGAGCAGGTGGTAGAACCAGACAGCCATCTGCATGAGAAGCCAGATGTATCTAGTTCTCTGCATACACACTCAGCATGAGGACCCCAGCAGAGCAGGTATGGGAGATGGGTCTGAGGGTGGGTGGAGGAGCTACCAATGGATTCTCCAGTTTTGTACCGAAACAAGTCACTGTTTGAAATCATAGCTACAAATTGACTGTGTAGCTCACTCACCCACCCAGCTAACTCATCCATGAAATTCTCATCTTCCAAGAAAGGTAACTCCCTATCTGCCCCAGCCCTGGTCCTTGGGCAGTACAGGCTACGCAGAATCAGTGTGGACAGAAAGGGGTGGCATGTCTCAGGAACAGAGAAGCAGGTCATGCCATGGAGGGAGGATACAAGGAGCCATTCTTCCCCTCTGTGACCTGGGGCAGGTTTGTACCCACCTCAGACTCCTCATGTGTGCACTAGCTTGTTCTATAAAGAAAGCCCTAGATATAAGCATCAGCATCACCTGGAATATGTTGGAAATATAAGTTCCCAGGACTCACTACAACCTACCAGACCTAAATCTCCAGGTTGGGGTGGCTATCTGGGTGTGAACCACGTCCAGGAGGTTTAGAGGGCTAGTGAGAAGCTCTGAAGTCATCTTCCTGCTTGAAGATTGTGTATGTCCAGGCCCACTTCTCTTCTTTTTTTTCTCCACATGTACATAGATCTCTTATTTCTTTTCCTGATGCACATGCCATTATATACAATTAAGAAATAACTTTTATTATACTTGCTGGCAGGAGCCATAAGCCACAGCTATTACAATTAAATGGTTTTTTATTTTTCTATCTTCTTTTTTAGTCTTTCCTTATAGAATATGTGAACTTAAAAACCAAATTAATTTGAAAAAAATCCAATGCATATTTACAGGGTGGGACTTGGGTTCACCTAGGAGATCTCTTTGGGTTCTATCTATCAAGGTCAGGCCTGGACTTGGGCCTCCCACAGTGGTAGGACCAGCTACAGAATTTTGGGGGCTGGTGCAAAATGAAAATGCAGGCCCCTTGCACACAAAATTTATTAAGAATTTTGGATGGGGTGGCAGAGCCCTGAATCCTGTCATTGTCTCTGGAGTGCTGTGAGGGTATCCTGAACAGGTTCTGCCTTTTTGGGGGGTGGTTACCAGGGATTGAACTCAGGAGTACTCAACCACTGAGTGACATCCCCAGCCCTATTTTGTATTTTATTTGGAGACAGGGTTTCACTGAGTTGCTTAGTGCCTTGCTTTTGCTGAGGCTGGCTTTGAACATGTGATCCTTCTGCCTCAGCCTCCCAAGCCACTGGGATTACAGGCATGCACCACTGTGCCTGGTCTAGGTTCTGACCTTTGACCTTCCTTCTCCCATGCACCATGGCCATCCAGCCTCCCAGTTCATGGCCTACCACAAGCCTCTGAAGAACTCACAGGATTACACAAAAGCTCTGCAAGCATCCCGGTTGCTGGCAGCCAATATCACTGCTGACCTGCGGAAGGTGCCTGGGACAGATCCAGACTTTGAGGTCTTCCCCTACACGTGAGGACCTTGGGAGCTGGGCTGGAAGAAGATGGGGGGTAACTGTTGAATATGGGAGGTCAGGGCAGCAGGTTTTTGAGCAGTTGCAAGGGACAAGGATCAGCTTCAGATTTGAAGGCTCCAGTAGTGGCCTGGAGCCTGATAATTTCCCATGCTGGTTAATACACCAATTTGTGCCTCTCTAAGCCTCAGTATTCTCCTTTTTTTTTTTTTTTTTTTTTTTTTTTTTTTGTGGTACCAGGGATTGAACCCAGGGGCACTCGACCACTGGGCCACATCCCCAGCCCCTTTTTGTATTTTATTAGAGATAAGGGTCTCACTGAGTTGCTAAGTGCCTCACCGTTGCTTAGGCTGGCTTTGAACTCGAAATCCTCCTGCCTCAGCCTCCCAAGTGCTAGGATTACAGACGTGCACCATTGTGCCCGGCCAGTATTCTCCTTTTGAAATGGGGGGATCCTGCCCATTTGAAAGGCACTCAAGGCTTGTGCTGTGACCATGCTCTCTGACAGGATCACCAACGTGTTCTATGAGCAGTACTTGACTATTCTCCCAGAGGGGGTCTTTGCACTTGCCCTCTGCTTCCTGCCCACCTTCATTGTCTGCTACCTCCTGTTGGGCCTGGACATACGATCGGGCCTCCTCAACCTGCTCTCCATCATCATGATCCTCTTGGACACCATTGGCTTCATGGCCTTGTGGGGCATCAGCTATAATGCTGTGTCCCTCATCAACCTGGTTATGGTAATGTGCCATAGAGTCCCTGGAGGAGTGGTTGGGGATCCAGCGTCATTGCATACTCCCAGTTCTGTACAGAATTGATGGCTTCCCCTCTTGTCTCCTCCTCCAACTTTTCCTCTGCTTTCTCAGACGAAGCCCCCTCTCTCCTATAGGCAGTGGGCATATCTGTGGAGTTTGTATCCCATATCACCCGCTCCTTTGCCATCAGCACCAAACCCACCCACCTGGAGAGGGCCAAGGAAGCTACCATCTCCATGGGCAGTGCAGTGAGTGGAGTGGGGTGGGTTGCCCTGTGTCCCACCTAACACTTTGTGTCCTGACTAACACTTGGCTGTGATTCACCCCTCAGGTATTTGCTGGAGTGGCCATGACCAACCTGCCGGGCATCCTCATCCTGGGCTTTGCTGATGCCCAGCTCATACAGATCTTCTTCTTCCGCCTCAACCTACTGATCACCCTGATGGGCATGCTGCATGGCCTGGTTTTCCTGCCAGTCATCCTTAGCTATGTGGGTAAGTCCCAGACCTGTTTCTTCCAGGCTGTCACAATTATGATGAAAACCACAACAGTGGTGTGTGCCCTTCATAAAAACTCAGAGAGACACAAGCACTAACAACAAATGTCAGAAGCACGACATGGCAGAGACCTTGACCATACTTCCTGTTTTGGAAGCTGCTGTTTTAACTTAACATGATGTGAGCATCTTTCTTCGTCAGTGGATCATTTCTCAGACATTGTTTCAGTGGCCCACTCATTGCATTGCCGTCAGATTTTTAAAAACATGACCTTCAACAACCATGACAACAATTTTGTTTTGAAATGCTGTAGGTCAAACCAAGGGCTTTGCACATACTAGGCAAGTGCTCTACACATACCAACCAAGAAATATATATTTTTATGTTGAGAGGTGAGGAGTGTGGGTAAACAGGTAGATACATAGAACTAAGACAAATGGTTCACAAGTAAAATAATGCTTGTCCTTATTATATGTGAAGCATTCTGACATTTTTGGTTCTATTCTGTCATTAATCTAAAAAATGTTGGTGTCAACCTACTAAATTAATTTCATGACTCCTTAATGGGTGGCAACCCATAGTTTGAAAACACCATCTTATTGTATGGTTCTACCATGGTTTATTTAACTAGCTTCCAACTGTTGGACATTAAATTATTTCTGATTTTCCATTATTATTACCAGTGCTGTAGTGAATGAACTTGTGGCTAAGTGTCTGGCCTAATCCTCCAGTATTTCTTTAGAGAAGGCCTGTGGATGTTGATTGTTAATGCCAATTGTTAATACCCTTCATAAAATTTTACCATTTAAACTTGTACCAGCAGCTTGTGTAATTCCCCATTTCCCTGTATCCTTATGATGGAACATGGTTATTAAAAATCATACCCTACACCAAGTACAGTGGTGCATGTCTATAATCATAGTGGCTTGGGAGGCTGAGACAGGAGATTGCAAGTTCAAAGCCAGCTTCAGCAACTTAGTGAGGCCTTAACTAACTTAGGCCCTATCTAACAACAACAACAAAAAATGCTGAGCATGTGGCTCAGTGGTTAAATGCCCTTGGGTTCAAGCCCTGGTTCCAACCGGGGGAAAAAAAATCAATACCCACAGAGATTTAAACTAAGCCCCTCAGGATGAGGATTTTTCTGGCTCTCAGGGTGGCCAAGGTATAAGGAGTTCAATTTTGCCCCTTCCCCACCAGACTGTATTAGTAATATAATATTAATAGAAAACATTTAGGGGTTGGGGTTGTGGCTCAACGGCAGAGCGCTCGCCTCACACGTGCGCGGCCCCGGGTTCAATCCTCAGCACCACGTAAACATAAAATGCATTGCATTGTGTACAACTAAAGTAAATAAATAAATATTTTAAAAAATAGAAAACATTTATAGAAGGGTAAGTTTGTACATCAACATATTTGTGATTCTCTTGTCATCCCAGGAAGTAGGTTTTATTATCATCCTCACTGTACAGATGAGGAAACTGGGGACATCTACCCCAGGTCACAGACTTGGTCAAATGAGAGCAGGGTTGTAGCCCACAGCTCCAGTGTTCCCACTGTGACACCATAGGCTCTTATACGAACTCCATGACCCCCTTTGAAAGAGGAGATCTGTGCATTGGGGGATGGTGGGTAATACACAAGAAAGGGGCAAGGAGGAACATCTTCTCAGGTCTGCCCTGAAGAGGGGAGACTCAGGCCTCAAAGCCACAGGTGGTACTGCTTTTTGGAGGTTCCCAGAGTGCCTAGGGGATGTGGGGTGACAGGAGTTTGCAGATACCTACCTTTGCACAGCAGTCAGCACCCCCTACCTTGAGGCTTGGACTACATAGGCAGTGACCCAGAAAGGCAAGAACAGTCAGCACCCTATGGGCTCCTTTTGTCCTGAGTTTGTTGTACATAATAAGGAATAGCATCTCTTAGAGGATGGTTGGTTATGGATGTTAGCATCAGATGTCCCAAGAAGAAAGGGAGAAAGAAATTTGGTTTCAGAGTTTTCTCTAAGAGCATGCCCACAGAAGCAGATGGGTGGGGTGCCCTGGAGGCTGGCTGAAATGGCTACTGGCAGGGTAGAACAAGTACAGGGGAGGTACAGGGGTTGCAGACTCAGCTACTCTCCAATTGTGTCACTGCCTGCATCCCCTGCTGCCTCCCTGAGTGTGGGCCTCTGTCCCTATCTCTGCAGGGCCTGATGTCAACCCAGCCCTGGTGTTGGAACAGAAGCAAATCAAAGAGGCAGCAACAGCCAAGGCAGCTTTCTGCCCGAAGCACTCCTTCCCTTCCAACATGACCAACGACTATGTCAACCATGGCTTCGAGAATTCTCCTTCTGGTGCTGGTGCCATCAGCAACTCTTTGCCCAGTCATGGGCAGAAGTTCTGATGGAGCCAGAGCCCATCGAGTCTCCTTGACTCTGAACTGAGGGGCCATGAGGGTCTTTCCTGTGGTGGTCCCTTAGCTCACCCCCTCTGAAGGCCTGGGGGAGGCTGTTCCAGGAACGTGGCTGTCACTCTGGACATGAGGTACCCAGCAGCACTAGTGGTGGCCCTTCTGCTTCTGTAGCAGGTCCCTGGAGTCCATGTCGCTCAGGTCTCTGTCCGTGTGAGGTAACCTTCTCCTTCCAGGCTCAGGGTTGGGGGCTGCTGGGCACAGACATATCCTGTGTCTGTATGAGGCCCTGATTTTATCATGGGTTCCTTTTTCTTACCCACTTTCCCTCCTTTAATTCTCTTGTCAAAAAAGTCTCCATTTGGGCTGGGGTTGTGGCTCAGCGACAAAACGCTCGCCTCGCACGTGTGTGGCCCGGGTTCGATCCTCAGCACCACGTAAACATAAATGCATTGCATTGTGTACAACTAAAGTAAATAAATAAATATTTTTAAAAAAAGTCTCCATTCTGTGTCAGTAAGTCTTTAACACTCACCATTGTCCCTGAGAATAGAGAGTGACCCCAACGTGGGCTGTTGCAGGAAGCCACCCATGAATTACTTGAGGATCTTCACTTGGTATCAAAGCTAGGGAGATTTAGCGTTTCCTTGGGAACTATCTGAGGCTCCCCAAGTGCATTAGATTGCCCAAGGCACATGACCTCCATCTCCGCTCTTCTAGGAAGACCCCTCTTGTAGCTCTGGAGTTGGGCATAACCTGTTGGGAACTGGACACCCACCTCCTACCTTATTTGGCAAAGAATATTCCATGGAAAACCTTTGATGTTCCCTGATATAAATAAAGCAAGTGGGGCTCCATTTTGCTCTTTTCAGTGTGGAAGCTCCATCCCTAAGATCGGCTAGGCTGTCCTACCCTGCTTTTAAAATCACTTTCTGTATTCTGTAGTTTTTTTCACCGCTCTATTTTTCTTAGCCTTTACTTCACAGCCAGCTTATTCCACCCAGAGGAACTCCATTTCTACCACCCACGCGAGACATGGGAAGGAGGCTATGAGATGGCAACAGACTAGGGAGAAGCAAAAGCAGATCCCTTCCGACCTGCCCTCTTGTGTTTTTTTCTGGTGATGAAGGAGTCCGAGCAGGATGCTCTAACAAACACTTTGGTCATGGGTTGACCCCACCTGGAAGATGGTGTTTGGTCTCTAGTTCCAGTGACTAATAAGGCTGTTGCCTCCAGTTGAGGCCACTGCATGTCTGAAGGCTGGGAACTTTGGGGGTTAGGCGGGTCCTACCACCTCAGTCTTATGTTTGGAGTAGAGCTCAGTCAGCTTCAAGTCAGCCCAATGTGAGCCTCCATGGAGAACTCTCTAAGAGCAGAAACTACAGGGGAGAGAGGAAGATGGCTTTCTCTGTTGAAAGCACACAATTCAATAAATATTTGTTGAGCAGAAATAGTATTTTAATGTCACATATTGTATTCTGGCTGCCTCTGGGTTTAAGGTTTCTTTTTCTTTTTCAAATGACATAAAAATACATGTGGTGAAGGGATTTATGGAGAGCTTAGCGTTAAATTCTATTTCCTTTCCCTCTTTAAAAAGATTAACTGCGGGCTGGGGTTGTGGCTCAGTGGTAGAGCGTTTGCCTAGCACATGCGCAACCCAGGTTCAATCCTCAGCACCACGTAAAAACAAAGGCATTTGTGTACAACTAAAACAAAAATAAATAAATATTAAAAAAAAAAAGAGTAACCAGCTGAGTGGGATGGTGCATGCCTGTAATCTCAGCGGCTCAGTAGGCTGAGGCAGGAGGATCACGAGTTCAAAGCCAGTCTCAGCAACTTATTGAGGCCCTAGGCAATTCAGTGAGACCCTGCCTCTAAATAAAATACAAAAAAGGAAAAACAAAAAAACAAAAAAGGGCTGGGAATGTGGCTGAGTTGTTATGTGCCCCTGGGTTCAATCTCCAGTACAAAATAATAATAATAATAATAACTAGACAATGGTGTGCCCTTGCCTTGTGAGTGCCTGTGATGAGTAGGAGTAATTACCTCTAAAACAGAGAGTGCAGAGTCTGGGAGTCAATGAGGGGTAGGAGGTGCAGCATATCCCTTTCCAGGAATAGCCTGTGAAGTAAGGAACACTGGAAGAACCAGCTGAAGAACCTAAAGATGTATTCGGGAGGGAGAAACCCATTATGCAAATACCAGTTTCTGGGAAGGTCTTTTACCAGGACAGTGGGTAAAACTGTCAAGAAACTATCCAGATTTGCCTTGAGCCTCGTGGCTTCCCTCTGTGTCCAACTCTTGCTTGGCTGAGGAGCTGCTGTGGCTTCCTATGCTTAGAGGGTCTCATTGCCTATGACAGAAGAATGAGCAAAGGGGCGAAAAGGAGCTAGAATTTCTGGAACATGCTGTTTGCTTTCTGGTCCAAAAGAGCTCTAAACACCAGATGTTGTTGGCCCACTTTTGCAAAGGTCACAGGCTGGACAGGAGGAAAAAGGGTGAGTTGCCAGGGAACAGAGGTTGAGGAGAAACTGTACAAGTTACCCTGTTAAAAACGCCACAGGTGCAGTATAGACAAAGGGATCTGAGGAACAAAGCAGGTTCTGAAGGAGCCCTAATAGGAGATAGCTAATTGCGGTTAGCTGAGGGCCATAAAAGATGTTCTAGTTTCCACCTGATATTAATAAAGAATCTTTGTATGCCCGTGAACTGTGTGACGCACCTGTCCTTGTTAATGCCAAAGGTATATAACCGGGTGAGGAGTCAGAGCAAGTAAGAAGAAGTAGTTGCTGGTTGGAGTCAGGCCGAGGCTGCTGAAGAAGAAAGAAGAATCTCTCTCTCTCTCTTTCTCTCTCTCTAAGCTCTCTCTAAGAAAGTAAAAGTGAAAGTAAAGTAAAGAAGTAAAGAAGTAGAAGTAAAGTAAAGAGTCAGTAGTCAGAAGAAGTAAAGAGTCAGTATTAGAGTTCGAGAGTTTGCTGAAAGAGTCAGGTTAGAGTTTGAGAGGTTGCTAAAGCCGAAGAATAAAAAACCTTCTTTCATCTTCATTCTGCCTCCGAGTTTTTCTCCCGCGGCATTATTGCTCCAAGTCAAGAAACAACAAGGTTCTGTGATATTTCAAATCTAAAAAAGGATAGTCCTTTTCATTAAACAGTGCGAGAGGGATGGGGTTGTGGATCAGTGGTAGAGTGCTTGATTGGCATGTGTGAAGCACTGGGTTTGATTCTCAGCACCACATATAAATAAATAAATAAATAAAGGTCTATTGACAACTAAAAAAATGTTTAAGCCGGGCGCGGTGGCACACACCTGTAATCCCAGCACTTTGGGAGGCTGAGGCAGGAGGATTGCGAGTTCAAAGCCAGCCTCAGCAATGGCGAGGCACTTAGCAACTCAGTGAGACCCTGCTTCTAATAAAATACAAAAAAAAAGGGCTGGGGATGTGGCCCAGTGGTCGAGTGCCCCTGAGTTCAATCCTGGTACCAAAAAAAAAAAAAAAAAAAAAAATGTTTAAAAAAACCCTACATTTATGGGACTGGGTTGTGACTCAGCAGTAGAGTGCTTGCCTAGCACGTGTGAGGCACTGGGTTTGATCCTTAGCACCACATACAAAAAATCAACAAATAAAAAACAAAGTTAAAAAACCTATATTAAAAAAACAAACAAAACAACAACAACAACAAAAACGTAACAGTGTGAGAGCAGTTGGGGAATCATTTGGAACAAAATAAAGGTATATGTATGCTTTACACCACACATGAAATAAAAATACAGATAGGGGCTGGGTTGTGGCTCCGCGGTAGAGCGCTCGCTTAGCATGTGCACGGCCCGGGTTCGATCCTCAGCACCACATAAAAACACATTGTGTACAACTAAAAGCAAATAAATAAACATTTAAAAAAAATACAGATAGATTATAGAACTAAAAATAAAAACAAAACACAGAAGATAACACAGAAGAATATATTATAATCTTGGGGTGAGAAAAACTTTCTTAAGCACAGAGTCCAGAAGCTATAAAAGTAAAGACTAAAGGTTTGACTACATTGTAGTTGAAAACTTGCATAAATATACACACAAACAAAAGAAGTGAAGAAAGACATATGAGCTGAGAAAAATATTTGTAACATACTTAACAGTTAAGGATTAAAATCAAGATTATCCAAACAGAGGAAGTTGTAATGTGGATTATGGGGCCAACTGTCCCACTGAAAACAACAAAAATTCTGGAAAAAATAAATCATATCCTGTTTTAGTCAGCTTTTAGTTGCTGTGATCAATATAACTGATATATATTGCCGGGCGCGGTGGCGCACGCCTGTAATCCCAGCACTTGGGAGGCTGAGGCAGGAGGATCGTGAGTTCAAAGCCAGCCTCAGCAATGGCGAGGCACTTAGCAACTCAGTGAGACCCTGTCTCTAATAAAAAAATACAAAAAAGGTCTGGGGATGTGGCCCAATGGTCGAGTGCCCCTGAGTTCAATCCCCGGTACCACAAAAAAAAAAAAAAAAAAAAAAAAAAAAAAAAAAAAAAAAAAAAAAACTGATATAAACAACCTATAGGAGGAGAAGTTTATTTTGGCTCATTGATTCAGAGGTTTAGTCCATGATCAGATAACACTGAGCCAAAATTGAGGCAGAACATCATTACAGAAGGTCATGGTGGAGGAAATCTGCTTAGTACAGAGTATCTATGTAAACTATTTGGAATTCTTTTGAATGGGAATTTGTCTATTCCATTTATTTGTTCAGTATGATAGATATGTTTCTATGTATAAATATATAATCTATCATATGTATCTGCATATGTATATTATCTATCAATCAATGTCAGTATGGACTCATGTATATTCATTTTATGCTTTCAGTTCTAATATAATACTACTTTATCATTAATACTATTGCCAGGAAGTAGAGAGAAATTGAATCAGGGATAGGGGCTGGGGTTGTGGCTCAGCAGTAGAGCCTAGCTCGTGCGCGGCCCAGGTTCAATCCTTAGCACCATGTAAGAATAAAGACATTGTGTACAACTAAAACAAATAAATATATATATATTTTAAAAAGTCAAGGATACTATAACTCCCAAAAGCATACCCCCAGTGACCTACCTCCTCCTGCCATGCCCTGCCTACAATTACCACCCATTAATCTATTCAAATTATTAATCCATCAAAAAGATGAACCAATTGATTAGGTTACCCTTCTCAAAATCTAATCATTTCACTTTTGAACATTCCTGTGTTGTCTCACACATGAGTTTTCGAGAGACACCTCATATCCAAACCACAATATATCCATTAGATGACTACTAATTTAGGATTGTTATAGCATCTTGATCAATTGAAACTTTTATAGTTTTCAAAATATCTATAAAATATGCCTCTCTATCTCTAACATTTGTTCAATTCTAGAAAGTTATACATATACATATATGTATGTCTTATTATAAATAAGGGTTACTTACAGGTTACTTTTCATACTATACCATTAGGAAGAAAGTCACTATGCATATCCCAAATATAAGGAGTGGAGTCATGTTCCACCTCCATTAGTACAGAGTATCTACATAAACTATTTGGAATTATTATTCTCTCCTCCTCCTCCTCCTTCTTCTTCTTCTTCTTCTTTTTTTTTTTTTTTTTGGTACCCTGGATTGAAACCAGTGGTGCTTAACCAGTGAACTATACCCCCAGCCTTTTTAAAATATTTTATTTAGAGACAGTGTCTCACTGAGTTGATTTAGGACCTCACTAAGGTTCTGAGACTGGCTTTGAACTCACGATCCTCCTGCCTAAGGCTCCTGAGCCACTGGGATTACAGGCGTGTGCCACCGTGCCTGCCACTATTTGCAATTCTTCTGAACAGGAATTTGTCTATTCTCTTCCATTTATTTGTTCAGTATGACACACACACATACATATATCTTCATATCTGTATATGTGTATTATATATCTGACACACACATACATATGTGCGTATCTATATATCTGTATATTTGTATTATATATTAATCAATATAAATATGAACTCATATATATTCATTTTGTACTTTGGGTTAATATACAACTACTTTATTTTATTTTATTTTTTTTTTTTGTGGTACCAGGGATTGAACTCAGGGGCACTTGTCCACTGGGTCACATCCCCAGCCCTTTTTTGTATTTTATTTAGAGACAGGGTCTCACTGAGTTGTTAAGTGCCTCGCCACTGCTGAGGCTGGCTTTGAACTCGCGATCCTCCTGCCTCAGCCTCCCAAAGTGCTGGGATTACAGGCGCGAGCCACCGCGCCCGGCTACAACTACTTTATTTTGTTGTTCAAATTGTTCCAGCTCTGGTCACTAGGCACTCTTTTCAGTTGACTCCTATTCCTTTGGCATACCTTATCATGTGTGTTTTACTGCTTTTTTTTTTTTTTTTTTTTTTTTTGGTACTGGGGATTGAACTCAGGGGCACTCGACCACTGGGCCACATCCCCACCTCTTTTTTGTATTTTATTTAGAGACAGGGTCTCACTGAGTTGCTAAGTGCCTCACCATTGCTGAGGCTGGCTTTGAACTCACAATCCTCCTGCCTCAGCCTCCCAAGTGCTGGGATTACAGGCGTGCGCCACCACGCCCGCTCTGCTTTTTTATTTTGAGACATTGCAAGATTATAGACTCATCTTGCATATTTTCTGCAGTAATTCTTGAATCAGTCATTTCTCCAAGGAGTCCTGGTTTTCTATTGGAGAATGATATTAGAAACCAAGATCTGGGTGATGGGGTGTATCCATTGCTGCTGAGGCAATGCTTCTGGATTCTTTCAGCTGAGAGCAAGCAAATATGCATGTACACTAACATGCATACACACATTTCTATAAATAATTCTACATGTAGTCATTTGTACCTATAGTAAGCTAAACTTAAATTTATGCCAATGTCTCCAACTTAGACTCATTATTACACAGATCATTCTAGCCTCTTTCCTTTGCTTTTCTGTAACCTCCTACTCCAACAGTGAAAAATATGGCTTCCACTACCCACAACCATTTATTTGGTTGTTCTTTTCTAGCCTATATCTAGTGATTTCAGAACTGATAAACTATATTCTTCTGGGAAACACAAGGATACTTGTAAGAAACTTATCGGCCACAGTTCAAAGTCTGTGTATAGTTCCTTTTGCCTTTAGTCTTACTGACTCTGTTCATTTCCAAAGTTATGTAGGTCAGCATTTTTCTACTACTCTCTTCAGTGAGGATGTTTCATACATTTGTAATAAAGTTACACTGTTTGGTCACATTCTGCATTCTGTTCTGGTCACATTCTGCATTCTGTTCTCGGATCCCTCAATCTCCTAAGCAATTATGCATATATTAACACTTACTCTATGCTTTAGATTTCTGAATTTTGACAAATGTACAGTGTCATATATCAATAATTAATATCTTTTAAAATATTTTAGTTGTAGATGAACACAATATCTTTATTTCTATTTATTTTTTTATGTGGCGCTGAGGATCGAACCCAGGGCCTTACACGTGCGAGGCAAGCACTCTACTACTGAGCCACAATCCCAGTCCCCATAATTAATATCTTACAGAATAGTTCTACATCCTAAATAATTCCCATACTTTGCCTATTCAACCTTTTCTCACAATTGAGGCCTGGAAATCACTGATCTTACTACTCTTTCCATATTTTGCCTTTTCCATAATGACATGTAATTGGATGGTAGCATTTTCTGATTGCCCTCTATCTCTTAGCAACATGCATTTAAGATTAATCCAGTTTTTTGGTAGTTGTATAGCTCATTTTCTCTTATTGCTGAGTGATATTTGTTTTATAAATGCACAACACTTTGCTTAGCCATTCATCTATTGAGGGAATCTTGGTTGCTTCCATTTTTTTTTTTAACAATTATGAGTAAATTTGATATAAACATTTATGTGTAGGTTTTTGTGTGGACATAGTTTTCAAATAAGTTGGGTAAATACATAAGAGCAGAATAGTTGGATTGTATTATAAGATTATATTTAGCTTTCTATGAACTTTATTTTAAAATAATTAAAAAATATTTATTTTTTAATTGTAGTTGGATACAATACCTTTATTTTATTTTTTTATTTTTATGTGGTGCTAAGGATCGAACCCAGGGCCTCACATGTGCTAGGCGAGTGTTGTACCACAGAGCCACAACCCCAATCCCATATTTTAAAAATAATTTTATTTACTTTTTGAATAGGTAATGCATGCACATGGTATCAGATTCAAAAGTAAGTCTGTTCTATTTTGTACTGCAGTTTCTGTTGATTTCCCCTCTCTGGAAACTGCTTTAGATGTTTTATTTTATTCATTTATTTATTTTAAAATATTTATTTATTTGTTTTAGTTGTACACAATGCATTTATTCTTTACACAGTGCTGGTGCTGAGGATAGAACCCAGGCCGCACACATACTAGGTGAGCGCTCTACTACTGAGCCACACTCCCAGCTCCTAGATGTTTTATTTTAGATGCTAAAGAAATTATTCAAAACTTTGAAATAGCTGGGCGCAGTGGCGCACGCCTGTAATCCCAGCACTTGGGAGGTTGAGGCAGAAGGATCGCGAGTTCAAAGCCAGCCTCAGCAATGGCGAGGCACTTAGCAACTCAGTGAGACCCTGTCTCTAATAAAATACAAAAAAGGGCTGGGGATGTGGCCCAGTGGTTGAGTGCCCCTGAGTTCAATCCCCGGTACCAAAAAAACAAACAAACAAAAAAAAAACCCCCCAAAACCCTAAAAACCCTTTGAAATATAGCGAGATGACAGCAAGTCCTTTCAAACTCTAATGAGGCATTTACATAATAGGCTCACCCAAGGATTCATTACTTCTTCAGGGCAGAGATTTTCAGAGTGTAGTATGTGGACACTTCAGGAGGCAGGGGTGTAGGGGGTTGCTTCCAAGGTCAAAATAACAATATTAAGATATTGTTATTTGCCTTTTTACTATGTTGGCACTTGTGGTAATGGCACAAAAGCAACAGAAGGTAAATCTGTAAATGTCTCAGCAGAAATCAAGGCAGTAACACTACTAGTGTTAGAAAAATGCAGGATAGACGGACGCACGCTGGAACCGTCGTATAGGAAAAGGGAAAGGGGTTTATTGAATTACCAAAAGAAACACGTGGGGGGGATGGGGATAAACCCCGCGGGACTAACGGGAGCTGGAGCACGCGGGAACAGAGAGCAGGAACAGAGAGTGGCAGGAACAGAGAGCGATTTCAGTCCGGGGCTGGCTTTAAATAGAGTAGGGGTCATAAAACCCCCTTGGAGTGAGTCCTTGCCCTATAGGCTATCAGAGGTCAGGGGGGGTAGTGGACAGGGCATTTGCTGGTCAGGTTTTCTGGTCACGCTGAGGATCTTGGGAGGTGTAGTTTTTAACAAAGCACCTGGGGAGGTGTGGCCTCCGGCCTGGGAGGCGCGGCCTCCTGCCTGGAATCCAACAACTAGGATTATGTAACAAAGCACCATAGATTAAGTGGTTTAACAGAAATGTATTCTCTTACAGTTCTAGAGGCTGGAAGTTCAAGATCAAGGTGCTGTCAGGATTGGTATCTGGTGAGGGTGCTCTCTTCTTGGCTTATAGCAATCTCATTGTATCCTCATTTGATCTTTCTTTTGTGTATAGATCAAAACGAAGATCCTTTACAATTAAAAGCTTCAAATAGTCCTCCCAAACCAAATACTCCTCTGGCAAGAATGGGGGACAAAGGAGCTAAAAGTGACATGTCCTCTTGGCTTGCACAGTCTAACTAAATCCACTTATGTGTATCTCCTGACTTTTGTTTCTATAAATTGCAACAGTGTCTATAAGACTAATGAGAAACAATCTAGCTGCTTCTCCCCAGTTTGATCAAACTGCATAAAATTCATGTTTCCTTTTTATATCTTTTGCTTATTTCTTAGGCAGACAGGCCTGGTGGCTGCCAGTAACAAGATTGCTAGTCTCTCTTCCTTTTCATATAAAGGTAGTAGCTTGGGCTGGGGATATAGCCCAATTGGTTGAGTGCTTGCCTCTCCTGCACAAGGCCCTAGGTTCTAATCCCCAGCACCACACACACACACACACACACACACAATGGCCTGAGCTCTCTAGGGTTGGGCCCCACTCATGTGACTTCATTTAACCTTAATTACTTTACTGAAGTCTGTATTTCCAATACAGTCACAATAGTTAGTGCTATAACATGTGAATTTTGGGGAGACACATTGAGTCCATAAAAGGCACCCAACTCCACTAGTAGGCATTGTAGCATTGTATTCTTCATTGCTTTGTACTTGTAGTAAAAATTAAAAAAATACAATTCCACTTATGAGTGTTCCTGATGAAGTGTTGAATTTTTAAATTTTATTAATTATTGACATTTGAGGAAAAAAATCTTAATATTCTGTGTGATGAAAAGAGAACTACACATAAAATACTTCTGCTTTATACTGAGGTGTGGTAGTTGCTTCAATGCAAAGTACTTGGACAACTGAGTTGACAGTAAATGAGTTGAACCTCCTTTCATGGAATATCATGTCTACTTCATGATAGAATAAAGTGAGCTTGTCACCTCAAGGTAAACAATTGATGGTATTTAACGCCAATAATAAAGTTCAAGTTTTAAAGCCAAAATTTAATTTTTAAAAAACATACATCCTATCTCTATAAGCTTGACAGTTTCCCAATAACTAAAAAATTCTCTGATAAGGTCAATGAGATACTAATCAAATGTTAATTTTTTTCTTTTTCTTTTTTTTTTTTTTGTACTGGGGATTGAACTCAATGGCACTTGACCACTGGGCCACATCCCCAGCCCTTTTTTTGTGTTTTATTAGAGACAGGGTCTCACTGAGTTGCTAAGTGCCTTGCCAATGCTGAGGCTGGCTTTGAACTCACGATCCTCCTGCCTCAACCTCCCAAGTGCTGGGATTACAGGCCTGTGCCACCCCACGGGCTACTTTTTTGATATTGTGAACATTTGGAAGAGCTGCATAACATGGGAGGATCTTACTGTCTTCCATTAATCCAGACATTAAAGAGATTTGAAAAAATGTAAAACTGTTACTCTTCTCACTAAAGTTTTACTGCTTTGAAGAACATTATTTTTTCCTGAAAAGAATGTTAACATGTGATGTGTTTTTATGGTTATTTAAAAATGAATAGATATTTGAAAAACTAATTTTATTGTTTTATATTTATTTATTTGCTTTAGTTGTACACAATGCGTTTATTTAATATGGTGCTGAGGATCGAACCTTGGCCCCGCATGTGCTAGGCAAACACTCTACCGCTGAGCCACAACCCCAGCCCTGAAAAACTAATTTTATTTTATTTTATTTTTAATATCTATTTATTTGTTTTAGTTGTACACAATGCCTTTATTCTTACGTGGTGCTGAGGATCGAACTCGGCCGCCCATGAGCTCTCCGAGCACGCTCTACCGCTGAGCCACAATCCCAGCCTGAAAAACTAAATTTAATTTCCAGTATGGTAAATACTGATAAACAAAACTAATACAAACCAAAAATTTTAGAGTCGTCAACAAATTTCAAGAGCATAAATGGGTCCTAAGTAAAAAACTTTTCAGAACCACTGCTCTAGGGCAATTGAATTCAGTGTGACTTTATTTGAAATTCATCAGAGACCATAAACTGTGAAGATATGTTAACTTGCAGACTTTAGTCCATTAGAGGTGTAAGTCATTTGTCCACTAGATATGATTATCTACAGTTTTATCATCTCGTAGAACACCAACCTGATTAGTATTAGCCCAACAATCCTACATCTAACATTTTCTTAAGATGTCTATAAACACCCAGTTCCTCAAAAAGCTCTTTGAAGCAGTTTTACCATATCTCTGGTAAAGTTTTTTTGAGATCATACTTTGACACTTAGGTACATATGACACATAGATGTATGTCGTGGTACACATAACAGACTTATATTTCATAGTGATAGCATATTAGATTATTTTGCACTGGGCATTTCCAACTTATACGTGGGTGCACTTATGTTTCTTTTCTTGCCCTTTTGATAAACTAACCTTGAATTTCTTCTGATGCAACAGGCTGAATTTAACTCGGACTTTTTTAGGGGACAGGGGAGGGTACTGGGGTGCTTTACCACTGAGCCACATTCCTAGCCCTTTTTATTTTTGAGACAGAGTCTCATTAAGTTGTTTGGGGCCTCGCTAAATTGCAGAGGCTGGCCCTGAACTTGGAAATCCTCCTGCCTCAGCCTTCGGAGCCTCTGGGATTACGGGCGTGCGCCATCTCGCCCAACCACAGCTCTGTAATTAATAAGAAATTCACACAACTCACAAAAATACAATTTCCCTTCTCTGGCCTACTAACAACTAAACAAGCACCACGGTCCCAGCTTTACCTATGGCTAGGGACAGCTGAGCGGGACGTTAACACCAAAACACGTGACAAAAATCTATCGATCATGTGATGTTACTCACCTCAACTCTTCCGCCCTCCTCCAACATGGCCCCCAGGCACACTCAGCCCAGCAAACACCGGCTCTCTAGTGCGTAGGAGCCACATGGGGGCCCACGTCAGCTTCTTTTAGCTAACGCCGCTCTGGGCCAAAGCTCAGTGGGGCAGCGGTGCCGGGGAGAGCATACCCGGCTTGCGGGAAGGAACAGGCGCGGACCGGAAGTTCCAAGGCCTCGCTATCCGGGGGAGCCGTTAGGAGAGCACGCCGGAAGTGGCCAATTGGCCGGTCGCAGTCAGTGCCGGTGGTGGAGTCCCTCGGGGTGCGGAGACATGGAGCCCGGGGCTGCTGAGCTATATGACCAGGCCCTGCTGGGCATCTTGCAGCACGTGGGCAATGTCCAGGACTTTCTGCGCGTGCTCTTCGGCTTCCTCTACCGCAAGACTGATTTCTACCGCCTGCTGCGCCACCCATCGGACCGCATGGGCTTCCCGCCCGGGGCCGCACAGGCCCTGGTGCTGCAGGTGAGGAGAGGAACGTGTGGGCCGTGGGGTCTCGCTGTTTCTACCACAGCCGGGCACCCGGCCAGGATCCCACGCCCTCGGCCCTTAGCGCAGCTCCTCTCAGGCCTCCGCTTTTCCCCGGGGTCGCCGAGGTGACCCCGAACGAATGGCTGTGGGTAACTTGTGCGGATCAGATGTCAGGCTGATCTGCGGTGGGAGCATCTCTGGCCTTGTGCAGGTGGTACCCGGGTGTCTGAAGCGGCCAGTCTGCTATTGGCCCTGCTTTGCGCTTGCCATCATACTTCGCACTGTGAGGGGGACTGCTGGATATAAGGTGAAAACAGTGTTAGGAGAACAAGAGGAAGGACATTTATAGTAGCAGAAACCTGCACGTCCCAGAACTACCAGACTAGAGGTGGCAAGGATGACTGAAGCATTGTGTTGATCTGTGGGTGTGGCCGCTTGTTCAAATCTGATATCCCAGGTCAAAGTGATTATTTATTTATTTATTTTGGTACTGGGGATTGAACTCAGGGGCACTCACATCCCCAGCCCTTTTTTGTATTTTATTAGAGACAGGGTCTCACTGAGTTGCTAAGTGCCTCGCCATTGCTAAGGCTGGCTTTGAACTCACGATCCTCCTGCCTCAACCTCCCAAGTGCTGGGATTACAGGCGTGTGCCACCGCGCCTGCCCAAGTGATTATTAAATTTACATTTGGATTTAAATCTATACATCCTTGGTTAAACTTTTTTGTATGGTTGAAGCACTCTTATACTTACTGAATGAAATTGACTAGGCCCTTTTGAATGTAGTAATAAGCATTTACTGAATATGTTTTACACTCAGTTGCCACAGGCACTGGTGATGTGGGTGTTTAAATACTGGTCTTGTTACTTGTGACGCTTACAGTTAAGAAAATAAAACAATATAATAGAGAACTTGCAGGGCCACTTAAGCGATAGAGATGATGGAAAGGAAAGGAATAGGAAATTGAGAAGGTTTTGTAAGAGAGGTGGGGCTTTTGACGAAATTGAAAGAAGTATTCAGGTGAGCTTTTGAGTGTAGGAACCTGAGAAGACAGAAATGCTGATGATACCTCCCTTGGTTCTGTAGTACCTATAAAGTGCTTCGTATTACTAGCTGAAATCTTACTGCAGGCTCCAGGGTGGGATCAGGTTTTACTTTCTTTAGCAGCACCTACAGGAAGAAAACAAAGCTTAGAATGACCCAGTACCTACAAACATAATGATGGTCCCGTGAGGGTGAGTTTGGTGCTTCCTTAGGGTTTCAATTTCAGAACCAAAGGCCTCAGCCTTATTGGAGGCCCAAGTACCTTCTGAATGATCAGACAGCTGTCATAGGTGGCTTTTAGCAGGACTTTATGGCAGTTCAATGAAATCTTGCTTCTTGATCTTCACATTATCTTTGAAATAAAGTTGAATTTTATGTGGTAGTTCAGCAGGGTTGAATGATATGACAAGAACACACAGCTTATTCATCTTAGCTTTTTGGGGGTTCTTTTCTGGAGGGGGGATTGAATTCAGGGGCACTTAAACACTGAGCCACATCTCAGCCTCTTGAGCTGCTGGGATTACAGGTGTGCACCACTGTGCCCTGCAAAACATTTTTTTTTTTTTTTTTCTGTACCAGGGATTGAACTCAGGGGCACTCAACCATTGGGCCACATCCCCAGCCCTTTTTTTTGTATTTTATTAGAGACAGGGTCTCACTGAGTTGCTAAGTGCCTCACCATTGCTGAGGCTGGCTTTGAACTCACGATCTTCCTGCCTCAGCCTCCAAGTGCTCTGGGATTACAGGCTTGTGCCACCGTGCCCGGCTAAAAACATTGTTTTTTTTTTTTTTTTTTATAAATCTCTTTGCGCAGTGCCCCCTCACCCCCCATGCTGAGGATCACTTTGCCACTGAGCTATACACACAATCCTTTCATTTTATTTTGGTACTGGAGATTGAACCCAGGGGTGCTTAACCACTGCACCACACATCCCCAACCCTTTTTTGTATTTTATTTAGAGACAGGGTCTCACTGAGTTGCTAATAGCCTCCCCAAGTTGCTGAGGCTGGCTTTGAATTTGCAATCTTCCTGCCTCAGCCTCCTGAGTTGCTGGAGTTACAGGTGTGTGCCACTGTGCCTGGCCTTCCTCTTTTTATACTTATTTTTGGCAGTATTGGGGATGGAACTTAGGGGTGCTTTACCACTGAGCTACAACTAGCCCTTATTTACTTCTTAGTTTGAGTTGGGGTCTTACTAAGTTGCCCATGCTGGTCTTGAACTTGGAATCCTCCTGTCTCAGCCTCCTGAGTCACTGGGATTACAGGTGTACACCACCATACTTGGCCTGGGACTGAATCTTGCAGGAGATGGAGGAACTGGAAAGATTTGAAGTAGAAAAACCAGAGGTGGAGAACATTTTGGGGAATAATCATTGAAGGGCAGTATGTTTTACAGAAACCAAGGGGAAAGTCTCCAGCAGATGGCTAAAAGGCGTGTCTTTTTTTTCTTCCTGGAAGTGGTTCACAAACATCAGCATTTCCCAAGAAACTTTTAAAGTAGATTCTTTGGCCATTTTTGTTGGATAAATATGGATGAGTTCTGGGTAACATTTTCACAGAAGGTCATGTGGCAGGAGGCTTGTAAAGGTGATTTCTATATTGGCAAAGGTGTTGTGGGTAGGACATTAAAATATTGAATCAGATTAAGTGGCTTGATATCAGCACAGCATTATCTTTGTGTGGGGGTAGGTCATCTCCTGACCCTTTCTCTATTCCCATTTATCTGCCTCTTAGGGTTTTTAATCTGTTCCTGATTTGCTGTCATAAGATTCCTTTCTGTGACTTCCTCACCTGAGGTGGGATGCTTCAGCTCTCTGTGAACATAGGCAAAGATGGGTTGGATGGGAGTGTTGGATTGCTTTCTGGAACTTGAAAGCTTTCCTCTGATATTTTGGGGAGTTGGATTGTTGGTATAATTAGTGTAGGATGTCTCACATATTTCCTCCCAGTTCTTTTTTTTTTTTTTTTTTTTTTTTTTTTGGTACCAGGGAATTGAACTCAGGGGCACTCGACCCCTGGGTCACATCCCCACCCCTTTTTTGTATTTTATTTAGAGACAGGGTCTCACTGAGTTGCTAAGTGCCTCGCCATTGCTGAGGCTGGCTTTGAACTCACGATCCTCCTGCCTCAGCCTCCCAAAGTGCTGGGATTACAGGCGTGTGCCACTAAAGTAGATTCTTTGGCCATTTTTGTTGGATAAATATGGATGAGTTCTGGGTAACATTTTCACAGAAGGTCATGTGGCAGGAGGCTTGTAAAGGTGATTTCTATATTGGCAAAGGTGTTGTGGGTAGGACATTAAAATATTGAATCAGATTAAGTGGCTTGATATCAGCACAGCATTATCTTTGTGTGGGGGTAGGTCATCTCCTGACCCTTTCTCTATTCCCATTTATCTGCCTCTTAGGGTTTTTAATCTGTTCCTGATTTGCTGTCATAAGATTCCTTTCTGTGACTTCCTCACCTGAGGTGGGATGCTTCAGCTCTCTGTGAACATAGGCAAAGATGGGTTGGATGGGAGTGTTGGATTGCTTTCTGGAACTTGAAAGCTTTCCTCTGATATTTTGGGGAGTTGGATTGTTGGTATAATTAGTGTAGGATGTCTCACATATTTCCTCCCAGTTCTTTTTTTTTTTTTTTTTTTTTTTTTTTGGTACCAGGGAATTGAACTCAGGGGCACTCGACCCCTGGGTCACATCCCCACCCCTTTTTTGTATTTTATTTAGAGACAGGGTCTCACTGAGTTGCTAAGTGCCTCGCCATTGCTGAGGCTGGCTTTGAACTCACGATCCTCCTGCCTCAGCCTCCCAAAGTGCTGGGATTACAGGCGTGTGCCACCGAGCCCGGCTCCTCCCAGTTCTAAGCATGAATGGATGCACAATGTGAAGGACCCTCGGCATGAATGATATATGTGAAAATTGCATTCCATTCCATAAGATAGTGTATGTTTTTAAAAAATGCCATTCATTACAACCAATAACTTGGTGTTTATCTTGGAGTTCAGTTTGAGAAGCCCTGCTTAGTAGAAGTCTTCAACACAAGAATTGGGAAAGCCAGCTGTGTCCTGTTCCTCATGTAACTTGTTGGGAAATCTTGGGAGAGTCACTTCACCTCTTGTCAGGTGAGGAGGTTGACTGGAGGTCAGATCTCTCTCTCTCTTTTTTAATATTTATTTTTAAATTGTAGTTGGACATAATACCTTTATTTTACTTATTTATTTTTATGTGGTGCTGAGGATTGAACCCAGGGCCTTGCATGTGCTAGGTGAGAACTCTACCACTAAGCCACAACCCAGCCCCAAATATATTTCTTTTAATCTAGTATTCTGTGACTCTGAAATGAGTACTAGAGTCTGGGAGGTTTTTGTGATTTGAGAGTACTTCCAGGTTGTACATATAGGCTGGTCAGAGAGGGTTGGATGTGCTGATTAGCACAGACAGTATGCCCTCTGAGGACCATCTGACCCCCACAGTGGGGGCCCTGTGTTAGAAGTTTTAGGTTGTGATAGAGTCTTTGCTACTTTGCTTTTTGGAGTTAAGTAGATCTAGGACCTTGAGAGGTGGAGTGGCTCTGAGGGGCAAAGGACCTGAAATGTTTTGAGTATGAATGTTGGAGAGAAATGAGTCAGGGCTTCTGTTTATCTTCAGAATAGAAATGGGTCTAGGGCTGCACTGTTCGTAATCTGTCAGCCTGGCTGTGGCTGGCGGGTTCCATTCCGGTGCCACAGCATCTCCAGCAACACATGACTGACTGACCAGTGGCTCTCAGTTTCAGGTCTTGGAGACAGTGAGTTAGGGTCTTGGGGGCTGTGAGTTAGGGATCTCGGGAGCGTGGGACCTGGGACTGGCTGTGTCCTGCCCTGTGCGGCCTACCTGGCCTCTGTGACTTATTTTGAAGGCAAGACCCTCTTAAGTATGGTGGTGGTATATGCCCGTGATCCCAGTGGCTCTGGAGGCTAAGGTACGAGGATCACAAGTTCAAGGCCACCTTGGCAACTTAAGGAGACCCTAAACAACTTAGCAAGACCCTATCTCAGAATTAGAAAACAAAAAGGGGTTGGGGATGTGGCCCAGTGGTAGAGCATCCCTGGGTTCAACTGCAGCATTGCATAATAAATAAATAAATGTAAGTTTCTTTGGAAAAAAAAAAAAAAGAAATGGGTCTAGGGTTGTCTCCAGGTTTAACCTTATAGGATTTTATTTATTTTCCTCTGCTTACATTACCTTTTGCTGTTTGTTGTGTCATATGTAATTTTTTACTATCTTTTTTTTATCGACAGAACTGTGGGTGGGTTACTTGATCCTTCTGAGCTTTATTTGTCCTCATTTTTGGAATGTTGATGCAGTCTTCTTCCTGTGTTATATTTTTTCTTCTAGCAATGGGGATTGAACTGAGGGACTCATGCATGTTAGGAAAGTGCTCTACCACTGAACTCCATCTCCAGCCCATTCTTCACAGACTTTTCAAGAGTGTTTTTTAGAATTGTTCAGCACAATTCATGTGTTAGCACCTGTCTTTTGTTCTGTCTTCCTGTGTGGTGTACAGACATTGTTATTGAATGCCTTCTGCATTTTAGCCCTTTGGAGTCTGACTCCCACCCATTTCCCCAGGTAGTTTCTGAGCAATTTCTTCAGCTACTGCAGAGGCTCTTTCTGTTTCTTGATGAGCCTACTTCTACAGCTGTAGCATTTCCTTCAGAGTTCCTTTGGAAGATGTGCCTCTTCTTTAAGGTCCAATTGAGATCCCCTTTCTACTTCCTAGATTTCTTTCACCAGAAGTGCTCATTCCCTCCTGCAGTCTGACAGGATATCAAGTGCTCCATCATGCCCCTCTTTTATCAAAGTTGCTGGGTGTGGGTCTGTTTTTACTTTACTTTTTTTTTGTTGGAGGGGTTCTCAGTATCTTCAGGGGTATGACTGAGTCCCAGAAAATGATAAGGACTTGTTCACAGCCAGAGTTGCAAAAGTAGAAAATAGGAGCTGTTGTTTTTGATTTTTGTGTTCCTCATACATTGTTAGGCACACAGTGGATGTTTGTAGAATTGAATGCCCATGCCTCCTTTCAACCCTCATGGTGTGGGTGAATAGCAGCAGTTCAGTAAGATCAGGTGCATTTTTTAAATTAAATACTTTTTTGGGGGTGGGGTGGGACTGGGGATTGAATTCAGGCACACTTGGCCACTGAGCCACATCCTAGCCGTATTTTGTATTTTATTTAGAGACAGGGTCTCACTGAGTTGCTTAGTGCTTCGCTATTGCTGAGGCTGGTTTTGAACTTGCTGTCCTCTTGCCTCAACCTCCCAAGCTGCTGGGATTACAGGCGTGTACCACCACGCCCAGCTAAATAGTTTTATTTTTTAAATTTATTTTTATGTGGTGCTAAGGATCAAACTCAGTGCCTCACACATGCTAGGCAAGTGTTCTACCACTGAGCTACAACCCCAGCCCAACTTAGGTGCATTTTGAGGATTGAAGTTCAATTATATATATATACATATATATATGTTTATTTAGATATTTATTTATTTGTTTTAGTTGTACACAATGTCTTTATTCTTATGTGGTGCTGAGGATCGAACCCGGGCTGCGCACATGCTAGGCAAGCGCTCTACCGCTGAGCCACAACCCCAGCCCCTCAACTATATTTTCATCTTTCATTTTTGAGTCTGAGTTATTGGCACCCTCACAGACCCACAAAACCAGGAGAATGTTCTTTGCATTGTGAACAAGATTGAGGCCTATAAAAATTATGATAGCTAGGATCATCTATGTAAATATTGTTAGCCTTAGCTTGTTTTTGATTTTGTTGATTTTTTAAAAAATATATTTATTTATTTTTTAATGTGGTGCTGAGGATCGAACCCAGTGACTCATGCTTATGAGGTAAGTGCTCTACCACTGAGCCACAGCCCCAGCCCAATTTTGTTGATTTTGACATTTTACTTTTGAAGGTTTTTGGTGAAGTTGCAGCACATTTCCATTTTTCCAAAGGAAAAAGTTTTCTGTTTACTTCTTTTTTATTCTGTACTTTTTTTTTTTGCTACATTTCTACAGAATGTGTGGGATAGTACTGGGCAGATGAACTAATGGCTGGATTACTGTTTGATTTTAGGTATTTAAAACCTTTGATCAGATGGCCCGTCAGGATGATGAGAAGAGAAGAAAGGAACTTGAAGAGAAAATCAGAAGAAAAGAAGAAGAAGCCAAGGCTGTGGTAACTGGTACAGCTGAGAAGGATCAGGTCCCAGTCCCAGTTCAGGAAATAGAGATTGACTCTACTGCAGAATTAGGTAGGCCTGGGGATGCAGAGAAAGTGCAGCCTCCAGGCCCACAGGATGCTGAACAGGAAGTGAGCCGTGACTCAGAGGAGGCAGAAGCTCCAGGAGCAGCTGCTGGTGCAGCTGGTGCTGCTGAAGTCCCTCAGGAACCACCAGCACTCTCCAGGTAGGAAATCCTCCTCTGCAGATTCCTTCTTTCTCTCCTATGGGTTTTTTTTTTTTTTTTTTTAATATTTACTTATTTGCTTTTAGTTGTACACAATGCAATGCATTTATGTTTACGTGGTGCTGAGGATCGAACCCGGGCCGTGCACGTGCTAGGCGAGTGCTCTACCGCTGAGCCACAACCCCAGCCCTCCTATGGGTTTATCCATAATTAGTTCTCACTTTGTAAAGCACCAATTCTTTATCTCAGTATTTTTTTAGCTCTGGGAGTGCAGTTTACTTGTCTGTTTTCTTTTTTCTCCCTGTAGGGCAAGATCTCTCCAGTCAAATAACCAGTAGAAGGCCAGGGCCAAACTTAGAGCACTTCCCTACCCTCAAAGACCTGACTTTATCTGTGTGTAGGGGTTTAGCATGAGCATCTTGATTTTCATGTTCTCCCTGTAGGAACACTGCTGGGGTGTGTGTCACATGCTCAAGGTATGATGTACATTTGAAGAGGCAGTTCAATGTAGGGGGCCTGGATCCAGGCTCTCCCATTTCCTGAATGCACTACTTTTGGGCAAACACTATAATCTTCCTGTGATCCTAATAGGACCTACCTCATAGGGCTGTTGTGAATTTTAAATGAACTTCAGGTCAAGCAGCTAATGAATGACAGAGCTTGAATATACCACTGGGTTTCTCTGCATCAAGGCTTGTGCTGTGTTGTATTCACTTTTCAGGAGATGTTTTCCAGATACTCTCAATGAGTCATACAGTCCTTCCTTGTGGTCTGGGTAAGGGGAGCTGGTAGGCCTTGTGTGTGACTTGTAGTGTTTGCAGGACAGTTGTGATTCTCCTAACCTACTTTGTTTCTAGAAAAATCTACCCTTTCCTCTTTGATAGGACTGCCTCCTGCCTTACTTCCCTTTTCTTCTCATGCCTTGTACTCCAACCTGTTTTGGGTGAGATTTTTTCCTCCCCATATTTTTTGTTGGTACATTATAGTTGTACACAATGGCAGGATTTGTTGTGTGGGGGTGTTGAATCTAGTTTCTAGTTAATGGAGCAACTGAAAAACTTGGAATGACTTGATATGAAGTAGGAAAAAATAATTTCTGTAAAGACAGGATGGGGTAAGGCTACATTTTTTTGTGCCAAGGTTTGAACCCAGAGGTACCTAACCACTGAGCCACATTCCCAGCCCTGTTTTGTATCATGGGTTTCATTGAGTTGCTTAGTGCTTCGCTTTTTGCTGAGGCTGGCTTTGAACTCATGATCCTCCTGCCTCAGCCTTCCGAGCCACTGGGATTACAGGTGTGTGTCAGCATGCCTGGCACATGTCTGGTAACTTTTGATTGGATGTTAGATTTTATGAGAAGTGTGTTGTTGAGTCTCTGGATTTCATTTTCTTTAAAGAGTGTTGAGTTTTTGTTTACAAAGGCAATTTGTTTGCATATCAGCATTATCTTTCAGAATTTTGTTTTCAAGCTTTATTAAGGTGTGTCTATGGTACCTTCTATTCTGGGGGCTATTTTTGAATGTCTATTTTGGAATGCTTTTGGTGTTCAGTTAGGTCTTCCCATTTTTTTTTTTTTTTTTTTTTTGGTACCGGGGATTGAACTCAGGGCACTTGACCACTGGGCCACATCCCCAGCCCTTTTTTTGTATTTTATTAGAAGCAGGGTCTCACTGAGTTACTAAGTGCCTCGCCATTGCTGAGCTGGCTTTGAACTCGTGATCCTCCTGCCTCAGCCTCCCAAAGTGCTGGGATTACAGGCGTGCGCCACCGCGCCCGGCTAGGTCTTCCCATTTTGACTGGTGAAAACTTGAGCATCTTACTGCCATGTGTGAACTCTAGGGATCATCCAGGTCAGTTAACCCAGCATTTCCTATTTGCCTCATGGAGTTTGTCCACACTATGCATGTGCAGTTTAGTGTTCAACCAAAGACTTAAAGGGCCCCTAAGCAATTTTTTTTTCCTAAATGCTTTTAGTTGTAGATGGACACAATACCTTTGTTTTATTATTTATCTTTATGTGGTGCTGAGGATTAAACCCCAGTGCCTCATTCATGCTAGGCAAGCACTCTACCACTGAGCTACAACCCCAGCTCCCACTAAGCAATTTTTTGTAGTTCTATGTGTAGCTTCTCTTAAAGAAATCAGATAGGAAGATGAAGATTGAATAAATAGGCATAGTTGTTTGTGTTACAGGCTGCTGTAAAAATAAATAAATAATAGCCCGGGTGACTTATAAATACTAGACATTTATTGCTCACAGTTCTGGAGGCTGGAATTCTAAGATCAAGTTGTGGCATTCAGTGACTAGTGAAAGCCTATACATCTTTGTCCTCTCACTGTGCCCTCATGTGGTAGAAAGGGTAAGGGAGCTCTCTAGAGTCTTTCTTAAAGGGTATGAATCCCAGTCATGGGAAAACCCCTCTTAATCTAATCACCTCCTGGAGTACCATCTCTTAATGACATCATTTTTGGGTTTGGATTCCAACATATGAATTTCGTGGGGGGGGGGGACATAGACATTCAGTCTCTAGTGACGTGCACCTCAGTTTTTATTTATCCTAGTATTACATCAAAAAATTTTGGAAGAATTCCTCAGAGATTGGGTGTTTGATTTGCTGTCTGTAAGTTGGAAAACACCACTGCAATAGAAAAAAAAATTGCAATAAATGAGTCACAGGAGGTTTTTCATGATTTCTCAGTGGATATAAAAGTTATGTTGACATTATACTGTAGTATATTATGAGTGCCATGCATCATGTCTAAAAAAAGTACATGCCTTAATTTAGAAAATACTTTTTATTTATAAAATAATAAAAAAATGCTAACAATCATTTGAGCTTTCATTAAGTCATAATATTTTTGTTTGTGGAGTATCTTGCCTTAATGTTGATGGCTGCTGACTGATGAGGGTGGTGATTGCTAAAAGTTGGGGTGGCTGTGGCAATTTCTTAAAATAAGGTAATGGTGAGGTTTTTTTTTTTTTTTTTTTGGTACCAGGGATTGAACCCAGGGGCACTTAACTACTGAGCCACATCCCCAGCCCTTTTTTTTTTTTTTTTTTTTTTTTGGTACTGGGATTGAACTCAGGGGCACTTGACCACTGGGCCACATCACCAGCCCTTTTTTTTTGTATTTTCTTTAAGAGACAGGGTTTCACTGAGTTGCTAAGTGCCTTGCCATTTGCTGAGGCTGGCTTTGAACTCGCGATTCTCCTGTCTCAGCCCTCCCCCAAAGTGCTGGGATTATAGGCGTGCGCGCCAACAAATCCGCGGCCCGGCTCCCAGCCCTTTTTATATGTTTCATTTTGAGACAGGGTCTTGATAAGTTGCTTAGGGCCTCAGCAAGTTGTTGAGGGTGGTTTGAATTTGCCTCATGGAATCACACACTACACATGTGCAGTTTAGTGTTCAAGCTAGATCCTCCTGCCTCAGCCTCCCAAGCTGCTGGGATTACCACACCTGGTAACAACAGTGAGTTTTGCACATTGATTGACTTTTCTTTTCATGAAAGATTTTTCTGTGGCAAGTGATACTGTTTTTTTTTTTTTTTTTTCTAATTGTTGAACCTTTTATTTTATTTATTTTGTATGTGGTGCCGAGAATCTAACCCAGTGCCTCACGCATGCTAGGCAAGCACTCTACCACTGAGCCACAACCCCAGCCCGTGATACTGTTTTGATAGCATTTTACAGACAGAACTTCTTTTAAAATTAAGTCATTCCTCTCAAATCCTGCTGCTGATTTATCAACTAAGTTTATGTGATATTCTAAATCCTTTAATGTCATTTCAGTTTGAGTTCATTGGAAATAATTTCCATCTCAAGAATCTTTACTCATCCATAAGAAATAATTCCTCATCTGTTAATGTTTTATCATGAGAATTGCAGCAATTCAGTAAAATCTATCAGGCTCCACTTTAATTCTAGTTCTCTATTTCCACTGCATCTGCATGCAGTTGCTTCCTCCATTGAAGTCTTTGTGTGTGTGTGTGTGTGTGTGTGTGTGTGTGTGTGTGGTGCTGGGGATTGAACCCAGGGCCTTGTGCATGTAAGGCAAGCACTCTACCAACTGAGCTATACCCCAGTTCCCCTCCCCATCGAAGTCTTTTTTTTTTTTTTTTAGTTGCAGGTGGACACAATACCTTTATTTTTTATTTATGTGGTGTGAGGGATCGAACGCAAGGGCCTCATACATGTGAGACTGGTGAGACGAGTGCTCTACCGCTGAGCCATAGCCCCAGCCCCTCCATTAAAGTCTTAAACCCCTGAAGGTTATCCATGGGGATTGGAACCAATTTCTTCCAAATTTCCTGTTAATATTGATATTTTGACCTCTTCCAATGAATCAGATTTTAATGGCATCTAGAATGGTAAATCCTTTATGGAAGGTTTTCAGTTTACTTTGCTCAGCTCCATTAGAAGAATCATCATGATAGTTACAGCCTTACAAAAATTTATTTCTTAAATAATATGACTTGAAAGTTAAAATTAGTTGGACATAGTGGTGCATGTGTATAATCTCAGCTACTTGGGAGGCAGAGGAAGGAGGACCACAAGTTAAAAAGCTAGCCTTGTCAATTTAGCAAGTCCCTGTTTCAAAATAAAAAAAATTTAAAAAGGGCTTGAATGTAGCTCAGTGGTAAAGCACCCCTAGGTATCAGTCCCTAGTATAGCAAAAAGAAAGAAAAAAAGTTGGTTGAAGTTATTCCTTGACTATTGGCTAAAGAATAGACGTCGTGTTAGATATGAAAATAGTTAATCTCATTATACATTATCAGAGTTCTTGGATGACCAGGTACATTGTCAATGAATTCAGTCATATTTTGAAAGGAGACTTTTTCTGAACAGTAGGTCTCAATAGTAGGCTTAAAATATTTTGTAAATCATGTTGTAAATAATGTGCTGTCATGGGCTGGGGTGTGGCTCAGTGGTGGAGTGCTTGCCTAGCATGTGTGAAGCACTGGGTTCTATTCTCAGCACCACATTTAAATAAAATAAAGCTCCATTGACAACTAAAAAAAAATATTTTTTAAAAAATGTGCTGTCATCTAGGCTTTGTTGTTCCATTTATAAAAACGCAGGCAGAGTAGATATAGTTTAAATTCTGAAGGGCCCTAGGATTTTTTTTTTGGTACCGGTGGGGATTGAACTCAGGGGCACTTGACCACTGAGCCACATCCCCAGCCCTTTTTTTTTTTTAATATTTTTATTTATTTGCTTTTAGTTGTACACAATGCGTTTTATTCAATGCATTTTATTTGTACGTGGTGCTGAGGATCGAACCCAGGTCGCCCACGTGCTAGGCGAGCGCTCTACCGCTGAGCCACAATCCCAGCCCCCCCAGCCCTTTTTTTGTATTTTATTAGAGACAGGGTCTCATTGAGTTGCTAAGTGCCTCGCCATTGCTGAGGCTTGGCTTTGAACTCGTGATCCTCTCCTGCTTGAGCCTCCCAAGTGCTGGGATTACAGGCATGTGCCACCGTGCCCAGCTTTGGGCCCTAGGATTTTTGAATGGTGAATGAATATTGGCTTCAATTCAAGTCACCATTAGTTCCTAACAAGAGAGTCAACCTGTCCTTTGATGCTTTGAAGGCAGGAATTGGGTATTGTCTTTTCTCTAGCTAGGAAAGTCCTAGCTGGCATTTCTAATAAAGGCTGTTTTATTTGCATTGAAAATCTGTTGTTTAATGTGGCCGTCTTTTTTTTTTTTTAACCTTTATTTGTTATATGTGGTGTTGAACATCGAACCCAGTGCCTCATATATGCTAGGCAAGCTCTCTACCACTGAACTACAATCCCAGTCCTGTAGCCACCTTTGTCAATTGTCTTTTGAGTAAGTTGCTGGAGCTTCTATATCAGCACCTGTTGCTTCATCTTGCACCCTTATGATAAAGAGATGACTTTTTTCATTAAACCTCCTGAACCAATCTCTGCTAGCTTCAAAGTTTCCTTATACAGGAAACTTTTCCTCTCACCTCTCTTAACCTTCATAGAAGTAGAAGAGAGTTGGATCCTTGCTCTGGATTAGGCTTTTTTGTTTGTTTGTTCTTTTTAGATAGACATGACAATATATTTTGACGCATCATACATACGTGGAGTATAAGTTATTCTAATTAGGATCCCATTCTTGTGATTGTACATGATGTGGAGTTACGCTGGTCATGTATTCATATGTAAAGATAGGAAAATTATGTCTAATTCATTTTACTGTCTTTCCTGTTCCCATCCTCTTTCCTTTCCCTTCATTCCTCTTTGTTTGTCTAATCAGTGAATTTATTGGATTAGATTTTGGTTTAAGGCAATGTTGTGGCTGGTTTTTGATCTTCTGTCTATACCACTAGAACTGTCTTGATATCAGCAATAAATGAAAGGGCTGGGGATGTAGCTAAGTGGTCAAGTACCCTTGGGTTCAATTCCCAGTACTGCAAAAGAAAAAAAGAAAAATGATTACTGACATGGATGTAGTGATGGTCAGTTTTATTTGTCAGTTTGGTGAGGCCACAATCCCCAGTTATGCAAACACTTATCTGAGTATTATTGTGAAGGGATTTGTAGATGATGGGTAAAACCATAATTGGCCAACTTTGAGCAAGGGAGATGGTTATCTTGCTGCTGGTTCTGTTTCTCTGATGATCCTTGATCGATAACATGTTTTCAGGGTATAATGTTAAATGAGAAAAGGAGAATTCAAACTTTATAGTCTAATACCAAATTTGAAAAATAGTTAAAATTATATACATCCAGAGGAAAGGCCTAGAAGGAAATAAATAATTAATGGTGGTTATCATCACAGTGGAGGAATTATAAAATATTTTTTCATCTTTGTCTTTTTTTTACTATATTTTTAAATTTTCTACAGTGGGCATATATTTTATACATGATTTTGTATTTTATAATTTCTAAAAAGTTTTCAAAGGGAATTTGTTTTTTGATTGCCAGTTAACAGATTAGAAGAGCTGTGTTATTGTAGAGATTCTGTTTTTGTTGTTGTTGTTGTTGTTCTTGAATCATTGAGTCGAGTTCTGGATTAAAATTCAGATTAATTTTGTGAGTTCTGCCCTAGTATAAAGTGAAGACTTGGGTGTGTTTCAGGAAACTAACATTTGTGCTTGGCAGTCTTCACCATGGGTCAGATTAGACTGCTGCTGTAAGAATTCTTATTTTCCAGCACTTAACAAGGACTGCAGCATTCTCTCTCTTCAATTGCTGTTTTTTTTTTTTTTTTTTTTTTAATGAACAAATTAGGAAGTTGAGGCACAGATCTAGAGATCTGCTGCACCTGAATGTATTTTGGCGGAATTTGAAAGTTCACCTTTTTTTCGCATTCTGTCTGTATCTGGACCACAAGTTGTTCCATCAGTGTCCAGGGTAGTCTGTCTTCTAAACTGTAGTAGTCTGCCCTTCTGTCAAATGAATACTTTAAGAGAGTTATTCTTTCTGTGATCACACTGAAGCACCACTCCTTCTGGGTACTGTGCCCAAAGTAAATTGCCTATAACCTAGGTCCTAGATTGCTATTTCTAAAATCCCCGTTGGGCTCATGTTTGCTGCTGGTTCTGTATTTCTTTAGCAGACACTCTTTTCTTTTATTCTACAATAAAAACATGTACTTATTTAATTTAAATAATTCAGATAGGTGCTGGAGAAAAAATGAAATAGGATAATGAAAATTTTATTTATGTTTTGCATATATCTTATTTTTTTTTTTTTGTACCGAGGATTGAACTCGGGCACTCAACCACTGGGCCACATCTCTCAGCCCTTTTTTGTATTTTATTAGAGACAGGGTCTCATTAAGTTGCTAAGTGCCTCACCATTGCTGAAGCTGGCTTTGAACTCGCGATCCTCCTGCCTCAGCCTCCCAAGTGCTGGGATTACAGGCGTACGCTACCACGCCTGGCTACATATGTCTTTTATATAAGCTGTTATTGTTTTTGGTAACACTTTTTTGTGTTTTATTGAAGTATAATTTACATGACAGTACAATACACTCTTTTTTTTGGAATATAGTTTATGACTTTTGGCAAATACAGTCTTGTCATAAAAGTCCTTTATCATGATAGAGACATTTGCATCAGCCCTGGACCTCACTGTGCTTCTTTGTCTCAACCGTCATGCCCTGCAATCTTGGAAGTGTTCGTCCCTAAAGTTTTTCTAGTATACATTTTTATTTATACATAATATTTTTTAATATTTAGTTTTTAGTTATAGGTGGACACAATATCTCTATTTTTATTTTTATGTGGTGCTGAGGATCTAACCCAGTGCCTCAACGCATGCTAGGTGAGTGCTCTCTCTACCTGTGAGTCACAACCCCAGCTCCTGTACATAATATTTTTAATAATAAAATCATGTTTTTTTTTTTGTTTGTTTTGTTTGTTTTTGTTTTTTTGTGGTACCCCAGGGGATTGAACTCAGGGGCACTCGTCCACTGGGTCACATCCCCAGCCCCCCCCCCCCCCCGCCTTTTTTTTTTGTATTTTATTTAGAGTCAGGGTTCTCACTGAGTTGCTAAGTGTCTCGCCATCACTGGCTGAGGCTGGCTTTGAACTTGCGATCCTCCTGCCTCAGCCTCCCAAAGTACTGGGATTACAGGCGTGCGCCATCATGCCCGGCTAAAATCATGTATTTTTTTGATTTGAATCTGTGAGGGAAATTTTAATTAGACTTTTTTGGGGGGAGGGTACTAGGGATTGAACTCAGGGGCACTCAACCACTGAGTCACATCCCCAGCCCTATTTTGTATTTTATTAAGAGACAGTGTCTCACTGAGTTGCTTAGCACCTCACTTTTGCTGAGGCTGGCTTTGAACTTGCGATCCTCCCGTCTCAGCCTTCTGAGCCTCTGGGATTACAGGTGTGTGCCACCGCGCCTGGCTTACACTTAATTTTGCCATCACTCTGATTTTAGTGCTTTCCCAGCTGGTAGGCTGCAACTGTCCTGAAATTTCATTCTTGTTCTACTATCATTGCTATCATCACTTGCTCTACTATCATTGCTTGGACACATCAAGTAAAGATCAGAAATGCCCCAGAGCTGAGCCTGGCATGGTGGTGCATGCCTATAGTCCCAGTTACTTATGAGACTGAGATTGAAAGATCCCTTGAGCCCACAGGTTCAAGATCAACTTCAGCTTGGGCAATAAAGTGAGACCCTGACTCAAGGGTAAAAGAAAAAAGAAAGAAAAATGCCCCAGTACTTAAATTGCTACCTTATTCTTCAGAGGAGAAAAATTTGGCACAGGAAAATTTCCCTGTTTGTACAGGATAGCATTGCAGAATGTGCTTACAATATTCTCAGTTTTGCAAGAGTTGTCCATAGACAAAACTGTAAAAATACTGTTTGAGTCTCAATGTTTATATTGTACTTGATCAGTGAGTGACCAGTGCTTGTAGGTATGACTAGTCCTGCAGAGGGAGTGGAACACACAGTCTGCAGCATCTTGCATCCCAGTCATAATCAGGCAAGAGCTGCCTTTTAGGGTTTGCCTCTTGGGTTCCATCTCTACTGATGTTAGTTCCCTGACTGCATGAGCTTCATGGTGCCTGCAGTTCAGGCCCTCGACCTGCAGGTGTCACTGCAAGGCAGTAGAATATGAGGGGCATTTGATGGTGCTGGGGTGCTGACGAAAATCTGAAAGGCTGTGCCAGTTCCGTTTTTTTCCTTGTATAAGTCATGAATAGAATTCTTTAAAAATGAAGGAAAAAAAGAGTAGCAAATAATGTCAGTTATCATCCGAAAATAGTCATCTTGAGTGCTGAGACTGGGTGTCTTCTTGTCCCTTGGTTGAAAGACATGGTGCTCCCATGCTGTTGTTATTGAATGGGTACCTCCGTGAGCCTGTGCCCAACCAGGCAATCCTTCTTTCACTGTACAGGGAAGCAGAGTAGGGGTAGTGTGAGAAGAGGGTATCATGGAACTATTTGACCTAGAAACTTCATACCATAGAAACTGGTACTTTCTCTTATTTTTAATGGTATGCCTTTGTGCCCAGCTGTTACAGGGACCTAGATGCTTTTTGGGAAGGGAATGACATTGTTTGGAAGAGAAAGGTCGGGTTTCCTAATAGTACCCTTGGTAGATGCTCCATCTCCATTGGTCTTTTCTCTTCTGCTTTAGCCTTTGCAGTCTCTTCACTCTCCTTCATGCTCTCACTCTTTTCTACCTCAGCAGCAAGGTCTCCCTACTGCTGTGCACCTCTGTTCTGCCCAGGGGGTAATCATGTCTTCTCTAAACTTGCACCTCATTTCATTTTTTCCCTTTATGGCTGGCTATTCCTATGTCTTCAGTGATGGGGGAAGAGACTTATCCATTCTTTCATCTCTAAGCCCTCTGCAAGGGAAGCACTCCAGTGGTGGATTTCTTTTCTTAGCAACTTTTCCTTGGATTTGCTCAATGTCTTAGTTCCTTCAGGCTGCTGTAATGAAATACTATGGCTAGGATGACATTTGTAGACATTTGTTGCTCACGATTTCTGGAGGCTGGAAGTCAATATCAAGGTGCCATGAGACTCAGCATCTGGTGAAGGCCCAGTTTCTGGTTCATATACCTCTGTCTTCTTGCTGAGTCCTCATGTGGTAGAAGGGACCAGTGAACTCCTTGTGGCCATCTTTTATAAGGGTACAAGCCCCATTCATGAAGACTCTGCCCTCATGACCTAATTAACTTCCAAAGGCCCACCTCTAAATATCAACATCTTGAGAGGGTGATTACGAGGGGTGGGGAGGAGAATTAGCCCTTATTTTATAGTTTCACCACTTATCTTGACATCAGTACCCCTTGGTGCTCCTCAGGGGATGGGTTCTCAAAGTAGACAG